>NC_051168.1:92333089-92933089 GCF_013339725.1 Rhipicephalus microplus | reverse complement strand
CATCTGAGTGCTCCCCGCTTTCGGAAGTCGCCAGATACGCTGAAGAGTGCTTTCAGTTGGCTCGGTCTCTGACAAGTGAGGCTCAAGGTCTACAAAAGACTCGACACGACGACGCTCACCGCATAGCTCCTACATTTCGTGCTGGCTCCCTTGTGTGGCTTTGGGTGCCTCCGCACGTTCCTGGCCTGTCTTCTAAACTTCTGGCCCGGTACCATGGTCCATACCGTGTTAATGACGCGACCTCCCCGGTGAATTACATCATCGAGCCGTTAACACAATCACCAGATTTGCGCCGTCGAGGACGCGAGACCGTACACGTCGACCGTCTCAAGCCCTACTACGACCCCCTCATTGTGCCTACTCCCTGAGTCGCCAGGATGGCTACCCTTCACCCCGGGGGTATTGTAGTGGAGCATACGCACCAACGCGTATGCGCCTTCGGAAGACAACGAAAAGCCCGTGCTCTGCTTGCGCGAGAGTTTGTGCCGCCTTTGCCAGACTGGCCGTACGCCCACTTTCCGTTGCGACCTCGTTGCGACTTCTCGGCTCGAATAAACGTCATCACAGTAGTTATTTTGCCTTCTTTGTACCTTAGTGCATACATACGACTTTTGCCTATCCCAAGTTTCCTCTTCAATGCTTTGACACTTCCTCCGTTTTTCAGAGCGTGTTCAATTCTCTCCATGTTATACCTCCTTACATCGCATACCTTACGTCTACTAATCAACTTCGAAAGCTCCGCCAGTTCTATTTTGTCTGTTGTACTTGACACTTTCATGATTTGACGCTTCTTAATTAGGTTCTTCGTTTCCTGGGAAAGCTTGCCAGTGTCCTGTCTAACTACCCTGCCTCCAACTTCCACTGCACACTCCGTAATGATACTCGTCAGATTATCATTCATTGTATCTACGCTAAGGTTGGTTTCCTCACTAAGAGCCGAGTACCTGTTCTGCAGTGACACTCTGAATTCCTGTACTTTCCCTCTTAGTGCTAGCTGATTGATTGGCTTCTTGCGTATCAGTTTCTGTCGTTCCTTCTTCAAGTCTAGGCGAATTCGAGACCGTACCATTCTATGGTCACTGCATCGTACCTTGCCAATCACTTCCACATCCTGCACGATTCCAGGGTGTGCACTCATTATAAAGTCTATTTCGTTCTTATTTTCGCCATTAGGGCTCCTCCATGTCCACTTGCGGTTTTCTCGTTTTCGGTAGAAGGTATTCAAAATCCGTGAATTATTGCGTTCTGCGAATTCTACTAGTAGCTCTCTTCTGGCGTTTCTAGTACCGATGCCATACTTAATATTACGGTACGTGAATGGATGAGGAAGGTATGTGACTGGTGCAAACAGGATAAACATGAGATGCGTGTCATGTAACAACATGACAACTTGCTACGCTCATAATGTGCTCACGGCCATTTTGCTAGCTTCACATGTACCAAACTCGGTATAGGTAAACACGACATAGATAAATTACACGTCCATACATGATAATAACGACATGAGTGTCACGTAACAACATGACTACATGCCACACTTATGATGCGCTCGCGGCCGTTTCACTAGCTTGACATGTGCCAAATTTGGTATTACATGACGCCAATGGATGGCGAAAGTTTGTGACTGGTGCGAACATAATAATCATGAGGTGCGTGTCATGTGAGAACATGACTACATGCCACTGTCAAGGCACCAAAACATTTTGACATGATTCAGTGCGCGTGCTCACCGGCGTTCATATCGTCGCGTCATGCCGGCGTTGCCACGCCAGACGCCGGTCCTTCTACATACTCGCAGGCGCACGCCACACTGCGTTGCTTTGTCGCATGCGCGTTTCCAGCGTCCGTCCAGCGTCCGTCCGTCACAAAAAGAGGGAGACGCAGTAATGTCTGGGTAACGCGTCGGCGTAGGCTAATATTACTCTATAGCATCTGCACGAAATGCAGCAGCATGTCGCATTTCGCGCCGGTTGCCGTCGGGCCGCGCAGACGAACGCCAGACTAGAGAGTGCTCGCGTTTTGCTAACGTAGCGTCGCTGTGCCCAGCGTGCGCGCGCGTATATGCTACATTAGAGTATATTGGGCTCTTCATGATGCACTCACCGCCGTTTTGCTAGCTCCACATGTACCAAATTCGGTGTCACGTGGCGTCAATTGTTGATGATACTATATGGCTGGTGCAAACATGCTAATTCTGACACGCGTGTCATGTAAGAACATGACAACATACCACGCTCATAGCTTGCTCACGGCCGTTGCACTAGCTCCACATATACCAAATTTGGTATCACGTGACGTGAATAAATGACTAAGGTAAACGACACATCCAAGCATGATAATCATTACACGGAAGTCATGTACGGCTTCACCTCGTAACGTTGTGCTTATTTTAAAGCGACATATCAACATTCCTCATTCATGCTTCGCATATCATTGATTCCCACTGTATGTGGGATCTGCCAATTTTTTCATAGTCCTAATCAGCTGATACTGCTTTGGCTGCACATCGGTATGGGACAGCGGTACAAGGACGATCACATACAGAGAACCATCGTGAGAGCGCAACTCAACACGACACAAAAGAGGACAGGTGCACACTACAAAGAAAGCGCAGGGGCACCGGCAGAGCAACCGAAAAAATTAAGACCAGGCGAGAAAGAAATTTAAACTCAGAATTGTACAACGCAGTGGAGGTTTCGCTTACGCTCTCATCACCTGCTTTTTTAATGAAATAAAACTTCTAGCGTTTCGCGAGCAGTTTTTTCTTTACGCAGAAGTAGAGAAAAAAACATCTTGCGAAACGCTAAAAGCTTTCGCGACCTATTTTAATGGACCTTGGCGAACGTTCACTAGTCTAACATTGGAAGGTGCAGTCAGTTTTGCTATTTTCACTTGTATGACTTACATCGTTAACACTCACAGCGCCGGAGCAACTTATCCATTAAAATGTAAAGCATGTCCATCTTTTGGGCAAGGGGGATTTCTTGCCGTGGAAGCCGCATGTTTATGAGAAAACGCTAAAACATTTTACATTTACAATCATTAGTTGCACGTTGTAGAGCCCTGGCTGATCAAATTTACTTCGAAGTCTCTGGTTACGGCACGCATCACAGTCATAAGCGTGGTTTCTACAACGTGAGAATAAAATTAATATTTTACCTTTAATGTGATTGAAGGTTACTTGAAACACTGCACACTGTTGTAACACTCGTTACAGAAATCAGCGGATGAGTTCTAAGGCAGTGGGTTTAGATTCCACTGCTAGAAAGGGTGCTTCTTCGTCCACTTTAAGTCATTTTTTATTTTTGTGACAATTACTACCATAAAGTTCAATAACTGCATTAAATATCACTAAATTCCTTGACTGCATTGTCTCCTAATTTAATTGAGTTATTTCGTAGCGCTCTGTTATACATTGCTGTTTTGTGTACCATGCAGGTTGTCGGTGTTGTGCCAGTCGAAATCGCAAAGGCCGAGTTTGTTTGAACGAATAACTAACTGCTCAAACTCATTTCTCGTTCATTCAGAATTGTGATGGTTGCTGGGCTGTATTGGATGCGTACTTGGAACTTTTGAGAATTTCAGCCGTGCTCGGAAGCGTATAGGTGTCCAAAACCAATGCGCATACAGGCCAGTTGTCGTCCTTGCTTGCCTCAACATGATTGACAGACATTGGCTCAGCGTCCAAGTGCAATGCCCGTACATTTAGAATTGATGGAAAGGAAACTACTGGGAAAGTTCTGGATGACTGTCGTTAGGTCCCGGCGTTTTTTTTTCTTTTTTTAGCGTAGTTACGAGCCAGTACGCACAGGACGCTTCATGGCGAAGGCCATGTACGGTTGATGCGGGACTGGGCTAATTCAGTACCTTAGTGCCAGGCTTTGAAATAAAGGCAGAATGTTATGAATGCATGTACTTAGATTTAGGTGTTGAGTTCAGTCGTTTATTTAACCACCTGACAAGTACATGAAAACACATTGTATACGTGGTTTGGTGCACGTTGAAGAACCTAAGAATAATGAAATTACCAGAGCCTTCACTAAGGCCGCCTCATAAGCGTATCGCAATTTAGGCACGTAAAGTGCCACAACTTGTTTTCCCGGAACGACTTCTCGATCGTCATAAATGACGTGCACTGACGTCACTGGAACAGCCACGCGGGAGCACCAAAATGGCGGGACGAAGGCTTCGTAATGTCACGTTAGTGTTGTCAGTAAATCGCTTGCCGGTTCCTTCGTTATTCTTTATCCTGCGACTTCGTTATCACGCCGAAGCAGGTCAAATGCTACGTGACTAAGCTGTTTCGACGTACGTCTAAGCCGCCATGTTGGAGCCATGCTGCGCGTCCATGATGTCGCTTTCAAGCGACCAGTAAGCAAAGCGGCAAAATGGGATACAACGGGAATGGCACTGTGACCAAATACAGACCTATATCGCTGTCTGTATACGACGTGGCCTATGAAAAAAAAAGCGCAGGTGTTCCGTATTTTTTTCTAACCGTATCCTGCACGTTTTAGCTAAGGATTAATAGAAACAAAAAAAGTAAATGACGAGGTCGTGATTCGACGTCTGTGCACGCTTGCTCGCGTTCGCTTTGTTTCAGCTGCAACATGTCTGCGACCCGACCCCGACTGTTCATTCCACTCGTGCTGCGCGTGCTCCATTTAGCTGCTGGGCGCTGCACGCTGCATTGTTGTTTACAAATGTCACGTGCATTGACGCGGATTGCATCAGGTTGGCCATTGGGTTTTGAGCCTTGCGGAAGAGCTTGGTGTATCTTCATATGAATTATACCTTATGGGTTTTTTTTTCGTTGTTTGCGTTCGAGGTTTTGTGAAGTTAAATCAAAACAGTCTGTAATGTATTTGGCAGACTGAACAGCCGACACGATCTTAGGAAGTTTACTCGTCCCGCATGAGTCAGAAACGTCCAAGATCGCTTTTTATATTCTTCCTTAAACAATCTTAATTGCTCACTCGCATGCTGTCGTGAGGTTCGTAGTACTCATCTCACAGGCTGGACGCGGGAAATGCAACACAATCTGTAAAAGCAGCACCGTAGTTGCGAGGTCTAAATTTATTACACCACCTGGAGTTTTGCAAATCTGTGTAATAACCAGTGTGTCATAGGTGATACGATATATTTGTGGGATAAAAAGGCAGGTATATCTATTTAAAAATCATTGCACCATTTTTGTAGGCTACACTTTTCATTAAATATGACATAGTTCCGAGAACATATTGCTAAACGATTCACTGTTCTACATGCCAATGAAATAATTGGAAGCTTGACTGCCTCTCTTCCAATTTCTTTCGATTTTATCAACTACTCGGTGTAGTTTGGTCGTTATAGGAGGTTGTTCGGTGGCGCATGTTTGACCTAAAATAAGTACGACATGATCATTTTCGCATTCCACTTCCGTAAGAGCAGGGCTATGACTGCCGGGAATCAAACCCGTGGCCTCGAGCTTGGCCGCAGAATGTTGGTATCCCGGAGACATTGTGGCGCGTTCATTTGATTGTTAAAAGTATGCAGGGCGTGCAAAAAAGTATTAAATGTTTGAAAATTGGTTTTCTTTTGCTAACTGAGCTTACCATCGGAAACATCATGTTTCGTGCAGCAGTCGCTGAAATAAATCGTGAATTTACAAAGTTATTTTAAATAGGACTTTCCGGCAAGTCCAGTTAGTCAGTGGCGTAGCCAGGAGGTGGCACACAGGACCCTTACCCCCTCCCCTTTCCCCCTGCTGAAAACTTTTTTGACTATTGCATACAACGCGAAAAATACCACTTCAGAAGGGTGGCCTCCTTCTCACCACGTAAAAAGTTCTCCCTATGCCCCTGCAGTAGTTCGCTTCAGCCAGGGTGTAGATAATAAGCTTGTGTAATATACCAATGAGCCCTTCAGTACAGTCAATTTCAAACATCAAGCAGCTGTTTATTAGCGAAATTATATTTAGAAGTTAAAAAAGGAATTCAAGAATGATACTTTCAGGCCGATTACACTGTAATGGGCTGACTAAAGAAGCTGAAACCTGAGCGACGGACAGCAGTACAATTGGGTGGAGAAGAGAAAGAGAAAACTACTGAAATACCACCGCAAAATTCATTGCTGTTCTTGTCAACATGTTTGCGCAGTGCGGAAAACTGCAGTAAGAACAACAATGCTATATGAAACCTAAAGGCTTTTTGCGCAACTTTCATAGTGGTTTAACACAAGGCTACCATGGAGAAAACCCAGGTTCGAAGTGCCGTTACAACATGCGCATTTTTATTTTTCAGTTTCTTTTCTTATTTCGTCACATAGTGGTTACAGACACCGGTGACGCCATGGGAAAACTAAGGCACCTTTATTGTAGTACCATAATAGCTCTCGCTGTAAATTTGAAGTGAAGCCTTTATTAGAATCGGCAATTACCCAATAAGTCGTTAGAGCAGTTGTCACTGAGGTAAATATGTAGGCTCAAGTTTGTAGCTGATAGCGTGAGAACGAAAAGAAATTATCAAGCAAAACTAATACGAGAGAGACATTGCGAGAAGCAAGACTTTCATTTTTGATTTGTTTCTATTTTTAATGACAAGAATGAACCAGTTACAACGCGCGGTTATTACGTGTTTCAATAATGTGGCGCCTAGCAATATATGAGAGCATCGGCCAACTTGAAACGAAAGGTTAATGATATTTGTCGCTATGTAATGACTGGTTGGTTGATAGTCTTGTATATATAGTGAAAAGGGCCACGTACCCACGTCGTAGGAATAATACCGATGTACAGGACTAGTGCTTGCTCTATGTATCAGAGTATAAAGCTCGTATTTATTTTGTATTGTATGGTGTATAGCATAGCATAGGCATGTGGTATACTGCAGTGTAGTATTGTGCTATATAGTACAGCACAGCAGGGGCGTAGCCAGCATTTGTGGGTGGGAGGGGTTGAATCGTAATTTATGTATGTGCTTTTGTGTATGTGTGTGTGTGTGTATATATATATACGCACCAAAACTGCCATATTTCGGGGGAGTTTGAAACCCCCAACTCCCCAGCCCCCACTGGGCTACCCCCGTGTAGTCCCGTATAGGATACCGTGGTTTTGGTTCACGTGTCGAATCTGTGCTAACCAGTATTTATGATAAGACGCACTAGCTTCGTTCTTGTTCAGCTCACACAGTGTTATTCAAACTTCTTACATACTAATGCGACCAGCACTAGTCCACATTTGATAATGTACCGATTCTCTTCAGCAGGAACGGTATTCACGACGCTGGCACGACTGAGGAAACGCCGCCAGTTGCGTTACAGGTGGCGCAACCTGGAATGAAACCTGTAGCATCACTGTTCATTAAATGAAACAGGCTGAGAGAGGCAACTTGCGAGGTTGTGAATGAAAATGAACTTTTTACTCGCGCGCATGAATCGAGGCCTGCGGCGGCAAAGCGCCTCGGTGTTTTTCAGTCAGTGACATGCGAAAGGATTAGACTGATACATATTTCTTTTTTGTTACACCGCGAAATCGACAAAGACCGGGAAGACGGAAACAACACACACCTTGCGTATTCGTCGATATTGCGCTGTAGTCAAAATACATCCAAACCAACTGGCACCACTTTCAACACTATATACAGCAGTAGATTAGACTGATAATTCACCGCTCGCATAATATTCCGCTCGCTCCACTCCCACCGGTGTATGCACAACATCGGGAGTGGTGAACGCGCGTAGAGCGTCTAAGCAACACGTCTTAATAGAGAGCTTTAGTACTGCGTAGCGGCGTTGCGTACGTAAGGACGCCACGTTATGCGTAGACCGCAACGTCCGCATGCGCAGACCGCGTAGACCGCGTAGACCACGTAGACCGCATGCGCAGACCGCAACGCGCACGTATCGCGTTACGTACGCGGCCGCTACGTACGCACGCATGAGATGCGTGCGTGCGTACGTATGAGGTGATCGCGCCGCTCTCGAACAAGTTCGCGACAGCGCGAGACTTCGTTTTGCAAAATGGCGGCATCGAAGGCAAGCACCGACCGGCTCTGTGGCTTAAAATATGGCCATAATCTGGCTATAACACTTGGATTGGCTCACATTGGCTGTCAACAACACGTGCTTCTATTTTGATCTACCAGATGGCGCAACACGCTTCACGCTCGCTACGTACGCGGGTACTACGGCGTACTAAAAGCCCATAAGTGGCAAACGACGCCGCGTAACGCAAGGCGCTTGCGTGATGCGTACGTAGCACCATTCCGCAGTACTAAAACTCTCTAATATGACTGCGTATAGAACACGTTTGCAGTAGCGGCCGGAGCGCTGCCACGGCTTCGGTAGAGCTGATTTACCAGAACTTTCAGGTCCCTCTATTTGTGGCGCTTCGTTGGTTTCACAGTGGAATTTCCTAGCCCTGTTAGTGCGGCCAAAACACCAGGACGTATCATAACTGCTGCAGATGCTAAGAACAACACACAAGCCTTTAAGAGAAGACAATGCTACGAAAGGCCTCCGCTACGGCAGATATGTGTATTCAAGGCGTCACGCTATTTGGGCTACGTTGCGCTGTATTAAGGACGTTAGGCTACGTTACGTCTCAAACAGGTACACGACGCAGGTAAGGCAGTAACATATGCTCAGAAAGAAGATGCTGCTGCCATTGGAAGACTATATTTCTTTTTTATTTATTTATTAACAAATCGCGGTAGAATACGTGCGATTTATGTCTACAGTCATGGCTTCATTGCCACGAAAAGATGTCCACGAGGTAGGACAGTGCGAAAGCGGGGACTCAATCCTGTTAAAATGGGCGGGAATGCTTTATTTCATGGAGTGCAATGTCGCGAAGTAGTTTAATTGTTCGTGATACATCGCCTCATTACGAAGCTACAGAGGGATTTTACGTGAGACACATACCCCCGACGCCATGGTACATTATGGCTTTCCAATTTTTCTATATTCCCCTTCAGTCACGGTGTACGCGAACTTTGACGGAGCATCACACGACGCTTATTACTCCGAATTGCCTGAAACTTGGTGCGCACATTCCTGCAGGCTCCTTGAGCGGACGACTAGTAAAGTTAACTTCATTAGGCTGCGCATTGCTGCAGAAGATAACTTTGCTGCAAAAACTACCATGTTCGACAATCGTCTGATGTGCCGCGTTCCAGGATCAACGTGAAAAGTATTTTTTTCTTTCTTTTGCACTCGCAACGATTACAACAACTACAACAAAAAAAAACTGAGCAGGCATTTCGGGACTAACAGTTGATTCTTTTTACGCGAGTACTGAAGTGCACTGGTGGCAAAATAATTAAACATAATAGTTAGTTACACACTAATTAGTCTTATTTATTGAAGCTCGCACAAAACAACACATTCTTTTTTTTTCTTGGAATGTAATGCTGAGTGCCTTGGAATCATGCGTTGCGAATTTCGCGCGTTTCTGACTGTCCACCCCAAATCGTGACTGAATGGGTTATCGCGTGGTGAAACGTTGAGGGCGTGAACATGCGCATGTGTCCACAAGTTAATCGTTGGTTTAGCTGTTATATGCTCAAAATGGCGAAGTTGCAGCGCATTACGAGAACATTTAAACCCATGCTTAAAATAATGCATGCGTTGCGAGGAGTGTAATTCGCCACCATGGCTTAGTCGTTACGGCACTCGAGTGCTCACCGGCAAATCACGGGTTCGAATCCCTGTCCGTGGCGGTCGCATTTTCGATGGAGGCGAAAATGCTCGGGACCAGTGTGCGTACTTTTAGTTGCACGTGAAATACATCGCGATGGTTGAAAGTTCTAAAGTCCTCCACTAACGGCGTCTTTCATGATCATCCAGTTGTTTTGGGACCGTAAGATACTAGTTGCAGTAAGTGCGTTTATTCAGGTGTTAACAAATAAGGCGGAAATGTTGTAGGCCCGTGTGGTCAGATTTGGGTGCACGTTAAAGAACCCCAGGTGGTCGAAATTTCCGGAGCCCTCCACTACGGCGTCTCTCATAATCATATGGTGGTTTTGGGACGTCAAACGCCGTATATCAATCAATATATCAGGTGTTAACAAACCTAGTATATGCGTTACTGTCTTGCCGCTGCTAATAATTGATTGATATGTGGGGTTTAACGTCCCAAAAGCACGATATGATTAAGAGACGCCGTAGTGGACGGCTCTGGAAATTTCTACCACCTGGGGTCCTTTAATGTGCGCCCAAACCTGAGCACACTGGCCTACGGCATTTTCGCCTTCATCGGAAATGCAGCGGCCGCAGCCGAGATTCGATTCCGCGACCTGCGGGTCAGCAGCCGAAAACCTTAGCCACTAGATCACCACGGAGGAGTTCCGCTGCACCTATTATTCGACGACAAGAGCAATGTATGTTTTTTTTTTTTACTTCGTGCCAGCGCACAAAAAGAAAATAAAGAGGAAAATGCAAATGCGAATAGAAAAGAACATCATAAAGGCTGGCCATCAAGGGGTTAATCAACACTCGTATCAGCCTTTGCAATTGATACTGGTCTGTCTAGCCTGCTTTACCATTTTCTTGCGATGCTTGCTATTTCGATTCTCTTATATACCAACCTTTAATTATCACTGCAATTGTTCCGATATGTACGCGTTATTACTGCATGCGAGTCTGGTATGCCCCTACGCATGCTGCGATCAGCGTGCTGTTAATAGCGTCACCTGGCGGCCTCGATCGAACCCAACCTTTTTCAGGTCGGAATAGGCGCTCCACTGTGCCACGTGTCTGTAAATGTGGGATGCGATGTCAGTCTCGGCGGGAGGTGATTCCGCACGTTTCCGTTTTCCACCTGCGTGAAGTGCCAGTTGCAGCCGCGGTTTGAAATTGTGCGAGCCGACTCCGGTCAGCCTGCGTGGTTATCGTCGAACTTTCACCCGAATGCGACAGAATAGGCGTTCATCTTAGTCCGACCAACGGCAGTATGCTGCCTGACAGAGTTTGCGTCCAATGCCAATGCATATCCTTTCATCGTGAGCTGAAAAAGAAAGAACAGGAAATAAAGCAAGCAACCGGAAGCAGCCTCTGTTGTTTGTGTTTTGCTATAATTCGAGATTTGATCCGGGCTGTCGCTTTTGATATGAGGCGAGATATGCTTGTTGTCAGTGCATGGTAAAGAACACAATTGATGGTCGCAATTTTCAGAGTCTTTCACTGAGGTGTGCCGCCTCGCCGCGGTGTACTAGTGGCTAAGGTACTCGACTGCTGACCCGCAGGTCGCGGGATCGTATCCCGGCTGCGGCGGATGCCCTTCCGATGGAGGCGGAAATGTTGTAGGCCCGTGTCGTCAGATTTGGGTGCACGTTAAAGAACCCCAGGTGGTCGAAATTCCCGGAGCCCTCCACTACGGCGTCTCTCATAATCGTATGGTGGTTTTGGGACGTTAAATCCCACATATCAATCAATCACTGAGGTGTGCCCTTCAAATATATCATAGTTTTGGCTCGTAGAGAGAACCGTATATCGTCTTGGAAGTTCTGCGCAGTGCGGAAGCCTGACGAGATGGAATAATTGTTGAGTGCGGTGTGTCGCTTGAGCCATCTGTGTGACAAGTTGTCTCGTCGTCAACACACAACTGTCAGTCGCAGGATTCTAGCCGCTAAGGTGCTCGGCTGCTGAACCGAAGTCGTGGATACGCATCCCAGCCCCGCTGGTCTCATTTAGAATGGAGGCGAAATGTTATGGAGGCCCGCATACTGTGTGATGTCTGTGCACGCCAGAGAACACCAGATGGTCGAAATTTTGAAGGCGGAAATGTTGTAGGCCTGTGTGGTCAGATTTGGGTGCACGTTAAAGAACCCCAGGTGGTCGAAATTCCCGGAGCCCTCCACTACGGCGTCTCTCATAATCGTATGATGGTTTTGGGACGTTAAACCCCACATATCAATCGATCACTGAGGTGTGCCCTTCAAACATATCATAGTTTTGGCTCGTAGAGAGAACCGTATATCGTCTTGGAAGTTCTGCGCAGTGCGGAAGCCTGACGAGATGGAATAATTGTTGAGTGCGGTGTGTCGCTTGAGCCATCTGTGTGACAAGTTGTCTCGTCGTCAACACACAACTGTCAGTCGCAGGATTCTAGCCGCTAAGGTGCTCGGCTGCTGAACCGAAGTCGTGGATACGCATCCCAGCCCCGCTGGTCTCATTTAGAATGGAGGCGAAATGTTATGGAGGCCCGCATACTGTGTGATGTCTGTGCACGCCAGAGAACACCAGATGGTCGAATTTTGAAGGCGGAAATGTTGTAGGCCTGGTTGGTCAGATTTGGGTGCACGTTAAAGAACCCCAGGTGGTCGAAATTCCCGGAGCCCTCCACTACGGCGTCTCTCATAATCGTATGATGGTTTTGGGACGTTAAACCCCACATATCAATCGATCACTGAGGTGTGCCCTTCAAACATATCATAGTTTTGGCTCGTAGAGAGAACCGTATATCGTCTTGGAAGTTCTGCGCAATGCGGAAGCCTGACGAGATGGAATAATTGTTGAGTGCGGTGTGTCGCTTGAGCCATCTGTGTGACAAGTTGTCTCGTCGTCAACACAGAAGTGTCTGTCGCAGGATTCTAGCCGTTAAGGTGCTCGGCTGCTGAACCGAAGTCGTGGATACGCATCCCAGCCCCGGTGGTCTCATTTAGATTGGAGGCGAAATGTTATGGAGGCCCGCACACTGTGTGATGTCTGTGCACGCCGGAGAACACCAGATGGTCGAAATTTTGAAGGCGGAAATGTTGTAGGCCCGTGTGCTCAAACTTTGGTGCACGTTAAAGAACCCCAGGTGGTCGAAATTCCCGGAGCCCTCCACTACGGCGTCTCTCATAATCGTATGATGGTTTTGGGACGTTAAACCCCACATATCAATCGATCACTGAGGTGTGCCCTTCAAACATATCATAGTTTTGGCTCGTAGAGAGAACCGTATATCGTCTTGGAAGTTCTGCGCAGTGCGGAAGCCTGACGAGATGGAATAATTGTTGAGTGCGGTGTGTCGCTTGAGCCATCTGTGTGACAAGTTGTCTCGTCGTCAACACAGAAGTGTCTGTCGCAGGATTCTAGCCGTTAAGGTGCTCGGCTGCTGAACCGAAGTCGTGGATACGCATCCCAGCCCCGGTGGTCTCATTTAGATTGGAGGCGAAATGTTATGGAGGCCCGCATACTGTGTGATGTCTGTGCACGCCAGAGAACACCAGATGGTCGAAATTTTGGAGGCGGAAATGTTGTAGGCCTGTGTGGTCAGATTTGGGTGCACGTTAAAGAACCCCAGGTGGTCGAAATTCCCGGAGCCCTCCACTACGGCGTCTCTCATAATCGTATGATGGTTTTGGGACGTTAAACCCCACATATCAATCGATCACTGAGGTGTGCCCTTCAAACATATCATAGTTTTGGCTCGTAGAGAGAACCGTATATCGTCTTGGAAGTTCTGCGCAGTGCGGAAGCCTGACGAGATGGAATAATTGTTGAGTGCGGTGTGTCGCTTGAGCCATCTGTGTGACAAGTTGTCTCGTCGTCAACACACAACTGTCAGTCGCAGGATTCTAGCCGCTTAAGGTGCTCGGCTGCTGAACCGAAGTCGTGGATACGCATCCCAGCCCCGCTGGTCTCATTTAGAATTGGAGGCGAAATGTTATGGAGGCCCGCATACTGTGTGATGTCTGTGCACGCCAGAGAACACCAGATGGTCGAAATTTTGAAGGCGGAAATGTTGTAGGCCTGTGTGGTCAGATTTGGGTGCACGTTAAAGAACCCCAGGTGGTCGAAATTCCCGGAGCCCTCCACTACGGCGTCTCTCATAATCGTATGATGGTTTTGGGACGTTAAACCCCACATATCAATCGATCACTGAGGTGTGCCCTTCAAACATATCATAGTTTTGGCTCGTAGAGAGAACCGTATATCGTCTTGGAAGTTCTGCGCAGTGCGGAAGCCTGACGAGATGGAATAATTGTTGAGTGCGGTGTGTCGCTTGAGCCATCTGTGTGACAAGTTGTCTCGTCGTCAACACACAACTGTCAGTCGCAGGATTCTAGCCGTTAAGGTGCTCGGCTGCTGAACCGAAGTCGTGGATACGCATCCCAGCCCCGGTGGTCTCATTTAGAATGGAGGCGAAATGTTATGGAGGCCCGCATACTGTGTGATGTCTGTGGACGCCAGAGAACACCAGATGGTCGAAATTTTGAAGGCGGAAATGTTGTAGGCCGGTGTGCTCAAACTTTGGTGCACGTTAAAGAACCCCAGGTGGTCGAAATTCCCGGAGCCCTCCACTACGGCGTCTCTCATAATCGTATGGTGGTTTTGGGACGTTAAATCCCACATATCAATCAATCACTGAGGTGTGCCCTTCAAACATATCATAGTTTTGGCTCGTAGAGAGAACCGTATATCGTCTTGGAAGTTCTGCAGAGTGCGGAAGCCTGACGAGATGGAATAATTGTTGAGTGCGGTGTGTCGCTTGACCCATCTGTGTGACAAGTTGTCTCGTCGTCAACACAGAAGTGTCTGTCGCAGGATTCTAGCCGTTAAGGTGCTCGGCTGCTGAACCGAAGTCGTGGATACGCATCCCAGCCCCGGTGGTCTCATTTAGATTGGAGGCGAAATGTTATGGAGGCCCGCATACTGTGTGATGTCTGTGCACGCCGGAGAACACCAGATGGTCGAAATTTTGAAGGCGGAAATGTTGTAGGCCCGTGTGCTCAAACTTTGGTGCACGTTAAAGAACCCCAGGTGGTCGAAATTTCCGGAGCCCTCCACTACGGCGTCTCTCATAATCATATGATGGTTTTGGGACGTGAAACCCCACATATCAATGAAATCAATCAATCAATCATGGTCAAAATTTCCGGAGCATCACGGCGTCTCTCATAATGATGTCATATTTTTCGGACATTAAACTTTAGATATTATCATTATTATTATTATTATTATTATTATTATATTATTATTAGTAGTAGTAGTAGTAGTAGTAGTGGTAGTATAGTAGTATAGTAGTAGCTGCAGCTTTATACGTTGTCCCCAAGTATGACTAAACGAGCTTTTTTCTCAAGCGCTTTCAGTTCCGTTCGTTCAAACAAGGCTACTTACACGTGCCCCTCTGCGTAGCGAGTGAGAGGTTAAATTTAGGTTATATCGCGTCATGTGTGGCTCGACAAACGGTGACATACATGTGCGCGCGCGACTCACGCATAATTGAGTAATGGCTTTTTTTCCTGCGCGCAACGACGCTTAGACTCAACCATAGGCATTACAGTTGGGATGGTGGGGCCGTCAATGTGGAGTCTCAGAATAGGGGCAGCTGCAGATATTTCGTTCACCAGGGAGCCTCGTGTGTGCTACCGGTTTGATTCATGCGAAAAGGACGAGTTCTCGGAGTAGGGAAGTGTCATAAGCGTGCGTATAATTCTCGGTTAAAGGGCAGGGCGGCGGGACGGGTGAAGTGGCGGGTTTAATCAGCAGCGAAACTCCCCTCACCTGTCCCTGTCGGAAAAGAACTAATGACAACAATCTTTTCAAAGGATTGAAAGGAAAGCAGTGACGTGCTGCTCACGACAGCCTGCTTTTGGCACCCCCTCTGAGAAAGTGGAGAGAAGCGTGGAGCTGAGAATGCAGGGAGTGGTAAAGGTAAGCAGTAAACAGTTCCTCGAATGTGACGTAAGGGTAGTCTACTGCTATCATTGTTGAATATTTGCATGATCACTTGAATGAACCTGCACATTCAGGAATGGTAGGTCGACTTGGTGCTCTGCCGAAATCCTTATCATCCCTCCCCCCTGCTTTACTTCAGGTGCGCACGCCTATGGCTACTGCTCCTCACTGTTCGCATGCTGTTCCCGCAGCACTGCGGTGGTTATCAGGACACGCTACAATGAATAGTAATTGAGAGCTGACACTGAGATAGACCATCAGTTAACATATGGATCGAGGGAAGAAACTTTATTGTCAGATTAATGACTGCATATTTTAAAAAAGTTTATTGATACAAGTACTCCGGCAAATAATTAAATGATTATCACTGTCCGCTGTGTAGATCTAACTTGGACAAATCATTCGAGACAATCCAACATTGAGACGCCAGCCACTTTGGTCTCACGAACACTTCAGCAATAGCGTATCCTGAATGAGATGGAATTATTTACGTCAGCATTTCTTTCCCATTTTCATTCAATAATCGCCCCGCATTGCCTTTGGGCACGACATCAGGGGGGGGGGGGGGGGAGAACGACATAGATACAGATAGTTCATTTGCACAACATACTTGTTTCATTATGTCACACACTTCGAAAAAAAAAAGAATTGCTTCTTTGTAGGAAATTAAAAACAAGTGGTTGCCTATATCATTATCATCATGAGTACGCCCACAGCATGACAAAGGCCTCTCCCATGTTCCGCCAGTTAACTCGATGCTGTGCTTGCTGCTGCCACTTCATACACGCAGACTTCCTGATCTCATCTGCCCACCTAACATATAGTCTCCCGTTCACCCGCTATCCTGTTTTTTTTTGTTTTTTGTTTTGGAATTCAGTCTGTGATACTCAATGACCAGCGGTTAGCGTTACGTACCCAGCCCATCTCCACGGGTCCTCTTCATTTCAGCTATATGATATTTTAACGCCGGTTTTTTCCCTGCCGCACTGTGCTCTCTTCTTGTCTCCTAAGATTACACCTATCGTTTTCCTTTCCATCGCTCGCTGCGTCGTTCTCAATTTAAGCTGAACTTTCTTAGTAAGCCTCCAGGTTTCTGGTCCATAGGTAAGTATCGGCAAGATGCAGCCGTTATATATCTTCCTCTTGAGAGTTGGTGGCAGATTATCATTCGTGATTTGAAAATGCTTGCCGAATGTGATCCACCCAATTCTTATTCTTCTGGTTATTTTACTCTCAAGGTTCAGCTCCATGGGTACCACCTGTCCTAAGTAGATATATTCCTTCAGCTTCCAGCGTCTCTCCATCTATCTCAAGGTGCCGTTTTCTGCTGAGACTATTGCACATTATTTTGGTTTTTTGCATAATAACTTTTAGACCTACTTCTCTGTTTACGGTGTGCAGGTCAGTAATCATGAGCTGCAATTCGTCCTCTGAATTACTCAAGACAATGTCATCAGCAAATCGCAGCTTACTAAGATCATCTTCATTGACTCTTACCTTTAGCTCTTCCTAATCTATGGCCCTGAAAACTCCTGTAAACACACGGTGAATAGCATTGGAGCGATCGTGTCTCCCTGCCTTACACACTTTTTTTATAAAGGTTGTGTCGTTTTTCTTATGGAGAACCATAGTGGCTGTGGGTCCACTGTAGATTTCTTCCAGTATGTTTATGTATGGTTCATCGGTGCCCTGATTCCGTTGTGCCTTAATTACTGCTGATGTCTAGACTAAGTCGAACGCTTTCTCGTAATCTAGAAAAGCTATGTAATGGGGCTGGTTGTATTCCGCGCATTTCTCTATTACCTGATTGCTAGTATGAATATGGTATACTGTGGAGTAGCCTGTACGAAATCCTGCTTGGTCTTTTGGTTGGGTGAACTTTAATGTCGCTTTATTTGTATTAGCTCTTCTTTTTGTTCTTAGTTTGCACAGAATTGACAGTAAGCTCATTGGCCTGTAATTTTTCAACTCCTTGATGTTTCGTTTCTTATAGAATGAAACTATGCTAACGTTCTTCCAAGGTTCTAATATCCTTGTTGTCAAGAGACACTTCGTTTATAAGGTTATAGTGCCCAAAATATGCTTACGTAGGTATTTTCTAGGCACTTTTTAAGGTGGCCAGTTTTTCTAACACAATTTTTCTGCCATCTTTGAGCAGTGGCCGTAGTTACCTTATCCTCACCAGCGTCTTTGCCTTTTGCATTCCTTCTAGGGCTGGCCTTACTTACCCTTACTGGTAGGATGTCGAATTTCTCTGGGCTATTATAGCTTCTTGCAATATCATTGGTTGTTTCAGCTTCTGTACAGCTCTCTGTAGAACTACTCCGCCAAAGCTGCGAAGGCAAACTTGTGCATAGGCAAAAAAAGAGCAGCATATCCGTGGAGTGAATGATGGATAGTGGGGCGAAGCATCCGTCCGTCCATTCGTTCTTGCTTCCGTCCATCCATGCGTGCGTCTGTGCGGCCGCCCGTCCGTGTGTGCGTCTGTTCGTGCGTCCACACGTTCATCTGTGCGTCCGTCCTTGCTTTCGTCCATGCATCTGCTCCTGCGTCCGTCCATGCGTCCATCCGTCCATGCAGTCATCCGTGCGTCCGTCCATGCATCAGTCTCTGTGTCCGTTTGTCCACCTATTCAACACTCCAAGTACCACCATCTCGCATTTTTTCATCATATATTGCTCCTATAGAAGCACCGTCATCCAGCGCACATTCCAAGGACTGAACGAGAGGAGGCACACGCACACTTTCTTACGGCTTGCGCTTCGTGTCTACTTCCCACCTTTAACCACCTCGAGTTTATGGTATATACTAGTTCAGTGTATTCATGGCACTGCGGCCCAACGCTCGCTAAACCTTTCTAAAACCTAGGAGGTTAAGCCCAGCGAGTATAACGTAGCAACCCTTTCTTGCCTTCTTGCGTTGCTGAACAATAACAAATTCGCAGCGTGCGCTTTAACTAAAAGCCAAATTCTCCTGTCTCTCATTCCCCCTTAGCAGCCATTAGCATGTACATTGAGCACTATATTTTATTGCTCAACAACGCACAGGGGAAATCTCTCACCAGCACCACCTTGGAGGTCAAAATGTTATACTTGTTATACACTACTACAGTTTCTACGAGGGATGAACGGGTGCCGCTATAAGGAGCTTCGCCCTTAAAATCGGATGTATGCTATAAGGAACAAGTAAGGTATTCATTGATTTTTGTTGGACTACGTGAATATTGATGCTAGTTTTAAAGAAAATAAACGCAGGTCAATACAGCTGTAACAAGGCACTAAAAATAGAAATATCGGGCTTTTTGAGTAGAAAGGGGGCATTCTGCCCCCGCACTACTTGTCAAGGTAATGAAATGACCATGGCAATTTCTCCACAACGCATTGTTATTAAGACTTTACATGCCCCTATTAGGCTCGTCAAATGTGAGAAAGGGCCATCACACGCTGTCGGCGTTAACGCGAGTGATTCAGTGATTATCATTATTCGATAATTTGAAAGATCTCCGGAACTTGTGACGTCACCTGACGTCGCATAACATGATCTCGCGTGATGACATCACTTGGTATGCAGATCACATGGTATGAAATCGTCGCTTGGTCAAAAGCGAAGTGATCACGGAGCCACTGCTAAATCAGGTGAAGTGCGGAAATCTTGCCAAACTTGCGATCCTCTATAGGCAGCGCAAAAGCACGCTGGAGGAGCACTGAAGAAGAAAGCTATTTTTCGCGTATTAGTAAAGTACAATGTCACAATCTCGAAACCACCACCCTTACCACGACACAACGCTCAGTAAACAAGGAAGTTCGCGAAAAAAAAAAATACTGATGGAGCCGCCACGTAGAGATTGCCGCACCAAACGTCGTGACTTTATTAATTCTGAAGGCGTCTACAAGCTCCTACGTAGCGCCTAATTAATAAAACTGAAGTGCATTGTCACCTGTGGGCACGATGGACCTAGCACACGAAGCTTCGAAAAATTTCATAGAGTGAATGCCACGAAAATACCAAAAATACATTTTGAAATTTCTCACGTGACGTGCGCAGATTTCAGCGCGAAATTTGAAATTCAAATTCATGTGAATGTATCGATGACATATGCGATGCCATGTCGATGGTGTCACAACATGACATTCAGTAGTATTCGCCAAACATGCATATTTCGCTATATACATTGTGATATATGCTCAATTATTAAACAGGGAACGTAACAACTAAGGTGAGCTTTAAAGCTTTGGAGGCTTGATAAATAGGCACGCTCATAGGGTGTTTTTTTATATTTGTTTTACAAAAAACCGACCCAGTAAAAAAAAGCATTGACTCCAATTGAGATATTGCCACTTAACCAATCGGAAAATTTTCAATTGGGTGCCTAAAGGACACCAATTGGTTGGGGTGAGCTATTGCACCAATACGTATGAATTGGTTGGAGTGATCAATTGCACCAACTGGCAAAATTAATTAACAACAAAACACAAAATTCAAGATACACAAAAATGGACTTTATGAAGGCTGATTGATGCGGCAAGTTCTCCAGGAAGTTCGGCAAATATTATGGCAGCTTCTTGGTTGCTCTGACAGAAAGAGTGAAGGGTTAAAAGGCAAAATGAGTGTGCATGCACTATAGTTTGCAGAACATAGCAAACTCTCTATAATGACAGAAGTGCAGACATTTTCGTAACAGCCAGTCTCTAAAACAGTAGAAAGGTAATTGCAGAAAATTGCAGAAAGTGGTGTGAGAATAATTTATTCCATACGTCTGCCGATTTCGACAAAAAACAGCGAGCTCGTGACACTATATATGCCGCCAGTGGCATATGCCTCCCCTGTATTTGTGGTTATATGCCGAATAAAATTTCGTAACGATATCCATAGCTCAACCACACAAAGTGCAGCTAACGAGATGACATGCATGCAAATGTGATAGGCCAACAAAAGAATCCTTGTTTTTTTGTAAAACCTGTAGACACGCACCATTATTTATTCTCGGTAACTATATCGGTACCATCGTTTTTATTTCCTGATAGAGTGCGATACAGCATTGCCAAATATTAAGCAAGACATGGCGTTTCGAGGTTCTTTGAAACGCTGTCTGCGACCGATCAACGAACAAGGAACATGTAGGCATGACGAACGCTGGCGTGCACACGTTCTCTATATCACTCACTCGCATAAATCACATAAATAAATAAAAGGTTGCGGCTAATTTGAAGCAAGCTCACCTCCGACGAGAAGAATCCCGAAGCGATAGAAGTGAATGTCACCATGCTTGTCAGTCCATTTGACGTTGTAGAATGTTATCTTAAAATCGTCGTCGGGCTTTAAGCCTTTTAACATCCCCAATGCTCACAACCGCACATCCTCTGTCATCTTCGTAACGCACGTACGCATGTGTGATCATATTTTGGGCAATAAGTGGGGTGGTCCACGCTTCAACAAGACAAGCGAGGCAGAGTGATTAGCGAGCTTGTTTCTGAGTGACAGTGACCCAAAAGAACACCTGCTGACAGCCTCATGGACTTCGGCCACAAACCAGCTTTGAGTATGGTACTCACTCCGACTAAACGCGAAACACTTTTAGAAAAAAAAAATATTATTTATGGTTTTGCTTGATAATAACAAAAGCTAGGCGCCAGCTATAGTTAAAAAATAAAAACAATTAATAAAAATAAAAAGTGTTTTTACGAGTTTGTTAACATATTTGGGCTCGCTCATATTTCTGATGCCTTGAGCTCATGACGTCAGGTGACGTCAGCCTCCAGGATGTCAGTTCAGAATGGGAAGAAAAAATAGCAGAATAGCCGAATAGACGTGTGAGCTGGCCATATAAGCGTGGTACGACCTGCCATACATAATTTCCCAATAGGGCCCAGTTGATTCAAACTGGCAAGTTTGAGTGGACTCAATTGGTTTCACTTACTCAATCAAAACCAATTAAAAGTAAAAATTTTTCAAGCAGGTGTACTTGATTCCAATTGGTAACTCCCACTGGCTTCAATTGACTCAGTTGAAACCAATTGGAATTAAAAATTTTCCAATTGGGCTCACTTTATTCCAATTGGCAACACCAATTGGTTTCACTTGACTCAATGGAAACCAATTGGAACTAAAAAAGTTTCCAATTGGGGCCAATTAATTCCAATTAAAAACTTCAATTTGTTTGTCCTGTGTCCAATTGTAACCACTTGGAGTTAAGCAGTTTCCAATTGCTTCCTATTGGTTCCATTTGATTCCATATGAAAAATTCAATTGGAGTAAATAACTTTTTTTTTTTGACTTGGGATAAGTATAGTTACCTAAGGAATCGGCGTAAAGGAAAAGAAAGCCCGACAAAGCGCTAACCCCCTGTTTTCACACATTCATAAGCGGTTATAGATAGCAAATCAAAAATCAATGTAGACAATAGAATCAAACATTATAAGTTTTTTCGGACATCATACCATTAGACACAAAATTATATGCACAATTGCGATATCACATGAAGAATTAAAGTCTGCTTAAGCACAACAGTGGCAACCAAAGTTAAAAAAATAAATAAATAAAATTATGGTACGGGACGCATATGCAAGTTATACAAGATCAGAAGATCAATCGAAAGCGGTATCAAAGACTGAGTTTTTAAAAGGAATGTGCGTATCTTCTTTTTGACGACAAAAATGGAGGAAATTTCTTCAATTTATGTAATCACGTTGTTATGTATCAGCTCCCTAAGAAAAGGGTAGAAGGAACATGCTAATACAATGAATTCTTTATTCGTCAAAACATTCGTCCAATTTATTCGAATATTGGTCCAGCACATCGAAGTGTCCGAAACTGAAATTTCTCTGTTTACTTGTAAGCGCTCACGCCATTCAGCCGCAGCTGACTCCTGTCGCACTGACAGCTGTTCTACATTCCAGTTGTCTACCTGTAATTATTGGCATTTCTGCCACAGCTGCTTGTGCGAACTGCGCAAAAGAGAATGAAAAACACGCGCAAGCCCTGTGCCATCTATCGGCAGTTTCTGCAACAATAGTCGTTCGTGCCCTCACTCGATAGGCGGCGCCACATCATCAATGAGGAGGGGAGTGTTTTCATTTTGTATCTGCTATTTCCTGCGACCGCGTCCTTCCTCCGTGCCTGCGACAGTGACTGAGAAAGGGGGCAATCTGCACCCCAGCAGCTCGGGGTCCCGTGACCCAAGGCGAATGTCACATATATGACGTCATTGATAAAGCGACCGGCTTCAAATGCTACTGCGACTGGCTACGTCTTGTCAAGCGAGTTTGAGGTCACGTGACAAAAAAAGAACGACGTGTTTTGTTTACATTATGATTCGCTTGCACTATTTCAAGTTATCTTACATTCTTGTGGTCGTGATCCACGCTGCGTAGTTCGCTAACTTGGCAGCTCCATTTCGCTGCGGTACACCGTTTCCTTATGTGTTGCAACAATTCACACCGTGTCTCAACTCGGCCGAAGGGTATCAATATTTGTCAAAGTTTCTAATTCCAAAAGCTGATCAGATTATTAGTAGGCTGTCAACAACTAGATATCGGTATACATGGCGCCAGAGAGTGCTGTAGCGTGACATTATGTCATGCTAGACAAGTTTCTTGACCCCTTCATGCAGTTGTCGACTACTCACTGGTTACTTCAAGAATTAGAAGCGTCTACTGTGTAAAGCTGCAACGCAACTGAAAGGCCATCGCGAAGACTCCGGGCTGTACACATGTATATTTCAGTATTCTTTTGATGTAAAGTGCATGGAGCTAACAGCCGTAGCTGCAAATGTCAACAAACATGTTCTTAAGTATGTTTGCCGCCACACAACAGGGTGGCTCCCCTTACACAACACACTTGGCCATTCCCTCGACAATTGTCACTACTCTCATACCAATACAGAACGACACATGCAAAGTCCATGAGAGCTACAGAGGAGTGACTTCGGTCACGCGGGCTTCCTTTGCCGTGCTCTTTAATCAGACAGAGCACGCAGCGTGGAAACGTAATGATGGCAACAAAACGCGCCTTCCCCGCCTGCTTTCGTCTCTCCCATGAAGAAGTCTCCCAACCCCCTTTTTTTTTTTCGCTTTTTTAATGACGTCATATGTGACTTATCACTTTGGGTCACGTGACCCCGAGCTGTTGAGGTGCAAATAGACTCTTCCGCAGTGAACGTACCTGCGTGACTCCATAACAACACGTCACGATGCTCGTTTCACGTGCCGAAAGCATTATCGACTCTAGTTTTAGAGCAAACACCTATTGCTCTCGCCCATTTTTCTATCTGGACATTGATGTTCTTTTATTCTTTGTACAAATGATATTTAGTTTCATCGCGAGCAGGCTCGCTTTTGCATGCAATGCCGTGACTTTCTTATTTCATTGATTGATTGAGTGTTTTTTCTAAACACTTGCACAGCCCTTGCGGTTCTCTTGCTCGCCCTGCTTGACTGTTTTATTGATTTATGTATTTATTTATTTCCGTAAACACTGACGCACCTGTTAACTTGCTCTTGTGGTGCCATGGTTTATTTATTGACTGATTCATGTACACTGCGTCATATATTTGGTTTCTTGCATGTCGAAGCACTACCTTCCTCGCTCCACGCGCCGTAGTAAGCAGATGACATATTTACTTAGTGAAACCTTTCCGGTATTGCGTCTTATAGTGCTTCTCCTTTGGCACCATCACCGATGAGTGGCGCTAACCTTCGAGCTTTCATTTTGAAGCATTAAATATTGGCCACAAAACTGGAATAGACTAAATATATTAGTTTACTATATGGTCAAACAAGTTCAGTGCGTTTATTGAAATTGGAGGATTGCAGTCAGTAAATTTTAATTGGAAGACCTTATCACCGTTTTTCGGCATGCATGCATTCACAATTTTTGTAGCAACGTCGCCTTAGTCTCTGATTAGGCAGTTCACTTTATAAAAAAATGCTCTCTAATTATTTCAGTGTTAGCGTACGTAACGGCAATGCTGTTGCACTGCTGTGGTTTAGATAAAGTGGTTGACAATTTACAGTACTCGGTGCTTTACTGTGGGAGGTCTGAAAGCCGTTGCGTGGGCCTTAAACTTCACGAGGCCACATCGACAAAAATTATGCCCAGGCTAAGATTGAGGACTCCGCAGCCGTGTTTCGATGAATTCGATATACAAGAACATGTCCCCGTGTTTTTAGGT
Source organism: Rhipicephalus microplus (assembly GCF_013339725.1). Classification (NCBI taxonomy): domain Eukaryota; kingdom Metazoa; phylum Arthropoda; class Arachnida; order Ixodida; family Ixodidae; genus Rhipicephalus; species Rhipicephalus microplus. The sequence goes on along the minus strand of NC_051168.1, from coordinate 92,908,275 downwards.
TTATGTGCAAGTTAAGTAGGCCCAGTTAGCTAAATTTATTTCTTAGTTCTCCACTGTGGCTTGCCGTGGTTTCTTATAACATTGTAATAGCGGCTACGTAAATGGGGAACAATAAACGTGCTCTTAGTTGCCGTTGTATGAGAAGGAATTTTTCGTGGCATTTTGTTGAGCTTATCTCAAAAGTGGTACTACTTTTGAAATTCGTTTACCAGAAAAATGTTTGAGGATTGATAGCGTCTATTTGTTAATCGCTACTCCTGCGATACCGATAGTCGGGCATGTTAAATCGCTCGGGCGTCTGAATTTTTAGTGTACTAGGCACAAAATGCCACAACATGTAGATCTTCGTTGTTTTGCTAGTATTATAAAGCTAACCAAATAAGCTTACGGTGGCATTGTATGGTGTTGCTGTCAGAGCGTTAGAGAGGGTGATAGTGCCTCGTCGCGAGGCGCTCGCCACGTGTCCAGAGACAGCGAACGGCACGCTTTGACTATGGGAACTCTCTTTCGCGATGATCTCTAACTACCAGATCGTACGACGAGAACGCGCCTACGTCTTCGAGAGGCAACGCCGACGCAGGCAGTGTCTTCAAAGAAATGATTGAAAAAGATGCCCGCCCCCCTCCCCGAAGGAAATCGTCAGGAAATGCGAACGCATTTCTTGCACCGAGAGAGGGTACCGTTGCCGTCAGACATTTGCCTTCATCGGCTTCTGAAATCGCCTCGAGAGGCGCCCAGCCACCGAACAGTTGACAGTGAACTTGTACTGTACTTACTAGCTGGAAAGCGAGAAGTCGTTCCCCTCGTGTTCCCCGAGATGACCACAATGGTTTCGGCGGACGCAACATCTTCCTTGGAAAAGACAGCATCGTCAGATCTGACGACAACTCGCCCCGCTAAAGGCCGTTTCACATGACACAAAAAGTAGCGATTTTAAGGCAGCGAATTCGCTCGCAGCGAAAAAAAAAGGGCGATTCGCTCCCGCCGCAGTAGTCCGCGGCGAGCTTCCAACATGTTGGAAATTTTCGCTCTGATCGCAGCGGTGGGAGCGATTTTTGATCGGGACCCGTCAAAATAGGGCTGCTCCAGCCAAGCCGTCGAAATAGAGTCGACGTGTTTGTTTTGGTAATGGCCGATGCTGTGCATCTTAAAATGAATTTAGACTTGAAAGTGTTCCTAAATGATGAAACAAGCGAGCCCTTCGTTACCGTTCACGAAAACTTCATGATATCATAGTGCACGGATTACTACATTACATTCCTGTCTGCCACAAAGAGCGGTGGCAAGAATTCTTGCCGCTTCAGTCGCAGAGTGAAATTCGGGGACCGTTCGTGGTCCATGTAAAACGAAACCACCATAAGCGATGGTTGCGAACAGAGCGATTGGAGCGACCGGAACGATTTTACTTGCTGCAATCGCGGGATGTGAAACAGGCTTAATTGAGTGAGTAATTAAATAAGTTGGCCTGCGCAGGGCGGACCTTTTGAACTTTGTTGCGGTGAACCCTTTGATAAACATTATTGTCTGAGTGTAGGACCTTTCACCCAGTGGCACTCATACAACAAGGAAGAGGCGCGTTGGTGCCACATTGCAGTGACTACGCCTCAATAATGAGTGTTTACCGGGGCGGGTGAGGGTTTACCCTCGGAAGTTGTAGGTGACATGTGATTGGACAATGAAATCAGCACTCATTCCGCGATCTAGGGATCTGGGAATGAGCCACCCAGCTCATTCGAGAGAGCTTGCCTTGCACAGAATGTAAACGAATCCTCTGTCAAGTTCACCTTCTTCCAGCATCTACATCGTTCCTCTGAAGCCGCCAATGGCAGAAACGTTGGTCTCATTAGCCCTTCCACACATGCCCCATCGCCACAATATTTATGGGCGAAGCTCTTTAGGGAGTGGGTTGTTCTCTCTTCTGTAGTAGCATGTTGTAGTAGCCATTTCTAGTGAGTTTTAAGAATCGCTCACTATATGGCACTGTGTGTATATGTTCTTGAAAACATCGCTATGGGGCGTTAGTGGTTTTCACTTAGTTGACGAGTAAAGAGGATAGATGGCGCGCATCACAATCAGTGCACAAAAAGAACAAAAACACTAGAAGTGCACGAAAGATGACACTGTTGTAATAAAATATTACAGCGCATCTGCAGAGTGAATGATGATGAGTGGGGCCAAGCGTCCATTTGTCCGTCCATCCGATGCGTGCTATAGTGCGATAAGAGGAGACCAATGGACGGACGAGCGGACGGACGACGCCTCGTCTTCATTTCCAGCGAGCAGACGAGCTAACCTTGAAACGACATTAGAGAGAGAGAGAAAAAAATCTCGTATTGGTATATTACACCATCAATCTCGATACAAGGCGCTTCGTAATTAAGACAGTTTGCATTGGGGAACTCTGAGTAGCGCAGCCATTTTACAGTTACCGCTCGAGTCACGATGGGGTCAAAGATATTCATGGTGTATACTAGGGTGTACGTAGTTGTCAATCGATGAAAAAGAGGGCGTTATTATCTGAGCAGAACACATTTCACCATAACTTGACCAGTGACCGCATCTACTACCTTATACGTGGATACGAGGCCAGATGAACTTTTGCTGAATTATTGACTACAATTATATTCAAGAAAAGTTCGTTCAACCACTGTGACCAAAATGCGAAAATGAACCTTTAAATCCGTTATCTTGGCTGCAGAGATTTCGATGCATAAATTTGAATTAAATCCTTGGACTTTGTTTTCTTTTCCGTGAATAAGTATATGATGGCGAAATTAAGTGCAGTAGTTTTCAGACTACACGGTGTTCATCTAAACTGATTCGTCGTTTCCTGTTAGTCACACACCCCTAGATACCGTGATACTTCGCCGCACAAGTTTCCCCACAAGGGCGAAGCCGACTTTCAGATAGCCCCTGGGTTTGGCTCTCCACTCCTTACTTTACCGACGCACAGATGACTACTCTGCCGGACGTAACTCATGACCGTATTGAATGAATGTACTACATAGTAGCATACTACACCGGCGCACAACTTTTCTCGGCAATGAAGGGAAAGCTACGGGAGCGGAGCCTTTGTACATACACTACTGGGCGAAGTAGTCCGGTATGACTCACGTTTCACGCCGCTGTGGGAAATGATGGCTGCGTGCGATCAGCGTTAAACATTGACGCAGACGCCACTTTGCGTTCGAGGTACTCGTAAAAGGCGCAGCTTTACTGGCGCGTTCGAAAACGCCAAGTGGCAATGAATAAATGAAAACAAATAGGAATATCTTAATCACGTGCGCTTCATACTGTGTCAAAGAGCTACATGCAAAAAATTAGGCAGTATTTCTCATATCTCCCGTAGAAAGGAAGGACACAATTGCAGAACTACATTCATTCGTGGTAGGAATTGCGCCATCTGGCTCTGAAGCTCTCGCTGTGATGCCAAGAAATGTCCACTGCTATACACCTTTTCACAGGAAGCAAAAAAACACCGCCATGATGGGCTGTGCGCGGGAGTACAAAGGCAAAGGGCGCAGCGTTGCCAGTGCATTTTCGAGGGGACGCGCCAATTTTCACAGCCCATGGAGGGCTATGGCGGCGCCCAGGGAGGCGTTTATGAAAAGGTGAATACGAGAATATGATCCTACCAGAGTGACCTACCAGAATACGAATATGTTGGCTAATCTTAACCATTAGCTGTTAGAGCCGCAAAGCTGTGTTTTAATAAACTTAAGTCAGTTAAGCTCTATACTGAACATCATCTTTCACACACGAAGGGCGTCTGTGCTGCTTTTGAACGTGTAATATTTATACATAATAACTAAGCTTCGTAGCTGACCTCTAATCTGTCTTCATGAATGTTTTGCAACGTTCCTTGCCTTCAGCCGTCGCGTCGCTTTGGTGATTACTTCTTTACCTAAAGCTTCAGAGCTTAGTAGTACAGGTCGCAGCAGCCGCTTTACGATGAGAACCAAATAAAAAAAAAATGTGCTGGCCATTTAGGCGCTTACATAAGAACCCTCTATGCTGTCAAAATCAGGTCATAGTGTGCGCGCAATAAGAAATTACAATTAAATAATGATTCACGCTATTTAGTACTAACCATGAATCAAACAAAAAGAACAAAAAGTGTGCAAATCCAGTGTGCACGTGTACAAATAGCTTCTGAAAGGTGGCGGGGATTGATCAGTATATTGACTGAGAAGATAACGAAAAATAATGACTTTCGCCTTGGAGTCGCCTGAAGTGAACGCACATGCGTTTTTGCGAGTTTTTTTTAGTTTATTGCAAAGTTTGTCTACTTCCGGACTCTTCCAATGGCGTGGGGGAAGGGTGGTAAATGGAGAATCCTGTGCAAGCCTATGATGATATCTTTCACGAACTTGTTTTCTGTCGAGACGCTACACTTATACGTTTTTGTGGTTTACGAACAAGCCCTCTTTCGTTAAGCGCCGTAGCTTTTTAGCATGTGCAGCAAGATGACTCAACCACGGCACCCAAGACCGGCATAAAAGACAGCCAGCTTTTAAAAGTTTTCTGCCTCACCCGCCATTACACGATGGCATCAAATGCTTGGCTAACTTGCACCACATCGATTGTTGGCAAAACGAAGCTACCTTTACCGGTATCCGTGCTTGACGAGGGGAACTAGCAAGACCTCGTTTTTTTTTCTCTTGTTCGAGGAAAGCGTGTTTACCGAACAAAGTCATTATAAAAACATGCGGCTGAAATCTGCTCACTCCAAGGAATAGTCGGCCCTTGGAACCTCGGTATAAGCAGCCGTATCGTGCGTACCCTAGAATCGCATAAAATCGAATTTGTACTGCAAAAGGCACTGATGGTGTAAGAAAAATTTATTACTAACGGTGAATGAAACTAAAAGAACAGACAGAGCGTGCACCTGTACAGATGGCTTCCGAAAGGTGGCGTATATACCTATCTTTCGGAAGCTATCTGTACACGTGATTAGCACTGCCTCCAAGATCGCAGGCAGTTCACCTGGTTTCGCATGGCCTCCGTGATTGCACCACCTTTGACCAAGTAATGATGTTGTGTGATGACGTCATCGTGTGACGTTACGGCTCGTGATGTCAGAATGTAGTCTCAAGCTTTGGCGATCTATGATGTCGTATGGTGGCGTTATCACTTGATGCTTACTTCTTGCGTCACCCGTCACTGACACCGCGAAAAGCCGACTTCTACGGTCAAGCTTCGCTGTTTAAACGGCATCCAGGACTTTTGCCTATAAAAAAGCGTTTTAAGGGCGAAAGCCTGGAATGCCTGTTAACAAGCGGCAGTGACGTGCCTTTCACAAGGACCTACTTTTAGTCTCCGGCACTCCGGCAGAAAAGATTGGAAGTCAACCATTCTTGGAATGCTTCATCATGGTCCAACGTTCTGTTTATAGTAAAAACAACAGCAACCGCAGCATGGCCATAACGTAGCCCATTAAGCAGTGGAGCAACAAGCTAGACTCGGCAAAGATACAGGGCTGATTTTGGGTGCATCTTGTATGAATAGGATGAGCGGTCGCCCAGATGTCGTTCGTATATGAATATCGTGAGCATTATCAGAGTCAAAAGCACTTTGACTTTGGCGAGTTGGTACATAATTTGATTGTCTTCAGCGCGATTTAGACGAGGACCACAGGAGACGCACAGAACACAGACAAGCGCTGACTTACAAATGAGTTTATTTCCACTTGAATAAGCCTATTCTGCTCCTCTGTGTATAGGTAATACAGGCAGATTTTGGCGCATAAAAAGGCTTGTTCAAGTGCAAATAAACTCAGTTCTAAGTCAGCGCTCGTCTGTGTTCTCTGTGTCTTCTACGGTCTTTGTCTAAATCACGCTGAAGACTGTTCATCATCAGAGTATTGGTTCTTCGTTCTTCTATAATGTGCTTCACCCCAGCGACGTACTGTCGGGTGGAAAGAAACACGAACAGTGTAAAACGTGGCTTTTGACCCCGGGTGGCTTTTGACCCAGCCACATAGCTGTAAAGCGTGCCTCTTATGGTCTTCTGGACACCATGAGCCTAGGCAGCTGGGGCTCATAACGAGATGACGAGCCTTTGAAACCTTCTGAGTTGATGTACTTGCAAGAACTCTACCAAACTGTGAACCTCTGTCCCTAGCGCCTGTGGCTCATGCTTTCGCCAAGGTCGGGTGCCTCTGGCTTTGGCGTGAGAGCCAGACGCGCCCGACTTGGTGGAAATCTCTTCGCATAGAAAACAAAAAGAACAAGAAACAGTTTGTAATTTTGCTGTGGCAGAACTTTCGCAGCAAACAAAGTTACTGCATCCATCTACGCAGTCGAAAAGCGACGGGATGGTTGCCTACGTGTAAATCTGCGAAATGTGCCCCAGTAAGATCATTAAGAACGCTGGTCGGCGGGAAATAGCGACGCTGTGTTCGATGTCGTCCTTCGGCATGTCGCACGGCTAAGCTCTTGTACGCGTGATGAACTGCGAGGCACATGGGCATAAATACACGTAACAGGCCTCCTAACTTCTGCCGCACAAGATGACAAGGACGAAGGAAGTTGAACAGACACACCAGAATGTCCAGATTTTACTGAGCCAACAAGCGATTAATCATCAAAAAAATAAGCGCTAAAAAAGCGAAACCCTATTGAATGCTCCCATTCTTGAAAAGATTTCAATTGCGATAAAAAAATTTCTCTCCAATACGAGGGGGAGCTGGAAAAATATTCTTTCAATTATTTTGTACACATAAAATACGCGCAACCGTGAACGAAAGCACACCTTTACTTTTTTAGATTGTCTTCGGAGTAGACTCATTCCAATGGAATGTATGTTTGTCAGAGCATGATTAAGGGTATTTGTTTGACTTAATAACGAATTCACCACGTCTCTCTTGCTTCTCTCTTTTTCACATATTTAATACCCTCACCCAACCCCTACTGACACTAAGCCGTTCTCACAATTAGGGCGCCCCGCCGTGGTGGTCTAGTGGCTATGGTACTCGGCTGCTGACCCGCAGGTCGTGGGTTCGAATCCCGGCTGCGGCGGCTGCATTTTTGATGGAGGCGGAAATGTTGTAGGCCCGTGTGCTCAGATTTGGGTGCACGTTAAAGAAACCCATCTGGTCAAAATTTCCGGAGCCTTCCACTACGGCGTCTCTCATAATCATATGGTGGTTTTGGGACGTTAAACCCCACATATAAATCTCACAATTAGGGCTGCAAAAGTTGTGCCTTTTCCTTTCCTGAACCTCTCTCTCTCTCTCATCACGTTACTCCTCTGTCATCACTTAACACTATATTTGAGAATGTGATGAACACTGAAATAATTATACATTTTGCAAAAAAAATGCCATACCCCCAAAGGGGACTTTGAGGTGAAGCAGGGCACTGCGGTTCTGCAGCGCGATCAGTTGGTTTCTTTTAATCAAGAAACTTGCAGGTGCTGCCTGCGTCGGCTTTGCGGAGCCGGCAGTTTCTGCTAGCGGAAGACAAACTCGCATTTTCGAGTTTGTGTTTGACAGCGCTACACCTTTCCAACCATTAGCTATTACAGCGGGTCACTTTCAGTTAAGTGCAAGATTGAAGATGTTAGTTACAACAAAAACAAATGTCCGTGCGCGGATATTCAGGCACGCGTGATTCCTAGGTAGTAATTAAATAAAACCAGATAGGATTCATTGTTGTTAAGCCCTAATGTATATATATATAATATGCAGACGGTGTTTTTGTAATACATTACGCTGTTTTATGACGTTATTTGACGCCGGAAGCGTACGTGGAAAGGAAGTGCCACGTGCTAGCAGGCTTTTTTTTTTTAGGTTTTAAGCTGGGTGCTATGAAGAGGAAGCGCGGACCGTCATGAATGATGGTAATTGTGGCTTCGGCGAGTATGTTGTACACCTCCTCAAACTGCGACATTTATAGCATTTCTATATTGGTGCGAAGCGAATAAAAATCAAGTCAATGTATTATTCGGCATTTCCTGCACTATACACACATAAGGCCCACAACCTTGCTCTTGAGGAAGGATTGTTGGAGAGAGCTGTCTAACACTTCCGGCATGCTTAGAAGGATTCGGCCTCCTTTTGCTGAATCGCTGGCAGAGTTTTAGAGTCGCTTTTGTAGATATTTATTTTAATGTGTTTGGCCTTTGCACTTTCCTAGCTATATAGTTATTTTCAGGATCATCTCTTTCACCAATGTCGCATTTGCTCTCTATAAATAGGACGTTTGTTGATGACTTTAGTTTGAGTAGTGTTGATGTCATATACCACTGAGTTGCCCGTGCTACGCGCTTCCCCAGTTTTCACGGTGCCTGAGCTGCATTAGGAGCCCGATTCAGAACTACGCTGGGGCCTATACACAATACGCCGTTAGGGCAAAATTTAGCGCGGTATTGTTGATTTATTGTTATTAATACTGTAGTGAGGACCAACTGCACCTCGCCTGAGCTCCTGTGCAATCCCACACTCGAGGGTATATGACAGTGGGCTGCAGCACACCATCCTATGGGTGATCAGAACGAGCCAAGGAGGTAAAGAGGCAAGGCCGTGCCTCACAACTCTCTTGCGCCTGACCTCTGCTCAGAGCAGCTTACAGCGCACTCTGACACAAGGAAAAGAACGAACGTGCGTCTTGGTCCTTGTGTCGGAGTTCTCTGTAAGTTATTATAGATGTTGACCAACTAGCCCAGTCAAAAGCATTGTCTTAGATGTACGTTCCTTCATTGAGCGGCGCCGCTGTTTCCCTTTGAACAAGTAATCGATAGACATGAAAAAAAAAATGATGGAATAGAATTTGAACTGAGGCCCTATGCGCGTGGCAGTCGAGTATGCTGTCAAAAAACCACGCTGCTGCTCGACACTCGTGTGCAAAAATACATATACCGGCGCCGTGCCGAACAAGAAATCGCGTTAACCAATGTAATAGCGTGGCAGAAGAGTAACCAGTCATCACGCAATACTAATTGCGGGTTTAACCATTCCCGTCTACTGCAAAGTGTTCTGCCAGTATTCCTCATCGTCGTCATGCACATACAGCGTCAACAAAGTGCGCGTGATACTTTACAGATACGTAAAGGGGATACCTCGCTTATCCTTAGAAAGACGTTCGAGTGAATCGTGGGGTTTAGTGTCCCAAAATTACCACGTGAAAATGAGAGACGCCGTAGTGGAAGGCTCTGGAAGTTTCGACCACCTGGGGTTCTTTAACGTGCACTTAAATCTGAGCACACGGGCCTACAACATTTCCACCTCCATCGGAAATGCAGCCGCCACAGCCGGGATTCGAGCCCGCGACCTACGGGTCAGCAGCCGAGCGCCTTAGCCACTAGACCACCGCGGCGGGGCTCCGGAGAAAAAAGAATATTGGCGTATGGCAGGTGCTGTCTTCTACTTCGCAAAAGTTAGAATTCATGACATAGTCGATATTTTGTGAGAAGACGGAACTCCATACACAGTTTATCTTGCTCCGCAACATGATCCTGCGCTCAGAAATTTTCAAGCCCAGACATCCAGACAACAACACAAGAACAAGCCGACATATTTGGGGAACACTTCCACAACATTTCCATTCAGCCAACTGCACTGTTACTTTCCCCAGACACAAAGAAACTGAAGAGAAGCAGAAACTACCGCTCACAGGTGCTTCACACGAAACTTACAACTACAGGAACTAAACAGGGTACTCTCACGCGGTAAAAAAAAACGGCAGTAGGCCCGAACAACTTACACTACTCTATGCTGGCACACCTTTCCGAATCATCTACAAAGGTTTACTTACGTTTTTAAACATGGTATGGCAATCTGGATCTATGCCAGAACAATGGAAAACTGCCATAGTAGTCCCATTTCTGAAAGCTGCGAAACCCGCAACATCCTCTAGCAGCTGCAGACCGATCGCTCTTACCAGCCGCCTGGCGAAAACTTACAGAGCTATCATAAATTGCAGAGTATCGTTTTTTCTGTACTCCAGAAATTTGATAGACAATCACCAGAGCGAATATAACAAAGGTTGCTCAACCATTCACCATCTTGTTCGTCTGTAGCATGAAATACGAGAAGCGTTTGGTCACACGCAGCACTGTCTTGCGGTTTTTTTTCGACCTAGAAAGGCATACGATACCACGTAGCGACACGGAATTCTGCGAGACCTCGGTAATCTAGGCATTCGAGGCAAAATGTTAAAATGTTTGCCCGATTTTATGACTAAAAGAACATTTAGGGTGCGGTTAGGCACTGTACTTTCACGTGCATTTAACCAGGAAAACGGCACACCTCAAGGCTGCGTTCTTGGCACTACTCTTTTCATAGTAAAATGCAATCAGTTATTAAGGTCATACCACCCATCACTCATGCACTTTCTATATGTTGACGATCTTTAAATCGCTTCTCGTGCTTCCAACCTATCAATATGTCAGAGGGCAACTTCAAGTTACCATAAACAAACTCACACACTGGGCTGACAGAAATGACTTCCGATTTTTTTACACAAATGACGGTTGCTGTGGTATTTACATTGAAAAGAGGATTATTTCCAAGCCCAGAGCTCACAAAAAACAACATGGCGATAATGATGAAGCATGAACAAAAAATTCTGTAGGTGTTACATTCGACAGTAACTGAACTTTCTTGGTCATATTAATTCACTCAAAATTAAGGCCAATAAAACGCTCAATGTTTTAAAGGTTTTATCCCATAAGCATTGGGGTTCTGATCGATTATGCCTATTGAAGGTTTATCGTTTCGTTGTGCGTAGCATTTCAGACTATGGGTGCATTGTCTACGGCTCGGCCAGACAATCTTACATTCGCCGTCAAGACCCCGTACACAATCTCGGTCTGCGCTTATCAAACTGGTGCCTATAGAACATCCCCAGTCCAGAGTTTGTACATAGCATTGCAATGAACCTTCGCAGTGCCAGCGCCGCATATGTTTAACCCTCTCTTATGTTTAAGGATTAGGTCACAAGTCTCAAAATATATGCCACGACATCACCACGCAGTACGACTTGCACTTGTACTACTCAAACAGGCCACACCTCATAAACCTTTGATTTTACGCTTCGAAGAGAATTGCCGCACCTACAATATTTGCAATGATGCACTGAAGGTCGCCATCAAACCACCGAGACTGCCGCCATGGGCAGACCAGGCACTACTGTGCGATTTTTCAATGTCCATTTTCAACGCTGAAATGCACGCTTTATGGGAAGCAGTAAAAAAAAAAAAATCCTCACTGAAGAATACAGACAAGCAATTATATACACTGACTCATTAGGTTGCAATAAAAGCGCTACATTTAAAATCTGAGCGCGAACCTTTCTATGTGATATCCTACACATGAATTTTTTTTAATAATGAGAATATGAATGTCCGTTTCTGTTGGGTACCAAGGCACATGGTGATACCAGGCAACGAAATGGCGGAACGAATATGCATCTTCAGGAGCACAGACATTAGTTGAACAAACATAAATTCCCCTTAAAGATAGCCTACGTACTATTCGTGTAGCATTATCAGTCAAAATGGCCGCAACAACGGGACTGCTGCACCGAGTAGTAAACTGCATTTGCTGAAGCCCACAGTGGGCGAATGGAAGTCACTGTGCTCACCAAGAACGGTTCATTGAGGTCATCCTATGCCGACTCTGCATTGGGAGTACTCACCTCACTCACAACTTTTTGCTTAGAATAGAAGATTCGCCGGAATGTGAAAAATGTGAATAGCCATTAACGGTTTCACATATTCTAATCACGTGTCCATACATTGAAACAAAAAGACGAAATCATTTCAGAGCACTATACAAACACCACACACCGATGTACCCGAATCAAATTTTAGGAGATGATTCAGTTGTTCCACTGGCTAACGTTATCAATTTCCTAAAAGAAAGTGGACTCCTCTATAAGCTTTAGAATTAAATGTATATACTGGTTATCACTATAGGTACCTTGCATTTGGCGCAGCTTAGCCTGAGGCGCTCTTGCGCCAATAATCCCAATATAACTAATTCTCCTTAGGAGGTGTTGTAATCCTCATCCTTTTTTTAAAAAATAAGGTTGCCTATCTCTCTCTCTGTGTGTGTGTGTGTGTGTGTGTGTGTGTGTGTGTGTGTGTGTGTGTGTGCGTGTGCGTGTGCGTGTGCATCATGTGCGTGCGTGCGTGTGTGTGTGTGTGTGTGTGTGTGTGTGTGTGTGTGTGTGTGTGTGTGTGTGTGTGTGTGTGTGTGTGTGTGTGTGTGTGTGTGTGTGTGTGTGTGTGTGTGTGTGTGTGTGTGTGTGTGTGTGTGTGTGTGTGTGTGTGTGTGTGTGTGTGTGTGTAACTATGTGCGTGTATCGTAGAACGCTGAGTGTGTTACGCGGCAAGCTTTCGTCTCCTCTTAGATCGCGCTTTTATCTCGTGCAGCATCCAGGTTTTCTTCCCCCCTTTGTGTTGCTTCGGAGCGTGCGCCCCATTAAGTTAATTTGTTTCCGTTACAATATTTGGCATTTCAGTAATCTCCTTCATTGCATTTTTTATATACAGGTGATCGGGGCGTTTACTTCGATATAATGTGTGCTATACGGGGCTTGTTGTGACCCTGTCGCGAAAGGAAACGGGGCGATTTGCGAAGGTTCACACCAAGACTACAGTTTCCACCGCGTCAGAAGAAACCTCGAGCTACGTCATTCGTGCTTTTTCTTTTGCGTTCATTCATTGCTAGGATAACTGCTATTACGGACACGTGTGGCACGGACAAAAACGATTGCACACGTGCGTACGCATAGTATGTTCATATTAAGAAAAAAATGTCAGGAAGTGAACGACTCGCGTTCACTTAATAGTAACTTTCGGCTGTTCGCTTCCGTCCCGCTTTCATTGCCGATTGGCGCGCTAGGCGAGTCGTTAATCACCTCTACAAAAAAAAAAAAAAGACAGACACGTAGAGAAGCCATGGTAGAACCTGTTGAATTTCCGCAAGCTGTGTGTACGAAAACACGACTTCAGAATAGTGGCACCCGCCGTAGAACAGGAGAGAATGAAAGGAGGTATCCACTGCCACATAAGAAGCCAAGAGCACGACATCTTCATACGCATGGAGACATCTATTGGCACATTCTGAGTGGGCTGTTGAACTCTGCACTGGAACACTTCACTACGGCAGAGGCCAGCTGACGGGAATCTATGAACGCAACTCACGCGCTCTTGCTGGAGAAAATGGCAGGCTCAGAATGGAACGCGATTCACGCGTCTCCCTTGTGGCATGAGTGGGCACCATAGGAAGGAAGGAAGGAAGGAAAAACTTTATTTGCAAGGGTTTGGGACAGGGGTCATGAGCTTGATGGGTGGGGCCCCAAGTCCAGGGCTCCACTGGCTGCCGCCGTCTGTCTGACGTGCCGCAGAAGTGCAAGCTGCACCTCTGGGTCAGAGCTGGCGAGCTGTGCCTCCCATTGCTCGAAAGTATTACAAAGCTTGTACTGACCTAAAAAGGTATCTAAATTTGGTGGTCGTTTTAGGCATCCCCACGAAATGTGGTAGAGCGATGGCGAGCCGCCACACCACGGACAAGCATGCCCATACAGCGTTGGAAAAATTTTGTGTAACCTTTGAAGATTAGGAAAGACCCCCGTTTGAATTCGGCGGAGGTCAATTGCGTCCTCCCCTTCAGTTTCCTAATATACACAAGAGGGAACTCTGGCACTAGTGTCTATGGGAGCTGCAACGCACGGCGCTTCAGCAAGCATGGGAAGTATGGGTAGTACACGGATTTCTCTAATAAGTGTACCAATCCTTTTGTACTGCCTTTATGCGTCATTTTAAATACGAAGCATTTCTTAGCGAACTTCAGCGACTTTGAGCGCATCGATCTACCTAGCCAACTACGACTTTTAGCTCTCCTGGCCGTTTCAATAATAATATCGATACCAAGTTTGGAACTTGGTATGGCATATCTTGACTGTATGAACAACATATTTGACTAGTCATAACGTGAAAATCATGATATGTATGTCATGATTTACATGTCCTGGTCCCGCAGCTCTTGCGGTGGTTTCGTTCACTTGGCATGTTGCGAAACTGGTACGGTATGACATGATTGCATGGCAAACACAAGTGGCAGGACCCTAACATAAAAATCGTGACATGCGTGTCGTGTAACAACATGACTACGTTCCACGCTCATGATGCGCTCGCAGCCATTTCGCTAGCGTCCCATCTACCAAATTTAGTATTACAGTCCGTGAATGGATGACGAAGGTATGTGACTGATGTAAACATGATAATCATGAGACGCGGCTCATGTAACAACATGACTACATGCCACACTCATGATGCGCTGGTGGCCTTTTCGCTAGCTTCACTTATACCAAATTTGATATTACGGGACGTGGATAGATGACGAAGGCATGATACTGGTGCAAACATGATAATCATGATATGCGTGTCATGTGAGAACATGACTACATGCCACACCCAAGGCGCCAATACATTTCGGCGTGACGTGGTGCGCGTGCTCGCCGGCGTTCATTTCGTCGCGTCACGCAGGCGTTGCCACGCCAGGCGCCGGTCCTGCCACACACTAGCAGGCGCCCGCCGCGCTGCGTTGATTTGGCGCATGCGCGTTTCAGCACGTCCGGCGTCTCTTCGTCAGGAGGAGGGAGACGCAGTGTTGTCTGGGTAACACATCGGCACGAAATTCAGCATGTCGCATTTCGCGCCTGTTGCCGCGGGGCCGTGCCCGCGGACGCTGGTCGCGCCGGTCGCGATTGGCGTCAGAGTATAGTGCTCGCGTTTTGCCAACGTAGCGTCGCTGTGCTCGGCGTGCGCGCGTGTCAACGCTACATTGGAATAAATCGGGGGCCCTTCATGATGCGTTCGCGGCCGTTATATGCCAAATTTGGTGTTACGTGACGTCAATGCATGACGGAATATATGACTGGTGCAAATATGATAATCCTGACACGCGTGTCATGTAAGAACATGAAAACATACCATGCTCATAGCGTGCTCGCTGGCGTTTTGCTAACTCCACATATACTAAATTTGGTATCACACGACGGGAATAAACGACGAAGGTAAACTACACATCCAAACATGATAATCATGACAAGGAAGTCATGTACGGCATCATCTACCTCCACTTCGTAACGTTGTGCTGATTTTAAAGTGACATATCGACCTTCCTCATTCATGCTTCGCATATCATTGATTCCCACTGTACGTGGGATCTGCCAATTTTTATGTCATCATCATCATCATCATCATCATCATCATCATCATCCTGACTTCGTCCACTGCAGGACAAAGGCCTCTCCCATGTTCCGCCAGTTAACCCGGTCCTGTGCTTGCTGCTGCCAATTTATACCCGCAAACTTCTTAATCTCATCTGCTCACCTTTCTGTCTCCCCCTAACCCACTTGCCTTCTCTGGGAATCCATTCAGTTATGTGTTGCTTTTATGTGTTGCTTTATGTGTTGCTTGATAACCTCTTTTTTGATATGTAATCCATACCGCTGTGTTCATATGCCTCGTGCACATACCTAGTCAAGTCGTTTCAGGCTTTTTGTATGCTGAATAAGTTTAATCGAATCATTTCACTGAATAATTCACGCGCTGCGACATGGGAAATTCGCCGCGACATTTCCCATTTTTTCTTTCGCTGTTTCGACAAATAATCGGGTACAGAGGCCTGAAAATTCCGCGAAAATTTGGACTAGGATTTCTGAAGGTCTCGTTTCAAGCCGGTCGCTTGAATTCGAGCAAACACGGAAGAGTACAGGCATTGTCGATGGCCTTCGCTACATGACAGCGGCAAGGAAGAGTTGCTTGTGGGTGCAGGAAGCACAGGGACAATGGCCGTCCGCTTATCGCACTCGCTTATGCAGTGCGCCACGATTTTGCGTCAGTACAGGCTTTGTGTGTGTATACGCTTGTCTATTGGTCGGTGCAAGAGAACTCGGTCAACCGTGATTAGCGTGGCGCGATGTTTACTGTTGCGTGCTGCTGCACTCATTGCGACGCGAGGTAAACAGCGAAGCAAGTAGTAGTAGTAGTATGTGTAGTTTTACGTCCCTAAAGCATGATATCATTGTAATAGAGACGCCGTAGTGGAGGGCGCCGGAAATTACGACGATCTGTTGTTCTTAAGCGTGCACTCGCACCGCATGTAGAGAACACGGGCCTCTGTAGCACTTTGCCTCCATTTAAACGCGACCGCCGTGGCTGGCATCGAACCCGCGATCTTCTGGTAAGTGGCCGAGCTAACCGCTGATCCACCAAGACAGATAGTGAAGCAAGCAGTCTATAGCTTCACTGTACACTGAAAACTAGGCCGCTTAGACACAAAATGGTCGCCCTCTCTTTATAGGAGAGTCGTGGAAAGCACTTCTTTCCAAGAAAGTCAATGCACGGCGGCTATTTCTGCACGACTCTCCTGAATAGAGTCAACGTGTCTCTTTAAGAAGAGAGTGCTCTACGTGCGACTCTTTTATGTATAAATGCCCCGCCATGGTGGTCTAGGGGCTAAGGCACTCGGCTGCTGTCCCGCAGGTCGTGGGATCGAATCCCGGCGGCGGCAGCCGCATTTTCGACGAAGGTGAAAATGCTGTAGGCCTGTGTGCTCAGATTTCGGTGCACCTTGAAGAACCGCAGATGGTCGAAATTTCCGAAGCTCTTCACTACGGCGTCTCTCATAAACATATGGGGGTTTGGGGACATTAAACCCATCATAGCAATCAATATCAACTTTTATGGACAAAATAAGAGAGAGATGAAAAAAGGGCTGTCTTTTTGGAGTGTGTGCGGTGGCCCATAATGATGTGTGTATAAGGGTACCTGCCGCCGATATTGGCCATGCGCGAAATCACATTCCGCGTGCACGTAGGCGTAGGCGTTTCCGGAGGTTATGCGATGCTGTGTCTATGGTTATGTCAGTTGCTTTTGGTAGGCACCTATCTTATGCGAACTGATCCTCAGAGTGAAACTAAGACACTTGGGGGGCAAAAGTCTGTGTCGCATCGACCTCGACCTTTGTCCGGAATTTCGTAGTAACTGCGTGCTTATTTGGGCTGTTAGAGCTGTTTCACCGCGACGGTTTCAGCTACGGCAGTCAAGGCGTAGCCAGGAAGCGAACTGTAGAGGGAGCCAGTCGATGGCAACAGATGGCGAAAAAGAACGGCTTTCTGTTTAACAAAGCTAAATTAAGTTTGTAGGATGAGAGCTTGGTTTGATTTCCTTTTGGAATGGGCGAAACCATTGCTGAGATATAGGTCTACTGTGGGTCTTGGTGTCGGCAAGCAGGTGCTTTTAAAAAAGAACACACAAACACACACACGCACACGCACACACACACACACACACACACACACACACACACACACACACACACACACACACACACACACACACACACACACACACAAACACAAACACACACACACGCACGCACGCACGCACGCACGCACACACACACACACACACACACAGAGAGAGAGAGAGACAGACAGACAGACAGACAGACAGACAGACACGCGCGCTGTGGCTGAAGTTAGTCACACCTGGGTGTGCGTATCTAGAGGTCAGGTTAATCTTACTGTTTAGCATGTTTCTCGGTACCGTTATGCTTCTCGAGGTATGCGTCTTATTCTTCATACGTCTCCTGGGCTCTCTGCCTCCTCATGGTTTTTTTTCGACGACACAGCCTGGCTTCTTTCAGCCTCTCTGGCTCACTTTCCATATCTGCTGACGAACCCCACTAGGCAGCCCCTTCTGTATAGGCTATAAAACGTCGGTTCTTCCTCTGTTGCAACGTCATTTCACCGGCTCATCATCTTACGTCATGCCAGATGTCGCGGCGAGCGGCGTTGCCAGCTGCGGTGCATGGTTCCTAACAGCTCAGCTCGTGGTGCAGCCACCGGCAACATCAACGCATTGGAAGACTCTAAGCTTCACCTTTAAGAATTGAACGTGATAGCAATATCCTGCCCCTAATGCGCCCATCAACCACTTAGTGCATATTTTTATTGCATGATATCTCTCAAGAAGTTTAAATTGGGGATTACTGCAATGTAATCGAGACAGTTCGATGCGGCATGCGTCAGTGAAGCTTTCGAATTTATCATTGTATGGTCTAATGGGTAGCGTGCTTCAAACCACGAGCCATTATGCCCGTAAAATGTTTTACAACTTGCTGTGCACCCACTGCTTGTGCTGAAGGGTATTCGATCGTTCCAGCGTCTATAGGCGGCGCAGCGGAAGGTCGAAATGGCGGACGAGACGGGGACGTCGCGAGCGTTTACGTCAGCGTCGCAGATAGAGGAGACGCGTTCGTCGGTTTATGACTATTGAGATACCGAATTGCGTCGCAGTTTAATCACCGTGTGACAGCTTCGGAGCACGGATACATGGTGCCGCCTGCGTCGCTGGTATGACCGAATACGTGCAGTAACGTGCGTGCCTTTTGGTGGCCAGCTTTAAGCCACGAAGTCGTTACGATAACTCCAAGTTGTGACACTTGTTGGTGGTGAACGCTTGTACCGCGCAATAGTATTAAGATATTAGGCGTTGCATTGCGAAGCCTGTGCGTACAGGACGCTTGTGCTTTTAAAACATGTCCTTTTCAGTGCATATCCAAGCCGAAGAAGTTCTTTACACCGTAATTCCAAGCAGGTGCGGAACTGTATGGTAAAACACCGCTTGCCATGCAAATGACCTGGGTTCGATACCCATTGGGACCAGAATTTTTTTATCTATTTTGCTCGCATCTTCCTCGGTTTTTCGGTTGCGCACGAGATGATTATTTTTCGCTCACAACCAACGACGCCATGGCAGACACAAACGCCGGGATTTCTTCGAAACGAGCTCTTTCACACTATTGCGTAAAAACAGTTGGAATATTACCATTATAGCTACCGCTACAAAATGAGCTACCACATCCGAAATCACCCCGCACGACAAAAGGCAGGCGTTGCTCGGCACTCTCGTCGTGAATGCGCAGTGAAGTCGAATGCAGCCAGCGCCTCTGGCGCTCACATCACAAAAGGCGCAGTGATATGAGGCCTGCTACAGTGTCGTCGTAACCATAGATGTGCCGCTGCAGACTTTGCCGTTGGTAAGAAAGACACACACGTACGAGACATGAACACCACGACATAGGCGGCACTTAGAACCGAATCATTTTCAGAATGGAAGAGGGCGTGCGTATGCATGTGACACACATGCGCAATATAGCCACCGACACTATAGCTAACCTGGCCAACTTTTAGTCTATTCACTGAAGAGCGCAGGTGTATTTATGTGTCGCTCATGCATTCCCCACTCAACTTAGTATTGCAAAAGGCTCCTAATAATTCACGTGCTGTGCGATTCTTCCTTCTACCTGAAATTCTGGCCTCGCTAAATTGAGGCTCGCGTTAGCAGACATCGCACTGTGAAAAATTAATTTTTGCCTTCGGATTTTCTCTCTTTTAGATTTTTTTTCCCACTCATTTTCTTCCTTCACCCGTCACGCTCCTTCGCTTGTACATTCACGCATTCATTACTTTTGTTTGTCTCACGCGACAGAGGGACGGACAATTTACTCATGAAGATAGTATATGCGTGCTTACGAATTTAAATGAAATTAACGTGAACGATTAGATAACTAGCCACCGGAAAGAGCCGAATCTATACAACCATTGTCAACGTCAGCTCACCGCTGAAGGAGACTCTCCAGCCGGTTTATCTCCTGTACCCATTGTGTCTGCTAGTAATGCGCAATATGAGATAAGGCCGTATGTAGAACGCAAAAGTTATGCGACGCAAACCTTTACTCATCCAAGTCACGCTGCTCGAGCACCTTGCGTGACATTCTATCGCCATTCCTGATAACGTGCTGTATTATCAAGAACGAAACATCCTGGCACTAGTAACCGCCACTGTGACTCATTGGGTGGTGTTTCCCAGCTGTTAAAACAGGGAGGTGTGCATTCCCCGCCTCCTCACACCATATCCTCACACCAAAAAAATCACATCATATCCACGGAGTGAACGATAGGGAGAGCGAAGCATCCGTCAGTCTGTTCGCACTTCCGTCAGTCCGTTCGTTCTTGCTTCCGCCCATCCGTTCGTGCGTCCGTCCATCCGTGCGTCCATCCGTGTGTCCGTCCGTCTATTAGCGCGTTCGACACTGTGTGTGGCCGTCCTTGCGTCCGCCCGTCCGTCCGTGTGTTCATACTTGTGTCCGTCCGTGCGTCCGGCTGTGCATCAGTCCATCCGCCTGTCCGTGCTTCGGTCCATCCGTCCGTCTGCTTCTCCATCTGTCCGTATGTGCGTCCATCCGTCCATCTAGTGAACACTCCTAGTACCGCCTCCTGCTCGCACCTTTTCATCATATATTCATCATATAGAAGTACCGCCATCCAGCGACCATTCTAAGGAAAAAAACGAGAGATGGCTAACTACTACTACCTGTGTTTTTTATGCTGATATGCGCAATAGACATCTAAATATCTCTTTAAAATATACACGTTATCTCTACACACGTCGGAATTACCTGGAAGACTGGTGCAATGCTACATTAGTCCCTATAGACAAATCAGGCTCAAAGCTAGAAATAAGCAACTACCGCCCAGTGTCGCTTACGAGCTCATGCTGCAAAATATTCGAACATATAATTTTCAAGGCCATAATGACTCACCTAGAGACAAATGAGCTCCTTTACAAACATCAACATAGATTCAGATCAGGTCTCTCACTACAACCCAATTAGCTGAAATAATTCACGACATAGCCAATGCAATTAACGAGAACAGTCAATTATATTCCGTTTTTTAGACTTTCCTAAAGCGTTCGATGTTGTTTCACACATCGATTTAATAGAAAAAGTATCGGCCTTTGGTATTGATGCTAAATTAGTAGCGTGGATTAACAGTGTTTTAACCAAACGAAAACAGAGAGTAACGATCGACAACCATCTATCGCAACCACTTGATGCTTACTCTGGAGTATCTCAGGGATCGGTACTTGCCCCACTTTTGTTTTTCAATGTTTATTAACGACATTCAATTTTCTGTTAATAATAATCTTCAAATGCGACTATTCCCAGACGACTGTGTCGTGTACACAGTCGTACACAACTCAAACGATCAAGTTAGCCTAAACAATTCATTGCAAATGATCTATTCCTGGTGCGATACTTGGTACATGAAATTAAACACAACCAAAACTCACTTAATTTCATTCACAAATAATCCCAACCCCCTTAACTTCACATATACCTAGAGGAAACACATCTTTCGACAAAAGTGACCAAGTAAAATACTTAGGCGTTATTTTCTCATCGAACCTCAACTGGGAATTACACTGTTTAAGCCATATGTCGTAAAGCGGAGAGGAAGCTATCCTTCCTGAGGAAAAAATTGCGCTCTGCACCATCACACCTTAAACTTAATGCATGCAAAACACTAATCATACCATGTTTAGAGTACGCCGATCTCATTTGTAGTTCACATCAAAAGCACCTCATTAATAAAATAGAAAGAATACAAAAATGGGCAGTTGGATTTGTATATTCATACTTCTCGAGGAAATCCAGTTCTGCAGGCTTGCTCGCAAGGGCAAACTTAAAACCTCTTTCGCAACGCAGAATCATCTCGCGACTAAAATTTCTTTACCAATTATAATATGGTCAATTCCGCATATCGCGATCTCATTACCTGCTAGACCCACCCAAACACTCATCGCGACTGAACCATTCTAAAACTATCCACCAACCTTTGAGTCGTGTTAACGCTCACAAACATTCCCTTTTTCCGTCAGCTATCCACCATTGGAGTAGACTAGACAACAGTATTGTGGCCCCGCCGCGGTGGTCTAGTGGCTAAGGTACTCGGCTGCTGACCCGCAGGTCGCGGGTTCGAATCCCGGCTGCGGCGGCTGCATTTCCGATGGAGGCGGAAATGTTGTAGGCCCGTGTGCTCAGATTTGGGTGCACGTTAAAGAACCCCAGGTGGTCAAAATTTCCGGAGCCCTCCACTACGGCGTCTCTCATAATCATATGGTGGTTTTGGGACGTTAAACTCTACAAATCAATCAAGACAACAGTATTGTGTGCTGTAACACTATTCAATCATTTATGAACTTGATGCAGTGTGTCCATTTTGAATTATGAGCTGTTTGACATTATATCTTCTTTCTTGTTCTTCCGGTATGTATTTTCTTTCGATGCTTAAGTATGTATCTTCTTGTCTCCACTCCTGCATGGGCCGTGAAAGGCCGTAGTATGTTCAAATAAATAAATATAAATAATAAATAAAAATACTACTACTACTACTATACTCCTACTACTACTACTACTACTACTACTACTACTATACTAGCGGCTACTACTACTACTACGTACATCGCGGATGCACGACCTATGGCTCAAGGAGTTTCACCCCTAAAAGAAGTTTACGCTAGTGGTATAAGACTTCGACAGTCAAGCTGGTTGGTCTAACTGGCTTAACGTGGCTGTTCGCTGATGCCATGAGTGTATTTCGTTGGCATAGACTGAGTAAAGCAGAACCACAGCTGGTCACCCACCATGTAAAAATGTCTGAACTTCAGTGCAAGAAACTGACGTGCAAACCTGGCTGTGGCACTATTGGTGAAAGTGCAGGTCGCTCTTACTCGGCTCGCGCCACGCAGGGAAAGCTCGGCGCGGTGGCTGCGTGCATTCCCCGTCGGTGGGCGGGGTCAGGTAGCGGCTCCTTTTCGACGCATGCGTGGCTAGGAGAGGTTAAACCCGCTTGGTGCACAGCGGTGGCTTGGTTATTGCTAGGCAACGGCGCGGGCGGTTTTTTGCGGAGGATGGACGCGTTACCTTGAGCTTTTAGGAGCATGGAACGCCTCTGACTACTACCGCGGTGGCACTGCGTTGTTGAAGTCATGAGTGGGGTTCGTATCCTCACCACGGCAGCTGCATAGTGAAGGAAGCGAAATTCACTAGCGTTCGAGTAGACAGTGTCAAAATTTTTCCGCCCTAATCAGCAGTACTAACATGATTGTTTCACACAGTCAGCTTCGAGTGAGTAAGTGCAGATCGTCAAAACCTGTGCAGCCTTCTGTATTTATTTATGTCATACGTCATTGGCTTATGCGAAATTTCGTGAGGCCGTAATACTCCACGCTGTGGATGCATTTTGGACGTATACCTGTGTGCTGTTTGCGAACTGTTCTTTCGGAATTAGTAGTTAACTTGCTGTGTATATTCGTTATCCACGTTTCTATGCTCAGTTTTATGATGTGACGACGTATGTCAAGAGAGTAAGTTCGTCTAGTGTCAAAATACAGTATTCGATTTGCTCAACTGAATTATGAATAGCTTCAAACTCGCACCGAACCACGGTGATCGTGATGTCTTTCCAACCTTGTGACTGCTTCCGGCTCGTGCTGCGCGAAAATGCTTGGCCTCCATAATTGGTTCCACCGTTCCGGGGAAGCTGTCCCGGATGTTATATTTAGAGACTATATATAGACGGTTTTCCCCGGCGGCGAACGGGCGTCGCCACGTTTGAACACGTGATCTGAAGGCTTTGTCATTTCCACTTCTTCACCGTCGCCGATGGCTGGCCGATTCGACGCCGCCCGCTCCCGTGTTGAAGCGGGCGCAGCGCACATTCCACGCCACCCATTTTTATTTTTTTTTTAGTTTTTTTTCTTTTAGGCACTGCACCATGTCATCTTATGGCTGGCAGAAATTAGGTGCCTTTTTTCTTCTTCAAGAATCACTACCACCACTGTTTGTCGCGGTAGGCTGCAGGAAAACATCCACCACACGCCACATCACGGCTGCGCCGCCGAAGAGAAGTTCGTGGCATTTTGGTGTGGTGGCGCCATCTAGTTCTGCATAGGCAAATCAGCTGCAGAAAATGGTCCATACCTACAGAAAACACTGACGTTCGCGCAAAAATTGGATAAAAAAAGCTGACCTCTGCATACAGATAAACAACGGCTACGTTAGCGGTGGCTGGATGACTGCTAGCCGTCACTACACTCTTCGTTTTAAACATTCTTCCAGCAATATTTAAGGTTTTTTTATGCTGAAACTACCACGGCATTGACGGGTGCACCATAGCGGATGGCTTCGAAAATTTCGCCCATATGGGACTCTTTACTTGCCCTGACATATCGCCACACTGGGGTCTTGTATTTCTCTACCACATAAATGCGACCGCCGTCGTCTGAATCAAACCCGCGACCTATGGTCAGCAGCCAAGCACCGTAACATTTGTAACACCGCGGCGTTTAAGACATTGATCTGTCGCGGCTGTAATAACGTCGGCAGTAAGTCGAGTTTCGCAGTAAAGTGCATCGTGCGGGCAACTCTCTCAGGCTTGTATGGGATATTGTCTCACGGAAAAAGAGCGATAACGCTGTCCTGCCGTCACTGCATATCTGTGCTTCGCATATACGATAACGACCTCGATTGTTCTCCCTTTGTGCGCTTGAATTGTTCGTCTTGTGTATTACATCTTCCAATAGTAACGCATAACCTATTAGGTGCGTGCGCACGGCACCAAACCGGTCTATCGAGTCGCCTGTTGCTCTCACGTGGATGAATTCGAAAGAGCTTGAGGGCTTATCTTCATATCATTGTCGTTACTCGTAACCTTAATTGATAGATAAATGTTTGTATGTAAAATAGGTGTTCATTGTCCTCGGATTGTGGGCGTATTGTTGTTATGAGTCGTTCAATTCTACCGGGGAAGACAATGTTCAGTATATTTGGGGGGGGGGGGGATGCTGTTTGCTTTACAACGAATACTTTTATTTGACATGTCGGTGTGCACAAAAAGGAGGCGGAAGCTTCAAATGCCTTATCGAACGAGAAAGGTTGTGGTCGACTTCGTCTTTTTGACGTCACTTATCGTCATGACGACGTCATCTGACGTAATCGCCGCTTGGCGAAAGGTGGGCTGACCAGGTGAAGAGCAAAAAAAAAAAAGAACTTACAATACATCTGATTCCAGAAGCGGAACGCGGTCACTTTATGTAAGAAAAGCTTTCGAGAGGTGAAACGTGAAGATCAATGCATATAGGGCGCCTAGATCATTGCGTTCCTTCGACTAGGTTGGTCCCAACCACAAAGATTCCTAAAGATACACTAGTGAGAACTCTGGTGCTGATGTCTAAGTCATGTGCAACGCGCGGCGCTTCAACCAGCATGGGAATGATGTGTAGCACATATATTTGTCTAATTTTTGTTATTTCTACTTCGTTAGGCTCCGTATGGCGGGAATCCGCTTCGCCACCAGGCGAAGTTCAGCAAAGGTACAGTAGTCACACTTCACCACCTTGACGTTTTTAGGCTCACCGATTCGAATCGGCTCACGCACTTCACAACGGTCAATTCTTTTATTCGAGACAAAACCAAAACACAGCAATGAACAAAGCCTCCAAGTGTGTTCGAAGCGCGCAAGCACGAAGACTAGGGGAATCCGTGTAATACTCATCATTCCCATGGTGGCTGGACGATCACAGCATCCGAGTACGCTCTGGTTAGTTTTAGGAAAGTCGATGTTGACAATCACTGACTGCGCCATCATTCGTCCCAAAACCACCATATGATTATGAGAGGCGCCGTAGTGGAGGGCTCCGGAAATTTCGACCACCTGGGGTTCTTGAACGTGGACCCAAATCTGAGCACACGGGCCTACAACATTTCCGCCTCCATCAGAAATGCAGCCGCCGCAGCCGGGATACGAACCCGCGACCTGCGGGTCAGCAGCCGAGTACCTTAGCCACTAGACCACCGCGGCGGGGCTGCATTTCTCATGCTTCGGCAACGACATGTTCTAATCCCGGAGTCTATGCCTAGCTGTAATAACGTTAGTACCACTTAGCATATTCTCTTAGCACCCATTCTGTGGTGCACGCGATAGAAACAATGTCTTCCCCTGCATCACCATGTTAACAATAAATCTTCCGTTCGGACGGTAGTCTGCCTATCCTAACCTAAATTATGGAAACTTCTTAGAGCTTCAAAAACTTTCACTAGTTGCGATACCTTGCACCTTGTGTGTTGAACAATTGGTGTCACAAAATTCAGGAATAATCACCAACGCATTGCTAAAAAGTGTGTACACGGCCGGCGCTGAAAAAGGCGACAAGCGCCAGCGGAGCAGGAGAGGCCGTGCCGTGACGTCACATCACCGCGACCACAGCGACGCCAGTGTTTGTTCTCGGGGCTAATAGCGAATAAAATCATTCGTTATGTACAGTTATGAAAAAGTACTGTAGGGACATACGGGCAGCACATTATAAAAGTTTGGAAGCTGAGCTACGAAGTGAACGTTGATGATGGAGCCAAGCTAGGTGATAAGGCGCATAATGTGGACGTAGAAGTCGCCGCATAATAAACAAGACAGATGGATGGACACATGCATGTACGGATGAACGGGCGATCGGTTCTTCAAGCTTTAGATGCCTTATCAAACATTGAACTTCACCGTCAGCGTCTCACTGGCGTCAGGACTGAGCTTTGCAAAAAATTATGATCGTGAGATGGCGGCATTATGTGACGTCACAAGTCGCCAAAATACGGGAAGTCACTGTGACATCACGTGACGTAACGTTGCATGACGACGTAATTACGTGACATTCTAACTTGGTCAAACGTGAGGCGACCTCGGAGGCAATGTGGAACCAAAAAATTGTTTCTGATTTCGGAGGGAGCCTAAGACCAGGCGCAAAAAGCGTTCGAATAGTGGCAGCGCAGTATCAGTACTTCGACTGAGACTAGAAAGTGGATAGCTTTTCGTCTTCTGGACGTCTCAAAACTTGCGCCTTATTTTCGCGCTGTGTGGCGCACTTTAGCGTGACGACAGCGTAGCTTCCTCTTTAAGCGAATGGATAAGGGACCCTGTGAATTTTCTCTCGACTTTCATTTACGTCATCTTTTCTGTATTTATATGATCGACAGGTCTCATGATGGCATCGCGGCCAAGGCGGCCGCATTTTCGATGGAGACGAAAATGCTTGAGACTCGCGTATACATAGGTTTGGGTGCGCATTGAAGGTTACATCATCTACATGTCTACACATGTATATGATGACGTCATCTACATTTCTACATCTACACACGTCTACATCATATAGGTGCGCGTTGAAGAACACCAAATGTTCAAAACTTTCGGAGTGCTGCACTACGGCGTCTCCAATAATCATGTGGTGGTTTTGAAATGTTATACCCCATCAATAATTATATTTGTCTATGTTATTAACTAATAGACGATTAACAAATTACCCGTATGTGTTGTTTCATGCTCATATTCTGTTGGCATCCTGGGGGGGGGGGGGGGGGCTCTTGGTTCCCCTTCATCTCTTTTCTATGTACGCGAACACTTTCCTTTTTTAGTCGTATTTCGAGATGACGACGCGCGCTTTTCAAACTGGCACCACACGGCGAGAACATCCCCATTTCAACCAACTGTTCATCGATCGCTGGCTGCCACTTCCATGTCTTTCACTGGGAGAATGTTTTCTGACTCTAGTTAGGCTTGGCTAGTCCTTACGTTCTTCGGTTAACCATAGTGTGCACAAGGAACAGATGATTGATTCGGGGAGCGAGTCTGGAGTTCGAAGATTATTGATTGGCGCCGACGAGTGCAGAGGCGTCGTGTTTCGAAGATTCGATCCCTTTGTGCTTTCAAAGGCTCCGCAGTCTATAGCGTGACACTATAGCACGCGTTGAGTGATTTGTTTACCTGCCGAGAAAAGTGTTTTCCAGACTGTGTGGGCGGAGTCTGTGCCGATGAAAGCGGCGTGTCACTGTGAGAAGAATGAGGACAGCAGCCACGGGTTCGTGACACGAAATGGCGTTTTAGATGCGGAGCATCTTATACTCGCGCCTTGTAGTGCGCCGTCCGCACCGCTTCTCGAACATTCGACAGCTGACGCGCGCGCATGCGCCGTCGCGCCGTCGCCCACTCTTCCACCATCTGTGCATCCCTTCCTCCTCTACACACCGCGCGCGCTTCACTCCTCCACCATCTGTGCACCCTTCCTCCTCTACACACCGCGTTCGACATCTACAATTCTCCTGATTCTCCAGTGGACGCGCATGTGGCGTCGCGCTTCGAGAACATTCAACAGCTGACAGTGCATGCGCCGTCGTGCTGTATATATACTCAAGGTCGGCGCTCGCTCGCTCAGTTGCCGCTCGTCGGTTGGTTTGTACGGCACGTCGACGTCCAAGGTCGCGGTGAAATGAATTCCAACGAATCCACAAACACAATGATCGACGTCCCTTCGACCAGCGCCGCCCTTTCGCATACGTGTGTACGTGTTCACTCATTTAACACCCCCTCCTACAACCACTTTAACCAATTTAGCCATCGACCCAAGTAAGTCGCAATTTAACACCCCATTTCACAACCACGTTAACCAATTTAGCCATCGACCCAAGTAAGTCGCACTTTAACACCCCGTTAACCAATTATATGGTCCGCATCCTCCTCAGTGTTCCCCCGAGGGAAGCTGCGGGCAATTTTACTTTTCTTGATGACTCTCAGAAATCGTTAAAGTGATCTCTGCGGCAGATCTATGATGGTATCCTCCGCTGGCAGCGGCCACAGTATCTGGCTGCTGACCCGGAAGACACAGATTCGGTCCCGCTGTGGTCACATTTTAGTGGAAGTGGTATGCTAGAGGCACGTCTACATCATATAGGTGCACGCTGAAGAACATTGCATGCGGTAAAAGTTACTGTCTTTAGATTGTAATGTGTAACTTGTTATTAACTATTGACGGTTCGCGTGTAGCGTCTAAAGCTGGTATGTAACATTGAATGCACCTATTGTGTTGTTGGTGGATGCTGGATCATTGTTGGTAAGGTTCATTAGCGTTGTTCATTTATCGATTGATTAGTAATGAGTATTTTTGGTATGTTTTTCAGAGTTTTTTTCTCTTCGTATTGTTGCTTTAGGCTGTTTATAAATCCGTAATTTTGTTGTTGTTTTGGCTTCTGAAGGGGCCAGTCAAGCTGTGAAATACAGCTTTTTTCTCACAATCACACCAAACTGCGTGTTAACTGTGCTCTTATGTATATGTATCAGTGCACGTAACGCGTAATCAGAATAACCACTCATCATTAAGAGTGACATACTAGATTCCAAGAGAAACCAGAAGTACGAGGATAAGACAAATCCGTGTACTACCCCATCATTCTCATGTTCGCTGAAGCGCCATGCATTGCAGCTTCCTGAGACACTAGCACCAGAGTTCCCTCTAGTGAATATGTAAGAAACTCAACGGGTGGTTTGTTCCATTGTAGTGAATAGTTTCCTTTGAACGGTGCAACCAACTGGCTGAATGTCTTCCACCGATGCAATTCTCAAAATAATATCACCTGAGCACATACGCAATACCAGGTTAGCTTCTAGTTGGAGTATTGGTGAGAAGCAGCCAGATCTGCGGTACTACGAATACCGTAACACCGGTCACGCAGGCACAGTTGACAGGGGGAGGAGAAAAACCTTATTTATTCAGAGAGGAAGAGGTGTAGTATTAGCGGAAGAAGAGGAGTCTGCCCGGCGTAGCTGTCTGCAACCCTCTTGGCCCGATCCGGGAAGTGATCCCGCTCATCATGGGCGCCGAGCTGCTCATGGCAGCCCTCGACTCTTTCTCACCATTGAGATTTAGGCGGTGCTCGCTGAGTACACACCCGCATGACGCAATCAAGATTTGTTCTTTGATTGCAGAAAATGCAAGAAGAGACGGAAGTATTGCAGGGCAGGGAATGTGCGAATATGTGAATGGCGCTATAGTATCCCGTTGTGAGGAGTACCTATACCCTGCATGAAATTCTGACACGTATAGTATGCGTATTTAAGTTAAACAGTGCAGCAGATGGAGTTCGCACATCAGTGTGCGTTGTGCGCAAGCGCATCATCTAGCAGGGTGCGCTGCCTCCTCTCCCATATTAGGGGTAAGCATGCCTAAGGTCAGCGTTCGCTATATATAGTTAAAAACCGCAAAAATATACCTAGGTGCTAACGCGAGCGGTATGTTTCGACTGGCAATGAACCATCCGCGAACGCTCTGCTCACGTACAAACAATGTACACCTGTTTTCGTCAT
This sequence comes from Rhipicephalus microplus, assembly GCF_013339725.1. Lineage (NCBI taxonomy): Eukaryota > Metazoa > Arthropoda > Arachnida > Ixodida > Ixodidae > Rhipicephalus > Rhipicephalus microplus. The sequence goes on along the minus strand of NC_051168.1, from coordinate 92,878,225 downwards.
TTTGACAGTGCTGTTTACGATCGCGTGCAGTGCTCATGAATTTAAACGTGACGCCAACCTAGCATAATGTTAGGTGCAATAGCTTGAAATATTCGCGTCCGACTAGTTGTGACGGCCCTTGTCGCTAACGATAGTATTGGGCCACATCTGCGCTTTTGAGTCGAAATTATGCCGACATGAGCCGGACTGAAGACGGTGGGTACAAAAGTACGCGCATCACTTAGTTTCAAATTGTCCCGTTTCAATCCGAGAGTACTGCACGTTGACTTGAGTTTAGTTTGCCCGTATACGTATAAATGTCTGTTTTAGTGCATTTCGTTACACGTATACCGTACATGAGGAGTACACATGCATGTGTGTACGGCTTTCTTACTGCGTGGCCATGTAGACACGGAACGGCATGCAAACGTTCTCACAATCAGCCATGCGACGCTTGAAGCGTTCTCTCCGGTCGCGCGCCTCGCTCAGCGTGTTTCCAGTTCGGCCGCACTGAGCAAGACGGCATTCCGTTTATCGTACATGACGTCCCCTTTATTGTGCCCTTATTTTTTTCTTTCTTTCGACAGAGGCTAATCACCCGTTGCGTCTGTGTATACCGCGTGCGTAAGCTTGTTCGGCGGGCTTGTTTCGAAGCTCTTCTGATGTGCCGCGACATGCGACTGACTGGATAAGCGGCTTTGAGCCGCATCGCGAGCCGTGTCAGCATACTACTGGCGTTCCATAAAGAAAAGAAAATGATAGCAGAGAACGTCGTGAAAAGCGAGCGAAAGAAAGTATTTTCCTTTTTTTCTTTCCTTCCTTCCTTCTTCCTTTCTTTCTTTTCTTCTTTCTTTCTTTCGTTTATATTTCGCAATGCTTCTTCGTAACTTTTCTCTTCCCCCTAACCAAGACTTGTGCGTTACTGCACATTCGGGTGGTCGTTTGCGAGTGCTCTGACCACTGTTTGAAAGGTTCAAGTTCAGTAGCTTCGAGGCTCTACAAGGAGAATTAAGTATGATATGCAGGGCATGTTCACCCTTCGGGACTCGCTCGCTGGATTTCGTGCCGACTGGTTGTGCCCTCGCGATCTCCGACGCCCGCGTAGCTCTGGCCGACTGGACTGGCCCTACTGCCATCTCCTGACACCGACTTTCGACGACAGCGTAGTTCTGGCCTACTGGACTTGAGTATACGCCATCTCCTGACGCCGACAAGAGCTCTCGCCAGTGTGCCCCGTTCTCTGACTCCTGAAACTATGTACATCTTTCCTGTCTTCTCCTTACTTATGTCGTTCGCTGTTCCTGCGCCTCGCTCTCTGCTTCCTCTCTCTCTCTATCTCTTTACCTTTTAATCGTATCCTTTTAATCCCTTCCCTACCCTCATCCCCCGTGAGCTACAGTTGAGGTGTCCTCCCCCTGAGAGACAGTTACGGGGCTCACATTTCTATTCTTTTCACTTAAAATCACCCCCCCCCCCCCCCCCACCTTCAATAAGCCCGATCATTTTGGCGGCAGTGCTTGGTTGATATTTAACGTACATTTTTTGGAGCCGCTCAAGGGCTCGAAAACGATCAGCCAAATGCACCATTTGTAAGCTTGCTTAGCAGCGTGACACGTCTTTTTCTGGTTCCAACAACGGCAGTCATGTGTTCGTGAAGACCATCGTGTTTCCGTGTTGAAGGCTACCACTAATTCTAAAAATTCACACATGGAAGCGTAGCGCGAGGAAACCGGGACACAGTAAAGAACGCACACGACAGGCGCTAACTGACAAATGATCTTTAATTGAAATAAATCCAAATCCCATATTTGACAATGACAACAGAGATATGACATCATGTGATCATTCATGAAAAACCAAAGAAACAAAAACGAAACAGAATCAAACACATGGAATCAACTTGCGTAAACAACTCGCGTTGAATCAGAAAACATTGGTTACTCACAAATGCCCCGCCGCAGTGGTCTAGTGGCTGCTGACCCACAGGTCACGGGATCGAATCCCGGCTGCGGAAGCTGCATTTCCAGTAGAGGCGGAAATGTTGTATAGGCCCGTGTGCTCAGATTTGGGTGCACGTTAAAGAACCCCAGGTGGTCGAAATTTCCGGAGTCCTCCACTACGGCGTCTCTCATAATCATGTGGCGGTTTTGGGAGGTTAAACTCCAGATATCAATCGATCATATCAATGGTTAAACTGTGAAATGGTTACCTGTAGGCTGCCACAAACCATAGTGTGAATGCGCGTGTGCGCCCGACGAAGAAGATGAGGCTCGCTGGCTGCTCGAGCTCGGAGCCAGACTGGCCAGTGCTGCAACCGCTCTTGCAAATATATTTTTCGAATATATTCGCAATACTTTGTCTCGTTACTCACGTAACATATTTGGTGGAGGTGGAACGATCCCCGTCCTCACCACGCAGCTCCGCAGTGGCCGCATCCTCCAGCTTCCCGCCATGGCTTCCAGTGACAACGCGTCCGCTTCATCATCTGCGGCTTCTCCGACAACCTTTGTCGCCGTCCAAACACCACGTGATCCCGGGACATTTTCTGCGCAACCTGGCCTCGACGTCGACAAATGGCTTCGCCTTTATGAACGGGTCAGTCAAACTCACCGTTGGGACCCTACCATGATGCTCGCTAATGTTCTCTTCTACTTGGACGGAACCCCGCGTGTCTGGTACGAGACAAATGAGTCCGAACTCACCAGCTGGGACACGTTCAAGGAGAAGCTACGTGACATCTTTGGGGACCCGACCGGTCGCCACGCAGCTGCACGACAGGAGCTGGCTACCCGTGTCCAGTCGCCAACTGAATCGTATGTGTCATACATCCAAGAAGTTCTCGCTCTTTGCCGAAAAGTGGACGAGGCGATGTCTGAGGCTGAAAAGGTTGGACAAGCAGCCAAAGGTTGGGCTGGCAGCCAAAGTGAAATCTCTTGTGCCTTTTTTTTTAAAGTTAAGCGTACTTTGATTCCAGTAGATGTACCAATAAGTGGCTAACACACGTGCCAGTCTTCTGTTTTGTCGAGGTTGTTACGACCGGCCCTGGGGAGCCAAGCAGGGAGAGTTTGGGGGAGAACCGGTTCTTGACCTGACGGTGTCGTCCACCCCCACCTCCCCATTCGGGTTTCTCCTCGCCGGGAGAGCTACGGGGTCTGCTGTGCGTTCGTGACCATATTTGGTAACATTTTGGGGCGCCGGGACCATATATGGACCTCGTGTTGGGTTGTGCCACTCCTTGTGTTGTGAGAGGTGTTTTCCCCTCCCTCGTGGCCGAGGTGCCGGCGACACCGTATTGGCTGACGATGCGGACAAGGCGCCCAGTGTCAACAACGTGGCGCTATAAAATGCCGAAGACGTTTTGTATCACACGCACTCTTCTCTCTTTGGGTCAGTTGACCACTTCTCCACATGTAAATAAATCTCTGTTGTTCGTTCGGGGCGCTTCTTCTCGCTGAATTGTTGGACGATGGATCCTGCGACGGGGCCAGCTACCGAAAACGAGACCGGCAGGACCCGGAGTCCCAACAACTGGATGGCAGCGGCGGGATGCCGATAACCCCGAAAGCGACCACTGGACGGAGTGAGCCCGAAGTTTAACAACGGGACGACAGGAGAAGGAGGACACGAGCTCATCGACTTCCAGAGGGAATCGAACGGCACTTCTGAGAGGCACGACGCCGGAGACATGACTGCGAACTGGGTGAGTGCCGGCTTTCTCTGTTAAATTTTACCAGGCATTTACTCTATGTGTTAAGTAAAAGCTGGTAGAGAGGGGCTGTCTTGGTCATTGGGTTAACAGGTAACTTGCGTCAGGCAGAAATTGTGTGATAGCTTGGTTAAGCTCTTTCTGTCAGTGGCGTCAAGGTTAACAGTGACAGGGCAGGATTCCGTGTAAGAGCTTTTGAAGCTTTATTTGTAGACTAAGTTAACGGAAAACTTGAGGCAAGGCAGGTATCTAGAGCTGTCGTTGCCGTCAAGGTTAATTAGTTGCAGGACAGGAATCTTTGTGGAGCAGAGACAGCGGTACTGGAGGCAGCCATGAATCTGAAATCTCTGTGAAAGTCCATGTTGTTGCTTCTTGCAAGGGAGTTGAATCTGGAGCTGTCGGACTCTCAAAGAAAGCCAGAGCTGATAGAGGCGATTCTCGCATTGGGGGCGGAGGATGACGAGCTGTCAGAATGTGTCGAGGAGATTCAGGAGAGGCAAGCGGCAGAGGCCGAAAGAAAGGTGGCCGAGGCCGAAAGAAAGGCGGCCGCGGCCGAGGCCGAAAAGAAAGCGGCAGAAGCCGAGGCAGATAAGATGCGAAAGCACGAGCTTGAAATGAACCACCTCGAGCTAGAGATTAGCCATAATAGTAGAACAGGAGGCAGCGAGGCATCAGGTACCGCAGAGCGGGTCAGGTTCAAAATGATGGACCTAATGAGATCGTACAAGCTAGGGGAGGACATTGGGCTGTTTCTCGTCAACTTTGAGAGAACTTGTGAAAGGCAAGGTTTCAGCCAGGATACGTGGCCTCAACGCTTGTTGTCCCTACTTCCGGGGGAGGCCTCAGAAGTAATCGCGCGCCTCACGAAAGATGAGGCTGACGAGTACAGTGAGGTAAAGTCGAGCCTTCTCAAGAAATACAGGTTGTCAGCGGAAGGTTTCAGACAAAAATTTCGCAACGCCGTAAAAGAGAACAATGATTCATACCCGGAGTTTGCTTACAAGTTAATGGCCAACATGGGGGAGTGGCTGAAAGAGGCAAAGGCGTATGGGAATCATGACAAGGTGCTCGAGTGTATCGGTCTGGAACAATTCTATCAAAGGTTACCAGAAAAGGTGAGGTTCTGGGTTCAGGATAGACCAGACGTGAACACCGTAACAAAAGCCGCAGAGCTCGCTGAAGAATTCGTTACGCGCCGCGCCCTCGGGGCAAACAGCGAGCCTAAAAGGGAAAAATTCCTACGGCCGAATAAGGCGCCGTTTAGAAAACAACCGACAAGTCTCGCACAAAAGGGTGAGGAAAACAATTCATCTAACCATGGGGCGTCGGCAGAGGCAAGCAAAAGGAAATTTGAGGCGAGAAAACCGGCTGCTTGTTTCAATTGCCACGAAACAGGGCACTTCGCGAAAGACTGCCCGAAAGAAAAGGTGGCCTTTTTATCTATAAATGAAGCCGACGAGAACATGAAGTTGTTAGAGCCCTATATGTACGACCTTACCGTGAACGGCAAGCAGTGTCGGGTTCTTAGAGACTCCGCAGCCACTATGGACGTAGTTCATCCGTCTTTTGTTCAGTCCGGACAGTATTCAGGAGACTGTGCATGGATTAGACAAGCCGTAGAAGCAAACAGTCAGTGCCTTCCCGTAGCTAAAGTTGTTCTTAAAGGCGCATTTGGAACATTGGAAACAGAAGCCGCGGTATCGCCATATCTACCCCCTCAGTATCCTTACTTACTTTCAAATTGGATTGGATAAACTTTTATTTTACTTATTTTCAAATAAGTCAGATCAAATGCTGAAGGAGAAAGGTCTAACGTTGGGAGAAGGCATAGTGCAGGCACTGACTAGATCAAAGGCACGTGCGCTGGCTGCGAGAGCAACATTCACTGAGGCAAACAAGCCTCAAATCGACAACGGGCCTGGTTGCGAGTTGGACACCACGGAAACAAATCGACTTGTGCGAGAACAGGCTGCAGAAGCCGTAGTCGCGGAGGCAACCATTCCTAAAGGCGACGTTGAACCTCCTCCCGAATTGGAAGGGGTCAATTACGCCTCGTTGACCGAGCAAATAGAGAATGCCATTGCTCCCAAGCCGATTCCTGGTAGTACAGAGGATAGCACAGAGGGTGACACATTCCAGATACTAGGAACTACAAAAGAGTTGTGTGTCATGCCAACTTCGGATAATTTCAGTCGGCTGCTGCAGGTGAGCCCCGCTTCATTAATAACCGAACAAAAGGGTGACCCAACGCTTAAGCAATTCCAGGACAGTTCGAAAGAGGGAATCGCCAAACGAAATGTGAGATTCCAAGAGAGGAGCGGCATACTCTATCAAAAATATCTAGATAGGCGAGGAGTAGAATTTGACCAGGCAGTCGTACCTCAGGCGTATCGTCAGGATTTGCTTAGTTTGGTGCATGGAGAATCATGGTCAGGCCACTTAGGCGTAAAGAAGACGAAAAATCGTCTCTTACAGGAATACTACTGGCCTGGATGCTTTAAAGATGTAGAGAGGTTTGTAAAATCTTGCGATGTGTGTCAGCGAGTGGGTAAGCCGGGAGATAAGGCGAAATTTCCAATGAAGCTGGTACCCGTAATCACGGAACCCTTTCGTCGGTTGGTAATTGACACAGTAGGTCCTTTGCCCAAGACAACTTCAGGCTACCGTCACATCCTGACCTTAATCTGCCCAGCTACTAAATTTCCAGAGGCGGTCCCGCTAAAAGAGCTAAGTTCCGTCGAAGTAGTGAACGCACTTCTGTCCGTGTTTGCCTGGGTAGGCTTTCCTGCCGAGATACAATCAGATCAGGGCACCATTTTCACGAGTGCCTTAACGACAACCTTTCTAGAGCGGTGTGGCGTGAAATTATTGCATAGTTCAGTCTACCATCCGCAGTCGAACTCGATAGAAAAGCTTCACTCCGTGATGAAGCGAGTGTTAAGAGCCTTATGTTTTGAACGGAAAACTGACTGGGAAATGTGCTTACCTGCAACGATGTTTGCACTAAGAACTGCACCACATGAGACAACAGGGTTTACGCCAGCGGAACTTGTTTACGGCCGCAGACTGCGGTCTCCTCTTCGTATGCTGAGAGAGTCGTGGGAAGGTCAGGGTGATGATCCTGTAGTAGTGGAATATGTCCTCACCTTATTGGATCGTCTAACAACAGCCCAAGAACTGACCGAGAGTGCGATGACCAAAGCACAGCAGAAGGCTAAGCTTTACTACGATCGGACCGCTAAAGCACGACACTTTGCTGTAGGAGACAGGGTCATGTTGTTGAGGCCCTCCCAAAAGAATAAGCTTGAAGTGCAATGGGTCGGCCCGGCCGAAATTACTCGAAAATTGTCTGACACCAACTATGTGGTAAAATTACCAGGAAGTCGTAAGGCACACCAGGTGTATCATAGCAACTTACTCAAACCCTACAAAGAGAGGGAAGCCATCGTGAACATGACTTTAAATGTTCCGGAAGAGGTTCCGGCAGAAATCCCTGAATTAGCTCCCGAATCGGACGAAGTCCCGATCGAGAAAAGAGTTGAGGATTTAGTATCAAAGTCACAACTAACAACGAAGCAGAAGCAGGAATTGCGTGGTCTTTTGACCGAGTTTCAGGACAGATTGTAAGCGAGCCAGGCCGGACATCCGTCCTCACTCATGACATAGAGCTTACCTCGTCGGAACCGGTAAGATCTAAGACGTATCGGGTGTCTCCTCGCCGGCTTGAGCTAATAAAAGCAGAGGTTAACAGGATGCTGGAATTGGGTGTGATTGAGCCGTGTGAAAGTGATTACACTTCCCCGTTAATTCTCGTGGAGGTACCCGGCAAAGATCCGCGTCCTTGCGTAGACTATCGTAAGTTAAACCTCATCACCAAGGATCAGACATACCCAATTCCCCACATTGAGGAACGCGTCGAGAGGGTAAACAGCGCGCAATTTATCTCAACGCTAGACCTAGTGAGAGGTTACTGGCAGGTGCCGCTTACCGAGAGGGCGAGCCGGTATGCTGCATTTATTTCACCATTGGGGACATTCCGCCCTAAAGTGTTGAGTTTCGGCCTAAAGAACGCGCCTTACTCTTTTTCCAACTTAATGGATAAGGTTTTGCGTGGTCAAGAGGACTTCGCATTGCCTTACTTGGACGACGTCGCCGTGTTTTCCTCGTCCTGGCCAGAACACTTGACGCATTTGAGAGCAGTACTGACACGCCTACGCGAAGCAGGTTTAACGGTAAAGGCGCCCAAGTGTCAGCTAGCACAAGCAGAGGTACTCTATCTCGGGCATGTTATCGGTCGAGGGCATCGCCGTCCCTCTGAAATGAAAGTGGCAGCTATCCGAGACTTTCCCCAGCCCCGAACGAAAACCGATATTCGGGCTTTTCTTGGAATAGCTGGTTACTATCGTAAGTACATCCCTAGATATTCCGACATTGCCAGCACTCTTACTGACGCGTTGCGCAAGACCGAGCCCCAAATGGTCGACTGGGATGAGGAGAAAGAAAAGGCTTTCCGCGTTTTGAAAGCGGCCTTGTCGAGCCAACCTTTGCTTAGTTCACCGGACTACTCGAGGCCTTTCATAGTCCAATGCGACGCTAGTGATAGAGGCATGGGGGCGGTTCTTAGTCAAAGGGATGAGGGGGATCAAGGGCATCCCGTCCTATATGTTAGCCGGAAACTCACCCTTCGCGAGTGGTTTACAGCGCTAGCGAAAAGGAATGTGCGTGCTTGGTTTGGGCAGTCCAGAAACTGGCTTGTTATATTGCCGGAAGCAAGTTCATTGTGGAAGTGGACCACTGTCCTCTCACCTGGCTACAGACCATGTCCTCTAAGAACGGCCGCCTGCTGCGTTGGAGCCTCGTTTTGCAACAATATACGTTTGAAATACGCTACAAAAAGGGTGTACTCCATGGCAACGCTGATGGCTTAAGTCGATGCCCCTGACGCGAGAGGATGTCTCGAGAACTCTGGCTTTTTTTTTTCCTGACCTAGACAAGAGCTAGTGATTGTTTTTTTACTCTTTCAGGTGTACTTGTTTGAAAACGTTGAAGACACGGCTATCCAGGGTTTCGGGTTCGGTGTGCTTCCAGTGTTGTTGTTTTGTGTCACCTTAAAGTGTGAGTAACATTTTGAATAAATTGTGTATTTCCTTTAATATCAGTTAAAGGGGAAAATTGCCTGGTGGAGTTTGGCGGAATTGTCCGGCGCTCACCGGCTGAGTAGTTGTGTTTTCATGTGCGTATGTGACGTCTGTTGAGCCCTCAATGAAGCAGGTGTTGCCCTCTACTTCATCAAAGACGGTCGTCACCAAACCGACTGCCGGCGCTGATCTCTCCGGACAGTGGCTGCAAACCTCAGCCCATCGAGATCTTCACCCCCCCCCCCCCCCCGCGCGAGAGACTGTTACGACCGGCCCTGGGGAGCCAAGCAGGGAGAGTTTGGGGGAGAACCGGTTCTTGACCTGACGGTGTCGTCCACCCCCACCTCCCCATTCGGGTTTCTCCTCGCCGGGAGAGCTACGGGGTCTGCTGTGCGTTCGTGACCATATTTGGTAACATTTTGGGGCGCCGGGACCATATATGGACCTCGTGTTGGGTTGTGCCACTCCTTGTGTTGTGAGAGGTGTTTTCCCCTCCCTCGTGGCCGAGGTGCCGGCGACACCGTATTGGCTGACGATGCGGACAAGGCGCCCAGTGTCAACAACGTGGCGCTATAAAATGCCGAAGACGTTTTGTATCACACGCACTCTTCTCTCTTTGGGTCAGTTGACCACTTCTCCACATGTAAATAAATCTCTGTTGTTCGTTCGGGCGCTTCTTCTCGCTGAATTGTTGGACGATGGATCCTGCGACGGGGCCAGCTACCGAAAACGAGACCGGCAGGACCCGGAGTCCCAACAAGGTACTCCAACTATTTCCCGTTTGATCTCGTGTTTGGGAGTGAACAAGTCCTGCGTCGCCTCGAAAAGCGGTGAACATATATTGCAACTTTTGCAACGCATCTCTACGTGTGTGTACGGCGTGCCTTCTAAGAAGCTATGTTGCCAGACTTAATTTAACATAGTCGGTTCTTCCCAAACGCGATGTTTAATGTCGATGAATGCGCATACATTGTCCTAGATGATGAGCGCTTTCTATAGTTCTGTTGTCTTGCAATACACTTCAAGGCGGTGGTAAGCAATAGGCGGTGCGCAAGATGCAACACAACCAACCCATGCAACCTATGAAAAAGCTTGCCCTCGAGTACCAGCCACATATCTAAAGTCTTTTCTTTTATGTATTGGATGCACCGAATTTGATTTTGGGAGCTGAAAACACGCCTTCACCGCTATGTTTCAGCACCGCATGCCCGAACGCCCGCGGCTGCAACCTGGCACGATATTGATAATTTGATTAAATTCGAGGAGCCAAGAAGTCAGCCAATAAATGATCGAAATAGGCATGTGGCACCGCACACCAGGTTACACAACAGACACGCACACAAAGGGACTACGCCAGCGTCCTTGTGTTACCTGGTGCGCTGACATAGGCCGTGATGACTTAGCTAGTGCGCAAGTACGTTTTAAGCAAGGTGAACGAGGCATTTCTTCTTCCACCACCGGCCAAGAATTAGGTAGCCAAATGAGTGCAAAGTAGAAAAAACCTGGCAACCCTGTTCAAGACACTCAGTTTAGTGCTCCACTGGCCTTAGCAGCTTTCCGGTAATTATCGAAAATACCTCAGTCGATTTCTACAGAACTTATTTTTCCTAGAAAAAAATATATTACAGCTATAACATGGTATATATGAATGAATTGGATTTTAGGGGCCGCCGGTTAAACGCCTCCGTTAGCGGGCAAGTGTTGGCCGGTATACTCACACAAAGATATACCTGTCGACAGTAGGTTAAAAAGAAAAGTACAGAAACTGAGATACCAAAAGGCACGGCTGGAACAACGTCATTGCATGACGTCATACCAGAGCTGTTCTGTCAATCCCACTTTGGGCTTGCACATCAATTTCATTCTGGCAACTCAATCAGTGGGTCGAGAACAAAGACGAAGTATGTTTGGCACGCGAACGGGGGCCGATAATGATAAGTGATTTTTTTTTCTGCACTACAGCGTTACTAACACGGTATAATTACTAACGCTGATAGTAGAATATGCTGCGTCAGCAATCAAATAGCGCGATAGATATATGGCTGAAAGACCAAACAACGACGCGAGTTATATCTGTTTAATAATTTTCCTGTCCTCTTTCTGCATTGCGTCAACTGTGCGTGCATTACTGCTCTACTAGGCTTTGCATGCGCTACTATTCCGTGACAATTGATATGGGTAAGCCTGTATTATTAATGGTGAGGGGTTTGCAATGTGTTTAGCGATCCCATTATGGCAATGTCATGTTACAAGCAGTACATGATACAGTGTGAAGGGTATAAGCATGTTACGACTTGTGGGCCCGAGAAATACAACTGCACAAATTAACCGTGGCACTTACATCTGATGTTTACTAAAAAGAGTTTCTGGCAATGCGCAAAGAAACTATCAAAGGAAATTCATTCCAATAGTAAGTTTCGTCTGTAACTTTAGCCTTTCTCTTGTGTGTTTCTCCTCTTCTGCTTGTGCTGTAACCCCCAAGAACATTTCACACTGCCATGTATCAACTGGTCCAGAAAAGCACTCGGCTGAGCTACGCAATGCGGCTCCAATAAAAGTGCTTAATGAGGTATACATGAAGCGTACTTTTTTTGTTGTTCATGTGACATTGCCTAGGCACACTTTCGCAATGACGAGCGAAAAACAAAAATTAGTGCGGGCACTCACTGTGCGATTCCATGGTGGATCATTGCTGAAACAACCTTGAGAGCGCGAAATATATATAAAGTTTGTGCGCCATCACTGACTATGACTTTCCCCGTGGCATTAGTGCCTTGCCGTTGCGATATTGGGTGTAGGAACGTGATAATGGGTACGAGAGTCTACGCACTCTCCGTTGAACGATTGCCGTTTTGTCACAACGCCCGGTGTTATCCCTCTCCACATATGTACTCCGGTGCGTCGTTTTACCTACTAGACCGCCTTATCGGTTTGTGGGCGATGTACAGAACACGCGCAGGGTGGGCGATACAAATCTGTTGCAGCTCCGCCGCGGTGGCTTATAGCGGCTAAAGTACTCGGCCGTTTACCTGCGGGTCGCGGGATCGAATCCTAGCTGCAGGGGCTACATTTTAGATGGAGCCGAAAATACTGTAGACCCGTGTGCTCAAGCTTGTGTGCATGTTAAAGAACGCCAGGTGGTCGAAAATTTCGGGGCCCTCCACTACGGCCTCTCTCAAAATCATATGGTGGTTATGTGACGTTAAACCTCACATATGGATAGACAAATATGCTGCATGTGCGAATACTGTCACACTCGCACGCACTGTGACCGAGCAAAAGGCCATCGACATGTGTATGCATGGTGAAAGCGCCTGTGGAGGGTAAACCCCCTTGCGGCCGTGCTCGCCTGGGCTACCGCGTCGCTTGCGTGGCCCTGCCGATTGATACACCGGGTGAAAAAGCCCGCAGTTTTCCTCAAAGACGACCTAAAGGTGAAAGCTATCTCCATTTTACTTCTCACTCGATGTACTGAGGTTGCGCCACCACCTTCTGAAAGCATCCTGTATCTTGCATGGTTTCGAGCTGCTCCTAAGATCAAGGGCCTCGATTGATTTTGCATTCCCTCATTCATCGGACTACCTTCAATCAAGCAACGGTGTCATGAGATGAGGCCACCGTGTTACGGCACTTCACTGTGACGTCGTAATGACGTCCAAAGTTCTAGCGAGGCGCGACGTGATATGGCGAGGTAATCGCCAAATTACAGGTTTTTTTCGTTACGCGCCCTGGACGGCACCTCACGCGTAAAACGGAGTCATATTGTTTTGCGTTTAACAACGATACAAATACGAGGGCCGGCTAGATAGAGGGCTACGGACATTTTGACCGTTTGGTATTTTTTTAAATGCGAAGCATTTCTTATCAAACTTCAGCGACTTTCGGCGTATTATCTATCTATCTATCTATCTATCTATCTATCTATCTATCTATCTATCTATCTATCTATCTATCTATCTATCTATCTATCTATCTATCTATCTATCTATTTATATGTCTATATGTCTGTCTGTCTGTCTGTCTGTCTGTCTGTGTGTCTGTCTGTCTGTCTGTCTGTCTGTCTGTCTGTCTGTCTACGACTTTTGGCTCTCGTGGCCGTTTAGATGATGGTGCCGATACCAAACTTGGTATGGCATAACATGACTGTATGAAGAACATTTTCGACTAGTAATAACATGAAAATGATATGTATGTCATGATTTACATTTCATGGTCTTGCAGCTCTTGCGATGGTTTCGTTCACATGGCAACTTGCACAACTGGTTTTGTATGGCATGATTGCACCTTGAACACATACGACAGACCCTAACACAAAAATTATGACATGCATGTCATGTAGCACCCTGACTACAAGCCACGCTCATGATGCGCTCATGGCCATTTCGCAAGCGTCACACATACCGAGTTTGGTATTACAGTACGTGCATGGATGACGAAGGTATGTGACTGGTGCAAACATGATAATCATGAGATGCGTGTCATGTAATGATGTTGTTACATGACACGCTCATGGTGCGCTTGCGGCCGTTTCGCTAGCTTCACTTACACCAAATTTGGTATCACGGGACGTGAATGGATGACGAAGGCATGATTCTGGTGCAAACATGATAAACATGAGATGCGCGTCATGTAACAACATAACTACAAGCTACGCTCATGATGCGCTCGCGGCTGGTTTGCTAGCTTCACTTGTACCAAACTCGGTATTACGCGTCGCCAACGGACGACATAGGTAAATTACACATCCAAACATGATAATCCCGACATGCATGTCTTGTAACAACATGGCTACATGCCACAGTGATGATGCGCTCGCTCTCATTTCGCTATAGCTTCACATATGCCAAATGTAGTATCACGTGACGCCAATTGATGACGAAGGTCTGTGATTGGTGCAAACATAATAATTATGATATGCGTGTCATGTGAAACATGACTACATGCCACAGCCAAGTTGCCAATACATTTCGACGTGACGCGGTGCGCGTGCTCACCGGCGTTGACTTCGTCGTGTCACGCCGGCGTTGCCACGCCAGGCGCCGGTCCTGCCATAGACTCGCAGGTGCGCACCGCGCTGTGTTGCTTGACGCAAGCGCGTTTCAGCGCGTCCAGCGTCCCTCCATCAGAAAAAAAAGGGAGACAAAGTGTTGTCTAGGTAACACATCGGCGCGAAATACAGCATGTCGCATATCGTGCCGGTTGCCTTCGGGCCACGCTGGTGAATGCTGGTCGCACCTGGTGTCAGACTATAGACAGCTCGTGTTTTGCTAACGTAGCGACGCTGTTCCCAGCGTGCGCGCGCGTCAACGCTACATTGGAGTACATTGGGCCCTTCATGATGCGCTCGCGGCCGTTTAGCTAGCTCCACATATACCACATTAGGTGTTACGTGACGTAAATAGATGGCGAAATATAGGACTGGTGCAAACATGGTAATCCTGACACGCGTGTCATGTAAGAAGATGACAGCATACCACGTTCATAGCGTGCTCTCGGCAGGTTTCGCTAGCTCCACATATACTAAATTCGGTATCACGTCACCTGAATAGATGACGAAGGTAAACGACACATCAAAACATCATAATCATGACATGGAAGTTATGTACTGCATCATTTACCTCCACTTCGTAACGTGTTGCTTATTTTGAAGTGACTTATCAACATTTCTCATTCGTGCTTTGCATATCATCGATTCCCACTGTACGTGGGATCCGCCATTTTTTTACATCCCGCACATTGTACCTCGCATGATCATTGTCCCGGAGGAGTGTTATGAGCTGTTAAATACGTTTTGCAATGCGTTAATCACAGTGGTTGTTATCGAACCACAGGCAGTTTTTTTTTTTTTTTTGTAACCGGCACCTAAATTTAGGTACACGAGGCTGTAACATTTCGCCTGCATAAAAATGCGGTCGCTGTGACCGGGAATCTATACCGCGAACCGTCACCTGTCGAGGACAATAATCACTTTAAGCTGTAGACCACCATGGTGAGTTTTTTATCCATTTTGAGCAGAGTGTATACGAATAGTGTTATTGCAATGAGTCTACTTCGGTGCCAACTTCATTGTACGGGATAAGGATGGATCGGCGTTCCGCAGTCAAGAAGAACTATAGGCTGTTGCTCAAAAGTGTGACCGCCAATGGAGCGCCGGTCACATGTTTCTTTGTATGTGCCGTTTTTTGATGACTATTGCGTGGTCAAATTTTGGTGTGTTGGTGATCAGCTAACTTTGATACGGCATTCTTACCTTTATTCGAACTTTCTTGTAATTTCAAGTTGGCAGATTTCAGTGCTCTCTGGTTATGAACGCGTGACCGTGTTGGGGCAAGTGAAGTCTCAGATATTGTTGAAATGAACTTTGCAACCAAATACTTGATTACGTGCGACGTGAATCACTTCGTGTTGTGATGAAGTCGAATGCTGTCAACCAATTTTATGACACCTGCACCACCAAAAGCGCTGCTTCACCGAACTGGTGGATAAGTCACATCAAAGGGGCCAGTTGATATCGTACACTTGACGTGACGAAAGCAGTTTCTCAACGTACAATCTTGTAGCAACTGGGCAGCTATAGAATGATGTTAACGCAGCTACCGGCACGCTATGCTGGACCAGCCGCTTCAGTGTCGTAAAAAAAAAATGGTAGCATATCCACGGAGTGAATGATGGAGAGTGGGGCGAAGCATCCGTCCGTCCATTCGTTCTTGCTTCTGTCCGTCCATGCGTGCGTCTGTGTGGCCACCGGTGCGTCCATCCGTTCGTTCGTGCGTGCGTCTGTTCGTGCGTCTACACGTCCATCTTTGCGTCCGTCCCTGCGTTCGTCCATGCATCCGCTCTTGCGTCCGTCCATGCGTCCATCCGTCTGTGCAGCCATCCGTGCGTCCGTCCATGCATCTGTCTGTGTGCCTGTTCGTCCATCTATTCAACAGTCCAAGTACCACCATCTCGCATATTTTCATCATATAATCCGCATATGCACCGCAATCCAGTGGACGTTCCGAGGACAAAACTAGAGGTGGCACACGCACACTTTCTTACGGCTTGTGCTTCGTGTCAACTTCCCACCTTTAACCACCTCGAGTTCATAGTATATACTAGTTCACTGTATTCATGGCACTGCGGCCCAACGCTTGCTAAACCTTTCTAAAAACAAGGGGGTTACGCCCAGCGAGTATAACGTAGCAGCCCTTTCTTGTTGATAGTGCTTAATGTAGATTCCAAAGGCTGCTAAGGGGGAATGAGAGACAGGAGAATTCGGTTTTTAGTTAACGCGCACGCTGCGAATTTTTCATTGTTCAACAACGCACAGGAGGAATCTCCCACCAGCACCACCTTGGAGGTCAAAATGTAAGACTGGTTACATTCTACTACTACGACTACGAGGGACGAACGGGTGCCGCTATTAAGGAGCTTCGCCCCTAAAACGCGATTAACAAACATTGTTGGTCTCGGTGCTAGGAGAGCGACGGAGTTCCTTGCGAAGCGCTCAACATTCACGTGGTCACACTACACCAAGCTTTCCACCGGGCGGGATTGAACACAGCAGTTTTGCACATGTAAAAACCTGAGAGAACGCAAAGAAAGGGAACAAGGAAAGATGAATGTTTTAAAGGAATAAAAAGAAAGGCTGTCCGCCTCCACACTTCAGTGGCGCTTGGCACGACCAGTACGAAACTGCCTCACTTATTTCGCTTATAATTTTTTTCTGCTTCAGAAACTGCTGTACATCTGTTTCCCGCGCTCTAGAATTAGTGCGATAAACATCCTTTGCCGTGACAGCACTCGCCACCTTAAAGACAACAGTCATTGCGGCTCTCCATTGTTGCGCAACTGATGCAAAACCGGATGGCATGTGCCGCTAATCTTGAAGTTTTGTCGTTCTAGCGTGTGCGTGTGCAATGCGTTCCCGGAATCCTGCTGTGGCCTGACGTACCCCAACTGGAACACACTCATGTGGGCCCGTATGAATGCGATAGCGTTAAAGAGCTCGTTTCGTCGATATTGTGGCGTTGGCGTCGTTGGTTGTGATCGAAAAATAATCCTCCAGTGGCAGACCGCAAAATCGAGAAAGAATGAATGAAATGAACTTCATTTGGACCAGGCTCTTTGTACTTCAGCCTTAAGCAGAGTAGAAGCTGCAAATCAAATAAATCCCATATATTTTCTGGTCTCGAACCCAGGCCGTTTGTGTGGCAAGCAGGTGATGTATACCTCTGTAGCGGCGATGAGAAGAGAGACGTGAGACGGCGTCGTAGGCAGCCGACGGGGCCGTGACGATCGCGCCACTTTATTCCACGCCCGAAGCCGAGCCGCGGTAGCTGTCCCCGTCCGACGCGCCAGGCGCGTGAGCTCGTTCTCCTTCTCGCGCAGCTCGAGCTAGCATCAGCTGCGCGAGAGGCGCGGCGCGGTGATTGAGAAATGATGATGGTGATGATGGCACTACAGGGCTCCCCCCCTAGCGATTTGAAGGCATATGAAAAAAAGAAAGAGAGCGACAAATGCTATATACATAAACGGCAATCCATAAAGTGTTCATTTGGCAAGTCCAGGTTGTCAACGTTTACGGGCCATCAGTAGGCAGCGTGTCTCCGGTGGGCGACTCCTGGAGAAGCGCAAGGCATGAAGAAGGAAGTGCCGGGTCGCTGTATTCATAGACACGTCCATCCCACAATTACGCGGCGGGACCATTCGAATGCGCACCCGCCGTTTCGAGTAGACGCGGCTGACAAACGTGCCCACAGCTGGAACTGTGGACAGGCGCTGAAGAGCTCGCGCCGGCAATGTGGGCGAAATAGTGTGAAAAATCGGAACGCACCCATGATGACCGAGCACTGAAGTTTCATAGCCACAGCGGGGTCTCGGACAGCGCACAGGGTGCCGAGCATGCTGTCGATAAGGAGCAGCGTCGCGGTCGTGCTGGTGCAGACGTCTCTGTCGATGAAACACCGGCCTCCGCGTAGCACTGCGACCGGCAAGCCGGGGCGTGTGGCTGAGTCGACGGATGCGGAAACGCCGTGCATTGCGGCTAGTCATGTGCACGGCAAGTGGTTGGCCCTTGCGTCAGGAAAACCTCGTAGTTGTTTGCGCCGTCTTGAAGGCCAAGGCTGCATCACGGACGTGATGATTTCGTTGGCATACTATCAAGGGCGGCAGATATGCAGTTGGACCGCACGTCGTCGCTGTTTTTACCAACGAGCCTGTGTGGCGGACTGCATCTGGTGCCAAATGCTCTGGGGAATAGTTGTGAAGCTCAGAAGACGTGAGCTTTCATGGAGGATCGGGTGGCACACCTGAAAGACCATCGGTTTTCCGCGCATGAGGGTTGGTGTGCAGGTCTGCATGATCGATGACAACCTCTACAGCATGTGTGGCATATGTAGTCTGCAGTGCCATAGGCGCGCCAGGTACGTCGTCCTCAGCTGCGTCAGTCATAGTCGCAGCCTCTCGGAAGTTTGGCTGTGGTTGACGGCTTATGACTTTAACTTCGGCTGCGGGAGACTGCGGGGCTGAAGATGGTCGCTGCTGGCAGGACGCAGAGAGCGTCGAGGTGGGTGGGGAGGCGCCTTCGGACATCGTCGACGCTGAAGTCTCCGCGACCAAGGGGCGAATAGTGAGCGTGAGGATATCCGTAGTCTTGGCAGACTCCGGGGCATGCGGCGATGAAGCCATCGTGGAGTCTGACATGTCTGAGAAATCGTGGTCTGTGTAGGCAGGAGAAGACATGCGGGTGGCGAGAGTGCCCGAGGGACAATCGGCCGAGGACTTCGAAAAAATGCACCTCGTGGCGACCCGGTCGTTGGCTACAGGAACGTATTGAAGAAGCTCGTCGGATTTCGTGGCTGACTGGTCGCGTGCAGCACGAATGTTCTGAACCTCGTCGGATGGGCATTCGTACGCCGGACTCGCGTTGATAGTGGCCGGACAAGATGTTGCAGGAGACGTAGTCGGGGAAGTTAGGTCCCGGTCAGTGAAGACTTTTGGGCCGGAGGGTACCGCACGCTTCGACGCAGACGAAACCTGTAAGTCGCGGGTGAACGGCAGTGGGTGGTGGGTGAGGCCATATCTGGCAAGCACCGCCGAGCAGAGGTCATCGTAAGGCTGCTGGCTGGAGGTTGAAGTGCCAGAGAGATGACGCAACTCTACCGGAAGGGCGTCTTGAAGAATGGCGTGCATCAGCGGCTGGTCCGTGACGCCATTCAACGCCAAAACGGCATCCAGCTGCATGAACCATACCTTGGGGTAGGTCGATTGGAACGGCGGCACTGGCGGGCAGAGTTGCGGGAACATGGCAGCGGGCCGCTCGGCGAAGGGCGTGTTCTCCGGGTCACCAATGTAGCGGCGATGAGAAGAGAGACGTGAGACGGCGTCGTAGGCAGCCGACGGGGCCGTGGCGATCGCGCCAATTTACTCCCCGCCCGAAGCCGAGCCGCGGTAGCTGTCCCCGTCCGACGCGCCAGTGCGTGAGCTCGTTCTCCTTCTCGCGCAGCTCGAGCTAGCATCAGCTGCGCGAAAGGCGCGGCGCGGTGATTGAGAAATGATGATGATGATGATGGTGGCACTACACCACAAAGCTACGCGTCTTCTTAGAAATGGACCGAAAATGACCTCCCCCTGCTTTGAAATGCAGTCAAAGTTAACTCTGATGCTTTTCAAACACGCGCGTCCTGTATACAGGCTTGACAACACGACATGTAATATCGCAATAATATTGCGCGGTACAAGCCTACAATGCCATCGGGCGTCAGGTCATGTGATAATAATTACGACTTCATGGTTGCAAGTCAGATTCCCATTAAAAGACGATTTTTCACGTTTTAGTAAAGCATACAACGCTTGGTAAGCAAAAAAATGCGCAAAAAGCAAAAGTGAGGGCTGGCACCATTTTGCGATTCCTGCACCAAACACCTTTGTGCTATAAATTTTCAAAGGATCTACTGGGTTCTTTATTGCTCCTAAACAATTATTTGATATGTACGGTTTAACGTCCCAAAACCACCATATGATTATGAGAGACGCCGTAGTGGAGGGCTCCGGAGATTTCGACCACATGGGGTTCTTTAACGTGCACCCAAATCTGAGCGCACAGGCTTACAACATTGCCGCCTCCATCAGATATGCAGCCGCCGCAGCCGGGATTCGATCCCGCTACCTGCGGATCAGCAGCCGAGTACCTTAGCCACTATACCACCGCGGCGGGACTGCTCCTAAACAGTAAAATTGAAGTACGTTGTCATCTGCGTGTGTCGTGCACCTTGTACACAAAGTTTCAGAAAATTTCATGGAGCCAATGACTTGATAATATGAAAAATACATTTGGAATCTTTTTATGTCTCACGAGGAGATTCAAGCGTGAAGTTTAAAAATGAAATTCTAGCCTTGATTTTCTTCGTTAGCAATGAACTTATGATAGTGAAACTTAAGGCATAAGAGTTTTCAGAGCACTGTTTATCAAATCAAACCAAGGCATTATTTATCTTTAGTGTCTTCTGAATAAAACGTAGTAGGTGCAGAGCAAGTTTGAAAATATTTCACGTACATAATTTTTCACTCATGATTTAAAGCATTTCACAGAATACAGCCACATGCGAAAGCTTTACTGACGCAAGCACCTTTCATGTTTATGGATGACGTTATCGAGTGACATAATACAATAAAAAGTACGCACTCAGAGATTTGAATACGCATTGCGGATAGGATATCGCTATCGCGCTGAACTCTTCAAGGGGAAGCTTGAGGGTCCCCAATTTTTCGCATTTAGATCGCCGATAACGTGTACTAAATTTAGATATAAGCATAGATAGGAATGCCAGAATACATCAGTGATGCGGCAGGCTGCATATAATTGGCAGCCTTTGTTCTTTTAAATGTGAAGTATTTCCTAGCGAAGTTCGGAGACTTTGAATCTATCTATCTATCTATCTATCTATCTATCTATCTATCTATCTATCTATCTATCTATCTATCTATCTATCTATCTATCTATCTATCTATCTATCTATCTATCTATCTATCTATCTATCTATCTATCTATCTGTCTATCTGTCTATCTGTCTATCTGTCTGTCTGTCTGTCTGTCTGTCTGTCTGTCTGTCTGTCTGTCTGTCTGTCTGTCTGTCTGTCTGTCTGTCTGTCTGTCTGTCTGTCTGTCTGTCTGTCTGTCTGTCTGTCTGTCTGTCTGTCTGTCTGTCTGTCTGTCTGTCTGTCTGTCTGTCTGTCTGTCCACTTACGCTTGGGTGCTCTCTTCGTAACCCCCTTAACTTGTCGTGTACCAAAATTAGCATGGGAGGGTAAGATGATTTGTCGAATATGACGCGCTGGCCAAGACATGAATAATGTCAAAATCCCGTCGCGTACATCGTCAAACACTTCCCGCCAGAGAGTGGCACATGCCCACGGGTGGGTATGTGCCGCTAATGTACCGGTGTGTGATACAGGTGATTGACACTTAGTATCTACCCAGGAACGATGAAAACAGACATGGGCAGCTTTAACGCGTGAGCGTTAAGAAATACCCGACATTGGTAGCGTCGACCCAACGAATGCAATGGATAAATCTCAGGGCCCCAGCTGAAATCTAACGCAAGCATTCTGCGTGGCAATGAAGAATCTTACCACAGAGCTACGCCAGGTCTCAGAACTACTTTTGAAATAGACGCTAATCTTTGTGAAACGTCAATAGTGGTTGCAGTGCTGCCTACCCAATTTTATAAACATTACATACGTACTACTTCCATACAGCCGTCACGTCGAGTCAACGTCAATTGTGGTTAGTTGCCATGAGCTGAAGTGTATTTATGTAGCAGTGTCCAGGGTCAGCATCCTCGCGAGCATCACCGCTTCATATCAGCTTCTGGTGTTGCTAAGATGCATGTTCCAGTTGGCATCGTTGCGCAATTGCGAACAACTGGTTATGTAAACATCTGCGACTCTTCAACATATGTTTGCGCGTGTGACATTTGTACATATATTTAGCGTCATTTAATGACGTGTAGCTCAATAAAAAATGGCGACACGGTCGCCTTCGCTCCGCGTGCTTCGCATAACGTCAATTCTCACGTACGTGGTATCTGCCGAATTTTTTTTCTCAGAAGACGATCCGTGTTTTTCGAATCTAAATTCTCAGGTATGAACCACTTGGACTTGCTGTAGAGCTCAGACGTCAGCCTGGCCGCTTGACAGCTATAGCTTGCCTCTTTCTGTGAGCCAGCGGCGTATAAACTCAGTTGAAACTTTTATTCGGACGCAGGCTGGTCCGATGATACTTAACATACTTTCGTGCATTGGTTTGTAGCCGTGATGTGTTGACAGCAGTCATTCGCAATCCCGATTTATTAGTGATTTATCAAAGTTGCCGAATGAGGCAATCGCTCAATCATTTCACTTCAATTTCACATCGTAATTATCACTGTGAAGTACTAACACATTTATGAGAAATCTGGCCTTTATTACAGATTGAAAAGAAACAGAAAACTTGAAAGCTTTCCACCCAATCCTTATGAATATCGGAATTCGGTCATGGCAGTTGTCGAACCTACACCCGCAATCTCAGCGCCAAAATAAACCACCCATTAGCTAACGTAGCGGACGCATGTTCATTCTGCTTGCTTACTTGTCCATTAGAATTGTGTGTAAGCAGTTCTTCTATATGCGTATTGCGATGGGAGTGCTGTTCAGAAAGACTCGCGTGTCTGGCCTTATTGACACGATGCTTGTAAAGTGGTCGTATTGCAGATTTCCCAGTGTTGGCATCGGCTTCAATGTCCGTGACGTCGGCTGTGAGTGAGAAATTGGCGTTGTCCGTGAGCGAAAATTCATGACGGAGGCAAACAAAGAAAATCACGGGTCCTTGCCGGAATCAAACCAAGGCCTTCTGCGCGGCAAGCAGATGGTATACCATATAACAACGACAGTGCTTAGAATATTGTTACGACATTCGAACGGATGATAGACTCTCTCCTGTGCGGTTGGAAGTAGTCTACTTGTCTCTGCTGCATAGATCATGTGATAGTCTTTTCATCTACTTTCGATAGCCACCTGACCGGTCTCGCTGCGATTCTCGCAGTGTTCAGAACAGCAGGGCTACAGCTGAATTCCAAGCAATGTCAATTTGGCCGCCGTAAGATTGCTGTTCTGGGCCATCTTGTAAACGTCGATGGCGTCCAACCAGATCCCGAAAAGATCCGCGCCGTCCGCAGCTTTCCGGCGCCCCGTTCTACATCTGACGTCCGGAGCTTCATCGGCTTATGTTCGTACTTTCGTCGTTTTGCGAAAAACTTCGCCGGACGTTGCGAGGCCACTCACAGATTTGCTGAAGAAGGGTACCACATTCTCATGGGGCCCTGAGCAGGCTCAAGCGTTCGGCGCTCTCATCGACTACTTACCTACGGCCCCCATACTTGCCCACTTAAATCCTTCTACTGCCACAGAAGTTCACACCGACACCAGTGGTCACTGTATCGGCGCAGTCCTCGCTCAGCGGCCCCACGGTAGACAGTGCGTGATAGCTGACGCCAGTCGCCTGCTTTCTCTCCCTGGGAGGAATTATTCTATCACAGAGAGAAAGAGAGTGTTTAGCTTTAGTTTGGGCCGTCGCCAAGTTTCGGTCATACTTGTATGGTCGCATATTCTTCGTCGTTACGGACCACCAAGCCCTCTGTTGGCTCACTTCTCTGAAGGACCCGACTAGACGTCTGAGTTTCTGGGCTCTGAGGCTCCAGGAAATTTCATTTAGCGTCAGCTACAAGTCTGGCCGTTTGCACAAGGACGCGGACTGTCTTTTTCGTCATCCAGTGCATCCTCCTGATCCCGTTGCGCCTGACCCAGAGAGCATCGTAATGGCGTTTACTGACATCAATAATGTGCGCATCGAACAACGACAGGATGAGTCAGTGCACGCTATCATCGACGCCATCCAGTCTGACAGCCGTGACGCTGAATCCCGTATATTTGTGCTACATGCCAGGATCCTCTACCACCGCAACGTCAGCACTGGAGGCCCTGAGCTTCCGCTTGTCATTCCTCGTCATCTACGGCCTGCTATACTTGAACAACTTCACAACGCACCAACGGCGGGACATCTCGGCGTTTCCCGCATATACGACCGCGTGCGACTTCGGTTCTTCTGGCCTGGACTGTGCCGCAGCGTGCGTCAACATTTTGTCACTTGCGACCTCTGCCAGCGCCAAAAAGAACCTTTTTTGGGGGGCCAGCTGAATATCTTCACCCAATCGAAGTCCCCTCTGAACCATTTATTCGCGCGGGACTCGACCTTCTTGGCCCTTTTCCGACAACGACACTGGGAAACAAATAGATCGCCGTCGCCACAGATTATGCGACCCGTTAGGCGATAAAAAGGGCCATGCAAACCACTTGCACCACTGACGTCATGAATTTTCTTCTTCATGACGTCATTTCACACCGTGGTGCACCCCGACAGCTGCTTACGGACCGCAGCCGCTCTTGTCCAAAGTTGTCGACGACCTCCTTCAATCGTGTGCCACAGCGCATAAGCTATATACCGCCTTCCACCCACAAACTAATGGCCTAACTGAATGTCTCCACCGCACGCTCACAGAGATGCTTTCGATGTACGTCTCCCAAGATCATCGAGACTGGGGCACCACGTTGGCCTATGTGACTTTCGTATTTATTTCCTCTCAACATGACACCACATAACTTTCACCTTTTTATCTTCTGTTCGGTCGTGACGCGATATTGCCATTTAAAACCAGCTTGCCTCTCGTGCCATCTGCTTCCATGTACGCTCGCGAAGCCATTGAATGGCCTCACATGGCTCATCAAGTTGCCCGGTCTCGTATCGCCAGGTCACAGGATATGCGGAAAAACCCGCAAGGACCGCCGGCATCGTAATATAACGTGTGTCCCAGGTGACCGCGTGCTCCTCTGGTCACCGTGTCCCTGTGTAGGTCTCTTAAAAAAATGGCAGCATATCCACAGAGTGAATGATGTAGAGTGGGGCGAAACATTCGTCCGTCCATTCGTTCTTGCTTCCGTCCGTCCATGCGTCCGTCTGTGTGACCGTCCATGCGTCCATCCAACCGTCCGTGCGTGCGTCTGTTCGTGCATCTGCCCCTGCGTTCGTCCATGCATCTGCCCCTGCGTCCGTTCATGCCCCCATCCATGCATCTGTCTGTGTGTCCGTTCGTCCATCTATTCAACACTCCAAGTACCACCATCTGGCATCTTTTCATCATATATTCCCCATATAGAAGCACCGCCATTCAGGGGACATTCCAAGGACTAAACGAGAGATGGCACACGCACACTTTCTTACGGCTTGCGCTTCGGGTCTACTTCCCACCTTTAACCACCTCGAGTTCATGGTATATACCAGTTCACTGTATTCATGGCACTGCGGCCCAACGCTCGCTAAACCTTTATAAAACTAAGGAGGTTACACCCAGCGAGTATAACGTAGCAACCCTTTCTTGTCAGATAGTGCTCAATGTACATGCTAATGGATGCTAATGGGGATCGCAGCGTGCGCGTTACCTAAAAGCCGAATGCTCCTGTCTCTACCCCTTAGCAGCCATTGGCATGTACATTGAGCACTATCTTTTATTGTTGAACAACGCACAGAAGAAATCTCTCACCAGCACCACCTTGGGGGTCAAAATGTTATACTTGTTACACACTACAACAGCAATGTGGGACGAACAGGTGTCGCTATAAGGAGCTTCGCCCCAAAAACTCTTTACCCGATACGCCAGGACCTACCTAGTCTTACGTCAAGTTAGCGACGTAGACTGTGAGATAGCGCCATTGCACTCCAATACGTCACCAAGTTCGTCACTTGTTGACATTGTGCATGTTTCGTGCATGGAACTCTACTTCTCTCGCACTTCTCCGGACTCGCGCCGAGACGGCGCTCCAGCACCCTCTAGGGGTCCTATAGACGAAGTAAAGGAAGACGAAGGGCAGAGGCAGTTGACAGGCATGCGAGAGTGCCAATCAGCCTTGTGACACTTGCCTGTGGTTGTCCTCTAAATGCACCTTGTATAGAAGTCACCGACCGCGTAACGATATTTTCGGGAAAGGACCCTATGCAGGTGCTACATAGCGTGAGAAGACGGGTTAGGTTTGTCCGCCGAGGTGGATCAGTGGGTATATAGTACTCGGCTGCAGACCCTGTGGTCTCGTGTTCAATCCCAGCCGCGGTGGTTACATTTTGGTAGAGGTGAAATGATAGAGGCCAGTCTACTGTGCGGTGTCATTGTGCGTTTAAAGATCAGATGGTCGAAATTTCCGGAAGCATTCTTTACACGGTGCCTCATGGTGAACATATGGTGGTTGTGGATCGTAACACCTTACTATTACAGTTTTAACCCCGTAATGAACTCCTGGTTACTGCGCTTGTTGCTAAAACCATGCACTCCCGTGGCCCGCGCCTAAGTCGTTTTGTGAAAGAACGTGTAGGCTGAAGACTTTTGCTTTCTCCTTTGTTGCGTTGGAGATACGATACCAGATTTCTAATAAACATCGCCGTATATCTAACAGCAATTGTGACACTCTTTAAAAAAATTAGACAGACTTCAACCACAGCGGCCGAGGTCGCAATTGCTTTGGCCCTGCTAGACGTACGGAAAAGAATCAATATAGAGTGACTCGAGATCAGTCGTCCGATCATTCGCTAAGGCCACCATATCGGAATCGGCCTTGCAGATCCTGTGAAATAGGGAAGTACAGCAACCCACAATTGTCTGGTTCCTTGCTCGCATGAGGCAGATGGAGGGTGCACCATTCAACCTCAACTAGTCGGTGCACAAAGCTGCGAGAGGAGCTGCCGACCACGTAGCTACTGAACGACGTGGCGATAAGGTACTCGACAACAAAGATCCCCAACGACGTACGATGAACTTGCCGGGAACTATTATCTGAGGAGGCGAAAGTATCCGCCACCGCACAGTAAACTGAACAGGCCTCAGGCATGGGCGCTCAGACTCTTGCAGCTCAGGGCATATTTTAGTCCCGCACTCTTGCACAAAATTTATCCAGACGTTCAGGCGTCAAACACGTGCATGCTTTTCTCAGACTTTGGCAGCTTAAACCACATGTTTTGGCGGTGCCCTGCGTCACGAGTTGAAGACGTTACATCGTTCTAATGGGATGTCGCGCTACGCAGTACGGATTTAAAGACTCAGCTATGGCAGTTCAACGGGCCCTCGAGTTAAGAGGTTCAGCCTATCTGTATTGACGTTGGAGCGGCTCGCTGAATGCTGGTTCACGCCCCGACGGACCTAAATAAAGTTTTAGATGCGGAAGCATCTTATACTCGCGCCTTGTAGTGCGCCGTCCGCGCCGTCCGCACCGCTTCTCGAACATTCGACAGCTGACGCGCGCGCATGCGCCGTCGCGCCGTCGCCCACTCTTCCACCATCTGTGCATCCCTTCCTCCTCTACACACCGCGCGTGCTTCACTCCTCCACCATCTGTGCACCCTTCCTCCTCTACACACCGCGTTCGACATCTACAATTCTCCTGATTCTCCAGTGGACGCGCATGTGGCGTCGCGCTTCGAGAACATTCAACAGCTGACAGTGCATGCGCCGTCGAGCTGTATATATACTCAAGGTCGGTGCTCGCTCGCTCAGTTGCCGCTCGTCGGTTAGTTTGTACGGCGCGTCGACGTCCAAGGTCGCGGTGAAATGAATTCCAACGAATCCACAAACACAATGATCGACGTCCCTTCGACCAGCGCCGCCCTTTCGCATACGTGTGTACGTGTTCACTCATTTAACACCCCCTTCTACAACCACGTTAACCAATTTAGCCATCGACCCAAGTAAGTCGCAATTTAACACCCCATTTCACAACCACGTTAACCAATTTAGCCATCGACCCAAGTAAGTCGCACTTTAACACCCCGTTAACCAATTATATGCTCCGCATCCTCCTCAGTGTTCCCCCGAGGGAAGCTGCGGGCAATTTTTTTTCTATAGCATGCCAACCTTAATTTTGTTGTTGCTGACTTTGGAATAAAATTTTCGTGCTAAGCGATGACACACATATATGCAAGCAAAAGCACCGGAAATGACGTGTACCAAACGTCCAATATTTGTCGAAGTTCTATGGCTGTTAACCAGTACACAAAGTAGGAGCATAATTAGCCTTCAGACGGCTGCTACAGTATATACCGACTACGTCATGATATTTTGGGGGCGCGATTGCGTAGCAATGGTATACTTGGAACGTCGAGCCTAAGCTCTCCCATAGTAGAGTACTAAGTACTCTAAATCTTTCACCACTTTTTCTCAACACACATTCGTTCATGCCGCTATGTATGTTGCTGTGATGCGTATTTGCCATAGTAATTAGATGAAGTTGTTAGGTACCACTAATTTACTGTATTATGGCATATCGCTTATGATATATATATATATATATATATATATATATATATATATATATATATATATATATATATATATATATATATATATATATATATATATATATTTGTGAAAGTTATTTTCATATGGCGATGTGCCTACACATATAAATTCACATTAACAATTTGATAATGTAATAAACATTCTATTCAGCACTCTTCACTATGTACTTAGCGAACTAGCAAGTTTCACTAACTTGCATTTTACTATCTTCACTTACTGAGAAATCAGCACTTTTTGTGACAAGTAAACCATTAGTATCCATTAGTATTTAGTAGGTGAATATGCAGATTTTCTTTTTTCTAAGAGTGCATGTTTGAACGAATGGTGTTGTTTTATTTTGTTTAGGCTTAAATGTGTTAATGCAACAATGACGACATAGCGAATCATTGGGTGATAATTCGAAGAGGCGCCATCTTGGTTACGTGGGATCACCTACTTTGGCTGGTTACCAGAATCAGTGCTTTCAGAAGTCTATTCTCTCTCTCTCTCTCTGCGTGTGTGTGTGTGTGCGTGTGTGTGTGTGTGTGTGTGTGTGTGTGTGTGTGTGTGTGTGTGTGTGTGTGTGTGTGTGTGTGTGTGTGTGTGTGTGTGTGTGTGTGTGTGGTGTGTGTGTGTGTGTGTGCGGTTCATTTCGTACGACAGTTCATGGCGCACAGGGTACGCAGTTCATCGTGTATGAATGTGTGCTGAACTGACCTACAGACCTCTGTGGTAGTGTTTCGAGAAAAGGTGCCCATACATGTGTAAAGGCAGAGGAACCGTTCTGCAAAAAAAAAAAAGGGGGGGGGGGGTAAGTGATATGAGGTGAGACGACGCGCAAGCTGGTAGACAAAAGCTTGCAAACTAGCGTCGGGCCAGCGTCAATACGCATCACAAGTTACAGAAGCGCTTTTTCAAATATGCATCGGAGTCAACGATGGTGACATAAGCAAAAAAAAAAAAGAATCGGCGGATGGGGAGATAGCAGGCTGCTGAGGCGCCATCAAGCGGAAAAAATTCGGGAGGCGTAACGGCAGCTGGGTGGGGGTCATGCTGCTTGCTACCACAGTTCCGCACGACGGATACAGCCGTGGTTAGGCGAAGAAGAAAGAAGAACGTTGGAGCAACGCATATATGTCATTATTGAAATATATTAGGAATGTTGTTTACTTGTTATCAGCCAATCTTCTTTAGATTACTGCTTTATTGCTATTTACCAACGTTTGAAGCTTAAAAGCAGCACGTCGATTTTAGAGTGCTCTATTTTCGGAAAAGGACGCCATTACGTTTCCATTCCATACCGGACAAAATGCATTCAATTTTGTTCCTATTCCATTCCTCCAAGCTTTGTCGCCATTCCATTCCTATTCCATTCCGGGACCGCGAAAATGTGGAACGATTCCGGATTTATTTCTATTCCGGAGTGGCAACTCTACAACACTGCCTGTATGTCGTATCACGCCAAATAACATCGTCAAAAACCCCGTGTTATAGATCTGCCTTTCACCGCGGTCATTGACGAAACCGCACCGCAGCCAGGTGCTCCGACACTTGACATCCTTCATCTTCCCTCTCTCTCCACGTCCTCACCACCGTCATCGTCGAATCCCCTGTCCTCGCCCTTTCCCAGTCTCATCAGAGGAGGGCGCCTCGTTATCGCGTCTCTCTCTCCTCCTCTCAGCTCACGATGCGCACCTGCGGCTCGCATAAAAGGAAGGAAGACGCTCCGTATCTGCGGTTACCTCTGCTCGCAAAACCCCGGGGGGTCGGGATCGTCAACGGTGGAGGCGGTGTAACCTGGGTATTCTTCGAATTCCTCCAACCCGGTGTGTTTCATTTTTTTTTTCCCCCGAGTGTTGTGAATATACCAAGGCGTGCTCGCTTCGTGGCAGCTCGTTATAACCACCAACCCGAGGTATACCCAGGCTCGCCCACCTTTCTCCGTGCGCCGCCTCCGTTGTACAGTGCGCCGGACCCCCTCCTCAAAGGACATCACGGGGACAACAACCGGGTCGTCCGAACCTAAACCTCAGCCATGGGCATTGTGGCTGCGTGCGAAAGGACTGTGATCACCGTTCAGCTGTGGTTGCTTCACTTTTTGGCAAGGTGCGTACGCCGCGAGACTCGGCGGGATTTTCGTTTTCTCTGGCGTTCTCTACGTGTCATCCGTGCTTCTCTGGCGTTTACTGCTCTGCAGTGCCGGTGTCATTGTTTCGTCTACGCTGAGGTTGGCGTTTCAAATCTCGGATTTAGGCGCTAAAGATATGGCTAAAATCTTGTAGGATTGCTTCACATGTGCCACACAGAGGTTTAGTTCTGAATATTTTAGCAAAACTATTAGGAATTATGATATATATATATAACGAAATTAAGCTTTAATTTTCATATCAATGTGCTCTTGTGAGAAAGTAACACAATTTCCCTCGATTTGCAGCCAGCGTGACCCCTAGAAACAAACAAAAAAAGTTTCGTTGTACCCACTCTAGAAGGAGATAGTCTTGAATACAGATTTCCGGCCATGCTCTTAAACATGATAGCTACTCGCACTGTACATTCTGTCCAAATGCAGTCACAGATTGCAGGGGGAGTTTTCTGAGATCCTGGGCTCTCTCCAAGATACCACGCCTTGTGAGAATCGGTTTCATGCGAAGCATCCGGCGAGTTAGGTCTAGGCTGCATTTTTTTTTTTTTTGCTTAGAGCCAAGAGTTACGAATTGGATCGACGTTTTCTTCTTCCTTTTTTGCCAGTGGAGTAGTTGTGTGCACATCGTGTTCTTACCAGGAACGAAGACTAAACTGGCGTTTGAATAGTAAATTATGGTCTGGAGTAACTTAAGCGCTTATGTTTGATTACAGTCGTCGGTATCACCGAAGGAAAGTGCACCTTGTAAGGTGATGACGTGCATTTCGTACGTAGCTTTCGTTAGCGTATTCCTCCGGCTGAAACGACGCTGGATCTGTATGGTTCTCACCGTATACACGCGTAATATATCTCAGGACCCTTTGTTCTTCTTTGGTCAACCGTTGGAGTGTGTGGCTTTCTGAGAAACTTCTCTCACACTAAACCACACCATATCGTGTCGTTCACCAGGTGACTGACGTTACATGTGAGATCGTTCCAACCAATCTAACGCCATGATCGTCAGCTTCGGGCGACATCGTTCACATAGCTCGACTCAAGCCCTATTCCCGTCCGTTGACCACATATGCAGAATAAGCACTGAGGTGGGGCTTCTACCGCCGGGGGGCTTTGATGATACAGAGCAGCCGCCGCTGCGTGGCTGCATGAAAGAGGAGAAAGACGACGGCCACTTTTGCTGGGGTGGTGCCATCTATTCCACCCAGTGCTTTTGTTAACTAAACAAGCTACCCGTAACAGCATAGTTTGCTGAGTCAAAGGGTTATAAGAGTAGTATCTATTAGACGGCTACAAAAGCGGAGCCAAAACTGTAACCACGATTGACGTTAACGTGACATGCCGCCTGCATGTAATGAATGCAATGCTTATGAAATTAGATAGGCAGCTGTGAAGCCGCATTCATGTTGGGCCGACATTACAGCTGCGCAGCCGTGAATATCGTTACCTGCGGTATAGCGTTTACCCGATAAAGTACCCGATTAAACTGCGGTAGGCGTTCACCCGATAAAGTTGGTCGTTTTCAGTGAGAACACGTCTGATAAATCAATGACGGGTGGTAGCGACGGCGACGCTCGTCGTGCGGCCCTAGCATTATTCAGAGGTGCGGAGATAGGCGGAGGATTGTATGTGGGAAACAGGGCGTCAGAAACTTGCTCTTCCATTGCCTTGCGGAGAGTTGAGGTCAGCGTGTGCGCACTGGTCGGGACGTACGGCACAAGAAACAATTGGCGCGAAACTTCTTCTCGGACAAACTGCTGGATTTGCTGCATTAACGTGGTTTATTCGGAGGAAACAGCGCCAATGGTTAACCCAGATGTAGAGGTTGTGTCGAGGTTTGGACGCCGAGTAGAAATCCGCTCTCTCTGCAGCTCGTCGAAACTCTGACAGGGCTGAATAAGCTGGGCGACGGTTAGTTTTTTTTTTTTCGCGAAAAGCACGTGAAAGGCGTCGTCCTCGACGTCTTTCATAATGTGCCGTATTTTGTCAGTGTCGTACATGTCGAGATAGAAACGATGGCGGAGGTCCAGGAGATTCTTGTTATACAATGTAAAGATCTCGTCAGAGCGCTGTGTGCGGCCGCGCAAGCTCTGTGCGGTGCGAAGCTTGCGAACAGCGGGTCAGCCGAAAACTTCCGCGAAGCACGTCTCAAAGGTTGACCAAGAGGGAGTTTCAGCTTTATGGTTGTGGTTTAAACCACAGTTGTGCAACGCCCGCGAGATACAAATCAGGGTAACCGAGCTTGTCTGTGTCATCCCACTTATTGTGAGCGCTTACCACTTCGTACTGGGACAGCCAGCCTTCAATATCTTGGTGGTCGGTCGCGTTGAAAATCACCGTATCTCGCTGTCGTGGAGTTCCAGAAGAGGTGACAGATAGGATTAAGACTGCAGGTGGCTGGGTCATGTCGTCAGGCCTTGGCGAGGCTGGTAGAGTCCAGGAACAGAGTTCCAGGTTGAGAAAAGCAGCACCTCCACCAAATGTAGGAATACTTTTCGACACCCTGGTAAGGCAACTGTTTCATGAGCCACGCAGCGACAAGACAGCAGCCAGTGGTTTCAGCAGAAGCAGCACGAGCCTCCACCATAACAAACGTCTTATTTTCTGTTCCTCTAGCTGTGCCCGTATTTTGTCGCTACAGTTTGCTTATTTGTGTCTCTCCACACTTATTTACTGTGTACCGCTACGAGCATGTACCTGCGTTTTAACGTTTAAGCGTTCGTTCTGTCAAACCTGTTGCCCGCTTCCGGCGGAAATCGAGAGCCGTAATAATGCTGCTCGCAAATGCTCCAGCTGCTATTCCATCTTTCATAATGCTATAATTCGATGCAGAAGAGCTCAAATTAACACGCCATATCTCGGATGTTCGTGCCATGTTATTTCGTTCTTTTCCGGGATGTACCGGTCGTAAGGTTCGAATGATAAACGTAGCAATTTCAACCTGCATTTAAGAAAAAGTCAGTGAACATTGCCGTTTGTATAAAGCCTTTTCCTTTGGTTCATTTATGACTTTTTAGTAAAGGGGGCTTAAGATCAAGTTTCGGGAATTAAACCGCTACGTATTTTTGGAATGGCTGAAATATGAATGACGACTTAAAAGGAAAAAAAACCTTACTTTTGTTCTACGTTTGCATTTTTAACAAAAGAGAGCCGCTCGGCGTGCCTCACGAAAAAAAAGTACTTGAGACAGGTCACATCTGTGTAGCCAATATACTTTGAAATAATAAGATAACTACTACATGAAGAAAATAATAAT
The DNA here is from genome assembly GCF_013339725.1 of Rhipicephalus microplus. Taxonomy (NCBI): domain Eukaryota; kingdom Metazoa; phylum Arthropoda; class Arachnida; order Ixodida; family Ixodidae; genus Rhipicephalus; species Rhipicephalus microplus. The sequence goes on along the minus strand of NC_051168.1, from coordinate 92,844,615 downwards.
TTGACCGGGTTGCTCTCTAGAGGTCGGTGGGCCTCGTTTTTAAGACCCCTTGCCCCGCCACAGTGGTCTAGTGGCTAAGGTACTCGGCTGCTGACCCGCATGTCGCGGGATCGAATCCCGGCTGTGGCGCTGCATTTCCGATGGAGGCGGAAATGTTGTAGGCCCGTGTGCTCAGATTTGGGTGCACGTTAAAGAACCCCAGGTGGTCAAAATTACCGGAGCCCTCCACTACGGCGTCTCTTATAATCAAATGGTGGTTTTGGGACGTTAAACCCCACAAATCAATCAATCATCGTTTTTAAGACCCCTTGGTTCTCCTTTTCAGACAAGCAGTGAGAGAGAGTGATAAGAATGGGATGAAGAAAGGACGGTATTTCTGAAAGGCCTATCTGAGAGCACGGCTTAGCCTTTGTGTGAGGAAGGAGGCGCAAAAGGTGCGAGGTGAAGAGACCAGAAAAGGAAAGCTGCGTTCATAGCGCGGAATGTGGCGTGTGTTGTGGTCCCTACAGAGATTCCCTCGCAGGATTTCAAGCTGAACGGTTGTGCCCTTGCGATCTCCGACGCCAGAGTAGCTCCCGCCAACTGGTTCGCCCTCCGCGGTCTCCTGACGCCGTGCAGCTCTCGCATTGTGGCGCCCCGCCCTTGGACTGCTTCGACCGGATCCCCACTTTCCTATCTCCTTCTTTTTTCCGTCGCTTGCCTGTCTACTTCTTCGTCTATTTTCCTTCTATTCTTTTTATCCCTCCTTCCCCCAACCCTATAAGGCACTGCGCCGTGTCGCCTGAAGGCAGACAGAAATTAGGTGCCTTTTTCCTCTTCTTTCTAACCACTACCACCACCACCACCCTACAGCCAGTTGTACGCAGTGCAGCCAGTTGTACACGGTCCAGTGAGCGAAAGTGCCAGGTGGAAAAGTGTTTCGCACTCACCGCAATGATAACGAGGTTTCATGCACATAAATATCCTTTGTAATAAGGGTGAGGGAACGACCACCGCCATATATATAGCTTGACTGGCAAGACCTTCGGCTGACAGTTGCGAGCTCCATTCCAGCCGTTGGCAAGAAGTCTCTTCACCCCCTCCACTTTATTTACTACACGACTATTACAAAACGCTTGAAACCACCCAATTAACATTGGTCATACCTGCTTTGGCTTCATTATCTGCTGGTATTCATTAAGCCAGCGTCTCCAAGAAACGGAGGGACTACCTTGACGACCTGGGTGGGGTTGCGGGCTGGAAACAGGAGCTCTCACTTTGCAGACGTGGGTAGACGATGGACATGGAGTGCGTCAACCATGGCGGTTCCTTGAAGTTCAAATCAAGGATGATCCAATTCAATGAAAAAAGCGTAATGTTGAGGCAAGATTCAAAATGAAGGATGTTACTGAAGAGTGTGTTGCAAATTTCTGCAGGCTTCCCGCAACGAAGCTCTATACATATTCGTTATTAGCTTCTTTCATATCCGCTTTCTCCAAGAACAAGCAAGGAGTGGATGACCTCTAGCTGGCATTTTGATTGTAATATGGTTTCTTATCAGGGATGACCCATTGTCGTGTGCAGCAGGATGAGTGAAAGAGTGCACATTGACCTACATCAATTCCACTTGTTCCAGGCATCTACATACGCTGTTGGCGAACTATGTACAAGGAAAGGTCTTCCTTTTTTTTCTCATAAGAGGGTGCAAAGTAGTCGAAACTGTCATAATATTGTTCTAAGCACAAACACATTCTCTAGATGTTTATCTATGTGTTCAGGGATAGCTGTAAGCAGTACTGTTATAGTGGAGTGTGAAGCACCGCGAATCATACAACTCTGGTTTCTAACACAGATCTTAGCCTGATTGACGTGGTGTATAGTACAGTAAATCATTCAACTTTGATTCTAAACACAGTTTACAGTCCAGTTTAGGTGATTTAAAAGAACCTAGCATCCGCTATTGTCGAAAACACTCGAACCAATAGAGAGCTCCTTCGCACGTGTCGGCGCTTCTGATAAAATATAGAGCTCGTCATTGTGGATGCCGGAAACTGGAAGGCCTAACTGCTGTTCCATAATATCGGTTTGTTTGAAAAACTCGGAATGAGCTGTAGATCTGATAATTCAATGCAAGAGTCTTGTATGTTAACCTGAATTTTTGAGTATAGTCCCTGTGCTGAGTGCTTGTAACTCTAGTGACTCGGGTTAGCTCGGCCATGGTTGAGTTGAGAACTGTAAAAAAGCGTCGACAGTAATTACTTGTGGCATTCAAAAGTAGCAAAGTGAAAATTACCGAGAATACACTAGGCGTGTAAGGCTGAAGAAACAGCGAGGCTGGTCCATCTTAGGGGCTTAACGTGACCTCGTTCACTGATGATAGGTATTTCCTTTACGTGGAAAGAGCAAAATCGAACCACAGTATGTCACACACCTTGCTTATACTCGCGCGCCAGAAATTTACGTGCAAACCTCGCTGTGACATCCCCGTTAGAAGCGCAGGCTTTTCGTCGCTCGTGCACAGCTTGTGCCACGCCAGGTATCTGCGTGGACTACCTTCGTCAGTGGGCGTGTCATGGCGGTTGGCTGCTTCTCGGTGCTTGCGCAGCTGTAGCTAACGTCGGCGTGGCGGAGCATGCCCGGCTATATGCGGTTAGGTTAGGCAGATTTCCGTGGTGCGCAGCTGGGCGTCGAGGGTTTTTCGCATGCAGACGGAGGTTCGCTCTTAGAGGCGTATTTTTTTTAATTGTGGAAGTACCAATCGTGCTCAGGCGAGGGTTGTAGAAGCTGCTTGAAAAGTGTGTTTTCAAGTTGCTCAGTGTTGCACAAGAGAGGCGCTTGAATATAGCGTGGAGTTTTTTCGTATAATGGCACTACATGTGTATTTTCTTATTGAAAAGACTTCCAAAAGGCTTCTTCATTCAAATTTCGTCGATGGAAGAATGAAGCGCAATAATATTTTCGGCCAGCACAACAAGTTGATTCTTGAATTACTCGACACGCCGACCCATTCATACCCTAGGTTACTCGTAGAACAAGTGTCACGTGTTTACCGAAACCGCTCGTTGTGAATGATGATGATGATGACGATGATGATGATAGGTGATAACTTTTTGTTAATCAGCTTGATGATCGAAAGTTCAACGATTCTGCCCGGTCACTGTTCGTATAGAAGCGAATCTAATTCCGCGAATCATTTCCGTGTCTGCCGTGTTTCTCACAAGGCCTATGCGTTTCAACCTGCAAAACACACACACGGTTTCCTTTCTATATAGACACTCCTCGTAGCGTTTACTTGCTTGCCACATGTGTTTCCTGCTGTCAATCATAAGTGTCTGTGACCCCGTAGCACCATTGTTGACGGTTTGACGGAAGAAGTGTCATTACCGCGTGTACCTATAATCCCTGCACTTTTTGGAAAGCATGAGAATCTTTTTTTTCATCTTTTCTGAACGCCTTTCCGGCTAGGGCGTAAAGGTGACTAAGTTGTTATCGAACTCCGAACGTATGTCTTTACCGTTCCCGCAAAGGGCAAATCCCAGACCTCTAATATGCAGGCGTATTGAAGCCGTGCACTCAATTGCACCCGTTCTCCTCTGTAGAGTGCGGCTGCACTGAACATTACTTCTTGGGCGTCTCGACTAGCCGGTGTTTCGGCATGAGATTTTTGGCCATCGGTATCAACCAATATTTCAGAATAAGATTACTTCTAGCTTCATCTTTTTTTTTCTCTGTCGGACCTGGTAGAAATTTCCGAAGCCCTCCATGCAGTACGGCGTCCCTCATATTCGTGTAGGGGTTTGGGACGTAGAGCTCCTGATACCTAAGAGTATCACGAGTTCTCTGCACTCTCATGAACCAAAATAACTACATGAAAGCTCATTTTCTAGACCTATGGTACAGCGACGTATAGAAACGGTGCACTCAATCGCACCGGTTCTCTTCTCTGGAGTGCGACTGCACGCCACAGTAGCGCGTCAGCAGGTACTCGCGACCCGCGGCTGTCTTGGACGATGCCGAATCAGCTGAAACATTCGGAAAAGATGAATGAGAGAAAAAAACGCCGATTCCTGTCTCGCATCCCGACGAAGAAGACTTGAGTTCATCGAACCTTCTTGACCAGCGTGATCGCTCACTTCTGCTGTTGATGTCCCGACAGCACTTCTGTAGTAGCCACGTCGTCTGCTACTCTCTCTGGTGTGGTAGTTTTAATAAGCGGAACGCTTGCGTGTTTTTATCTCCCTTTACGCGGGAGCTGCATAGTAGATTACTTTGAATTCATGCTTCTTCTTAGATTATTGGTCCCTTCGATACTGGCTGCTATTTTTTGTTCGAAAAAGAAAGCTGATAATGGCCACTCGACAACGCTTTGACAAAGTGCGTGCATATCGTCAATCCCGATAGTATGGAAACCCCTTTATTGTGAGCGGTACACCTTTGTACGCTTGCTATTGCTATCTAGCATTCCTTTCAGCTAGACACACCATGAAGGGGGTACAGGAGGGAGGGGATGTAGTAGTGCACCCGTCTTGCCGCTCTAGAGATTACGACGAGACACCCAAAATGCCGTTTCCTCCTTGTCGTCGGAGACAGGTATAATGCTGCGTAATCGCATGCCTGTCCAGTGTGTTGCGAGATAATCATCTGGAGTACGCGACACTATTTCAGGTAGGCAAGCGCATTTTCACGCGAGTGCAACGCACTCGGGCTTTGCACTCAGTTCGGTGCGAGTAGCGACGACAGCGCCACCTGTGAGCCTTGAGCGGTTGCGAATGGTCTGCGAGACTGAGGCATGCCTCGTAAACTGTGTGCGTAAGTCGTTTCTGTCACTGCATCTTCCAACGACGCTCGCTAGGGGCAGCTCTGGCGCTAGTGTCTGTGGCTGCGGCGAGCGTAACTGAGGCGTGGCACGCATTTGTCGAAACGTCTTTGATTTTTCACAAAGCTATTTATTTTTTCGACATCACATTGCGTTATGAATTCAAGGCGTTACTAAAACATGGGCTGTATGAAAATAATTTGTGTAGGAAACTGTGCGGTTACCTAGAAGTACCTAGGGTAAGCTTATCGAAGTGCAGTTCACGCCTTAGTGGTGTGACGTGCGTGTTAAGGCACTTTATATTGCGCTAACAAAAAATGAGTGAATTGTCGGGCGTTATGAAAAGTGTATTTGTATGCTGTACGCGAATCGGATGAGAAGTCGCCCATGTGCTCCCATTTTTCTGAGTCCCCTCTACCTCCCTATTATATACGGACACTTCCACTGAAATAAATCTAGTTAAATGTTGGGCGTTCCGTACCTCTGCATGTCCTGCCGCGTTTCGTAATCGCGCAAGCGTTGCTCGTACCTGCTAACATGGCGTAATTTCGCGGTGCAAAATAAAACATGAACCCTGTGCGACGTGCCAATGGCGATAGCTGAATGGGCGTGGGGCGCGGCTTAGCTGCAGTAAGTGGGTGGGATTCTTAGCCACGGTGACCACATTTCCATGAATGCCTAATGCAAGGGACACCCATGTGCTTAGACCTAAGTGGACCTTAAGCGAGTCGTTGAAATTAACCGGTACTAGTGAAGGCGATAACTACTTTATCGGTTTCGAACTCGAAGTTGTTTAGGAGCCGTTTAAGTCTAATCCTGAGAAGGTCACCAAAGGTAACAGATAAAGCATGGCAGGGGCTGGCTGAAAGGTACATGGGCAGATGAGATACGGCAGTTTGCGGGGGTAATGCTGCCACAGCAACCATAGGATCACGGGAGCAGAGGCTTTTGCCCTGTATTGCGTGCAGTCAGGCTGATTATGATGGTGACCGGCTAAAAGAGAAAGTTTCTCTGCCTAACGTGGCTTGAATCTGCCGGCTAACGTGAGATATCTCAAAACGTAATAAACTAATTGGTGGAATTTAGCGTATACCAGAGCCACGATGTAAATATGAGACACGCCGTAACGAAGGACTTTTCAGCGCCTGGGTTTCTTTGACGTACACCTAATTCTAAGCACACGTGCCTTCACCTCCGTATAAAATGCAGCCACCAAGATTCAATTCCGTGACCTGCGGTTCAGCATATGAGCACCATAGCCACTAGAGCCCCGTAGCGGCTTATATTTTAAAGCGTTAAGCTCTCCGTCTCAGTAAACGCACACAGCACGCTCGCCTACTTAAGTGCGCACTTCACGTTCAAGTGTGTTTAACATTACGTACACTCTCATTTTTTAGGGTTACTAAACGTCGGCATTGCGTTGCCATGTCTATTTCCCCCATTTTTAAATTTCTTAGTAGTTTACCATTTATTTCAAGTCAATTATTCATCTTTTTTGCTTCGAGGAGGTTAAGCTCAGTGCCGCTTGAGTATGTCAGGAATAGACGAAGTGTATCGTTACTTTTTTTTGGTAACACTTATTTTGACAATAAACTAAGGTTGCGATTCTCCGGTGCTGGTTACCGAAATGAAACTCGTTCTAAACTCACCTCCAAAGACACGTGTTGTGTCTTAAAGTTTAACGCCGTTTCCGTTGTCCCGAGTTAAAGATCGTGTCGAGGTTGTAGAGCAAACTTTCATCGACGATCTCTTTTTTTTCGAACTTCAAAGATTAGTAAGTGAGACTCTCGAATTCAACAATAAAGCAGTACTGTATAAAGACTTGGCTAATTGGAAGGACGGTACATTTATAAGCAACGTGCCTACTATGGTATAGAATGTGTTGCTGGGAATTTCTTTTTTTTTCTATTTTTCGTGTAAGCCCCGCCGCGGTGGTCTAGCGGCTAAGGTACTCGGCTGGTGACCCGCAATTCGCGGGATTGTATCTCGGCTGCGGCGCCTCCATTTTCGATAGAGGCGAAAATGCTGTAGCCCGTGTGCTCAGAATTCGGGTGCACATTAAAGAACCCCAGGTGGCCCGAATTTCCAGAGCCGTCTACTAAGGCGTCTTTCATTATCATATGGTAATTTTGGGACGTTAAACTCTTCATATCAATTAATTATTCTTCGCGTAACCACCGTACTATGCCATGGTATCCGTCTTGCGAAACTATATGGTGGCAGCCTACCCGCCTTACACCTTGTGTTTTCCCCCCTCGGTTGCACCTCCCACTCATTCCCTCGCCACATAGATACGTTATATCGTCGTCTTCGGCTGAACCTGGCATACACGAACAGCTACATGTACCGCATAGGGCGCACCACAAGTCCGTGTTGTGATAACTGTGGCAGCATAGAAACAGTTCAGCACATACTACTAGTATGCCCCGCGCACCGCTATGGCAGGCAACTGTTCGAACAAGAAATGGACATTATCTGACACGAATAATAAACGCTGTGCAATATATATTAGGCCCTGTGCGCGGACCTGCTAAACATCGTCGGGTCATACTGTCATATATCAATTACCTATCCGATATCTGTCGCCTAGGAGGGCTCTCATAATACGACATCTTGCATAGGAAAGCCTTGGTTTACCTGATACCCTAATGTAAATAGTTTTATCAGGTTCACTAGGTCAGAACTTTTTTTTCATGTCTTTCTTTTCTCTCTGCTGAAATCTCTCAGTCCCCTTCCCCATCCCTATACAGAGTAGCATGTCAGCGATATATGGACGCCGGCTAAAATATGTTTTTGTTCCTCTAATAGTTTCTCTCACTCTCTTTACTGCAAGCTTTCGTATACCAGCTTCGGGGGAGGGGTTAGTGATTACGGTGCTCAGTTGCTGATCTGAACGTTGCCAGTTCGGTCTCAAACAAGGCGGTCACGTTTCGGCGGAGTTCAAAATGCTCGAGGCATGTGTGCATGGTTGCTTGAAATACTAGCCCGTAACGTAGGAAACGACTAAACAAGACACGGACATGTTGACAAGTCGCGTGCGTGAATATAGGCGCATGTTAAAGGATCCCAGGTGGTCTAAATTACCAGAGCCCTCCACTATGGACGTCTCTTCTAATCATGATGTGGTTTTGGGACGTCAAATCCCTGATATGATTGTATTATTAAGCCTTACAGACAATTTTAGATAAGATATGTGGGTGCCGCTACCTTGGGCATTTAAACAAGTGTTTTATACCTATTCCTTTAGATCTCGAATGGACGTGTCCCGAAACGTCGAACAGCCCCAACCCAACAGTCTTCATGCGTATATAGGCGTCTAACGTGTAACACTGTTCGTGTAGCTCTGAAAGATACAAAGTAGCGTCATCTAGGCGAAGCTTTGAACATAAACTCGCGTGAGGTGATGCGATACCATGACCTCACGAGCGTGCGCAAAGGTTCTTGTGTTTGTGCCAGACTGTCTGTGTTAGGGCTTTCTTGATCTTAAAAAAGAGGTATTGAGGAAAACGGCAAAGCCACACATTGCCTTATATTTCTGGTTATGAAGCAATAATCACTGCCTAGAGATATTAAAACGTTGTGTCAATAATTTCATTTTACTTTATATTACTTGCTCATAATAAGTACGCCAGTACTTCGGTTCTCGTAAGCGGCATGTCAGTGACCACAGTTTGAACGAGCCCGTTTGCACCTCTGGTCCGCTGTTAGCTAAAGGATTAACATGCAGGTGGCTAAATGACGATCCTAGCTAAATGACGAAATGTCATGGCTCAATATAAAGTTTATAATTGTCTTCAACGTCTCATCGATGCTTGGATCACCATAATAGTCATGTCATTTTGCAATAAACATGTCACAAGAATCTTCAGAACTTTACACTTTTGCTTGTTAATCCTATGATGTGTATCAGTATTACGCACTACTTTAATGTCTGCAACAAGCATCTGTTGTTCGAACAACATATTGTGCGCGCGTGTGTGAGGGGGGGGGGGGGGGGGGCGTATGTGTGTGTGCGGGTGCGGGTGCGTGCATGTGATATACGATTCAATGAAACTGTTCCGCTTTTTATTCCATAATCACTTGCAACAAAGTATTGTACACGGCTCTGAAAATTGTTTTATTGCATAATCGCTCGCAAAGAATACCATTGTGTTGTGCACTTTTGTATTGTTGTTCTTTATTATTGATCAACCGATCAACATTTTCCCACTTTCTCGCCCCCCCCCCCTTTTTGTTCTCTTTTTTCGTCCATCGTCATTTATTGTGCCATATACCTCCACTTGGTACTGACGCGCAGTTTGTGCGGAGTGCAGGGATCGATTGCTGGACGAACGCAGGTGACCGCGAGACCCGATTCCGAGCGACCTGCTTCACAGCTCCACCCTCCCTCTTTCTCTCAGCCTCTGCTCTCCCCTTCATCCTTAACTTCGCTTCCACGGCCGCAGAAACATTTGCGAGCTCACATTTTGTGAAAAGCAGATCAGCCATCGAATCTTATACGAACTATGTATTACTTGGGCACCTCAGCATCATAGTTCCTTTTTTTTATTTCTGTATTGACCTAATTTATAGTTTAGCTACTTTTTGAAGTTGACACAAATCCAAGCGACGCGAGTGTCCGGCGCGACTTTTAGGCTCATATGGGCATGACGGAATGTTCATTTATTTGCCTAGACTTCGTTCCCTCTGAATTACGAATTCAAGAATGAACTATATTTGTCAAAATAGCGCGGCATAGATGAGCAACAGTTAACGATAATGGATATTTTTTCAGCTCCGAACAGCGCCTCCAGTGGAGATCGCCGAAGTCAAAACTAAAGGGTCAGCGGCCTCCATTGTTGTCAATCGAAAATCTCCGGGGTCTGGTATTTTTCGCGAGATTTTGCAAATGTCTTTACTCGGTGACCACCCTAAAAAAACATGGAGCGCGTGACGTCACTACCACTCAGCGTGCGCAGGCTAGTTTGCTGAAAGAGGCCCATTCTGTGTGTGTGCACTGTCCTTTAATTTTCTGCGTCTCTGTCATTCTATTCTCTATAGTCTCTGATTAGCAGTGCACCAACCTTTTGTCCTAAAGATAAATTGTTACCTACTAGCAGAAATGGCTGTTTTGCTACACCTGCGTCACATCTTTCGTCGGTACGTGCTGATTAAGCGATGTTAACAAAGCGGCTGAAAGGCCGCTGTGGTGGCGTAGCGGTTACGGCTCTCGGCTGCTGAGCCGAAGGTAGCGGGATCGATCCCTGCTGCGGCGGTCATATCTTCATGGAAGCTTTGAGATGTCGGGGCACGTTAAGAAACACCAGATAGTCAAAGTGTCCGCAACCTTCCACCATGGCACGCCCCACCATCATACCGGGGTTCTGGAACGTAAAAACCCGAATAATACAGTTGGAGTGGCAAGAATGTCTGAAACCAAATGCACTACACGGGCTTCTAGCGTATCGCTTCCATCGAACGGCCGAGATTGAAACTGCGGCACTTGAATCGCCAGCCGAGCACTTAGAAAAAACACGTCACCTGTATACATTTTACTCGTTCATTAGCTCAACAGCGCCTGATGACGGGCTAGCTAGTGTGTAGCCGCACCTTCGTTTTTAATCATAGGCGCAGAATGAGAACAAAGGACAAATAGAGCACACGGGTGTGCTTGTCTGTGTTTCTTCCTCGACCTTCATCTGTTCCGCGTGCGGATGGCCTTCCAGCGGTCTCCTCTGACCAGGTCACATGTACCCTCGCGCAGGGCAGCTGCGGATGTCTGTGGCAGGTATACACACTTAGCCTTAGCTATGACTATTAGTTACGCTCTGTTAAATCTTCCCGTGAACACCTAAGTGCCAGCTTATGTAATGCAGCCGATTGTGTAAGCATGACGGCCAGTGCAAACAATACACGCAACACGAGGAAGTACACTGGAATCGCAGTTCTCTGGGTTGGAACTCAGCTATGTATGGCTTTTGCGGCAGACCGATACTGAAGCTCAACTGTTGTTTGTTTTCGTGTTTTGAATCTTCACCTGGAAACCTAAGCGCGAACACCGGGCCACGACTCGCGTAACTTTCAATGTGATGTCCACTTTCTCTTCCTTGCAACTTTGTCGCCGTCCCTGGAATCGGGAGCGCGGGGCGGCGCGCTTTCTGTTCCACCTGGCCAATCAATGGTGACCCGTCAGCGGTGGTTCCTTCCCTTCGTCTCCTCTCTCTCCCAATCGGTACCAGACAGCGAACTGCACCCTCCCCCTCTCCGATCTACCTTCCCGGGCTGCTCGCGGGAATGAAGGAAATAGAGAAAGAGAGACGAGACCCGGCCGGCTCTGTCGCGGCTAGAACGGTCGGGCCGGCACAAGACCCAGTTTTCCCTTCTCCCTAATGTTCCCGTCTCTCCCATCGCTCAAAGCAGTGCCGGTGTCTTCTTCTTACCGCCGACCTTTCTCCCCCTTTTCGACCTGCCTCCTCGCCCCTGTCCCGAATCGGGCCGGCTGTCCCCACCGATTCCCCAGTATGTGCACCGCCGACGCCGCCTTTCGCACGTGCCTTCTTTTCAGTCCGCATGCGCGTTCGATGGTGAATTCTGGCCGCGTTCGGAAGTATCATCTCTAGTGCCTGCGTGCAGTGCGTGCTGTCACCGCGCGCTGCACGTCCATTCTATGTTGTGAAAAATTTGTGAAAAACTTCGTGAATGCCTTCGTGAAAGATTTGGGAAGGAGGTGAGAGCCCTTGTGATCTGCTACGGTTGCTAAAGGCGTCTTCGCGGCTACGCCTCACCAGTGAATTGTAGCACGTGATTTTGCCGACTGCCCCTAGAGTGAAAAAAAAACCGCGGATTTGTTACGTAACTCGGGTGAAGTTTTGTTTCGTTTTTCAGTATGATTAGTGCCCCAGCATGTGATTCTTCAAGTCACACCCTGCTACTCTGCTGAAACATTCCATATGGCTTTGCAATGATTTCGCATGTCTTGGTACATAGTACATGTAATGTTCATGAATTTTCTGTAGATTTGGCATATTCCGTAAGAATCGTACGGAAACGTAGGTACTTAGAACGTTTAATTTGGGTAGTGAGCCATAAATGTTTTCCTTGGCGATGAATGATGCCTTACCCACATTATATAGACCTTATAGATTACAATGAAGCAGCGTGGCCTCGTACTTAGAATTCCCTTGCCACCCGCCTGAGATTGAATTCACAACGCCATTTGCTCAAAACAAACGTTATTTCAACGGCCATCCGCCTACATTGGTGGTGTCCACCACGCGGACTGGCTGAAATATTCTCTCTCAGACCATTACAGAGTAAGAGTTTGTGGTGTATCCGGACCCCGTATGAGCGCTTACAAAGAAACATTCTGGTGCTGGAAGTTATCGTAAGATTGAACCGCAACCAACCGCGATGCCGGACAAATCATTAACGGAGGTAGCCGGCCCATAGGCGGTTACCACCATTATCGCAACCAACCGTCGATGCCTATGATTCTATAGCCTCCGTTAGTTCAACGTTCCTAGCATTATGCCATCACGAAAGCAAAGCCGCAGGTTGAGTTCCAAGCCTCAGAAGTGCACAATAGGGCAACATAGGCAATATGCAAGAACTTGTTCGTAAATGGCTCTGAACTGAAGTTTATGGTGACTCATGATTAAACACTAAACCTCTTTCGACCGATAACACATATGTTAAAGAATTTTACTTTTGGCTATTTCGCAGTACTGTTTTTTTTTAAACAGAAATGAACTATCGAAGTACCAGTTCTTTGGGCCTTATTGGTAAAGTGATTCTGCCTAAACGTTAGTCTTTTTAGCCTTTAGCTCCTTTCAACACAGTGCAGTCTATTTTTGGGGCTGCATATTCAGGCCCAAACAGACGCCTCCGAAGTCCATGGCATCATAAGTAGCAGGTACGTGAGATTGAGTTGAATCTCACGTACCCTCTCTTTCCTAAAAAAAGAGAGAAAATATAGTACCAAACGTGCTCCTTTAGCCTTCTCTTTCCCTGTACTCAAACTTTGAACTGGATCACAAACTAACGGGCACTTTTTGTTAATTGTTTAGAATGACAACTGAAACAATTTTCCTCCTGTGCTCCTTTAAAACTCGCAGTGTTTATCTGTCGCTCGCGAGTATATTATTCGCACTTTATGCATCTTATTAGGCAAGGCTCCCTGAAGTGCCGCCGCCATAATCTCTTGTTGGCTGTGCAAAAAAAAAAGAAATCATACTTTGCGAAAATGAACCTCCTAGATGGTGACTTCGCGTGCGTTAGCCTTTGTACAAATAAAATACTGCTCTACAGTTACTGGGAGAACAATAGGTCAGAGAGGACACGCTTTAAGAAGTACATTTTTCAGGTGTGTACCTTCTCTAACTTCTTTTGTTCCAGTAATTGTAGCGCAGTGCTTTATTCGTACAAAACCAACTAGTTCAATACCTCACTTAGTTTTGTACTTCCGTGCCACATTCCATATAGGAGGTCCCCCCCCCCCTCTTGGTTGGTTGGACAACTCGATAGAGACCTTCAATTGTCAGTGCTGTTGTTGGAGACGTAGTCATTATTATGATGTTGAACTCTTGAAACAATTGTCACGCGTGGCTGCACGAGCGGCGCTATTGAGCGCCTAATTCATTCTCCTGGCAGCCGCATTTCAATCAGCGCACCTAAAGAGAAGAAAAGAAAGCACTCCTGTGTTTGGGTGCCCACGAAACCTATATAATAAGGGCCGGCATTATACCTGCTCACGAATTCACGTTTATCGCGAATTTGTCATTCACTAGGGTGATTCATTGCGTGGTCGTTCGTGACACTTACGCAGTTTTGCAATAGTAAAGAAAAGTTCCGTGAGACAAATAGCCTTACAAGTTCCGTATTGATTGACACCCTCCGTGTCAATGAATATCCGATCTTTGTAGAGCGCAGTAGATGTCTATATCTATGACGTCGTGACATTCGATGGAGGTATTGCAAGATGGCGTCAATAGCCACATTTTTTTGCGTATTTTCTAGCATCTCCTGGCAGTAATAAGGCGTGGTTGTTTTGGTATTGTGTAAAAGTTATTTACTAAAACGTGAATAATTGTTCTTCTTTTTAGTGTCGCTTCCTTTAGTGTCCTGATAATCAAGAACACCTGAATACCTGAAGTGACATGCTTTCATCTTTTTCACGTTAAGACGCCCTTCGCAATCATTACCGTTTCATGTGTATATCTTGGACGCGCTTTTGCAAAAATAATCAGTTGAAAGCGCACGTGCTTATCATGTTCACTTTGACAGTCCTTAGTTCTTTCATTCTGCGCGCTCAGATTTGGGTGCACGTTAAAGAACCCCAAATAGTCGAAATTTACGGAGCCCTCCACTACGGCGTCTCTCATAATCATATGGCGGTTTTAGGACGTTAAACCCCACGCATCAATCAATCAATCACTCTGCGTGATTAAGCTAATTTCTTGTCAATTAGCTTAGAGTGCTGACACCATTTTTTTATTTCAAAGACAAACTTACTCTACCACACAGATCTCCTGTATGCAGAGACGGCCCAGGGTGAATGTGAGGCTCAGGAAATGCTGCTATGGCATTTTACTTTGATATAAATTCAATTTTTCTTAATGGTGCACCTAGCGACATTGACACTAGCTTGACATCAGGGTACATTAATAAATATGGTGACTTAATGCTGCATTCTGGCTAGTTCTGATGACGTCGGGTACCGAAACTTCCAAGGCAGCCACTTGTGCGTCACCAAAATATTCAAAATGACTGTTTGTATGCGTCACCAATAGAGCCACGGCTCTGTGTGGTGGCGAAAATGTCAGGTTGTCGTCCGCGAGCACGTGACGAGAAGCTCACATCGTGTTCTGACGTCAGCATAGGTCGGCGAACTCGCTCATAAGACGATTCACTCAGAGTCAGATCGAGTCATGAGTCTAGAGTATGAGGAGTCTGGTTGAAGAAAAATTTTGTGAGTGCGAGTCCCAGTGAAGCCAAAGCGCATGTGCACTTCTTGAGTGAGTCTGATTGAGTTCCAGATTCTTTTGCCGACCCTATCTAGTCATATTCAACATTACTATCAGCCTTATCTAGATATTCAAGTTTGTACTTACGTCCACTGACGGCTATTTCAAAGCCACGTCGTTCATGCACCATTTTCATTTCACTATTTGTTGATCAAGGGCGTCAATTACTTAAGGTCAGAACACCTCCCCCACAAGCACATTCAGTAAGATATTAATATATCTTACGTTGTTTTCTTTTCCAAAAAAATAACCTCACTGATTTCGACGCACGCGGAGCCCTGTTTCGAAGATACAATGTCAAACGGTGCCTAGAACAGCACCGAATACTTCAGGTATTGGTGTTGAAACGTATTAACATCAAGGAAAAAAAACTAATTCTAGGCTAACGGACTCATTAGTCGACTCACTGGGACTTACTCAGACTCAGGTCGAGCTGTGAGTTTGAGTCCGAGTGAGTCTTGTCGAGGAAAAGCTTCATGAGTGTGAGCTCGAGTGAGTCCGGCTCAGGAAAACTTTCGCGATTCGAAATCCGATTCAGTTGAAAAATCGAAATACATTTTATGTGTTAGTCGGAGTGAGCTCCGCAAGCTTTGCTGACCTGTAGACGTCAGGATACCGTAGGAACCGAGACTGTATTTTAAAACATATAGTGTAATTACTTTTTTAGGGTAAATCGGCCCCTAGCACGATGTTCTCCTGCTTTTTCGGGGCATGGTCCTTCATTTCTCGCAAAAAAATAGAAAACAAAATTCTCGTGTCAATATTCTTTCAAGTTGAAGCTCTCGCTGTTTATGTCTCAGCAAATCGAGCAGAAACAGGACAGGTGATAGCTTAACCTGCTCTTTTTCTCCCTATGCAGACTGCTGACCATGATATCACTCAAGTTCCTGTACAGCAGTCCTCTGGGCGCCCTGTTGACGGGTGCCGGGCGCAGCGGCAAGTGCCCCGAGAACGACGACCAGGTGCTGCCGGCTGAGAGGGACCCTGCGGTGGCTGGAGACCCCGCCTGGTCCTCGTACGCCGCCTCCATACCGCGCGCGCAGAGCTACAAGGGCGTCCTGCTGCAAGGCTACCTGCTCCACCCGCACGTCATCCGGGGCCTGGCCGACTTCAAGATACGAAACGACGATGTCTTCATCGTCACCTACCCGAAGTCTGGTAAGCACGTGGTGTGAACTCTTACCTCACGGTCCTCGCATGCAGTGGCACCGAAAGTCATATCTGTAAATAACCTATATATACAGCCGCAGTTGGCGACAGACTGTGAATAAATGCCTGTCTGCCTGTAGGACTGCAGCATGCCTACCATTACTATGTACGAAAGAACCGTGCTAGGCAAGTTCCCTAGCCACCATAGGCACAGATAAAATCCAACTGGTATAGAGCAGCGATGGTGGTCAAAATGTATTTATTTATTTACACAAGATTTGCTGCAGAGATGCGAGTAATTGGAGTATCTTGGCTTGCATTGGCGGGCTGGGGGGGGGGGGGCGATTTAGTCTAGAGTGCATGGCTGTGGACACTGTTGTTGACCGCGGCTTCTACCACAAGTTAGCCACAGGCTTCCATTCATGCCTAAATTATAGCACAAGGGTCTAGCACGCAGCGTAAACATGTTTCGTATCAAAACGGCGTCGGTCTTTACATATATGTGCAGAAAGCGGCAGTTGAGCAGCCAGCTGGAGCTCTGGGCAAGTGTGGTTTCATCAGTACTTTTTCAATGCTAATTAAAACACTATGAATTGGTTAAGTAAAAAGTTGTCACCCCTACTTGATATAATACCATCCTCTAAGGAGTGATGTAAAAATATTATCTGAAATTTAACATGGAGGTGCACGCTTTCACGTCGGAAACCGTTGAAGCAAACATAAGTCTGCATGGGAGTATCACGCTCCTGGAAGACATCAAAGATGCTGGAGGTCATAAAATGCACTCTTGTGGTTTCTCTCCCGAATGTTAGCAGTTGTTTGGCCTCTTCAAGTGTGAGGTCCATGGGACGGCTTTGTGCTCTCCAATAGTATAGTGCCTAGTACTCTAAATTGTTAACAACTTTTCTAAACACAAAATTCTCTTCAGGAGGAACAGCGATGGCTGCGGGTATAGGTACATTTATTTCTTTATGCTATACATTTACCTTGACCCCCATAATTAGAAGCGCTCTCTGACTTGAACTTGACTTGCCGTCGCCTCAAGGCAGTGCGTTTGAAATGTTTTTGTGCTGCTGTGACATTGCCTAAAGATAGCATGTTCGATGGGCTTTTGTGCTGCATTGAAGGTGCTGGCAAGTCAAGCTCAAGTCAAACAGCTCCTCTGAAAACGGGAGTTTTTGTGAGGGTATACTTGTTAACTCACATTGATTCTTAGGTTGTGATTGACTATAATAAGGACCCATTAATAAGACAAACCTTCAGCTGTGCGCCATGAAAAAAGAGGCAATTTTAACGAAAGGAGCAGAGAGAATGTTACGAAAGAAAGTGGCATTCTTGACAGTGAATCGACCATTCAGAAACCGGAAGTTAGTAGCAGTAGAAGTGATAGCTGGGCTAATTGGTATGTATCTATATATTAACTTTTTTTGCGTGCTAAAAGATTTTTGTTTCTTTCTTGTCTCCGTGTTCTGTGCGCACTTAAAGGAGTTAAAAGATGGATTGTAGCAGTTATTCAACGTTTCTAAAGAATGATTGAGCCTTGCTATCAGTGCGTTCACGTTGTGCATAAATGATTAGTATAACATATTATCTTCACAATCAAATATGAAGTATGAAAGAGTAGCAAAGTAGTGGAAATGACAGCCGGTAACATTTGTGTAGTTGCGTATTGAAATAAAAAAAGGTCTGCAGCGCCCTTGGGAGATGCACACTGCTTTCGCCATTGCTCGCAAGCTTAACAGTAAAGCACCCTTGCAGTTTTCTGCATCCCACCGTTTTTGCGACATTATTGCTGTTTTGGGTAAAGGATTCACTTTTGCGCGTACCGCACAAAAAAAAAATTGAGAGCTTACAATGCAATTGAACAATGGGGCTGCCACTTTTGCAGCAAATGTGCACTTTTATTGCGAAGGATTATTAGCTTTCCCTAGCAGGTCGGGAGCGGCTGTTGCTAGATCGGCCAGTATCGGGGTGGATATCTGGCGAAGCGTATTCTCGGTTATCGTTTCTTGATCGTTTCTTGGTCACGGTTCATTTCTCAGTTATGGCACGTAGTTTTTAAATGCCACTACGTTTGTGTAATTCCTGTGCATACGCTCTTTTTGCCACTATTTTTTCAATGGGCGTCGTAAATCGCCTTCTACTGTGTTGCACCGTTTTGTAGCCATCTCAACGCACTATTGGTCCAGGAAACCTTTTTTTAGCATCTTGTCACAGCCTGTGAATTGCCTATGACACATACAAAAATTGGCCGAGCATCAAACGGAAACCTTTGCGGTGGATGAGAATCAACATGCACGAGATGTTGTGTTGAGCAGGCAGTTTTAGAGTAGCGTAAGCGTACGAAAAGGAAAACAATAAAAATAAAGATAAAACAAATAGGTAGTTTTAGAATAGCGCAGGCAAAACTTTCATGTTAGCTTTTGTCACCACGGCGCTTAGGTTGTATGCTGACTTTTTGCGGGCTCCCGTAAACTCACAAAACTAGCGGGCGACTGCAACGAACGCTTACTTAGCGCACGCTATTCTAAACACCCCATTAACTATACCCGCTTAAAGCTTGCATTTGCATATTTCTAGTTCTATTTAGAATTTCGATTCTTAAATCTTCCTTTTCTTGTTTTTGAGATGGTACAGTAGTTGCAGTAATATGATGCTGACCATATGGTCGTGGGTTCGGCCCCCACCGGGACGGTTGCATTTCGATAGAGGCAGAGTGCTGGAGGTCCGCGTGCTTTTCATTTTTAGGCGGATTTTAACGAAAACAGGATATCCTAAATTTCCTGAGCCCTCTACCTCGTAATCATATTGGGGTTTCGACACTTGAAATCGAAGATAATATTAACATTATTAAGGTTCTCTCATGCGGAGGAGGCAACGCATCAGTCATGAGCCGTATCACGAATATTGTTTTATGATGGGGAAGACTTGTAGAAAACATTGTGCTCATAAACGTGGTGCTGCGTTTATCGGGCGCTATTCGGGGTTATTGTATACATTTAATCTTTCAAGCGCTTTCATTAGCTTAGTGCCAGTCTTGTTATACGATTCTCCTAACCCCCTGCACCAGTTGCGATAGCGTATCGAGTATATAGCACAGCCCGCCAAACGTTAGAACGCTACTCTCCCCACTCTTTCACGTATTCTAGCAGCGGTATTCATTACATTCGACGTGCCCGTAATACAATGCTAGTCCCCGACCCGTCCTCGCACACGTTGGGGTCTGCTGGGTCAGACGGAAAAGTAAGGGAGAGGTTCGGACGATTTAGCGTAATAGAAATTCTCCGACGTCGGCCCGCGGGGCTCCTATCGACAAACGTGTACAACTGCGCGACGTGCGTAAACGTCAAACCGGGGCCGTTGGGCCACTGGTAGAGAGGCAGAGAAGCCCCGCGTCCGGAAGCAGCGGGTCCGTGCTCTGATAACCAAATCGAAGAGGCGAATCACGTAATGCAATTTTTCACTATTAGTTCTCGTGTTTTTGTTTTTTCTTGTCCGCCTTTTTGTTCAGATTGTTAAAACCCAGCGTTTAGACTCATCCGCACTTAACCTCCCCTCCTGGCGTAATGGTTCCAATTCTTTTTTTTTTGTTTTTAACCATTTCTTCTTATGGCTTGCGATTACAAGCGGTTTGACTGCGCCCATCGCCCACGTGGTTACTGCGAGCCTTCGATTTAGTTGTTCGCACAGAAAGTGAAGCCATGCATGCGAAGCAGCACGTATGTTAATTCCTGAAGCTGCGTTTGTCAGTACGTCATGGTCTCTTGCGCCGTGTTTTTTTTCTCTCTCTCTCACAGACAGCGTGAGTGTGTATTTGACAAGGACAATCACTTTCTGACATGGCTAGGTGGATGTATAAGAAAGGACACCCATAAAATACGAAAGCTCATGGCGCTAATTTTTTTTTCGCAAGCGGTGTATTTGGGAATGATGATTAGCAAAATGTAGACTAAGATTAGCCAATATACAACCCTTGTGTGTATTCGAGTATATCGACAGTGTGCTAGTGAGCGAGACATCGTGCGGTGTGGTAACCATGCGGCGTACGGAGGCTTAGGACTTATTCTCCACAAATCGTCATTCTAGAGCCTTTTACAAAGAACCAGGACTCGGTCTCACGTAAACAATGTTTCAAAGAACTTCGATTGTTTCGTCGGATGAGTTATCAAGATTACTCGCATGTTCCTTGATAACACAGCATCCACACTGGTCGAGCACGGAGAGACATGCCAGCCTTTGCATGTGCTTGCGTGTGTAGGTGTAACGCTTTCGTGTGGGTGAACACAGCGTTCACTCTGCTGACATGGCACTACAAACACGTGCGTTGGTCAGACAGTGCGCTTTGCACGGTCTTCCGCGTTGCACTTCACAAAACTTTTCGCAGTAAAGTAATAGATTGCTCCAGTACACGATCCCATCCTCCCCACCCCTACCCTGCCTCGCCGTTTTTAGCTGGAAGTGACAGCCGGATTCCCGTACTGCGCGTTTACTTTTATTTCTTTGTTTAAATCTATTCCTTCACTTCTTTACTTAACGTCACCAGCCACGGGAAGGGGAAGTCACTCTCTCCGTCATTCTCCGCACACTGCCCTGTTCTTTTTCCCAGACTGCATTGCTGCGGTGGCAAGGTGCACGTACTTTTACGGTGGCGGCGTACTCATTCAGCGAGAGACGGTGACGTTTACGTGCGTAGTCGACCATTGTCAACTTGCGGAGCGACGATACCTCGCGCAGCCGCTGGTCAGTGGCATTGCTGGGATGATTACTCCTGCTGGAGTGCTCAATAACCGCGAAAAAAATGTGTGACGTTTGGACCTCGTTGGCTCGACTTCGTAGGTACAAGAACCCCGCCCGCAACAGGGACGGAAGCATGGCACAGGCGTTAAAGCGCTCCTTGTTTACGGCGTCATGCAATAAATAATTCCCGTGGCCATTTTCGTTATGACTCACTGTGCGAGGTTGTGAATGCGCTATGAAAGCGAAAATAATAAAAAAATCTCCTTGCTTCTTTACTACTGATCGCTTCATCATAATTCATCATAATTCATAATTCGCTATCCACTGCAGACTTCTCGAGAATGTCGCTTACTACGAACAGTTGATTTTTGTCTGCGCGGAAGGTTTCGCTTGTTCACACAATATGAAAAGTCTTGAAGACGCTGGAACAACTAGCCGTAAAACGCAGCACTTTTGATTACCATCGTTTTGTCATCAAGTTTTAAACGTTTTGAAGCGTTCTGTTTAACACTGATACAAAAATTATCACCAGGAGCGTTGCTGCCTCGGGCAGTTTCTTGTCGGAGTGATGACTTGTTGGCCTTCATCAAAGTTATCTCACTGCAGCCGAGGACTGTTGTACTTATACCGCGTCTTCACGCTTATAATGTGGATAAATTTTACAATCCATAAGCCTATCTAGCTCACAGGATAGTGTTGCACAATCTAGTGTAGCGGTTTCCTCTCCTAACGACTGACCACATGCTTTCGGTTGGCACGGCGATAGAGGGGATGTCTTTCTATGGCAGTAAGACGGTAAGTTGGGCCAGTTGGTTGGGATCCACCGTGAACTTATTTTGCTCTTTTGCTCCTTCCCTGTCTTTTCTGGTGTTGCGCTGTAAATGATGTATTTCTAATGAACGCGCGCTGTCTGTGTGTGATGAGGTAAGTCGAAGTGACACGCTTTATTGTCTTACTCTCAATGTGTCTGAAATACCTCCTTTCTTTTAAGGGCACGCTTTGGTTGCTTTCGCGATTCGGCGAGCCAGACACGCCCAGCTGTTTCCTTCGTGAGACGCGTAGTGTGCTTACGCGCACGTGTTACCGTCGTGGAGTCGCTTGTTCTCTGCCGCCAAACGTACAATTTACACCGAAACAATAAGACAACAAAACACAGGAAGACGAATGGTGCTAGGAGGAGAAAGGGACTTTGGCTTTCATAGCTGCGCGGGGAGTTGCGACAGACTCGCACGCCTGCCCGGCGAATGAGCAAGCAACGCAGCGACAGGGAATCGAGTACCATTGCATTGCGCTTAGTAGCGCGAGCGCCACAGCGAAGCACCGCGGGACGAAGCTGCAAAGCACACGGATACAAGCGATCACCATCAGAATCTTAGCGCTGGTGCAAGTAGTTGGAGGGAAACCGGCAGGAATTATAAAAGCGAGCCCTAGTTGGTGATATGAAGCCTAAAGATTTAAGGTGAACAAAGCGACGGGACGTGTTCCCCATAAAACATAGGTTCGTATAATGCGAGGATACGGAGAAGAAGAGCCGTAGAAAGCACACAGTCAAAGCCTGGTTGTGAATTAGTCATGTCCTAATCATCGCACAAGGCTCTCTCACCATAAGGTGGACTAGGAGACTCGTGGAATAGAAGAGTACTGACAGATGGTTTCATCTCGTGCAGCATTAACTTTCTTCTAATGAAGTTTACTACTTTTCCTCTCTTCGTTGCACTATTTAAAGGCTGAATTTATTTTGAACTGCGCAGTACCTGTGATTAGAGTGAATGCGAAATCAAGGGTGTGATGACAGAAACGTAGCCTTACAAAAAAGGTAGCGGGCTTACCATTAGCGTTTGAATGTGCAAGTGTAGAGGGTGGAACGATCGAACGCAACATTCTAATCCACGTTCTATTGTAACTTTGGCGGCACCCATTGGTCTTAATTTACCCGAAACATGCGCTGCACGCCTCCCCTGTTACGTACCGCCACCACCAGCTGCACCACGCGCACATGGCATTACTTTCACTGGTAGAGTGGGCCGTAACACTGACCAATGTTCCATCGCGATGTAGTTAGTGAGTTCTATGTGAGCGTGCGGACTGCGTCTCAAACCTTTTCATCAGTGACAGCTTGCGGCATTGTTCAGTTTTGTGTGCATGCTGGGTGCCGCATTCGTTGTGGACCAAAGCATGGTCGCTAAAGACGTGATCATAGCCGGCGCCCCCTCTTCTCTTGACGTACGTGCGCGTCCGAAAAGCAGAAACCGGAACAAGACAATCGGGAGACGTAGCCACTGCGGATGTTGATGGGACATTTTATTTATGAAAAAAAAAGGAAGGTGCGAATGTCAACGGTGGTTTCCCAATTACAGGACACCTGTGGCAGCTGCAGCTCACCCGGCTTGATCCAGGAGACCCATTTGGGTCATCACGTCAGGTTGGGCAAGGACGGCATAAACCTCGCTCACTAATGTACATTTATGAATGGCGACTGTCCAATTGAAAAGCTCGCAGTGAGAACGAAACTGCTAGCTGTTACAGCTGCAGCAGACGATACCGCAGTTGTTATTGACGCGATCATATACATAGCATCACCGTTGTTCACGTGCGCTTAGTAAGTACTTAAATGGTTTTAGGGATGAAGCTCCTTAAGGCCGGGTTATGTCCACGTCCGTCCTGCTCCACTAAAGTGCTATCAAAACTGAACAACTGCACACACAAATAAAACATATGTGTAAAAAAACGAGTTTTTGTGTACATCATATACAGTGTTTGTGTACGAGTTCTCGGTATACACAAAAACGAGTTTTTGTGTACATCATCAGTACAATACACGGTCACCTGCGCCATCCGTACGTCTGTCTGTGCGTTCGTCTGTCCGTCCTCTATACAAGTCGATGATTTCAGCGTACAGATTGTGAACCTTAGCTCCTAGCTTCTGTCCGCTTGTCATCATTCACTTCGTTGAGACGCGTGGATATCTTTTTTTCCTCTCTCTCTCTCTGTCGTTACCGCAGAATTCGTACTGTTGAAAGGGGTGATGCGGACTGCACATTCCCGTTTTGTGTTTTTAATGTTCGCACTGCTGTATGTAGTTAAAATAACCAAGCATAATATATTGCAACAAATAAAACATTGTAGCAGAAGCTTCGCATACTGCCTTTATACAACATTCACGTCAAAAGAAGGACGCATCGTCAGTTCCACGAGCTCGCACGATGCGGACGAAGAGTTTCGTCGGACCCTGATTAAATCTTGGTCACGCAGTTTAACATTTTCGACGCCGTCATGGGATTAGTCGCCTTGGTTTATAGTTAAAAACGATTATTTGTACAAACTATGAATCAAGAAAGCGAGCTGGCGAGGAGTGGAGGCTCATATACACACGCAAACTAACGATCCCGTAATGTCCAAGACGGTATTGATGGGGGAACAGCGGAGGAATGTTATAAGCTATGGACAGCTATACGGCACGCGATATGGTCTTTACTAGAGATCACAGGCAGGAATACCATGAACGAAGAAAAAAGTTAAGAGATGGCATTGCTCAACCCGATCGTAGACCACTGTGACGGTCCCAACTCCTGATCGAAACGTTATAGCGCACGGTAGGTTTGAAAACTGCCAGTTAAAACTCGGCTTGTGAGCTTCCTCCGTGAACCGACGCGACTGCGGTGAAAAAGCGCTATTCGTTTACAAAAATGCCAGGAACCGCACCTGAAAGTCTCTGCAAGTCTCACTTCTCGCGTGATCATCACGCGTAATCTCGCTTCCTCGGTCGACACTGCTGGATTCACGGAGTGTCAGTTTGCCAAGATTGCCTGCGTGACGCAGTGTCCGCTCTGATGTTCTCCTTCCTCCATGAGATTTGGAAATGTAATGGTTCGTGAGCTGCATACAGCTGACCGTAGCCTTCACAATTATTTTAACTCGACTACTATGATTGTAGTGCCCTTTCACAGTGTGCCGTAGTAATAGATACTCATGCAAAAATTTATGAAAGAAATATTGCTGACCATGCGCTGAACTCGAGATGAAACAGACACAATGAATATTCCACGAATCTAGGATGTCACTGGAGCTCAAGTTTCAACACGTGGATCAAGAAAAGAGCAATTGTGCAAGCGTTCGCTACAACAATACCCCTGTTTATTCTTCAATTCAGTCAATTCGTTCAGACCAAAGATTGCCTAGGTTGAAGGGACTGATGGAAGATTATGTCTGCCTGATCAGGTACGAATGTTCGTGAATATTCTTCTATTCAGAAATTCAAGTGCGTGAACTTCTGAGATATTTTGATGGCGCAAGACAATGTCTGTCACATGTACGACGCGATATTGTCACGTGCCCGCTTCGGTAGTCTAGGGTTTATGGGGCTCCACTGCTGAACCGCACGTCGCGGGTTTGAATCCTGGTCGGGGCGACCGCATTTTTGGTGGAAACAAAAGTGCTCGAAGCCCGTGTACTTAGATTTATGTGCACATTAAAGAACCCCAAGGGGGTCAAATTTCACAGTCCTCTACTACGGCGTCTTTCGTAATCGTATCACGGTTTTGGGATCTATGAAGCCCCACTAGTTAATATTGTTTGATATTATCACGTGGCTGTCACGCTGTCAACTCAAGCCGGAAAATTGGACAAATTGAACCATTTATAGAGACCCCGCCGTGGTGGTCCAGTGGCTAAGGTACTCGGCTGCTGACCCGCAGGTTGTGGGTTCGAATCTCGGCTGCGGCGGCTGCATTTCTGATGGAGGTGGAAATGTTGTAGGCCTGTGTGCTCTGATTCGGGTGCACGTTAAAGAACCCCAGGTATTCGAAATTTCCGGAGCCCTTCACTACGGCGTCTCTCATAATCATAGGGTGGTTTTGGGACGTTAGACCCCACATATCAATCAATCGATCAAAACCTTTTATAGAGCGAACTTGCACCAGGCGTCAGTGATACCGATTGTATGAGCAGGTAGAACTCGTGACGCAATGGTAACGGTGAACACGGTCGTCGTCGGTCGTCGATAATCTGATCGTTTGTCGAACGTATCAGCCTTCATGCGTTTGTGGTTGTGCTTTCCAGCACCCATCACTGATGCTCGCGTTAGGCCTAGAACGGACTCCACCAACCGCGTCGAGCGCACAGTCTGATCGGACAACTCGGAGACACCCGCGCACTGCATTCAGAACTCCGGTAACATGTAGCGATAACATGTGTGAACGTTTCAACTACATGGAGCCGCTCATAATAGAACGAAAAACAAGCGCTTCTCAATTTGCGTTCAGTGCTGGCGTGGTAGGTATACACGGTCGTATAATTAGGCTGATGTTAGCGCCAGCTTAAGGTCATGCTACATTTTTTTTTCTTCCTGCTTGTCTTTCTTCTGCCCGTGTGCTCAGATTGGG
Source organism: Rhipicephalus microplus (assembly GCF_013339725.1). Lineage (NCBI taxonomy): Eukaryota > Metazoa > Arthropoda > Arachnida > Ixodida > Ixodidae > Rhipicephalus > Rhipicephalus microplus. The sequence goes on along the minus strand of NC_051168.1, from coordinate 92,818,552 downwards.
TGCGCGTAAAAGAACCCCAGGCGATTGAAATTTCCGGAGTCCTCCACTACGGCGTCTGTCATAATCATATGTTGGTTATGGGACGTTAATTCTCACATATCAATCGATTACTTGTCATCATTGTCTGGGACACCGTATTATTTCCTAACGATATGGTGTGTAGTAGAAAAAACCGACATCCTAAATCTCCACTTATTTTTTTGAAGACGAAGTATGGAAATATTTAACGTACTAAGTGTGCACTCGCACCGCGGTAAATTCTTGTTTTTAGTGCGCCTTGACAATATTGAGTGTGGGTCACTTTTATTATTATTCAATCAATAAATCAATCAATCAATGATTTTTTCTCTCTATTTCAATGCAAACTAGGTATTTATGGCCACTGGCGTAGCCAGGAGGTGACACACCGGGCCCATGCCTCCCCCTCCCCCCGGAAATTATTTTCCTTATGGCATATAGAGCAAAAAATGACCATTTGAAGGGGGTGCCCTCCCTGAAATTAAGGAGGTGCGCCTCGCCCCCTCCCCCCCCCCCCCTTTCCAAAAAAAAAAAACATTCTGGCTATGCGCCTGTCTACGCCCAAGGTTTCATGCCTGAGTGATGACGCTGCATATCCTGGTTTCCATGCTGACTAGTCCTGCAGCTTGTTGGAACAGCGATTCCGCTTCTATCACGTTATTTCATTTCGATGCCGCAGATGAAATAAACAAACAGACACGCAATACTGGCAAGAACGCCCGCAAGAGCTCGCACTTCGTTCGACAAATAAATTAGAGAACGAAAAAGGGACATTTCGGTCAAGTGGGACACGTCAGCGGGTGATCTGTGTTTTAGGTCAGAACTAGCGTGATCAATCACGGCGATGCGACGCGAGCTTCGACGCAACCTGTTCGTCGCGCACGACACGCTTTCCCCGTTACTCACGCAAACACGTGTTCAAGATTGGTTCTCTCTGGCTGAACACGCAGGTATTCATTACTCGCTGTCCTATATTTTCTTCCGACCTCTTGTCCAAATTTCCTTCTCCACCCTCGGAAGTTGATTTATTTTTCAAACTTGTTTTTCTCGCTTGCTGTGTCGATAATCTCTTACAAGTGGGTCAGCATGCTGTTATGCGGCCGGTACCCTTGAGAATATTGCAGTGCAACTGTAAATGGGATGCTTGCTCGATTTGTGGCGTCCACCCACTACCGCCCACTAACACAACAAAAAAATTTCATGGGACTTCCTGATGAATCAATGACGTCATCAAGATTCCAGGTTCTGCAACCAATGGGTCGGTCTCGGAGGCTATGCAGTTTTCTTTGGAGTGCGGCCGTCAGTTTCGTTGTTCACGCACCTTCCCAGATTCGAATGACTCCGACTAGTTTGTCATTTGTGTTGTTCGGCAGAGCTATTTGCCAGAACAACACCAACTGTTTTCTTACGTCTCGATCAGAAAAAGTATAAAAGCCTCGAAACAGGGACGATGTCTTAAGCTGAAAATATTTTGCTGAATAACTGTTCTGCTAAAAGGCTTAAAAACTCCGCTTTTTTGCGCTGTTTTTATGGAAGACGTGTGCTGCATGAACTCGCCCGAACAACCATTTCAGTTAGGAACTTCTTTTTTACTCTTGAGTTTGATAAGTACAGGAAAGAACAATTTCCTGAAATTTTTATGGGGAGATAACCAGGTACATGATGAATGGCAGTTTTATTCGCAGTTACTAACTACTCGAGAGGCATTCGTCGGCACTTCGAGCATCGCGTGGACGACGTCATTGTCGCCGGTTCGATTCCTGTTATGGTGGTCATACACCTGTGGTGTCTAAATGGTAAATGGCGCAGCTCTCGCGTTGGTGGAGTTCGGCGTTTCCTATGAAATCGCAAACGGTTTCATAACCATTGCAATTTCTCTACGTCAAAGCCATAATTTATTTCAGGTGTTGTGAAGTACTTGCTTATTCGTTTATTTTATTTATTGAATGCGCTTCTACTGCCCGAAGGCAGCACACAAAGAAACGGCATTTTGTTGAACACAAGTGGTTAGTAAGTAACTTACTATTACAAGATATCTTGCAAGCTCATCTTGGTGATCCTGAAATATTTGGTGTCGGCCATTGTCACTTTGGATACGGGAACGCGGTTGCATTTAGCGCTGGCTCTTGGCAAATAATAATAATAATAATAATAATAATAATAATAATAATAATAATAATAATAATAATAATAATAATAATAATAATAATAATAATAATAATAATAATAATAATAATAATAATAACGTAAACTGCGGTAGGTTATCAGGCACACAGTTTGAAACGGGATGAGACTGAGAAAATACAAAATGAGGAATTGAAAATAACTTTTTGAATGCTAAGTTAAAGCGAGAGATTTTATAGAAAAAAAACACTGAGCCTTGAGAAAAACAATTTTACGGATGGAGTGTTCAGATAGATCTAAATCGTTTCTTTAAGTCCGCCATGGTGGTCGAATGGTTACGGGGCTCAGCTGGTGACTTGATGGCCGCGGACTGCATCGCGGCCGCGGAGGTTGTACTTCGACGGAGGTAGGCTGGTAGAGGTCCGCGTACTATGGGATACTCATGTGCTGTGCACGTTAAAGCATGCCTCATGGTCAAAGCTTCCAGAGCCGTTTCACTATGGCTACCCTCGTAATCATATGTCGATTGTGGACGTTAAGTTCCAGATATTATTATTATTTCTTCAGGATTTACTTTCATTGACGCAACGGATCACTTGCAAGATTTATTTACCAGAGTACAACGGGCGATGTGGTTTTGAAATATTGTTCAAGTCTGTTTTGTTATTTAGCGATATTGAAGACCCTTGCGATGTCACCCCACTTGAATTATCAACAACGACAGTATTTCATGAGCCGTTCGCGATAACACGTGCGATCGGACCAGGATCAACCTTTCGTCGGGCTGGTCGCGTCATACCCGGAACACTTGGGATTCTCTCTCCGAGCTGATAGTGAGAAACCTTTTGTTCCATCGTACAAATGCTCGCGCCCGAGCCGCCAGTTGCGCGCGACTATTGTGACCGCTGCTTAACTTTTTTTTTTGTGTGTGTGGTAGGAATGTTTCGCAACTGCCTTATCGCTTGTAAAGACAAGCGATAACGAAGTTGTGAAGCACTGGCATAAGCACGGCGACACACGATGAAAACATTTCACTCTCACTGTCGCACTGCATATGTATAGTCATCAGTGCACTTAACTCGAACACTCCTCCGCGTGCACTGTAAACCCGTTTGCACCCCTAAGAGTGTTTGCGTGTCTCAACTAACACCCTATAGGGTGTTGTAGATTCGAATAATAATAATAATAATAATAATAATAATAGTAATATTAAAAATAATAATTCACATTATTATTACCATTATTATTATTATTATTATTATTATTATTATTATTATTATTATTATTATTATTATTATTATTATTATTATTATTATTATTATTATTATTATTATTATTATTATTATTATTATTCAATCTAAGAAATGCCCCGAAATCACTTTCATGCTGCACAATTTATCACATGACTATTTTCCTACCTTCATTCATGCCGGGCATAATCTGTTGAAAGATTGCTCAATGCTTATCTCAACAAATTGATGCTTCTGTTACATTTTGCTTACGTGTAGTGTAAAAAAGATACATGTATTCTTTGCCTGATCATTTTACGTAACGAGCTCTTTAATAGACATGTCATCATTCGTTTGCTGGTATGCCGGGCCTAGTCATCGAAGCCACCGTCTGGCTTCGACAGGCTTTTATCCGTGTTTAACTCAAGACGACAATGATTGTTGTAATTATTATTTGGTATGCAGTTCTTAAGGTGATTTTTCAAATAATAACATAGCTAGTGTTTAGCGCCCTCAAACCACGATATGATTATGGCAGATGCCGTATTCAAGGCATTCGAAAATTCGACTACCCGGTGTTCTTTAATGTGCACCTAAATCCAATTACACGGGACTCAAACGTTTCCGTCTGCATAGAGAATGTGCGCAGAGGGAGTGGCTGTTGGTCAGCGCCGTCAAGCACCTTAGCCATATAGACTACAGCGGCGGGTGGTGTTCCTGATGCTGCCGAGTTATGTTAACTTACTGCTCCGAGTACTGACACTACGACTACCACACAGCCATTACTGCTACTATAACCACCAGTTAGGCTGGTACTACAACTACTGAAGCTAATGAGCCTACTGCAACTGCGTTACATTTACGATCAACTTAGCTGTCACTTCATATATCCATAGTCTTGATACTTAAACTGAAAAAGGGAGGCTAAAGAAAAGTGCAGGTAGAACATATGTCCCCCTAGAAGCAAGGATATCAATAAACTAGGCACAAAAGTATCTTTCGACCTTGGCACGGGCGGTCGGCATACCATTCGCGGAATCGGGGTCACGACACCGCAGTGTACACAACGGCGTAATTGGCTTCTCAGGGGGAGGGGCGAGAGCCATAGTAGTGAACGCCACGAGGGCCGGATTGGTCGAATTAATGGTGGCCCCGCTGTATTTCGGACCGTCCAGTGGCTACGAAGTCACCATCACGCGAGAGGGCTCACCTTGCACTGCTAATGAGCGAACATGGAGGGGGGGTTTAATTAGAAACCAGCGTGGCGCCTACAACCTCCGGAGGTTTCCCACTCATGAATGCACAGTGTCGCGGCTGCTAGTGACCAGTGGTGAACGCTGGTCATGAACTCGGTGAACGAAAGTCGACTATATGTGTGATTTAACGACCCAAATGCACCATACGATTGTGAGAGACGCCGTAGTGGAGGGCTTCCGAAATTTTTACAACCTGCGGTTCTTCAACGTGCACCCACATCTGAGAACACGGGCCTATACAGCGTTTTAGCCTCAATGGAAAATTCAGCCATAGCATCTGCGATTCAATCCCGCGACCTGCGGGTCAGTAGCCGAGTACCTAGCCACCAAACCACCGCGGCGAGGCAGGTGAACGAAAGTTAGGTATCGGCTAAATGGGAGCAAGCGGAACACTTTGCGTCTGCATGCGTGACTCGCGCATTACGTATAAAAATAGATACCTCGTGAGACATGAAATGTGACCGTCGGTGTCCCGTGGTGTTGAACACGAGTGATGCAAAAGATAAACATGTGATGACATCACCATTGTCGTAACGATGACATCACGTGTCATCGAAAAGTTCTGACGTCATCTTGACGTAATCACATGCAATCGTAACTTGGTCAAGGGTGGTCTGATCACGAACGCAATGCGATACCAGGTGAGGTGCTTCCAATCTTGGAGGCAGCGCAAAACACGTTATGTGCCGACAGATTTGGAAGAGTGGTGAAGGATGATAGGTTATAAAGTGAGAAGAAAAAGAGAATGGCTTTCGTTGTCGAGTCCTCTCAAAGGTCACTCAATAGGCTCGAATTTTTTTTTTTTTTTGTTACGCTTCCCAAAGAATCCCGGCAATTCGACGAGTATATAGACCGCGGAGCTCACGTTTTTCGAATATTACTGCGCTACGCCCCGCGCGGAGCCTCCATTTCTAAAAAAACAATTCCCGTGCTCCTATCCTACGCCTGAACAATCCTCCTTTCAAATACAGGGACGCAAAGTCTCGAATCGGCGACTTGGCGTAGCGCGCAGCTCGTCGATTTGTCTAAGCCAGTCACGACGACGGGCTATGCCTTCCTCTCCCTGTGAGAGAGAAGGCTGGCGAGGCCACGCGAAAATTTGAAACCAGTTGAACGCGATGTTCTAGCCTTCGTAACTTTCTTAATATAGCACTCATTCGCAAAATTCTTGCGGCAGCATGTTCACAAAGCAAAAGTGCACATAATTCTCCTTACAACAATTTTTGTACCATGGAGTTGTTTACTGTCCCTTAAAGTCAATGCATAAGGGACTCTGTGATTTTTTCTTTCTTTCCTTCTTTGTTTCTTTTTTTACTTTCTTTCTTTCTTTCTTTCTCTCTCTCTTTCTGTCGGAATCGAGTAACCCCGGCGTGCGCGCTGGTATCTGCATTATTCATTTGCTGAATAGGACCGTTCATCTGTTTGCGCGCAAAGGAAGCGTGATTTGGAACGTCATGGCGTTTATCATCATCGACGATGCCACGAATTTCACGCTTAACAACAAACCGACCTCTCAAGCTGGAACGTGTTCCCGCAAGCTCAGTCTGCATGCAGAACAGCTTACTTCTCTGTCTGTTTGCTGGTTCCATCCATGAGAAATTGCACTGATGAATCAATCACTCGATGCCCTCGTTGAGGCAAAGAAGCAGAGCGAGGACATTTATCAAACGTCACCTGTGTCAGGTCTGTTCATCGCCGATGCCGAAAAAAGTTGCTAGCTTACCACTCAATTCTTGGCCTTGTCTCGAAATAATTCAACTGATTCGGCGACCAGGCTTAAACTTTCGCTCACTGCTCGAAACATCTGGGTTTTCTTTTTGTGAAGCCGCATAAAGAGCTACGCCTTTTTTTTCCGCATGTCACGGGTACAAATAGATCATTTTTGTATCGTAAGCTACCCTGGTCGAAGTTGAGTATTTTCATGTGGCCTACGGTGACCAGTTCTGAACAAGTGCTAAGAGCAGTGGCGTCCCACGGCGCATAGCTGGCGTGCTGGAGAACGCCTGGAAGTTTCTGTAAAGACGTGTCCCTAGTGAACTGGCACTTGACTCGCGTCACACTGCTCGCTAGTCCATCCGTGAGTTTGTAGCTCACGCTACGGATGTGCTGGCGTAGCCTAGCTAAGTCGCTCGTATTTTCTTTTATATTGGTTGGAGATGAACGTACCAGTACAGATGCGGTCGCAAATTGTTAAGTCCGGGAGCGCTTGAAGTTCAGAGAGCTAGTACGTGGATCTGTACGCAAATAAAAAGAAAGGGGAAAAAATCTGCGGTGCCTTAATAGCGTTTGCGTAAGATGGCTCGAAAGTGAAGAACCATTTCAAGATGACGTTGTGAGTTTGAAGTCCTGAAGCTGCGATATCATTATGAGAGATGCCGTTGCCGAGGGCTTCGGAAATTTCGACTCTCTGGTGTTCTTTAACATGCACTGACATTGCACCGTACATGAACTTCCTTCATGGCGTCTCCATCAAAATGTCATCGCGGCTACGAGACTGGAACCTGCTACCTTCGGGTCAGCAGCCGAGCAACACAGGGGCGTAGGCAGGAACTTTTTGTGTGTGTGTGTGGGGGGGGGGGGGGGGAAGGCGCCTCTTTTATTGCGGGGAGAGCACACCCTTAAAATGGTCATTTTTCGCTCTGTATGCAAAGGTTAAAAAATCATGGTGAAGGAGGGGGGGAGGGGCACGGTGTGCCATCCTTCGGCTAAGCCACGTACTGCTCCCTCGAGGAGGACGTGAAACGCCTTCTTGTCTTTCTTTTCAGTCGATTGCATTGATCCATCCCGTCCCCGTCCCCCTTTTCGGAAGTGTGGTTTTGCAATGCCTCCAGGATTGACCCGCCATTGAACGAGCGTCTATGCCGTGTGATGACGTCATCAGGTGACGCCGCATGATTTGACGCTATAGGTCGACGCTATCACACATTTTTTGCAACACTCGTGTTGACGCCGACGACAGCAACAGTCACTTTTCGCGTTTGATGAAGCGTCGAGGGCATTCGCATTAAAAAGGGCATCAAGACAAAAGGAATACACAACAGTTGGACTCGCAAGTGACGTGCCGTAGCACCCAAATTTGGTCACGTGAATGACATGTTCACGGCTCAATATACGTTCTGGGACGGACGCTTTTGTTCAGTTCGCACGCTCCAAGCTGGCGCTTCGCCTATGTCGGGAGAGAAATTGGTTTTCCACTATTGATGGAACCATATTCGCTTTGTTTGAAACTTTTAAAACACTGCTTGAATATGTATTAAAATAGCGAAAAATACAGAGGTTGATGTAAGCGCCGAGTCCGATTTATATGTTTAGTCCTTTTTAAAAGAGTTTTCCTGGTATTTTGCTCCTACTTCTAAATAGTTGGACATCGCGGGTATGTCACGTTTATAAATTCACTTTCTCAAAACCGGGCTTCCGCGCTCACTGATCCTCCTCTGGCCTTGTAGACTTGTCCTCTCTTTCAAGTTTATTGGAAAATGGGCAACGAGCAATCCCTGAATTCTCCACGAGGGCAGTGATTGTGAGAAATCAAGTGTATAACGTCACGGCAGAGTTTCTCGTTTAAGAAACCTAAGTGTTAATACGACCGTAACCATTTAGTCGAGTTGTTTCGGTAGCAAATTTAAACAGCGTTTTCACATTGCACGTTATTTGCCCCAACATTCATATAAACCGGGTGCGCAGTCTTATACACTTCATTGCCCCGAATAGCTACCTGCAGCCATGTGAAATATTGAGCCGCTATGTGTTATAGGTATACCGTAGCAGCAGAAGACACAGTACTGGGTTGATTAGCTGAACATGGAACAGGCCTTTGCCCGACAGTAGGTGTAGTCAAGCGAATGCTGCTGATGATGAGTAAGAGGTCTGTAATACTCCACGTTCAAAGACAAAAGAGCTTTCTTTCTTGCCTCCGCTACGCTTCCACTATTTTCGCCTCGCCACATTTTTCTTCACACTTAACGTGGACAATGCTAGCACGGAGCTTTGAGCTTATGAAGATTTTGGGCTTTTCCGCTGCAGGCGGTTGTCCGCTTGCGTGGTCATGAACTGTGACGAAAAAAAAAAATGACGCGCAAGGCCTGGAGGCAATAACATGCTCGTACTTCGGGTGTTCAAAGGGTGTTTAGGGGCCCTTTAAAGTTGTCAGCTTATATATCAACCTATACCATCTTACACCACGAACTTATAACCACAGCTAAATAAATTTTCTATGCATTTTACTCGAGGGCTTCTCATATTTTGTTGCGTTTGCGTTGCCTATGTCCGCTCAGCATTTTGCACGAGTTTACCTATTTTTTTCACCACGGAGGTCGAAACCAACCTATACTGGGGAAGGAACTGAATTCAGACCACGAAACGTCAGAAGACGAAGGACAGGTGTTGCAACCAGAGTAGGCTACGTCGAAAAATCATTAAACATTAAAACGTGCCGCTTCTTCCATCTCCCTTTCTCTCTGTCCATTTCGTCCTCCCTTCTCTCAGCTATCTGTTGAAGCCATATGTGCGTCTTCTCACATTGATTAGTCTTGGTTTCACAAAACGTCCAGGCGCTGGCTCGTGCAAAAACGCTCGGGGCCCAAATTTGCGCTGTCCGGAGCCTGGCGTACGTCCATTAAGCGTTGCCTGCCGTCTCTACACAAGCCCGTTAAATGCTTGTCCAGCATCGTCAGCGACGTTGTCTCGCGTGTCGTTTGGAGCGTGTTTGTTACGTCGCCAAAGAGCTGTTCCTGCACGTAGCGTGCGACCACATGTGTGGCCGACATCCATTTGGCACCGTGTGCCATACCCATATCGTTCTGCTTTTCTTTAGCGCCTCTTGTGTAGCTATAGAGGGCACCGGTACATGCTTTAAATGCTGAACGGGGTGATAGATTGACGTGAAGACCACGGTATTCCTGTGTCGACTTCTATGTCTAGTGATCTTAGATGTGCTGGCTGGTTACGCGAGACAAACTAGCCAGTATTAAGCGATGCAACGCTGTAAAAATTATCAAAAGCAGCGTTGTCACTTGCCGAGATTAAAGTACACTGGGAGGCAAAAGCTTACGGCACATAGATTCTATGGCAAATGAGAATTCTCTCGTGTTAATAACTTGTCACGCTCCTAAAAAATTTATTCGAGCGTTCCAAAGCTTCGAAAACTACCACAAGCTTTTATTTAGAGGTTATGTCTGTAAGTTTATTGGGTATTTGCCGATTTGGTAAATCGCGTGTTTCGCAAACCTTTGATCCTTGTCTGTCCGTACCCAAGTGACGCATAAGTTGACTATAAGAAAGTACTAGTGGGACCAACTACAGGTTTCGAAGCCAGGTTAGAGGTCCTCCTTCTCCTTTTTTTTTTTTGCGAGTCCCCATTTTCGACTACACGCTTGCAAGTGTTTTACTGCAGATGAAGTTTTGTGCGACCATGCAGGTGCATCTAATCGAAGGTCTACCCAAAGTGAAGAAAATAAATGTGGGTGTTTAGCATCTCAAAACTTAGCATATACGCTCATATGGGGGACCAGCGCTGGATAGGAGGCGCGCCAGAAAAGAGCACCTGGCGGAGAGTCGCGACACAACTCAGCTGCTCGCGCCCACGCAGACGACCGGCCACAGTGTACCACCACGGCCGCTGGATGAAAGAGCGCTAGGCGCGCTTTTTCATTCAGCGGCTGGGGTGGTACCACTCTGACAGTACGCGCATGCGCCGCTGCGGCGCTTCACTTTGGAACGAACAGCTCGAAAAGATATTGCGCCAGTAATACCGCACTGTGGTTTAGAAAAATAGCTGTGTCTGAAGGCTACTCTCACGTAGAAAGCACCAAAAAACGGAAAGAAGCCCTGAAGAGCGGACTGCATCTATACATATGGTACAGAAGGAACATTGCTGTGCCTTGATGGCAACTCCTTTGTCGTCATTTTCTGGTTGCATGCTAGGTTTTGGGCTAATGCTACTACTGGCTTACATGCCCCCGCTCATAAGTTCGTGCTGCGACGATACCACGCTGTCAGCATCTGCAGTAAAGCGAAAGAAAAGTAGAGTAAGTGGTAGCTGCGTAACTTTTTTTTCTGACATCGTTTGTAAGCTCTGCCCGCGGTATGTACGTACGGGGACGTGGATCAAGCAAACCACCGTGGCAGCATAGCACGTGTGGCGTCGCTCTACTATTCTTGAGGGCGCGAGATAGATTGGCGACCACGGCGGCCCCACTTTGATGGGGGTGAAATATGAGAACAACACCCGTGAACCAAAATATACGTGCCCATTGGAGAACCCCAAGCGGTCATAATTAATCTTGGTACCCCGCACTACAGCGTACCTCAAAATAATATTTTGTTTGTCGCATGAAAGGCTATAGCAATTATCGATGTTGAACAGACATATTCATTTTAGGCCGACACTGGCAAGCGGGAAAACAGAGACTGTGTTGTTAGGCGAACTAAACAGCGAGTGAAAATCGGGGACATTCATATTTCTCTAGCAAAACATGAGTTCCGATGTTACTTAGCCATGGCAGCCAGTAAAAAAACCCCTTACCGCATCGGCTGACTCCAAAAAGCTAAGCTTCGAGTAGCCCACTGTAACAAGAACATGTCTTTTGCACGAATCAAGTTAAATGGAGGCTTCTCTTCATCGAGTGTTCACCGCGAAAGTATTTTTCATAACAGCTCAGAGGCGTAGATTAACGTGGCCCCGCACAAGTCTTGTGGACAATGCAGCTTTCCTTTACGCGCAACTGTTTACAAACAAAAAAAAAGAGATTATACCTGTCTATCGTATCATTCACTTCACGCGGCGGCATCGTAGTTTGGCGGTGGTGGTCGGATGGATGAAGGCATAAAAACTTTGTTAGTCTTAAGATGCATGGCTCAACGCTCATTGTGCCAGATGAAAAAAAATAAGTTTACTTAGGCCGTATGTTGCACAATACGCTCGTTTTATTAATGGCAAAACGCTGTTCGAACTCGACTTTTTGGCCCTGGTTTCCACTGGTGGCTGTTTTCACTATCGAAGAAATATAACAGACACGCGTTGTCCGGTTTAGAAACGAGCCCGACAGCACTAGACAGGAAAGTGAGAGCAAGAATTTTCCTCGCCTGACCGCTTGGATGCAACGCCATCTCCTCTTTCTACGTCTTCCCTCTTTTTATTTATGGTTGTACTAGAAGACGTAGCAGTACCGCCAGCGCCCTTTGGTTTTTTTTTTTTTTTATGGTGATTCGCGCACGCACCTCCTTTACCAGCCGCCGCTCTTGCCTGCGGGAGCAGCTGAGAAATGCGTGCTCTCACCGCCAGGGTGGTCATGGAAACTCCAACGCTGGTTCCCTATTCAAACAGCGCAAATGACGAAAGGCAACGCTGGTTCCCTATTCAAACAGCGCAAATGACGAAAGGCACATAACACGACTTAACAACACGAGTGCTTACTTCATACTGCCAGGTGTAACGTTTGGTAGCAATACCCTAAGCGGTAGTAACACCTGACACTATGAAGCCAACGCTCATGTTAAGTCTTCGCGTCTTTCCTATTACGCGCTGTTTGAAAATGAGCTTGGAACAACTGGCTCAACTCGCCCTTTTGCAATAGAGTACGCACTTTCAGTTTTTGGCGCTGTACCATTCTGACATATAGAACCTGTTACCCAATAAATAGCGCATCAGCATTTTATATTGTATAACTAGTTTTGCGATGCTGACCGTACACTATTCGCGGATTGAAAGACGACCATTTAGGGCGGACTAACACGCATAATTTCGTTTTCACCATCTTCAGTTCGGGTCAGGTCACTGTAATTTCGATTCAACTGCGTAGATCATGAGCAACATTATCTTTAGAGACTGGATCGATCGCGACACGACGTGGTTATCTCGAGCAATTGCGCATACCACTAGATGTAAAAAAGAAAAACATTGCCACTTTTGAATCTGTGAGTGCTGTACATCATACTTTTATTTCTATAGGTCTTTTACTTATTATTCGTCGACTTAGTTTGCCTGATCTTTGCCTAACACAATCTGCGCTGACGTAAACAGCGCTTGCGCGTGGGCTATACTTTGAAGTTTTTGTTGTTTCTGGACACGCGTATAAGGTGTGATCTGTCAGGCTTAAATAGAAATAGATCGATGAATGCGATGTCCAATCCAGCTTACCAAAACCTTCAAATAATTATGCGGTGCTCACTTTCATCCTGGACGAAGACACACTCTCTTTTTTTTTTCACGGAACCGCGTCTTTTCCGTTAGGCTGATTTATTTTCTTCTTTTCTTTTTCAATTGCCTTCACGCTTCCGCTTTTGTTACGTCACTATTGAACTGTTTCTCGAGTTGCGTGTCAGCGAGCGATCAAGTTGATGAGACGTTTATCAAATTGAAATCGATCTGTTAAAAAGAAAGCACAAAACGGAAAAAGAGCGATACACATTTGTAAAGTAAGGGAACAAAATATAATTCATCAAAAAAGAGACGTTTTATTGAACGGGCCTGTTCTTTTTTTTATTTTCCTTTGTAAGTCCTAGTCGATTGACGGAAATATCTACTCGAAGTTAAACTCTTCCCACATGTTTTTTTTTTTTTCTGGTTATCTGGGTGGTTACTTCCTGATTCTTCGTTATGTAGGGGGCGCAGCAAAAAGAAGTTGGATCAAAACGCGGCCGCTTTAAAAAGTTTGAAATGAAAACAATACAGCAAACAACAAAGGCACTCCTTCAAGACAGATCTGAATGCAAACGAAACAGTCATATTCAGCGAAAACTAGTCCCTAAAAACACAATAAGAAGTATTTTAGAAAACCTATGATCGACCGCTTTGGGCTGCTTTAAAGGCAGTCGCGTCAAGAATAAAAAATACGCGAAAACCGTCAATCTCAAAGAACACTGACGGCTCGGCGATTTGGGTGTGGCCACCCTGGTTTCGTCCAACTCCCCGGCCGGCTGTCTCTGAGTCTGTCATTCCGTTCATTCATTCATTCATTTTTTTTTTCGAAACTCTTTCGCAAACTGCTATAGTCTCGAAGTTTAATGTGGTCGATCGTGTCGTGAAGTCGCTTTTTGTTTAGATTATTTCGCTTCAGATCTCTGGCTTGTACATCTACGAATAATGTTGAACGACAGGCAGGAGACTTGCTCGAAGATGTTTTATTTTGTCGTCAGCCGTCGCTTATCGTCTCTAGAGTATGGGACTGCGTCGATTCCGGCCTCTGCCCATGCTCGTACTCTATTTGCATGCCTAAACTGTAGTGCCCATTTTCATCTTCGTTGCTTTATTTCTACGCCACACGCTTCCTAATATTTCCCTTGGGAAGCAGTCCTCTACGCCGAAGGTGCTCGTTTTATCACCTATAATGGGACACGGATCTTTGAAGGGCCTTCGAGCTTCTTTTGCGCCTGGCCGTGTCGTGACCTCTCCTTGTCAACTCCTTCCAAGTGCAGAACGCGCGCGAGAAAGAAAAAAAGGACATAAAATGACGAAATCCTCTAAAGTGACTCTAAATGTGCGTGCTAGGCGTGTAGGCTCCAATAGGCCAACCCCACTTTCACTTAGAATAAGAAAAAAGCGCGTCTACCACAGCTGAGAGGTGAGGCTGACCTCACTTGCATGACTTGTCCATTCTGACACAGCCCCAATTTTTTTTTTCAAGCAGCCCGATTACAAGTGACGTGCTGGCGTTCCCTCGTGCCATGTCTGGGAATAGATTGCGCATGCGCACATGGCAAATATCGAACGCGCGCATGAGTGGCGTGTGACGTTATTACATGCCGATCAGTCAAGCTGAGAGAATTCAGCGTGGCTGTCGACGAGGCTAAAGTTAATATTGAAAGGAGCTCAGGGTAAACTTTTGCGGCACCATTCGCGTTTCGCTACCATCGCCTGACGAGACAATAACAAAATGTCTTCCCGTGTTTATGAAAACGATGTGCTGCTGTTTTTTTTTTCACCTGCACACTGTTACGAGGTATGGTGGTGGTAGATGTATGAGAATGAGAAATATGCCCTTTCACGAGACAGTGAACTTAATTCAAATTTTCTGTATAAAAATCACTTGTTGGTCTTTACGTTTCAAAATGATGATATGATTATAACCCGTGCCCTGTAGAAGAAGGCTCCAGAAATTTCGACCATATTCTCTAACATCCACAGGACGTAGCGTTCTAAACAGGTACCTAGGAAAACAGTGTAAATTTAAGGACTCGTTTTCAATAAGGGCTTATCCGTTATCTAGTATTTGATCTCCGTTCATATGCGACCTCTACGGCCGGTATCGAATACAGGACTAATCCTCCTTAAGTACTGGATTTTTTCGCATATTATGAGCACTCGTAAGCACTAAGTAACCATGGTTGCTGTTGACGAAAGATGGCTGAATGATCGCGAGTTCTTGCTTGTGTTTACATGATAGAAAATCATTTGCGAGTCTTATAGTCCGCCTTGGTGGAACGGGGGCTACAGTGCTCGGCCCCTGACCCAGAGGTCGTGGGTTCGATTCCGGCCGTGGTGGTCGCATTACGCTGAAGGGAGAATGGTAGAGGCCCGTGTACTATGTGACGTGAGTGGATATGAAAGAAACAACTCCACATGGCAAAAATTTCCGGAGCCATCCACTACAGCGTCTCTCATAATCATGTCGTGGTTGGGGGACGTACGGTCTCAGTAAGGTGACTAACGACTAATTTATATGCGAATTTCTCTCTGCCATATTCGCCCGCAAAACATAGTTTTCATCGACACACATTGGTGGACTGAAATTTCACGCTGGTTGAAAGATGCGTGTGTAAATACTGAAACATTCAGCCGCTATATAAACAGCGGCAGCAGTCAGTTGTTTCCTTTCATCTTGGGCATTATAGTAAAAGCGGATGCATGGGCGGTCGGTGATGTTAGACGTACAAGAAAGGAAGATTAAATTTCCATTTGAAGAAATTTATTGGTTGTTTGTTTAACGTGCGCAAGGAGCTTAACGTGTTGATTGAGTGTACAATAAATGAACAAGAAGAAGAACAATATCGGATGGAATACCAGGTTGGTTCTCTTTAAGCACGGCGTTGTAGTAAAAAAAAGTGTTCTTCCCAGTTTTAGCAAGCGAAAAGTTTTATTCGCACATTTTATTTGCACCGATATCGGAATGCGTGCCATTTGACTTAAAATATGCTGTCAACGGAACACCCCGAAACGTTTTCAAAAACATCTTGCAGCTGCATTCTGCGCAGTGAAAATAAGGTTCGTTAACGGGCGTTCAGACCTAAGCGAACGGTTGTTTTCGGAGTTCGCGCCAGACTAGATGCGACCACCGTGGTTAGAAATAGAATCAGCTCGGCGACTGAGCTGGCAAGAAAAAAATAGCAATTCGTTTCTTAATACCAATCGGTACGACTTCTAGGTGGTGCATCGAAATATGAGTAGCGTCCTCACAATTCACAGGAGTGCACACAGGAAACACTTGAAATTTGAAATTCGTGCGTATCGTGCGTAAAAATACTTTAACAAATGTCATTGCAGATGGTTTGAAAGGCACCTTCGCTTGTACGTAACCTCCACAAGGCTGATCCTAACCATAATTAAAATGGTATGAAGGAGGAACTAAATAGCCTGTGACTTTGTGCACCGCCCTAATTGCCCTTTAATTTTGGGATGCGATCGAGACGTTTAATGACTCGCCGGGCTCGAATGCATGTCGAGCGTGCGTTATCTTCATATGGGATTTACGTCGGTTTTGGTAATGGTCTACGGTGCGTTTGACCAGTTCTTACATTTGTTCACGTTGTGCACGGCCTAGCCCGAGTGCACTTGTTCCTGCAGTTGCGATCCATTATTCACATACGTATTCTGTCCCCAACATACCTTCTGTTCTCATTTATCTTGTCATTATACCTAATAACGTATTCCCTCCACCCGTTAGTTCCACGTTTGGTGGCCTCGTTTCTTATTAGTTAGTTCCTATTTCGCTGCTGCTTACGCTCAACGCTCATGTAGCTTGGTTTCGGTGATTAGAACAAGTGGTCTCGTTGCGTGAAGCAAGGATACCCCCGCCTCCTCCAACGCTTTAGCTATAACCAAGTGATGCTTTTCCTTTTATTTCCTGAAAGCTGCGGCCAAGGTGAAAACGAGTGACAGCGTGGTCGACGTAATTGGGGAGCCTTGAACGTGAGTGACGTCACGGCAATGTGACCTCACCTAAGTCATGCTATTGTGTTTTTGATGAAATACGAACATGATACACATGAATATCACTGAATGGCACATTAAGGCGCGCTACTTCAAAACCATATAAGAAGCACGGTGAAGGCCCAGGGAAACGTCAGTATTTCGATGTAAAAGCCAACTTCATATTTGTCTTCAGGGTACTTGCACGGGAGTACAAAGACAGACGTCGCAGCTTTGGTAGTGAACTGCTAGGTGACCGCGCACGCCTGTTTACAAGAAGGACGTTTGGGCTAATTGGTTTGTTACTTTCAGTAAAACCGTAATGCTTAAAGGACAACGACCAAATAAGAGGACATGGCGTGGTTAGCGCATGCCCTGTCCTCTTCCTTGGCGCCAATATTTCAAGCGGTACGGCTTGATCTAACTAATTACAACAGCCAAGAGGAGGCCATAGCGGCACCAAGTAATCTTCTCCTAAAGAGTGCAGAGCTGGAGACACACTCTCACCTGCACTTCCCGCTTCTCCAACGCATTCCTTTCCCGTTCACACTAATCTTCTTCCTTAATTAGGCATTCATTCCCTGGCCCCCTTTGATCTCTTCTTGCCCCTTGAAGGAAGACTAAAGAAAAAATCACAGCATATTCACGGAGTGACTGATACTGAGTGGGGCGAAGCGTCTGTCTGTCTGTCTGTCTGTCTGTCTGTCTGTCTGTCTGTCTGTCTGTCTGTCTGTCTGTCTGTCCGTCCGTCCGTCCGTCCGTCCGTCCGTGGGTATGCTTTGCGCTGGCTATGTTGGAGGGATGGACTGCCCTAGACCATAAGGGGCCATTTTTCTTCACTTCTGGCTTGTGGCACAGTCAAAGGGCAAAGTAGTAAACACGTTAACGGAGAGCAGTGAGAGACCACACTGTTGAGCCCGGACCCTGAAGTTCAACTCCAAGCGCTTCGGCAAGCTGAGGGTGCTGCCCAAGCACAATAACCCATGGCTGCCACCTAAGGAAAAAAAGTCCACGCTTCCCAATCTGACGGTTTTCAATAAAAAGCAATTTTTCCTCTTCCTCCTAGCGTCAATAAATTCCACCTTCACAATACCGACATCGCCACACTAGCCGCGAAAGGACGCTTGAGGAGTGAGAAAATGCACACACACAAAAAAAAATGCTGGTGGCGATGCCTCCTTTCAAGTTCCCGTGAACCGATCACTGGGACAAAATAGATCTTCAGGGTGTCCACTAGGACTTGCGTAGCTCCTTATTCGGTAAATAGGAAGCACATTGCAGGCTGAGGAGGCCGGAGACATAGCATACCTAGTTTCAGAGAATTCAGCGCGACTGAATTACGAATAAAATATTTTGACATCCGTGACGTCACGTGGGTGAGATTTAGGTGTGACTTTTCGAAGTGGCATCAAGACCTTTATTTTATGTTTTATTGCAGTGCCTATGAAGGCGAAATTAATGAGACATGCAGTTTTGAGAGCGTCATTTATCAGTCTAAACTGATTCATTGTTTAACTTTAGTGTCCCGTCAAGGATAGGTCATACCTATCATTTTATTCTTGACTCGCTGCCAGTTTACTGCAGCCTAATCTCGCGCTGCCTTTATTTGAGCTACGATAACTAAGCGTGGATAATGTTGCATTCGTCGCATTTCTTCTTCTTTTTATTTTTGTAGGAAATGCTCATCCGCTTGTATCCTTTTGCACATGGGTGACCTGTGTGTGTGTGTGATCGTGGGAACGATGCACTGTCTAACGCAGGCACGACGTGGATGGAGGAGATTGTGTCGCTCATCATGAACGGCGGTGACCCCGACCGGGTGAAGAACAAGCTGCTCGTGTACCGGGTGCAGCACCTCGAGGTGGGACCCCCCGTGGGGCCACCTGTGGCACCTGCGCAAGACGCGCTCGCCGCGTCTTCTCGCCACGCACCTGCCACTCAAGCTCATACCGAAGCAGCTGCAGCAAGCCAAATGCAAGGTCAGTCGCTGCACCATTCTAACTTACGTTTTAAACGTCATTGTTTGCCTTTTTCGACAGTTCTTTGTACATTTCACATCGATCCGTAATCTGGTTTGTTACGGTCACGTAACTGCAATCAGTTATCCGGTTCGTAATCCACAATCCGTAATCCGGATGGTAATCCGATCATGTAAGCAATCCGTAACACGACTTTCGAACAGAGGTTGCTGTTGCGGTAGCTACACTACAGAAAGTGTCTGCCTCGCGGCCCTCAAATGAAGAAGCGTTGACGAGGAATACCACATTCCCATGGCTTCATTAACACCACCGTTTGCCATTCATTTTCACTACACATATCTCTCGTTACTGTTATAATTTTAGTACTAATATGCTTTACACACGTTTTCTGCGCACAATTTTAGACTCTTATGCAGTTACTCAACAGAATCATTGCTCACATTTGAGATATTGTCCTGGTGCTCTTTGGCCGTCGCTGCGCCATTAGACAACATGCATTATGTCATCCCCTATCACTTACCGTTCGAGGGACCTCACACTGTAGACACCATGCGATCGTGAGCGTCCCTGATCGAACCGTCACAGCTGTGGTTCTAAATGACCCTTCAGAATCTGCAGTAATACTGCGGTCACGCTGGCCATGTGTACGCTGTCTATCAAAAGTGTAGTGCAGGGCTCGGAAGTAACTTGGATCGAATTTCGCATGACTTCAGGCGCCTTACGAATCTGGCTTACAGTATGTTGTTCGTGTTGTCTACCACGGAAACACATTAATTCGCACTTCTAATTTACTTTACTTTCAAGCGACATGGTCAAAATTTTATTTTACGTTCATGGCTAAGTATCTCACTCAACAGCTGCAGTTCTCGTCCGCACAATTTTGCCCGCATTTGGTTTAATTACCAGTGTAGCTGATTTTTACATTCTTATAACAAGTGGAAATGACAAGCATTTTTATGACACTTCCTGTCGTCATTGTCGGTCCGCAGCGGAAAGTTTCGAAAACTGCCGGAAGGCGTGGAAATTGTCTTAATAAAGAGTGCAATAGTGCCTTATTGAAGGATGACAGTTTTATTTTAGGCATAGCGAGGTGTTTTCGCCGTTTGTCAGGAGAGCCGCGTCATGCCACTTGGAACGTGGCCACAAACGGTAACGTAGGCGCCGATGTGACGTAGGCACTTTCCTTGATCCCTTCCATCGGTTTTTTTTTTTTTTTGTCGCGCAAAAAAAAAAAAAAGAAACGGCCATTTTTTGTATGTGCTGTGCAGAATCATGGTCCAACTAGCCCAGCAGAGAGTACTTCTAGCTGATGTCAGTGTTAGAGTCGTATTTATTACTATCGACTCCTCTATTCCTTTAATGCCAGCCAGATGCGCCCGATCAAGCCGTTCACCCCATCTCCACCAGCCCTTTCCTGCTTTCACCCGTCGCCTATAGCCTTCCATGTAATTTGCGTTCGTGGGGGAGAGAACCAATTATACGGTGCCGCGTGACAGAAATGATGCGTACGCCAGGTCTCCATGGGCGGTTAAAACTAAATTTCGTGCTGGTTTTGCCGTGTGTGCTCGCCTGCCTCATCTGCGAAAAAAAAAAAAAACTCCCTAATCTCTTGCAGTCTGTCCTTGCTTTATTATATTTATTTTTGTCTCATCATGCTACTGTCTTAGTTGCGACTGAACCGTGAAAACGCAACCGTTTTTCTTGTTCGTTGAAATCTGAAACAAAGAATGCTCTTTGCGACATTCGGTTGACCTGCTCGAGATATTGTTGAACTTATAAGTGGTCGCATTAGGTCGTGCTTGTACGCAAGATTGATTTCACGTTTCACTCGTTTCGTGATTCTGCACATTGCAAGCGTTGTTTTCTGGTAGCCCAGGAAAGAACGCTTGTTTTACTTTAAGGCCTCGGCACGTGGTGCGCTGCGTCATTGTTCTCTTTCTCCTTTTCTATGTTTCTGCCGTTTGAGTGGGCTTGTTAGTGCACGTCTGCAACAACAGATGACTCCGACTGTATCGGGCGTGCTTTTGTGTAGACTGCGAACAAAAGACAACTGGCAGTTGTGTTCGCGATTACACCAAATGCAAGAACGATAATGAACGACCCGCTATAATAGTACCAAAAAAATTGCGTCATTGATTCGCTCCATGCACGGCGCAGTCAATCTTCCGCTGCACCTTTCCATATCGGGAAGGCCGCGCGTGACAGTGTATGCAGCTCCGCGGTTCCATTTATAGTAGCGCCGTAAAACCAAGTGGTGCCGCTCCTTTCACGTGGCGGCCCTCACTGGCACGGCAATCTTTGATCTTGCTTTTTGCTTGCCGCGTAACCCGGGGATCGAGAGGTGCCGTATAGGCGTCGCTAGGCGGGGCAGTCTTCCTTTCTCTTCTATGAAAGCCCTCTTTTACCGCTATATCCCCTGTCCCGGTACAGAGTTCGCTTTAGCGTAGTCGTACCCCTTTCAATATACAGTTGCAGCCTATGGTTGTTATTGCCTCCCTGGTCGTGCAGTTAGGGTAAAAGGTGCAGTCAGGCCTCTTTTATTCGTAAATGTTTTCTTCTAGGTACGACTGGATCACGGCCATACAGCTGTTTAAAAGCGCGCCGGGTTGACGGAGTGCACCGGAAAGTATAGAAGCCTCACTGTGGGGCTGGCTGAGCGTTCGTTGCAAACAATACCTGGGACAATACCGAAATCACCAGCACCGTGTAATTTGGGCTTGTTGTGCGTCTGCTTTCTGATCCTGATAGCTAGCATGATGAATCAGCACTTATATTTATTTTATGAGTACTTTGTACGGAATAAGCTTTATTGATTCATTGTGCGATGGTGGACGGGCACATTTTCGCTCAAGAGCTGACTGTAGCCAGTTCGACAAAACTGAAATGGAATATAGACTTGCGAAACCATGCAATATCGCAGTCGAATTTTCCACTGAACCTCGTCCTTTTTTGCAGTTTCACTAAGGACGGCATGATGCGCAGTGTTGCTTACGTAGTGAAAAACAAACAAACAGAAGAATACGGACTGTAAATGACTCGTGTGTTTTAAAGTTTTATGCCTCTTGGGAGATGCAGGAACTGTCAAGTCATTGCTCTCTTTTTTAATAAATATTTTGTTGCGCGTTAAAGGACCCCAGATGGTCGAAATTTCCGGAGCCCTATGCTATAAGGCATCTCTCGTAGTCATGTGGTGGTTTTGGAACAATAAACCTCACATGTCAAATCAATTCGTTACTAAATAACCGGCCAGCTGTGTTTAGAGTTAGGATACCGTACACTACGCTGGAAAATACAAACACCAGTGAAGCCGCTTTCAGGTTTGCAACGAAGTGCTGCAGCGATAAAATCTTGCTGCATGTCACTTGCTACACGAGAGTCTTACTGGCAACATTTCCTATATTGGCACCAATCGCTCCAAGAACTTCTGCGAAAGCCATGGTAGCAAAAACTATCATAACGAAACCAAACCTTGCATGTCATGATAATGTACATTTATACGAGTCTCTGGAATGGTGGTTATGACTCGTTGATACGTCTCTCTCGACGGAAGCGCGAGAACACCAAAGTATCAATCGCTGTTGCCAACGGCGTAACTGCGTAGGTTAGACTGAGCTGGGATTAACAACAGCTGTCTAGAGCGACAAAGGTTTTGGAAAGCAGCAACGCAAACGACCAGAACCAGAGACATCAGCTGACAGAACAAATCAGAAACTAGACTGAAGGCATTCCGCTGTGCGTGAGAAGAAACTAGCGAAGAAAACCACCGTGTTTATATCATTACGTTGACAGAAAGATGCGTTTAGTTGTTTAGGGGTGATAGTTTGGAGGCGAGACGTTTGCGTGACAGCAAAAGCGGTGAATTTATTGGAGAAAGACTTGCGCTGGAGACTGCCAAAATCAAATCCAAGTGGTGAGTCTGTTCGAAATGTGCGAACACCTGCGTGTATTTCGGAATTCCACACAGGTCGATGTTTCACCATCGTTGCTCAAGCTATCGGTTTGCTGCTGCACCCGTATTTGGAGCTTTTTAGGTCATTGTGCGTGCGGGAGGTAGTTGCCAGATACTGCACCGAAAGGGCCTATCCATCTCTGGCGAGGGAGTGCGTTACCGGCGGTGATCACCGGTGAGGCCGCCCCTCAGGCTTCTTAATGCAGTTCCATCACCACGCGGACTTTTTTTTTTTAATCTGGTTGGGAACTGGGTGGCACCGGTAATCGAACCACGGACCTCTTGCATGCGAGGCTGATGTTCTACCACTACGCCATTGCTAGGATGCAATTATTACGATCCCTTAACTCTTATCCCTAACCGTTGCCTTTCTAGGCCTCTGAAAACCACGTGCTTACAGGAGGTTTTCAGAGGCCTAGAATGGGAACAATTAGGGACAAGAGTTAACGGAGAGTACCTCAGTAATCTGCGTCTCTCCGTTGACATCGCATTGCTGAGTAACTCAGGGGACGAATTGCAACTCAATATTACGGAGTTAGACAAGGAGACCAGGAAGGTGTCTCTTAAAATTAATCTGCAGAAAACGAAAGTAATGTACAACAACCTCAGAAGATAGCAGCACTTCGAGATAGGTAATAGTGCACTTCATGTTGTGAAAGCCTATGTCTACTTAGGACAGGTATTAACCAGGGAGCCGAACCACGAGATTGAAGTAACCGAAAGAGTAAGAGTGGGGTGGAGCACATTTGGCATGCACTTTCAAAATATGACAGGTAGATCGCCACTGTCCCACAAGAGGAAGGTATATAGCAGCTGTATATTGCCGGTACTGAGCTACGGAGCAAAAACCTGGAGACTTGCAAAGAGGGTTCAGCTTAAATTGAAGACGATGCAGCGATCAATGGAAAGAAAAATGGTAGGTATAACCTTAAGAGACAAGAAGAGAGCAGATTGGATTAGGGGACAAACGGGGTTTAAGAATATTATAGTGGAAATCAAGAAGAGGAAATAGACATGGGCCGGGTATGTAGCGTGTAGACAGTATAACCGCTGGTCATTAAGGGTAACTAACTGGATTCCCAGAGAAGGCAAGCGGGTTAGGGGGAGACAGCAGATTGGGCGGGCAGATGAGATTAAGAAGTTTGCGGGTATAAATTAGCAGCAGCAAGCACAGGACTGAGCTAACTGGCGGAACAAGGGAGAGGCCTTTGTCCTGCAGTGGACGCAGTGAGGCTGATGATGATGATGATGATGATTATGATGATGAAGTCATTGTGACTTTATTGCTTTGTAACAGCACATACATGGTGTGCTTTTATAAACGATTTTAGAGAAGTTCTTTAAGCACACAGCTTTAAGCTGTTTCTGCACTTCAACTTCGTAAGATGTTTTGACGAGATCTGAAAATTGGATTACATAGTTTTTGTCACGCTGAAAATTCATTCTCGAAAAAAAAAAAAGCCGTAGTGTGGGCTATATGGGCACTTTGTTATGAAAGCTGCTAACAGGATCAATTTAGTTTGTAGACCGAGCTACGATATTGGTTTCGGCTAGGGTAAAACGCACACAGCGACTTCATTTAATAAATTCGAATTTCTCGGATAACCGCGAAGTAACTCTATTCCTAAAGAAAGAAGAAAAAGTAAAACAGTACTTTTGAACCCGCAAATCTTATCTTTATTATTATTATTATTATTATTATTATTATTATTATTATTATTATTATTATTATTATTATTATTATTATTATTATTATTATTATTATTGCATTTCTGGGGCTCTCAGTTCAAAAACAAATGCACTGCTCCTCGTATATTTAGAAAAACTTCCTGCTTTTCTGTACCATTCGTCAAAACTCGATATGGCAAAGCTACTAGAAAGGTTTATGCCCCTACTCTTTTTGAATACCATCCCCGACAGTTTTTTTTTTCGGCAATGACTAAACGCAGTCAACGAAAGTGCCTAAGGTCTTTTTAATGCTGCATCAGTTATCGCATTATGGGTAAAATCTTTTAAAAAATTTTCAATACTTATCTTCACCTTTCTGCTGTTTAGGTAGTATTGCTTCCGCTAATTTGATTCTTGATTGTTATTTTGTTTAAATGGAGCGTAAATGAGTCACATGTATTCTTGCTCAGATTGTTTACATGAAAAGCTTTTCAATATGTATGTCATCTCTCGTTTGCCGATGGGCCGGGCCAAGTCCTCTGTCACAGGTCCCGTTACTTTGGGAGGCGATCGCCGGGCTAATTCCAAGGACCGAAGTATCGCCCCCCCCCCCCCCGAACCGTACCTCGAAAGCGTGGACAGTTTAGAAGTGGTCCTATTTGGCGCGCCAGCGGACGCTGGTTGTGGCCCAAAAAACAAGTCAGAGCCGAGAGTTGATAAACAAAACAAAATATATTCTCAATTATGGCAGATCAAAACGATACACAAGTATGCACACTCGACAATAGTCGAATACAATATGTCGCCAATCAAACAATGTATTACACAGTACAATAAGCCACACTCGAAACAACGGGCCCAGACAACAATACGCACTACAGTGCAGTCGCATGCATCGAAGAACCAAGGCACTTAAAGACTAAAAAGTTAGGAAACTTATTCGGTCCAAAGTTCTTGGAACAAAAGTCTGGATGATACTCTTCCGAGAATCACTCACTCAAAGTCCAGCGTTGTTGTCGTTCCGCTGCCCCGAAGTTTCTCTTCCAGGAAACTTCGCGTCTTCAATTGGCCGCTCTCCAGGCTCCAAACTTCTTCGCCGGTAACACGTCGGCTTCACACACGCAGCTGTTGCCACGCGTCTTCACTCGATAGCGGTATACACACACTCTTGCCTGTAGCTTGAGTCTTCATCCCTCAGGTGGAAATCCTCTTCTTCTCCTCCTTTGTCACGGAAGACAAAAGGCCTCGCCGCCAAGGCGGAACAACCTACGCACTCTGGCGCATACTTTCTTCTTCTCCTGCTTTGTCGCTAAGGACAAAACCTTCACCGACAGACGCGGCGGAATAACCCCACGCACACTGGTGCTAGCTTCCTTCTTCTCCTCGTCTGTCATCTCTGCTGCTCGGTTAAATACCTTCACGCGGGATTCCAGAAAATTCTCATCATTTCGTCGGCACGATACGCAGCGAAGGCTGGGGAAAGCGCGAGACGGTACGAGGGCCGTCCGCGTCAGATGACGCAACCCTGCATCACCACGCCCATTTCCATCGAGAAATTTCTAGGGCTTCCTCGGCCGCCGATGTTAGGAGGTTCGTCGGTGAACTTACGCTTCCGAGGGGAGAGGAACGCGCGCCCGGGGAGTCTTTAGATGCGTTTTTTTCTTTTTTTATCGTTGAACTCGAGGCATCTCTCCGGCGCTTCGTCGCGAGAATTTGGCGGCGCACCCTTTTTGAGCGCTTGTTTTGTGACATCCTCCAAGCCACCGTCTGGCTTTGACAGGCCTGTTATTTGTTTTGTACAACTCAAGATGATAATTATTATTATTATTATTATTATTATTATTATTATTATTATTATTATTATTATTATTATTATTATTATTATTAGTTTCTTGGGCACTGCTAGGACTCGAAATAGCACCGATGGATTCGTCTGTGTGTGCAAACAGTACACACTGAGCGTCGGTCCATTGACGGGGTTGATGCACCGGTCGCGCAGGAATGTACATTCGTCTTGTTTTATGGCATGCCAAAAATCGGCCATCGCTTTGTCGCCCGTGATAGTTAGTGCTTGAACGCAGTGATCCCGTAGACCCCACGCACCTATACATTTAAGTTGCTCAATATAGCAATGCGCTTTTCTTCTAGTTTTCTCCTTACATGTCGCCGCATATCCAGATGAAACGTCGGTCGACACCGCGATTCCATCACATTGCGTCGCTCTTGCGTGACCTAAAGTCTGCGCGGCTCGCCCTTTTGCGTGTCTCGCATGCAGATGGCGTGATCTCGCGAGCGAGTAATCGCTCCGTGTCGTAGCCCAAAGCGCGCCATTCTGCTTACCCGCCACTGCACTGCCGTGCTCGGACCTACACAGCGCTCGCTTACGTACCACGGGTCACGCTCGTTCCTTTTTCCATTTGGCCCATTCAGGAAGAGGCTCAACTCCGAGCGAATCGTTGTTCTAGGAAAGCGCGCATGTTAGCTCCCGTATACAGCGTTGACGGGACGTCGTACACCCATACGCTCCACATGTTTCGCCGCGTACCGTGCTGCGGAGTTTCAAAACTGCGCAAGGGGAGATGGAGAGTTCTTGCAGGCCTAATAACAGCGCGGCGCGCGTTTCGTATGCGCGACGCAAAAACGTGCGCCGGATACAGCGGTTCGGTGCGCGTCGTATTGTGGCGAGTGCAATTGTGTTTGCGGTGTAGCTGCTGCTACGCTTTTACATACGTGACCGGGGGAGTCAAAACTGACACGTGGCATATCTAACGTTAGGACCTCGCTGAAAAAAAAAAACTGGCTCGACCGCTTTAGTGCGAAGCCGTGTTACTGCGCCTGCAGTGTTTCAGGGGCGATAGGGATCACTGTATCGTGAACTAGCGGTTACATTACAGGGCAAGCGGCTGGCGTCGTGCTTGTTTCTAGACACCGCCTCTTCCTTTTCAGCGTTCTTGAATGAAATCGCTCTTTATTCTTGAGTAATACACGCGATAACCTCCTTAAGATCACATCAGGTTATGGTAGGTCATTTGAGTTTTCTCGGGATTGAGGTGCACCTTATTAGGAAACAATTTTCTTACAAATTCAACAAAATTGTGTGTACTTCACTAAACTATCTAATGCATTGTGAATCACTCCCGGAATAATTCGTTCAATATCTCCTATAAGCCTCCTAAGTATTCATTTGTGTTGAGTCACATCCCCATACCATAACTTGTATGGTGATCGCAATGCCTCAACGTCGTGCCATTGTGATCCTTTGATCGTTGAGGAGTATTGCCCCAACTTTTTCCTCATGTCTAATAAGGTGGAACATTAACTCGTTTGTAAGTGCATCTCATTCACCCTTCGTTCATAATTGCTTTTATTTGGTGATTTGTTAGTCAATTATTTCATTCGTTCATCTATGCTTTCTTTTAATGATGGAATGGGTGGTTGATTGATTGATCTGTTCATTCAGTCATTCAAGGTGGAAGAGATCAGTGCTAAATGTCATAAAAGTACACAGGGTAGATAACCAGACAGCTGTCTTGTCTTTAGTTCATTCTCACTGATTTGTGTGACCAACACCTAACAGTTTTTATACTCCTCGGTTTCTAACACTCACAATCTGCTGCTCTGCAACGAAGCACCGCATCCACTAATATATGCTGGTGAGCGTCATTTGTATCGTTGCATCACACTTTTTTGGTCGCGACATTCGATTGTTGATTTGAGTGAGAGATAGCGACGACGGTGCTTATGTTACTACTGCCGCGCAGATAATCTACGTGGTTCGGAATCCCAAGGACAACGCGGTGTCCTACTTCCACCACCACAAGATGAGCACGTTTCTCGGCAACTTCAAGGGATCCTGGGACGAGTTCCTCGACCACTACATGTCCGGCCACGGTAGGACAACATGTACAGACCTCATATAGTGACCTGCCTTGATGGCTAAGCGGTTACCGTGTTGTCCTGCTTAGATGAATGGGCAGCTGGACTGGTTGGTAAATGTTTCCAGAACTTCTTGAACACAGCGCGAGTAAGGTATGTGCGAACTGGTGGTGTAACTTCCATAGAAGCCCATGTATATAGCAGTTGGCAGCTAGTTGTCACCGTCGCCATCTACGTATAGAAGAGAAAAGTAACAGTTAACATAAAATAAAGTGTGACGTCACAACCGGAAGCGGTAGGGGTGTCGTGCATTTGCCCTACATGGTGCGAAATTAAAATGTTTCTTAATTGCCAACCTTTTACGTGCCGTTAGAAATACGCAATTTTATTGTTCCTTATACCTCGCTATATATAGTGTGCGCGCGTGAAGAAATACCATTAGGAAAGATTCAAGAACCAAAGCTGTTTTATTTCCACAATGGTGTTTTCAAAAGATGCCGAGAACTTCGCAGAGCAAGTTGACACAGCTTTTCACGAACACAATATTATAACAGTTAGAAAATTCGCGTTGCCTAATCGTGGAAAACCACTGCAGCAAGTCACAAGCCTTGAGAACATCGCTTTGGCAACTGTAGATTGGATTGGATAAACTTTTATTTGGTCCTCCAATACACAGATCACTGTGTTGCGGGCAGCTCCCACGTGGGGACTGAGATGCCAAGCTCCTCAGCCGCCTCGCGGGCTTGGTGGACAGCCCAGAGCTGATCTGCCAAGGATGAGCTGCGGATTGCCGCCTCCCATCTGGCAGAGGTGATGTGCGATAAATGAGCGAATTTGGTGCACTGCCAGAGCATGTGTTCTAATGAAGCTATTTCCCCACAATGTGGACAAAGATTACTTGGATATAGGTCAGGGTACATGATGTGTAACATTTTCAAAGTAGGGTACATCCGCGTTTGCAAAAGCCTTAATGTAAGTGCTTGGGGCCGGGTTAGATTTTTGTGAGGTGGAGGAAAAATCCTTCTAGACAGGTAGAAATGTTTAGTGAGCTCGTTATATGTTGTAAGAATTTCCCGGTTATCCCCTTCACCGCTAGAACGCATCCCCGGGGAGGCGCGGTTGGAGAGTTCTCGCGCCGCCTCGTGTGCTGCTTCGTTGAGATTGGGAGGGGAATCGTTGATTTGTCCAAGGTGAGCTGGGAACCAACTCAGAAGATGATGTGTTATGTTCTTGCCTTGCAGTATTTTTAGCGTTTGTTCACAGACCGTCCCCTTGGTGAACGCCCGTAGTGCTGCCATGGAATCACAGTAGACCACTTCAATGTTATCCATCTTGAGTGCTAAGGCGATGGCCACTTGTTCCGCAATGATTGGGTCTTTCGTCCTGACCGTCGCTGAGTTGACGACATGGCCAGCCCCATCGACTACCACTGCCACAAACGCTTTCCCATTGGCGTAGGAAGACGCGTCAACAAATGCGACCCCTCGTTCCTCGTTTGAGACTTGACGAAGTATAGTCCTGGCCCTCGCTACTCTTCTTCCGACGTTGTGTTCTGGATGCATGTTTCTCGGTATAGGAGATACCGTGATAGTCTCCCTGATGTTGTCAGGGATATCATTGTAATTGCGTCTGATTGCTCTTGGGTTTTGGCCCAGCTCCTGCAGGATCATTCTCCCCGACCTTGTAGTAGATAACCTTGCAAACTGTGCTCTCTCTTGGGCTTCTGCTATTTCTTCGAGCGTGTTGTGTATGCCAAGCTCAAGCAGACGCTCGGTGCTGGTATGTATGGGTAGGCCCAGGACCTTCTTGATAACTTTCCTGAGGAGCACATTCAGTGTCTCGGACTCTGCTCTTGACCAGTTGTGCATTGCTGCCTCGTATGTGAAGTGACTTAGAACAAACGCATGCATCAACCTGATGAGGTTGTCTTCCTTGATCCCATTTCTTTTGTTGGCCACTCTGCGTATGAGGTGCACCGCACTGTCTGTTTTCCGAGTTAACTTGGCAATAGATTTGCTGTTGGCGCCGGTAGACTCTATCAGCATTCCCAGGACTTTGATGGAGTCGACCCTCTGGATGGCATCCCCTTGATTTGTACGGAGTTGGATGTCTATCTGGTTTAAT
The DNA here is from genome assembly GCF_013339725.1 of Rhipicephalus microplus. Lineage (NCBI taxonomy): Eukaryota > Metazoa > Arthropoda > Arachnida > Ixodida > Ixodidae > Rhipicephalus > Rhipicephalus microplus. The sequence goes on along the minus strand of NC_051168.1, from coordinate 92,788,205 downwards.
GGCTTCCATCCCCTGGGCTTTGGTCCCCGGCGTGCAGTCCGATAAAGCAAAAGTTCTGACTTACTCGAGGAGCACTTGAGCCCGGAAGGGCGAAGGTAGTCTTCTACGGTGTCAATCGCCTCTTGCAGAGCGCTCTCAATCTGCCCCTCGCTTCCACCTGTGCACCAGATGGTAATGTCATCTGCGTAGATGCTGTGCTTCAATCCTTCAATGCTCGATAATTTCTTTGACAGTCCAATCATGGCAATGTTAAACAGCATTGGTGAAATCACTGCCCCTTGTGGCGTGCCCCTTGCTTCTAGTTCGATTTCTCCGGTCTCGATATCTGCAATCTTCATCACGGCTTTCCGATCTGTAAGAAAGGACCATACGTAGTCATAGAAGGCTTTCCCTAGACCAAGCTTGGAAATTGCTTCGAGTATGAATGAATGGTGGATGTTGTCAAACGCTTTTTCTAGATCTAGGCACAGAATGGCTCTCACGTCTCTGGTTTCATTGTCAATGATCTGGTGTTTGATAAGCTTCAATGCATCTTGTGTGGATAGCCCTGCCCTGAATCCAACCATATTGTGTGTATATATGTTGTTATCTTCCAAGTACTTGTTTATCCTGTGCAGTATGGCATGTTCTGCGACCTTGCCGATACATGATGTCAAGGATATTGGCCTCATGTTGTCCAAGTTAGGGGGCTTTCCTGGCTTAGGAATAAGGATCGTGCTGGCCAGCTTCCACTGCTCTGGCACCCTGCCTTCTTTCCATGCTGAATTGATCATATCCCTCAGGGTTTCAATTGAATCGTCATCGAGGTTACGCAGGGCCTTGTTTGATATACCGTCCGGACCAGGGGCCGACCTGCCGTTGAGATCATGCAAGGCTCTTCTGATCTCCTCGATGTTAAAGTCGCCCTCAAGACCTGGATTTGGCGTGCCCTGGTACTGTCTACTTGGTGGTGCCAATCCTCTTTTGATTGGGAGGTACTTATGCACGAGCTGCTGGACAACTTGCTGTTCTGTAGTGCGCCCTATCTCTTTATGCAAAATTCGAGCGATGACATGCTTTTGATTTGTTTTGGTGGTGTTTTCGTTGAGGAGATGCTTTAACATATTCCATGTCTTGCCATTGCGCATCTGACCATCGACGGAGTTGCAGATTTCGTCCCATTGCTGCCTCGATAGTGTGCGACAATGTTCCTCGACTGATCTGTTTACCTCAGCTATCTTCTTCCTCAGTCTTCGGTTCAGGCGCTGACCCTTCCAACGGTTGAGTAGTGCTTGCTTTGCCTCAAGAAGATGAGCAAGCCGGCTATCCATTCTTTCAACCGGAAGATCTGTGGTAATGGTGGAGGAGACGGATTTGATGTCATCTTTAATCTGTTTGACCCACTGCTCCAAGCCTTGTCTGTGGCCATCTTGTTCCCTTTCCATCCTTATTTTCCTGAACTTATCCCAGTCTGTGAAGTGGAATTCTCTCTGCTTTTTACGCTCCACGGAGAAGGTAGTGGCAAGAATGCAGTGGTCACTCCCTAGGTCTACAGCAAGGTTCATCCACTGGGCCTTCTTGATGTTCCTTACAAATGTAAGGTCCGGGGTGGAATCCCTGCAGCAAGATGTACCAAGCCTTGTTGGTAGGCTGGGGTCTGTGATTAGGGTGAGATCAAGTTCACTGGCGCTTTGCCAAAGTCGATTTCCTTTCCCAGTGTTGTACTTGTAACCCCATGTATGATAAGGGGCGTTGAAATCACCTGCTATGACGAGTGGACATTCCCCGGCGATATTAACAGCTTTCTTTAGAACCGTCTTGAACCCTTGCTTTTGTTCCTTTGGACTGCTGTATATATTAAGAATGAAAATGCTCTGACGGTTGCTGGTACCCGGCACGATCTCTACCAAGACGTGTTCCAATCGGCCTGCTTCTATCTTGAGGTCATGGGTTACGTGCGTTAGTTTGTTGCATACGAAGGTGCAGACTCCCCTCCCTTCAGTATCCCCTATTACAGGCCGGAATCCAGGCAACGTTGCTTGCGGTGAAAGGGTCTCTTGTAATAATATAATATGAGGCTTTTCTTGGCTGCTCCTGATATACTGCTGCAGGGTTGCCTTCTTTTTAAGGTAACCTCTACAGTTCCATTGCCAGATACGAAATGCTTCACGTAGCGCTGCCATCATGGTTATTACATGGGTGGCCAGAGCCTGATGCTGCACCTGTCGACAGGTTTGGTACCACTAGTATTGGTGGCCGAAGGGGTGAGCTTGGTGCATGAGGAGGCCTTGCTGTGTTGTGCAGATCTGCTTCGAGCTTTGTAATGCGCAAAGTCATATGCTCTTCCAGTGCCGCCACGCTTGATTGTAGCCTACCCATCTGCTCGCTAAGATTGGCTACTACTTTGCTGAGCGTGTCAAACACCTCTTTCATATCTGACATGGTCGTTTGGTTGGCTTCCACGTGTTCTGCCATGACTGCCCTCTTTTTCGCGGTTCTCGAGTCCCCCACGTTTTCAGCCACAGGGACATCAACTGGCTGAGGCATTGGCTGTGAAGATTGCGCGCTGGTTAGCTTAGTGAGAAGAATTTTTATTTCCTTTAACTCAGCTGATAGCCTCTCATTTGATTTTGTAAGTCTCGCGTTTTCTTGCTCTAGCTGTGCAATTCTATCATGCTCTGGCAGCTTACCTGTCATCACCTCTGCCCCGCCGTTGCGCACTCGCTCAGCCCAGCTGCCTTTCGAAGTAACTGCAGGCGTCCTCCCCGGATGTGAATCCGTGATCTCGAACTGAACGCCAGGTAGCTGGCCGTTCGGGGGCCGCCCAGGCTGATCCCGACCCTGATGGTGACCTTGAGAACACGAGCGCCCCCGTGATTGGGAGCGGGCCTTGGGTCTAGAACCTCTTCTGGAACGCGACCTCCCCCTGGAGTGGGGCCGCCTTTCCTGTTCTTGTGTAGTCTGGATGCTCTGGGTCCCGTAGGCTGGAATAAGCTGCTTGTCATTGATGTCTGGACTCGATGTGATTGATGCGTCCCGGGCTTCTGCGGCTGCTCGCGATCTTTCCCAACGTCTGCGTCTGACGACGTATGGCACTAAGAACCTGTTCTTGCACTCCTTGTCTGCCGTGGGATGGTGACCGTCGCACAGCCTGCATCTTGGATTGCACTGGTGCAGGCTATCTGGGTTCTTGATTTCGCAGCCTCTGCAGATTGTTTCAGCTGGGTTCGGACAGACGTCAGCCCGATGTCCCAGCTTTCCGCAGACGTAACAAATATCGATGTTCTTGCGGTAAAGGGAGCACTGCAAAAGTGAAGGTCCATATCTCACGAATCTGGGCACCTTGTGTCCTTCGAACGCTATGATGATTGTCCCGGTGTCCTTGATTCTCTTCGCCTGCAGCGCGAGCGGGTTGTTCGCGTTCACAATCTTTCGGGTCAAAATGTCCTGAGTATCGCTTACGGGGATCCCGCGAATCACTCCTTTACAAGTGTCGTGGGGTGCCGCGGCGTACGCGCTAACCTCGAAAACTTTGCCTCCAATGTCAATTTGCTTGACCTTGAGGTATCTTGAAGCTCTGTCTTGGTCCGGAGTGCTTGCCACCATAATGTTCTGCTGCAAGTTGGAACAGATGATGTCCTGCATGGCCTCTTCCTCTTTGACGCCGGCCGCCAGTACTATCGCGTCTGCCACGGCTCCAGTGCCAATTCTCGAGATATTTAATCCTCCACGTGGTCGTAGCACAATTTTGCTGAAGTCCTTAGGTAGTGGCGGCATGCGTCCAGCTCGCACGATTGTATGCTTGGTGTCATACCTACTACGACTGGCTCGAGCGTCTCCCGCAACGCCGGCCTCGGTGGAACCCTTGGCAGCAGGAACGCTAACCGCGGCTTGCTTATTCCTTGAGCGTCTCGTTTCGGCTTCCTTCCAACCCATTTCTTCCGTGCAATCATCTGGAGAGATGTCCTCTCCATCTACTTGGTATTCCATTTTCAGTTGCAGATACTGGAACGCGCAGAGCGTTGAGTCGCGTTGGCGCCGGGCCGGCGCATCGGCGACAATCGCCTCTTTGGTTAGGCCTAAATCCCCCGGTGGCGTTGCTGTGCAAAAATGTCCCAAAAAACGGTTTAAAAGTCCACTCACCGGCACAAAGGTGGTATCTGCTGATTTCTTAAAAACTTAGGCACACGATGAGAGTAAAAACTCGGCGACAAATTCGTGAATACCACAGGAAAGCATTCTTGAAAGCAGGAGCCGATCTTCGCGCGTCCGCACTGGTCGGCACCGTTTGTCGCAATCTTGGCAACTGTAGAGTACATCATCTCATTGCTTATCGTGTCACCTTCACCGACACCAGAGGCAAGCGAACGCCGGCCATACGCCAGCGAAGGCAGTCGACAATGACAGGAGTGGCTATCGAACACATTATGTGAACTAGTTCAGTTCTGATATTAGATGCCAGTAAACAGTGCATAGGCTAATGAACTACGGAAGGTACGCATGAAACTACCACGCACAAATAAGCGATGCCTCGTCGACCCCACCATGCATCAAACTAAACACAAGCTCTTATCGCAGATTGCCTGGATGCCCCCACCCCCCTATTTTATAGCACTCGACCAGAAATTTAGGCAATCGACCATTTAGCCAGGTGTCATATAAACCGTAAATTCATAGTTTACCTTGGCATAACTAGATTTACGATTATTTAAAAAAAATAAAATAGATTGGCTTTATAGTTTTGGTTATTTCTTCCCTCTTCACCTATTCGCGCATCAATCATCGGTGGGGCTATGATGCCCATGTCCATACGTTTCCGACACTTTTCGTTCAAAGTTTTCTGACCCATGTAATTTTACCATGGCGCAGGTGCCACAAGGGCACCAGAAGGGATGCGTCACGTGATTCTTTTGCTGTGTTCGCCGTATTTGCGATATGTTACACAGGTGCGGCTAAAAGCACGAATTTTCATTCCTCGAGACGGTAGCCCCATTTGGACAAGGACCGCATGAAAAAAAAGCGCCATTCATTAACATTTAGGTGCATCTATACAAGGTAGCGCGTTTAAGACTGAAACAAATGTTTATCAAACTAAAGGCGCTTAGGTATATTCCGGAGGGGTTAAAAGAACCCGCGGTGCGCAGCTGCGACCTGACTACTATATAAATTTGGCTTTTGGTGTGTACCACCCCCCCCCCCCCTCCGAAAAAAAATTTAATTTTCGTGTTGGGTAGCGCGCTATCACGGTGTAGTTTCGCTCGTGAAAACTGTCCGCAGAGTATTGTCTCCGACTTTGGAGCCACGCGTCATCGTCTGAGCTAACATAATCATCATATCTGAATATCCCGTAGGGCACGTGGGTGCAGAGTTGAGTGAAAACTTCAAAAGACCACGGTGTACTATAGACTGCATGGCTGTCGTGTGATGACTTTCCGGCTAAGTTTGGGTGTGTGTACGTCCTTTTGTTTTGCCGGCCATGTTTACTTGATGTCACTGATTTGACGACTTCCTGGACCTTTTGTTGATATATATTTTTTTCTTGGAGGACTATATGTATTTAGAAGATCCTGGGAAAGTCATATTCGCCAAATGCTAAAGAATGTATGCCACATCTGCGCATGTAAGCACAAGACGTTTCGGCACGAATGATGATAGAAAAAAATAGAACTGTACCTTGCTTTCATCTTGCAGTAATTAACCTTTTGATTGGAGGTTAGTGAAAAGAGAATTTCCAAAGGACGCTTCGCAAATCTGAGCTCATTTACTCTGTTGTTCCATTGATAATATCAGGAGTTCCGATACTTCGCGCAATTGACCTCCAAATGTTTCTTGACCTTCCCGTGCAACTTGGACCCGTCAGCAATACACGTCATCAATTCACGACTTTTTGCTTCTGTACGGGCTAACCGCGACGTTTCGTAAACGTCGCAACAATTTTCCGCTGATCATACCTGAGGTTTTTCAACAAGTACTCTGTACAGACAAGCATCTAACCGCAGATACGGAACGAAACGACGATCGAACGCCGAAGTGTGCTCCGCTTTGTCGATTTCGTAATACGCCGGCAGAGCTGTTTCATAGCATAGCACGCCATGGTGTACAGTCATACCTATGTTCTTTTTCACTTTTCTTCTGTGTAAGGGCATACGCTGCTTCCGTGTGCATTTCTGCCGCGAACTACGAGAAGACTTAAGCGACGGTGATGACGTCTGTTTCAGGAAGCCATTACTCTTTCTCGTCCGTTGGCGTTATATCGATGTTATGGAGGCTCGGCCGATATTCATCGATCATTTGTTCGTGACGTCCGGTCAGGGTCGATTATGCGGGCGTCCGTCCTCGACCTTGTCGCGTCTACAAATACAAAGGCCGTTGTCTGACGGAGAGGTTGTACGAACGACGGTGCTGGCAGTGGCACGTGGGTTTTGCGTCGAGATGGTGGTAGAAACATTTATTGCCACTCTAGGATGCAGGGGCCGAGCACTCTCATGGCACATGGGTACAAAGTTGGGCAAGAGTACCAAGTTTTGCAAGTCAGTTGACGTTCTTTTCGTAATGGTCTAGCTGCTTATCGAAACAACCAAGTTTTTGAAAAAAAAGTCACAGTTTCGCCAAAAGGGCGAAGCAATGAATGCGATAGCAACATATTCAAATATTCTACGAAGCAAGGCTACTATGTTTAGGAGCAATATAATTGTAGTAAACATATACCTGCTAAGCAACCAAGTTTTCTGCGAAGTGGTCACGGTAGATGACGACGGGACTCGTGCGTAGTGACGGCGATGATATACGAAGTGAGGCTGGCAGTCAACTCAGTTAGATCCGGTCTCACGTAACTCTACAACACGCTGGTGTAAGAGAACATGGCTGCTGCAGGTACACTTTTGGAACTGCTTTTTTTTTCGTGTTGAGAGCGCCGCTCGTAGAAGCTCCCGCCTGCTTTGGGGGCACAAGCTGCGCTGATTGTTGCTGCGATAGCGTGGTAACCATAAGCGGCCCCTCCCACTCCTTGTCCACTCACGAGATAAGTGCGTGTGCAGACAACCCCGGTCGGAACGGCGATGTTCGCTCCGCAGCGTTTCATCGTGTTCAGCGAAGATGACGGCAAAAATCAGCCGAGACTGTCCATATATTTGCTATCGCAATAAGAGAACGTACAACGCGACGAAAGGAAGTAATTTCGGGGAATCTTATGTGTCATCTGCAGTCGCTCAAGCAGGAAAAATGAACGCAGAGGCGTCTACGACAGAAACGCGAATACAGTTGCTCTGGTAATCCCTCTCTGCCGCGGTGGCGTTACGGTACTGGGCTGCTGATCCGAATTTCGCGTGCTCTATCCAGGTGGCAGCGGTCGCGTTTCAGTGGGGGTGAAAAGGTAGAAGCCCATGTATACTTTGCAATGTCTGGGCACGTTAAAGAACTGCGGTTGATCAAAATTTTCGTAGCCCTCCACAACGGCTCCTGTCATTATCGCATCGTGGCTTTGGGATAGTAGAGCTTCAGTGACTCTACTAATAAAAACGCAGTTACAATGTTACTTTATGTGATACTGTGAATAAACAAAAATATCCCTGTGAGGCACTGACATACCTATACCTTTGGGCAGAGTAGACATACGAGTGCCTTGTTGCTTGCAACTTTAGTGAAATCGATGTGCATACGTTCATTCGTAAGTACCTGGCATCGTGTAAGTACATCGTAAGTATCGATGGCTTTTATGTAGCAACAAGCTGGTCAGAGGTAGAGTTCTGTCCTTAATGTGTTTCTTTTTTTCTTCCCACGAGGCACTCATTGTATATATGACACATCGCGTGCCCTTTCCTCTTGCATTCGCGACCATGGCCCAGAAAGCGGTGTCAGCGAGAGCAAATATTTAGCGTAATTATGTAGATAAATTGCGACATCGTTTCGCTGTCCCAGCTAATGACGCGGTGTCGCGCAGTCCTATACAGCTGATATACGGCTTCGAATGTTTAATCTTCCAGCGTTGTATAAAACACACAAACACGGGCAGGTCATTCATTGCAACTTGGTTCGATTTGTTTGTACATAAAAATTACGAGATTCGGCGGGTCTCGTTTCGGTGAATTTCACGTTGCTAGTCACCCGTCACTCTCGGAGGCTTAGTACGGTATGGGTGCTTGAGTTCAGACAAATATTTTTTGCGGAGGTTGGGCCTCATGGGAGCTTTCACCACGCGGCAGCACATTGGATGCGACGTGCGTACATGCAGCTCAAAATATTAAGCTCAGTAACTATATAGCTGAGAAACAGAGCAGCCTTGGTAATAATGGTGAATGATTAACCCTAATTTAGCGTTGAAATCTCCCTATTTTAGGAGTTTCTGCACAACGTTAAAGCCGTACCTAGAGAAATACACCTTGGCAGTACATGCGGGTGTAATATGAGACATGGGAGTGCGGTAAGACGCGATAATGTGAAGCAGCATGTAAAGCAACTCCACCTACATTTGGGGCGAGGTATCACGGAGTTACCCTCCATTGGACGCACCTTTTTGCGTGCTAGATAAGATTAGGGTGCTTCGTTGCACGCCCTCACTGAGCGGGGGCGCGCGTGGAGGGTTGGAGGAGCGGGTATGGACTCACTCTTGGTATGGTAACGCCAGCGCGCTCCTCTCGGGTTCTAAAATAACACACACACGCGCGCGCGCGCGTGCGCGATCATTCTGGTAATGCTTTCAGAACGAGGGGAAGTTCTACCGTCTGAGCAGAAACCATTGACAGAAACAAGCTGCCATCAGTCGTCAATACGAAGTGCGTACTCCTTGATGCGGACATTGTGTTTATCTACCTTTGAGAATGAAGTACCGCCGACTTGTAAGTTGTATCACACTATAGCGTTGGCTCCTCCTGTACCTTGACGTCACGATGGTACATCTGTTTATCAACGCGTGCTCAAGCAGGATATCATGATGTTTCCATTCTGCCTCGTCGCTCCATAGGAGACGAGCGAACGACCATTTTGAACATTTTGAGTGACGCACAATTGATTGATATGTGGGGTTTAACATCCCAAAACCACCGTAAGATTGAGAGACGCCGTAGTAGTGAACCCCGGAAATTACAACCACCCAGGGTTCTTTAACATGTACCCAAAAATGTGGCTGCATTTCCGCCTCCATCGAATATGCAGCCGCCGCAGCTGGGATTCGATCCCGCGACATGCGGGTTAGAAGCCGAGTACTTTAGCCACTAGATCACCGCGGCGGGGCTTAGTGACGCACAAGGGGCCGTGTTGAGTATTTTGGTACCTGACATCTTTACAGCTTGGCGTACCAGTGCGTTAAGTCTCCAGAATTGATATTGTAGCTTGACGTCACAATAACGTCAGTATAGGTGCGCCATATGAAAGTTGACTGTAATCCTAAAACATTTTACCGGCATCTACTAAGCTTCGCGCGTGCTCAGTACAGGTCTGTAGAGTGCAAATTCGTATCACCGAGCATGTAAACTTAGCCCCGAAAATCGGTGTCAGTATGATTTCATTTCATTTTTATTCCTTAAAGGCCTCGCTGAAGAAGCATTCCATAAGAGGTCGGCTACTATCAGCGTCAAATGAAACCCGAACCGTGGCAAGCCTTCGCGACAGTGTAGTGCGTGCCGTCCAGTTATCACCGTTGATAGGCGCGCGCATACTGCTCGGCAGCTCTGCGCATATATGCGTGCCTGTCTGCGGTGATAGCTGGACAGCCCACACTATACCTATCGCGAATGCTTGCCGCTGTTCACGTTTCATTTGACGCTGATAGTACATGCAGGAAAAATAATGGCCGTGTTTTAATACATTGTAAAATAATCTATTAAAGCCATTTGACTGTCATTTTGTCCCACGCTGCAGTTGTGTATGGCTCATGGTTCGACCACGTGCTCCCATACTGGAAGTTCCACCTGGAGCGGCCCGACCGCGTCATGTTCGTGTCGTTCGAGGAACTGAAGATTGAGCTGGGCTCCATGGTACAGCGCATCAGCCAGTTTTTGGGCAGGCCACTCGGGCCCGACGCGTTGGCCGCCGTGGTCAACCACTGTTCCTTCGACCAGATGAAGAACAACAACATGGTCAACCGTGAGGTGCTGCCCATCTCGGACCTCTTCGACATGACGCAGTCGAAGTTTATGCGTAAAGGTATGCCCATACACTTGCTCTTACCTTTAAACCGAGAATATTCTGCAAAAGCAAAGTCATCAGCCGTCAGTAGTACAAATACCAGCGCTATATATAACATATTTTACGGAGCCTCGTGCGCTTGGGTTAATAATTGGGGACTCATATGAGGCAACTTAAAGCCCAAAGATTTCGACGAAACGATCAATTTTTAAAAGCTCTTAAACCACTACCAGTTCGAAGACATGGAATAGGATTCTTTCTCATCTTGACTACTGTTCCATATACTGGTGCTATATTCTCTTCGCCACTCATACCTTCATAAAACCCGTGGATGATGTCTGCATATCGTTATCTCCGCTTGGGTACTCGAATAACATAAATAAAACGAAGTGAAGTATAAGTTGATTGTGCACGGTATACTCATTAAGAGACAAGGGAAAACTGGTGCGTGATAACATGGTCATACAGGGCAGGGAACCATTCCCTGCTGATATCTCTCGTATATGGACCAATCGAGAGCAATTATTTGTTGATGACGTCACATAAACAGACTATTGGCGTCATCGATTACGCCTGAGAAACGGGGAACGCAAGGAGGGAGCAACGGACTCTTTTTTTGTACTTTCAGAAGTTATTAGGGCCGCTTTGACGAGGATGTGGGGCGTTTATATGACAGAGTGAACTTTTTTTATTTTTTTTCTCATCGTATCATGCAGGCATCATCGGTGATTGGAAGAACTACTTCACCCCTGAGCAGTCTGAATCATTCGACCGACAGTACGCCGAGCGCATGGCGGATAGCGGCCTGGACTTGGTGTTCGAGCCACAGGACGCCCTGGATCGCATGCGCAAGTTCGGCCGCATCATCGTAGACCCCGAGCCGAAGATGAACTGGGGCCAGCCGGGACGGCACCGACTCTAACGCCAACAACGAGGAAGATAAGGAGGTGGACAATTCGGGCAAGCGACCCTTCCCGTGCTTTTTCGACTCGCCGCCACTGCCGCGTCGCCGCGAGGCGGCACTACACCACCCTTTCATGACTCCCGACCCGCTCACGCTGACGGGCTAGGTGGAGGCGTCGCCCGCATCGGCAGCTTCATTTCGGCGGGAGCAACATGAACTCTTAGGCCTAGTGGCTGCGAGTGGCAATGCTGTGGACGAGTGCCTTTTCGCTAAAGCTGAAATGGAGTGGCAGCGAGTGCGTGCAGCGGCTTAGTCGTGCCACAAGGCCTAACAGGAGCAGAGTGCAGTGCTTCTTTTTTTAACATTATTTTTTGTCTCATTTGTGCTTGCCACTGCTGACGCGGCTGGTGACATTGTACCTGCAGCGTTGTTCATCGTCGTTGCATTTGCGTGCAGCCGTAGGCCTATCGCTTCACACCTATGCGTGTCGCTGATAGGCTGAGTTTAGGCCTAACACTTAGGCCTAACAGCGACATACGTACACCAACAACGTTTTTCTCCTTTTACCACCGGTGGAATAGGGAGCGATAGGAGTAAGTCGTATGCCTGGTGGCCTCTGACCGGCGCCGTTAAGCCTAGCAATAGGTGCACCTCCTTGTGAGTCTGGAAGCTTTCAATGTCCTGTAAAACCCCCCCCCCCCCCCCCCCAAAAAAAAAAGTTTGGAACATTTTCCAAACATTCACGAAAAAGCCTGAAGACTGTTTTTGAGTGAGCTTTTCCACCTGTCTCTCTGCATGTGTCATTTACAGCTCAGACTTTTTTTTTTGCTTTCCAAGAACCAGAAGTCATCTAGCCCCTAATAGCACAATTGTAGGCACAGCTTTCTGACCATCTTGTATACATGCGAGCTGCTTAAAACGAATGCTTTCAACATAACACTGAATATCGCAGTGATACTCCAGATATCACAAGAGCGTTTTGTACACAGAGGTCCTGTAGTCTACAACAACCAATAACTATACTAGATCATGCAAAAAATAGTCAAGGGAAAGGAATGCCTTTAGAGGAGCCATTTTGCACCTTCCATGCAAGCCTAAAAAAGGGAGAACGGAAACAAAAATGTTGCTAATGACAGGAAGTTTCACGCAAAAAGTAATGATGCAGGGACCAAAGACATCATGTTTTTTACTGTACATAGAAAGTGTGCTAGCGTGTCGCATGGGCAAGATGATTCACTCCTGACCAGAACTGCGTGCTGAGTTTTGCTTTGTGTCTTTTGTTTGTGTGCATCTGGTCTTGTGATTTGGATTTTGCATTGCCCCGTGTGCCTGCTCTTTTTTTCCATTCTGTGGGAAAATAAAGTAATTATCAAGCATTCTTGACATGTTGCCATGTTTCTTTATCTTTAATAATAGTGCTACATCACCGTTCATTGCAGGTTAGCTTAAGCAAGAATTCCAATAAAGTTTTTGGATTATTAGCGAGAAGGACGTAAAAAATGAAAGCGAGGTTAATCGGATTTCCGGCTTGCTACCTTGTACTAGGTGGAAGGAATAAAGCGACTAAAATAGGACTAGAATTCATTCATGTGCCATAAAACTAGAAATGGAAAGCCAATAGAAAGCTGCTCTTCCAAGCTCATCTCCTTACTGGAAATTTTTTCACACTTATCTGCGTCATCTCAGATGTTTTCGTCTGCGCCAGCAATGCACCGTCGATTACGATATGGCCTAATGCGAAAACAGGATGCAGCTGTTTAGCTAGCACTTTCCTTTTTGCGATAAGTTCTGCCTCTCCGGCACGCACGTTTAGATTCTGGCGCCGGCGGAGTTAAGCTTCTGTTCAGGCAGTAAAACTGAGCAGCAGCGACATACAACGCACTTCCATCAGTTGCATCACTCTTTACTCAGAAGTAACTGGCTCAAACTATGGTCTATGTGCAAACTATGTTTACATTAGGGAGATAACGCCGTGAGAAGCGTGACTGGGGTGAATAGTTCTAGGCAGCCCATTTAACATTAACCGCCGCACATGGAGCGTAGCACGACTTCCTCACTAACCGGGAGACTGGGGAAGGAAAGGTGTGAGCGCGTTCTACAACAGCCGCCGCAAGACGGGCGTCTGTCCAGCAGTAGTTTATTTTCACTTTGAGTAAAGGTCGGCGCGCTCGCCCTATAACGTTATGACGATGACGTCATTGATGACGACGAGAATGTGGGCACTATTGTGGCTGCCGTGGAACCTGTCGCCTCACAAGTGTCCTGTCCTCCTCCTCGCTATTTCTGCCTTTCATCCTGCTTTCAGCTTCTCGTTCGCTCTCTTTCTTCCGCGTTCGCTGTTTTGGTTACATCGACACCTACACTTACGAGCGCCGCTCCACGGATTCGCGCATTTGTTAAACAGCGCTTGCACTTCTACGAAACTAAATATCATCTAGCTAACTGTTCGTGGCTTCCGGAATTTTCGAGAAATCTGTCTGGGAAAAGCGTTCGACTCCACCCGGGAGTCCTTCTCGTGAATTGCACCGTTGTCTGCTAGATCGGACGCGCCATGCCGGAATTCGCATTTGTAGTAAAGTGCACGTACCGTAAATTCGACTGTTATGTTTATGTGTGTAACATAAGTGTTACAATGACGTATGGAACGTAAGATGCGTGTCGATCTGGCATTGGCGATGACAGACGTAAGCCCACAAACCTGCGGAGTGCGTCAAGCTGCGCTTAAAAAACATTTCCAATGACTTGTAGATGTCCAGTGATCTCAATATTTTTGACATGCACGTTTTCGTTTAACACGAAAAGCGTTTTTTGTCCGGTTCCACCATGGCTCCACTGACGTACTTCCGTCACGGAAGTGGCGATGAGAAATACATACTAATAAGATTCCAAAGAAGCAGAAGGCAAGCAGTCGTCCCGAGGAATGGAAACAGCAACGTCTCGATTCTTAGCGCGCAACGCTAACCACTACGTCACGCAGGGTACGTTGTCTGGAATGCTAACGGCAAGCCATTTATATGCACCACACGCCATTCCGCAGTCCTCAGAGTTTTGATACTTTAGCCTGTTTTGTTTACCAATGGCGAGATGGCGCGAAGGGATCACGTTGGGTGACGCGCTCGAAAGGTCGTCGTCTCCATGAAGTGTGGTCTCTCCGACACGTGTGTTTATCAGAATCGTAGTTTAGGAGAAGATGATGGCCAATTCGGACGTAGTTGTTACCGCGTTTACGAAACGAGCGTGCTGCTGACACCCGACGCCGGAAGGAGCGTTGTGTTTGTTCGCGCTTGTCCTGTGCATACTTGTGCGCTCGTTTCGTACTCTTTCTGTTTCAAGCGCACGCTTTAAGCACTGCTGCGGTGGTCGAATGGGTAAGGTACTCGGAAGCTGACCCGCAGGTAGCGGGATTCAATCCCGGCTACTGCGGCTGCATTTTCGAAGGAGGCGAAAGTGCTGTCTACCCGTTGTTATGACCGCCGTCAGTCGGCGCCATGCTGTCGCTGGGAAGCGTAGCCGGGCAGCGTTCCCACGCCTGGAACCCAGTTTTCTCGGAACCAGCGTCCAGAGATGACGGGGGAGCGGCGCTCTTTTAATCCTCAAACAAGTAGCCGACTGGCCGGCTGCCTATACCCGCCAGGTATTGTCCCTGCTAGCCGGAGGATGAGACGTCGTGTCGCCACGACGCCGTGAGCCCTTCCAGAGAGGACAACAAAGACAGCGTCTTCCTTTGAAGAAACGGCGGCCACCGCCACAAAGTGCCCTGCTAATTGAGCGGACAGATTGGCGGGCCGTTTAATGTCTGCTGTCCGGAGCTTGGGACCCCTCGACCAGCGACACACACACGACGAGGAAGAGCCCCTTTGGCGCCACTTTGCAGTGCAGTGATCACGACTCAATATTGGATGCTCACGTGGGCCGTGCATGCTCGTACCCGTCGCCTGTTGTGTGTGTGTGATTGGTGTTCCACTCAAGGAGGAGGAGCCCGACAGGGCTTATAAGGACGCCGCAGAGTGCGGGACGTCGCTCTGAACCATGTAACGGTTCAACCACCACGTTCGTGGTTTGTGAAAACTCTCAACCTTTCTATGCTGTAAATATTTGTAAATAGTGCCATAAACCTGTTTGTTTTTCGTATCCCCATCTTGTAAGCGGTCGTTTCCTCAACCCGAAGCTACACCACGCTACCATAAAAGACCGGGCAGCCCCCGAACTGCAACAACTGGGATCAGAGCTGGGATCCGCAACAACTGGTTGGCAGCGGTCGGATACGAAGCTACAAGTGACAACAACAGTCGGCCCAAGGGAAGCAGTTGGCTCGAGACATGGATCACGTATGGGTGAGTGCTTGGCTTTTCCCTTGAGTGAACCAGGTTCTAAAAGAGGGTTAAATTTTAGAACTGGTAGTTAACTTTGCCGAAAGACTCAGTTTCACCGTTTCGGAAAGTTATTTTGGAAGTAGCGAGCACTCAGTACGATCATGGACTTACGGGAGCTGCAGAAGTCAGACTTGTTGCTGTTGTGTGAGGAATTGGGGATCGATACAAAGGGTTTGGCACGAAAACCCACAATCATTCAAGCGATTAATGATTTGGGGGCTGATGATGAGGAACTAAGTGAAGAATGGGACCTCATTATTGAAAGAAAACTAAAAGCAGCTCAGATGGAAGGAAAGAGTGGAGACGAAAGAGAAGGCCTCAAGGGAAAGTTTTTCACACAAGACTATGAGTTGAGTATGAGGTTGGGACCCCAGCAAGGAGTACTTCTCGAAAATGAGGCAGAGTTCGAGATGTCTAGGTACATGCAGCCATATGAGGTATCATGGGATATGGGCCTGTATCTTAGACTCTTTGAATGAAAGTGTAGTCAACTGAAGTGTGAGCGAGACACCTGGTCTCAGAAGCTACGCACGGTTCTGCCCTGCGAGGCAGCGGATGTTGTTGCGCGACTCAGTGAGCAGCACGCGAACAACTATGACGTTATCAAAGCAGAGCTGATCAGAAGATTCGGAACTTCTGTTGGCAAAAAGAAAGAAAGACTCGCACCGGAGTCCGAAAGCGAGGCGCGTCGCAAAGCGCCGGAAGTTGAGGCGCCTCATAAAGCGCGACAGGAACAGATTGCGCCAGAAAAGGGCCCGCGTATTCTCGAATGCATCAATGTAGAGCATGTAGAGAACGAGGCCTTGGCTGGTCTGGAGGTAGGGACGATGTCGAAAGACGCTCCTTGCGTGCATGAGGAAGGTACCAGCAGCCCTAATGGGCCCAGTAAGATGCTGGAAACCTCCTTTGTGCCTCAAGAGGACGTTTCGACATCGTCAAATGTAGGCATGGTTAGCGCAGTGGCTAATGAGAGCAAGAACGCCACGCTTCAGCAGTGCAGCGATAATACCGAGCTGGTTTGCAAACATCGCAGAAAATGGAAGAAGCGGAGGCGTTCGTCACTGCGCAAGCCTAGGACAGGTCCCACTCAGTCGCAAGAAAGACGAGAGGGTAGGCCGTTAATCCGTTTCAAGGAACGTCAATGGTGGCGTTCAGGGAAGCACAAGCGGCGAGCCAGGTGTAGAGGGGAGAAACGAGGTGCTTTACCCAAATGAAAGGCGCGTTTTAGTTCGACAACTTCAGGAAGGCGACCTTGTCCGAAGGGTCAACGTCGAAAGATCACAAAAGCTAAAAACCGCGTCGGGGCGAACACAAAGGGACAGTGGCCCCAGTTTTCCTTCTGTTTCTGGCGTCCCTTTCAAATTCCTGAGGGGAACAGGCCCAAGTGTAAAATGAGGTATGACGGCAGTGCACTGCTTAGAGTTTGTGCATTTTGTAGCTTCTTCTTGCGTGCTCGAAAACTGCCCGCACCACGACCCCATCGGGTGCGATTCAAAAGAATCTAGTTGAGAAAGGGGGAACGGTCAGTTCGAGTAACTTTTGCACAGGCGTGTTAAATACTGTTACTCAGGGTACGTCAAGATGCGTATTCAAGTCTTTTAAATTTTGTAAGTTACGTGATGCGGTGTAAATTTTTCAAAAGGAAAACCGCCGAACCAAAGGCTGAAAATTGAAGTTAGTTTAATCATGAGTGCGAAAATTTGCATAAGGTAAAAGCGGAGAAAATATGTTATTTTTCTCGTTTTTTTCAAAGGCTTAGTGTAATATCGTATGCCTTCACTGCCATTGGGATGTAACGTGAATGAGCATTTGAGGAAGATGCTGGCATAAACCAATCGATTTTGTAAAATGATTAAGCTTGGCGCGACACAGTGGAGTTGTCGTTGCTCGCTGTGAGAATTGAGAGCCATTGACGCACGGTTTTAGCAAAAACCTTCGCGATTGTTGTGAGGTGCTTTTCAGGTGTTTTTACCTATGGTTATTTTTGTGTTGTACACGGTGTGTTACAACGTAACGTAAGAAAGAAAAACTGTGAGGGATTAGGCGTTTGGTTGACAGTGCTTTGTATTTTGCAACGCTGTAGAAATGAGTCACTGAAGCGGTCAGGAGAACCCAGTGAGTTTTTACTCAGAGCCGTTAGCATGAACACGCTAGTTTCACCGAACGAACCTTCTAGAAGGCAGTGTTTGTTCTTTCTGTTTTATTGTTTGTCTTTGAAGAAGGATAAATCGATCGATCATATGAGCAGATCAAGCTTTCTCCAACCGTTGAGGTAGACCGTTAGGTCACAGCTTAGGTTAAGCTTTCGGGAGGCTGGTGAGCTTTATGTCTCAGTAGTAGACAATTATGTGCGGCCGTAAACAAAGACGGACGTTCGGACAAAATTAGCGCTCACTAAATCCGAGTTCCTGACTGATGCTCTCAGCGGGACAGAACCGATGAAAGTGGTCAGCGATGAAAGGGAGCCTGCTGTTTTATATCAGGACGACAATGGTATCAAGCAAAGCTGCGCTTTAATTGCGCCAGAATTTGGGCTCTCGTGAGATAACGTACTGCGCTTCAGGAAAGGAGTGCGCCTGCATTGTGTAGAGCATTCATCAGTGGCAGTGTTATCTCAGAGGGGCTAAATTTAAAGTAGAGACAGACCAGTGTCTCCTTACTTGGCTGCAAACCGTGACATCAAAGAACAGTCGCCTTGTGATGCGGAGCTTGATTCTTCAAAAATATCATTTTGACATTAGGAAAAAAAGGGCAAATTGAATAGAAACGCTGACGCGCTCAGCCGCTCTTCATAAGCCATTCTGGGGTGCTCTTGATGTATCAAAATTGATATTTTAGTTTTTTTCGAGCATCTTATTATGTAAATTTGTAAGCTAGCACGTCTGGTTTCTCAGCGCAAATGAGTCCTGAGAGTTCTGAGTGTGAGCTTTTGCTAAAGCTAGTAATTAAAATTGGTTTGCCATCCCTCTTTTGGCTTGGTTTGTTCGAGGGGGGGGGGGGCCGAGTGCTTGCTTGTACATGTAGTCGAGTATCAGAGATGCTGTCGAAGATTCGGCAATCACCCGGACCATGCCACAAGCGAAGGCCAGTTCCTGGCATTCAACTACTGACCCTTTCGTCGTCCCTGCGAGCAGCAGCGGTGACTGCTGCCCTCCGTGACTTATCTGGCGAGGGGGAAGCTGTTATGACCGCCGTCAGTCGGCGCCATGCTGTCGCTGGGAAGCGTAGCCGGGCAGCGTTCCCACGCCTGGAACCCAGTTTTCTCGGAACCAGCGTCCAGAGATGACGGGGGAGCGGCGCTCTTTTAATCCTCAAACAAGTAGCCGACTGGCCGGCTGCCTATACCCGCCAGGTATTGTCCCTGCTAGCCGGAGGATGAGACGTCGTGTCGCCACGACGCCGTGAGCCCTTCCAGAGAGGACAACAAAGACAGCGTCTTCCTTTGAAGAAACGGCGGCCACCGCCACAAAGTGCCCTGCTAATTGAGCGGACAGATTGGCGGGCCGTTTGATGTCTGCTGTCCGGAGCTTGGGACCGCTCGACCAGCGACACACACACGACGAGGAAGAGCCCCTCTGGCGCCACTTTGCAGTGCAGTGATCACGACTCAATATTGGATGCTCACGTGCGCCGTGCATGCTCGTACCCGTCGCCTGTTGTGTGTGTGTGATTGGTGTTCCACTCAAGAAGGAGGAGCCCGACAGGGCTTATAAGGACGCCGCAGAGTGCGGGACGTTGCTCTGAACCATGTAACGGTTCAACCACCACGTTCGTGGTTTGTGAAAACTCTCAACCTTTCTATGCTGTAAATATTTGTAAATAGTGCCATAAACCTGTTTGTTTTTCGTATCCCCATCTTGTAAGCGGTCGTTTCCTCAACCCGAAGCTACACCACGCTACCACAAGAGACCGGGTTTTGTTTTCGTATCCTCCAGCGTCCTTCCTTCCGACCCTCAACAACTGGTTGGCAGAGGTGGGATACGACTCAGCACCCCGAGCCGCAACACCGTGTGCTGAGATGTGAGCACACGGTAAAGGACTCCAGTTGGTAGAAATTTCCTGAGCCCTTCACTACAGCGTCGCTAATATTCGTATGTGGTTTGGGGACGTTCAACCTCACATATCGTCATTAACAGCGCGTTTTAGGTGCTGAGCTGTTTCAGTTGTTTGTCGGCCCTCGTCCTCTGTATGCTAATTTCGTGCGTACGTTCTGCTTGAGGTGTGCACTGCAAGTTTAGAGTTGCTTGCCGTTCTTAACGTGGTTTTGCAATTAGTCGCCATTGTATAAACAATGCATAATAAACGTTCAACTACCTCTGTAAAAGCACGTTTCACTTTCATGTTATACCGATTCCTATTTAGGGGGATCAGCCATGCTTTTTTTGTACTCCAACGATCTTTCGCGAACGTTACGACAGCAATTATTCAGCTGCCCTCAAAATCTATTTCCCGTTCTTGAATCATCAATTAATGTGACACTTTTAACAAGCCGCCTTTCCATGTCTGATGCTAGCTCACTCAGCATGGTCACAAATTGGTGTTAAAAGCATTTCCCAGATCATTCTCAAAATCGTATTCTACAAGCTACTAAGAACTTGCACAACTTGGCGCTGAATGATGACAGGTACCTGAAAATCATAAGTGTCAGTGACGGCAGTTCTTATTGAGCAACAATCGCACTGAGGCAAAGGAGGGAGGAGCGGGCTAAGCGCTTCTTAATAGCTCCTCTTTGAACGGCATTCCGACAGTAAGGATATAATAGCACATCGTGAGGGCCCAATTAGTACATACTGACAAAAAAGCACTCAGCACAAGGAAAATGCAGTACAAAGGGAAGATACGCAAGGGACGAGTGCTACTCCAGATTTTTTATGCATTGACTTCGTCGTGAAACATCACTCAAAGCTGAAGGTGTGCAAATGACCGTGTCAGAGTGCATGCCCCGCACATGAAAGGAAGAGAACAAACGCACTGAGCAGATAGGTGTGACGCATTGTTTCGTGAAGCAAAGATTCTCCGCAAAAGCAGCCATGAGCAAGGCCGCTTCTCCCTAGAAGGCTTTACCATTGAGAGGGAGGAGGAATGTGTCGGCGCACCTTCCGTCACTCTGCGTTGTATTGAATCTAGATTTCTCGACACGTATGTGAAGTAGCGCATCTGTTATATTCATTTCTCGTTTTTGTTGAACGCATCAGCCCATGGGCTGCATGTACGTATAGTTTTTATGACGACGTTGCGGAATAAACAGTCCTCAGTACAACTTGTTCCTCGCGTGCTGCGTTTTTTTTTCGCTAACTAATTCTCGTCAGTATGTGCTAATTAGGCCCGCAAGACGTCCTGTTATACCCTGACTGTCGGAATACAGTGCAATGAGGAGCTATTAGAAGGTGCTTGCTGCCCCGCCGCAGTGGTATAGTGGCTATGGTACTCGGCTGCTGACCCGCAGGTTGCGGGATTGAATCCCGGCTGCGGCGGCTGCATTTCCGATGGAGGCGGAAATGTTGTAGGCCTGTGTGCTCAGATTTGGGTGCACGTTAAAGAACCCCAGGTGGTCTAAATTTCCGGAGCCCTCCACTACGGCGTCTCTCATAATCATATGGTGGTTTTGGGACGTTAAACCCCACAAATCAATCAAGGCGCTTGCTCTCCCACCCTACCCCTTTGCCCCTCGCCCTCAGCTTCCCAACCCTTCAGCTGGTCGCATGCCTACGCGCACAAGTGTGCGTGTTTTCTTTTCTCAAAAATAGCGTGAAGTGGGCTCAAAGTGCGGTCGTTTTCACTGCAAATGAGGTCGCACGTTACTTCAGGGGCAGGTGTAACGCCCTGTGAACACGAGCGCTGGCTGAACGTGATAAAAGTGCTGCGCGCGCACACCACGTGACGAGCGAGTTGCTGGTCACAGCGGTCGGTCATGTCGTGGCTGGCTGCTGTGGCTCGTCCTGGCCCTCTCCGTGCACAGCTTCCCACGAGGCACTCCCCTGTCTGCTTGTCGCACCATGGCTTTCTCGCAAGGATTCGCAGTCGACGTGGCCCCCAGCCACGCTTCACGCACGCCTGCTGCCTGGCACGCGGAGCGCCGCAGGTGAGACGGCCCGAGATGCATTTCGATCATTTCGATTCACGTCAAACACACCATGGTCGCATCACCATCAGGTTAGTTATACCTGTGCAATCATACAGGTGCCCAGGCACACCACACTTTGGGATTACCCTTATGATTCAATACATTACTGAAGAGTGAGTAGAGCTGATTCATTGATTACCAGGATGGGGAAGGTTGGCGCACGCTTCAGAGATGAGTCGGTCAATTTTGCATCAATGTTTTGTTACGAAGAGCTGTCGCCAGTGGTTATCGACTCTAGAAAGATGAAAAACTGAACCGTTGATGGTCACCAACGCTGTTTCTCGTTGTGGCGTTTCGTAGGTTCACGAAAGTTTTACATTACAGAGGCGAAGGACCTTCCCTGCCACCCACCCTATTTTTGGTGACCCCGAAGGGTAAAATACTTTGTAACGTGTTGAATCAAAGCGATGAATTGGACTAGTTGGTGGTTTTCATAATTTTTTGCGCTTCGCAAAACTCGACATGGACTACAGGAGAGCTGGTGCGCAAGCTTGCAATAGGGTGTTTTCTAATAGCGTGTGCTATGTTAGCGGGCGTAGCGTTTGCGTACTGGCGCCTTTTGAGTTTTCGAATAGTTATTGGCCCGGCAAACCCTGACGCACGCTCGCAGCATGCTCGCTCATTGCAAAAGGGCTTCGCGGGCCTTGCGAGCCGCACGCTATCTCAGATTTCTTACGAGTGGGCCGTAAGTGCGAACGGCGGTTCACGTTGCGACGCACGCGCAGTGACAGCGACCGCACCTCGAAGCCCTGTGGTACGCGATTTGAAAAATACCCAATGGTTCATTCACATTTTGCGAAGTGTCGAATCATGGTTAGCCGTCAGATATGAGCGTTAAGAAAAGGGCAGGAAGCTGCAAAAACAATATAAAACAAGAACAAAAATTATACAAGATTGCAACATATGCTTTCGTGAGCGCAAACAAATTTTCAGCAGACAAGTATATATATATATCATATTTTAAAACTTCATTGCTGCTTGCTCTAAATGTAACGAGGGGGTGCTGACGCAGTCCTCTTTTTCTGCTATGATAAAACAGATTTTCTTTATCCTCCTGTTATCTTTGTGACCACCGCGCTCTAGCAGCATATAGAATCACGGAACTTTGGTGTGCGCGAAAAAGGGCTTGAAATGGGCTGCGATGTAACCAGCTCTTAGCAATTACCGACTGCTGGCAGGCATATCTGTGATCCAGGAGATTCCAGCGTCCTGCCTGCCCTATATTTTACAGCGGAAGCAGCATGTGGCAAGGAGATTGGATTGGATTGGATAAAGTTTTATTTGATCCTCCGAAACATGGATCACTGTGTTGCGGGCCGCTCCCATGTGGGGACTGAGATGCCGAGTTCTTCAGCCGCCTTGCGGGCTTTGTGGACAGCCCAGAGCTGATCTGCCAAGGACGAGTTGCGGATTGCCACCTCCCATCTGTCAGAGATGATGTTCGATAAGTGAGCGAACTTGGTACACTTCCAGAGCATATGTTCTAATGAAGCTATTTCCCCACAATGTATGCAAATGTTACTTGGGTATAGGGCAGGGTACATGATGTGTAACATTTTCAAAGTAGGGTACATCAGCGTTTGCAAAAGCCCTAATGTAAGTGCTTGGGGCCCGGGTTAGATTTTTGTGAGGTGAAGGGAAAATCCTTCTAGACAGGTAGAAGTGTCTAGTGAGCTCGTTATATGTTGTAAAAATTTCCCGGTTATTCTCTTCACCGGTAGAACGCATCTCCGCGAAGGCGAGGTTGGAGAGGTCGCGCCCACCTCGTGTGCTGCTTCATTGAGATTAGAAGGGGGGTCATTTATTTGTTCAAGGTGAGCTGAGAATCAGAAGATCATGCGTTATGTTCTTGCCATGTAGTATTCTCAGCGTTTGTTCTGAGACCGTCCCCTTTGCGAAGGCCCGTATAGTGCCGCCATGGAATCGCTGTAGACGACTTCAATGTTATCCATCTTGAGTGCTAAGGCGATGGCCACCTGTTCCGCAATGATTGGGTCTTTCGTCCTGACCTGTCGCTGAGTTGACGACACGGCCAGCCCCATCGACCACCACTGCCACAAGAGCTTTCCTATTGGCGTTCCGCACCATCAGTCGCCATCCAGTTCCATGGCTTTCGTGGTGTCCACCATCCTAGTAGGTCCTCACTGTCCTTGCTGTCCTTGAGGTTTCCTCCGGTGATTCCTGAGGCCTGAGCGTCCGGTTTCAATTCGGGATCTACCTCCGCTGCTACTTCAAGGGCACGTTCGTGCTTCCTCCTGTGGGGGAGCGGCCTGATCGGGCGGTGCTGTTAAGCCTATTAACCTGATGTCTCCTCTCCCAGGCCAGGCATATTCTGCCTGGTCGGCTTCCCTTCCTAACAGTGATTTGTCAATCGATCTATTTTTGTGCAGTGGTCTGAAGAGCGTTCCTGTGGCCCTGGTTCCAAGCAACGGCGAGTCTATTCGCATGAAAAAACCGAAACTAATTCAGAAAGAACTCCGGAAGATTTCCGGTTATTACCAAATGATTACTGAGGTGCGTCAATTTGGACGTGCAGGCATCCTGCGCTGCTCGTCCGGACCAGGCCTGCATCACAGATCTTCTAAAATGCATAACGTTTGCCTCAAATCCGGTGAGCTGTTTCGTACTTGTCCATTTCGCCGTTGTGAAGGGACTGGTTCGAGGAGTGGACTTGAGCCTTACACCATCCGAAATACTTGAAATGTTTGCGGCCGCAGAAGCAGTCTCTGTATTTCGATGCTCGCGAAACGTTGAGAACAAAAAGGTCCCCACATAATCAGTGATTGTGACCTTTGCCGGCACGGCTCAACCGACCGAAATTAAGGCATGGCCACTAATTTATCGTGTAGATGCACTATCCCCTCGTCCACTGCAGTGCAAAAAATGCTGGAGATATGGGCATACCATCAAGGGATGTGGATCGGATGTGAGGTGTCGCACATGTACTGACCAACATAAACCCGAAAAATGTTTAACCCAAGAGGTGAGATGCTGTCTATGCAGAGGAAATCACACGGCTGACGATGCAAGTTGCCCCATGAGGACATGTGAGTTGCAACTTCTAGAGATCATCGAACAACAACGATGCTCCCGGCGTGAGGCCCGATCTATTCTTTCTGAGCGCTCACGTGGCTATTCCTCCGTTGCCGACCGGGCAAACCAGATGCTTGAGTCGTCGTTGCCTGATTTAATAACACGAATGGTGGAAAAGACCATGACGAAACTTATGGAATCTCTATTCGTGAGCCTAACGGAGTTATTGACACAAATAGTGAGCACTCAGTTGAATCAAATATTGCAGGGAGGTAACCAACCTACCGTGCCCTCTTCACTACCTTCACCAATTAAGGTTACTGATATTCCATCAGAACCAGGCCCTTCGAAGTCAAAGCCAGACACGCCGAACACTGGCCATAGAATAATTGTGCCTCTTGTACAGGACCTATATTGGAGCTCGGACTCCGATTCTCATGTCTCACAACCAGAACAAATGGACTCTGACTCAAAAAATATGAAACGACGTGCTTCTCCTGAGGCACAATGCTCCTCAATTAGTCCTTAAATCAAGAAATAAGAGATATCAGAAGGAAAACCCATCAAAAAAGGATTCTTTAAAGGATAGCATCTTAGAGAAAGCAGTGAGTGCTGCTGGTATCTCTTCAAAATAGGGAATAGAAAAGTACTACAGTGGAATTGCCGCTCCATTTTTTCAGCAGCTACAGACTTACTTCAACTTTGCGATAATTATTCCCCTGATATTGTTGCTTTACAAAGAACTTGGCTTGCAGAAAATAAGTATTTTAGGATTAAAAATTACCGCACATTTCGTCTAGACCGCCCAACTCGGTGGGGAGGTTTGGTAATACTTATCTCATTTAAAATCGCCCATAGAGCTAAAATCATTTATCAGTCATTGACTTCAGAAAGCGAGATTTTAGCATTAAGCATTACTATTCCTGGGTCCCTCCCATTCTCATTTATTAATGCTTATTTTCCTGTGGGTGTTCTAAATTCTTCCGTCCTAGATCCTGCAGTTCACTATTGCCAACAAGATATTATATAAGTAGGTGACTTCAATTCTCATCATATTTCGTGGGGTTTTAAAACTGATCTTAATGGCAAACGTTTATGGGATTGGGTGAACAAGAATAACTTTATATGCATAAATACAAAAACTCCTACTTTTATGTGTAATCAGTCCTCCTCGGTACTCGATCTAACTTTTTCTAACGCTAACCTCTCCATCTTATCGTGGTCTGCGATTAACTCGGGAACAAGTAATGACCATATGCCAATATTGTTCGAGGTGGTATGTCCGATAACCTCCAAGAATAGATCTTCCGTAACACATGTAAACTTTATACTTTCGAGAAATCGTTACGAGGCGCTTTATCTAACCAAACGAATGATGCAGAACTAGACGCCATAAGAATTAGCGACATTTTAAAAGAGTCGGTAAATAAATCAAAATTCACCATTGAAAGCTCTAAACCAACTACGAACCCTTGGTGGAATGCGGACTGTTCGCGGGCTTATAGACTAAGAAAGGCTGCATGGAAAAAATTAAACTTCAACCAGTGTCCCAGGAACTGGATTGATTATAAGTATGCGGCCACTATTTTTAAGAGAACCATCGCTAATGCGAAGGACAAATTTAACAACGACCGATGTGAGTTCCTGTCAAAAGAGGTCAATAGAAAAGCACTTTTTCGCTTTCTGAGAACTAAGCAAGTTCTTCCGGTACAAAGAAATATAGAATATGTAGTATCATCACCAGTTGAACTGAAGGCCCTTCTGGAAGATATAGCTCAGGGCCTAGAAAGTCGCTTTATGACACTTCTCTCATACCAAGCCAAGTTCCTCCATAGGGCTGAGGATTTTGAAGAAGTTACGCCTGAAGAATTAGCAAACGTAGTCAGAACACTACCCTATGCTGCTCCTGGTCCTTATGGCATGACGACGTCGGTGATAAAATCAGTACGTAAAATGTACCCACTTGGCCTACACGAAATTATTAATCACTCACTTAGTAGCTCTTGGATGCTACCTGATTGGAGATTGACAAAAGTGATTCCATTAATTAAAAAGCAAGGCGCTGGGTTTCACCTTAGATAATATCAGGCCCATTTCACTTACATCGAACCTAGTAAAACTCGTTGAAAGAATTTTATATAGACGCATAGATCGATGGATGTCAGAAAAACTGACACTGAGCCCATGTCAAATTGGATTCAGGCGTGGTTGCTCCATTTGGTGTGCGCACGTGGATCTCGAAAGCAGAATTCAACTTGCTCGATATCAGAAGCAATACTCCGCTTTGGTAACCTTAGATATCACAAAAGCCTATGATAACGTGGAGCATGTTAAACTGTTAGATTCACTTCAGAATTTAGGACTGCCTCAATACTTTGTGGCCTGGATCCATGCTTTATTAGGTGATAGAGAATTTTACTGCTCGCAATCTGGTGTCGACTCTTCAATATACAGGCAAACTAGAGGTATACCGCAAGGGTCAGTACTAGTCGCCCTTATTATTTAATGCACTACTATGTACCATTCCCATACAACAAGATGTACAGGTTTATGTGTATGCCGATGATAATGCATTTTTTGCTGCGTCGGCGGACATTCACACACTGTACCTGATTCTGCAGACATACATGAATAGTCTGCAAACATGGCTGGAGGATATCCGCCTATGCCTCAATACAAACAAAAGTACAATCATAGCTTTCGGCACAAAATGCCCCAGTGCGGATTTCACTAATGTACCTGACAGGACGCCGTACCTCAGGTCGAGTCAGTTAGGTATTTGGGGGTAACCTTACACCGAAACACTTAACTGGAGTCCCAACATAGAAAACATGGCTGCTAAAGGAGCAAGTGCCGTAGGGATGCTGCGCAGGCTCAGTATTATCGTGCCGGTTTGCGTAGAGACGTGCTCGTTATGATATATTGCATGTTCATTCGACTGATATTGGAATTCGGCGGTGTTTTGTTTTCTGGCGCTCCGGCCTACAAAGTTTGACCACTGATTCTGCTAGAACGCGAATCTGCCTAGGGCTACCCATGCCTAGGGCTACCAAATATGTTGCCAACAATATCCTATACGAAGAATCCCACCTGCCTTCTCTTATCAAAAGATTTCATATTCTAACAGTACGTACATTCCTTAAAATCTATGCATCACCTCAGCGGAGGTCACAGTATGTGTTCATTAACCAGCAGACCTTATTCTTCAACCACCAATGGCCTAAATCAGGGTGCCCTTAAGTAATATTTACTCAGAAACTTTTGGAGCCCTTAAGAATTAACCATTGAGAAACACTTGTGCTCAACATTGTAGATGCAATTAGGATAGAATTTGACGATATATATCCCAAGAACGCAAAAAATTTACCATATCAGTATATAAATGGCATTTTGGAAGATCATTTGGCCAATCTAAAAACATCCATTGTAATAGCGACTGACGCTTCGGTTCATGAAGAGATGGCCGGCGTAGGAATCGTATCGTCCTCTCTAGATTGGGCTTTCTAAATTCGATTACCCGACTTTACACCTATTTACCAAGCTGAACTATTGGCAATAGTCCTAGCATTGCGTAAAGTGCCGCAAGATCTATCAGCGGTGATTGTTCTAACAGACTGTCTCTCGGTCTGTACTGCCTTAAGCTCACCATTTTTTCGCGTACCTCAGAAACTTTCTACTCGCTCATTCCTACACGTGTGTGACTCGTCCGACTAGTTTGGGTGCCAGGCCATAGAGGTTTAGCTCTGAATGAGCATGCAGATGCACTAGCTGTATCTTCCCTTGATTGTCCTGTTTTACCTATTTTGCCTACTTCGGAATATATCACAACAGCACGCTTTGAAAAACGCACAACGGCCAATAACTTTGAAGAATCCCCTTTGTTTGTATCAGACTTCCACAGCTAAAGTTCTCTTGGAAGAACAAGTGGTGTTCATCAAGAAAGGAAGAAATAGTGATTACCAGGCTGCGTTGTCGAGTCCCCTCATTGAACTTTTACCTTCAGCAGGTCGGATCTAGGCACAGTCGCCTTTGTGCCTTTATTGTAATGAGAGGGAATCTTTGGAGCACTTCTTTTTGTCATGATTAAAATTCAAAACTCAAAGGAAAAATCTACTAGGAGAACCACTACGAAAGTTGGGCTTAAACTTGACACTTCCGGTGATTGTTTCATTTGGCGCAGTCGCATTTGGACTCAGCCACAGGAGCGTTTTTACCACTGTTACAAATATCTTACGAGAATCTAAAAGAATGGAATGCTAAAAATAAGTAACTTCAGTTGTTTTATGTATATATTTTTTCTTTTTTGTATGTTTATTATGTTTTCTTTTCAAGGTATTTTTGTTTAGAAATTTAACACCTTTTTAATATTACCTGTATTACCTAATTAATCCAACCCTCTCTTTCAAGAAGTAAATTATTTTAAAAAACAAGGCACCGTCCCATTCATGGCCTATCCCCCTAAGTAGGTAGCGCCAAGGTGTTGAGGAACCAAACCAACCATTGGCGTAGGAAGCCGCGTTAACAAATACGACCCCTCGTTGCTCGTCTGAGACTTGACGAAGTATAGTACTGGCCCTCGCTACTCTTCTTCCGATGTTGTGTACTGGATGCATGTTTCGTGGTATAGTAGATACCGTGATATTCTCTCTGATGTCAGGGATATCATTGTATTGCGTCTAATTGCCATTATGTGTTGGCCCAGCTCCTGCAGGATCATTCTCCCCAACCTTGTTGTAGATAACCTTGCAAACTGTGCTCTCTCTTGGGCTTCTGGCATTTATTCGAGCGTGTTGTGAATGCCAAGCTCAAGTAGACACTCGGTGCTGGTATGTATGGGTAGGCCCAAGACCTTCTCGATAACTTTCCTGAGGAGCACATTCAGTTTCTCGGACTCTGCTCTAGACCAGTTGTGCATTGCTGCCTCGTACATGAAGTGGCTTAGAACAAACGCACGCATCAACCAAATGAGGTTGTCTCCCTGGATGCCATTTCTTTTGTTGGCCTCTCTGCGTATGAGGTTCACCGCACTGTCTGTTTTCCAACTTACCTTGGCTATAAATTTACTGTTAGCGCCAGGCAGACTCTATCTACATGACCAGGACTTTGACGGAGTCGACCCTCTGGATGGCATTCGCGTGATTTGTGCAGAAGTGGATGTCTATCTAGTTTATTGGCTTCCATTCCCTTGGCTTCGGTGGTCCCCGGCGTGTAGTCCGATACAGTAAAAGTTATGACTTGTTCGAGGAGCACTTGAGCCCAGAAGGACGAAGCTACTCTTCTATAATGTCTATCGCCTCTTACGGGGCGCTCTCAATCTGCCCCTCACTTCGCCCTGTGTACCAGATGGTAAAGTCATCTGCGTATATGATGTGCTTCAATCTTTCGATGCTCGATAATTTCTTAGACAGTGCAATCATGGCAATATTGAACAGCGTTGGTGAAATCACTGCCCTTTGCTGCGTGCCCCTCGCTTCTAATTTGATTGCTGCGGCCTCGATATCTGCAATCTTCATCACGGCTTTCCAATCTGTAAGAAAGCACCATACATAGTCATAGAAGGCTTTCCCCAGACAAAGCTTGGAAATTGCTTCGAGTATGAATGAGTGGTATATGTTGTCAAACGCTTTTTCTAGATCTAGGCACAGAATGGCTCTCACGTCTCTGGTTTCGTTGTCGATGTCTTGGTGTTTGATAAGCTCCATTGCGCCTTGTGTGGATAACCCTGCCCTGAATCGAACCATATTGTGTGTATAGATGTCGTTATCTTCCAAGTACTTGTTTATGTTGTGCAGTATGGCATGTTCTGCAACCTTGCGGATACATGATGTCAAAGATATTGGCCTCATGTTGTCCAAGTTAGGGGGCTTTCCTGGCTTAGGAAGAAGGATCGTGTTGGCCAGCTTCCACTGCTCTGGCACCCTGCCTTCTCTCCATGCTGCGTTCATTATATATTTCAGGGTCTCAATGGAATCGTCATCAAGGTTACGAAGGGCCTTGTTTAATATACCAGCCTGGCTAGGGGCCGACCTGCCGTTCAGATCATGCAAGGATCTTCGGATCTCGTCGATTTTAAAGTCGTCTACAAGACCTGGATTGCGCGTGCCCTGGTACTGTCTACTTAGTGGCGCCAAGCCTTTTTTGGTTGAAAGGTACTTGTGCAAGAGCCGCTGCACGACTTGCGGTTCTGTTGAAATCCATATCTCTTTATGCGAAATTCGAGCGATAACATGCTTTTGATTTGTCTTGGTGGTGTTTTCGTTGAGGATATGTTTTACCATATTACCGCGCTCAAAATAGACAGAGAATGAAGATAGGTGTGCGTGCCAACAGTCTTGTGAAAAGGGACACTGAAGAGGACGACGTACGTTCGTTTATGTCTCTTGCTCTTGGCTCCTGCATAAAAATACACACCGTCGGGTCTCGGACTCAACGTCTTGGTGATCTGCTTACATTGAACCACGACAATATTTCATGTCTTGCCATTGCGCATCTGACCATCGACGGAGTGGCAGATTTCGTCTCATTGCTGCCTAGATATAGCGCGACAATGCTCCTCGACTGATCTGTTTACCTCAGCTATCTTCTTCCTCAGTGTTCGGTTTAGGCACTGACCCTTCCAACAGTTCAGTTGTGCTTGCTTTGCCTCAAGAAGATGAGCGAGCTGGCTATCCATTTTTTCAACTGCATAATCTGTGGTAATGGTTGAGGAGACCGATTTGATGTCCTCTTTATTATGTTTGACCACTGCTCCAAGCCTGGTCTGTGGCCATCTTGTTTCCTTTCTATCCTTAACTTCCTGAACTTATCCCAGTCTGCGAAGTGGAATTCTCTCTGCTTATCACGCTCCACGGAGAAGGTAGTGGCAAGAATGCAGTGGTCACTCCCGAGGTCTGCAGCAAAGTTCACCGTTTGGGCCTTCTTGATGTTCCTTACAAATGTAAAGTCTGGGGTAGAATCCCTGCAGTAGGATGTACCAAGCCTGGTTGGTATGATGGGGTCCGTGATTAGGGTGAGATCAAGTTCACTGGCACTTTACCAAAGTCGATTTCCTTTTCCAGTGTTGTACTTGTAACCCCATGTATGATGAGAGGCGTTGAAATCACCTACGACGGGTGGACATTCTCCGGTGATAGTAACAGCTTTCTTTAGAACCGTCTTGAACCCTTGCTTTTGTTCCTTTGGACTGCTATATATGCTAAGGTACTCGTCTGCTGACCCGCAGGTTGCGGGATCGAATCCCGGCTGCGGCGGCTGCATTTCCGCTGGAGGCGGAAATGTTGTAGGCCCGTGTGCTCAGATTTAGGTGCATGTTAAAGAACCTCAGGTGGTCGAAATTTCCGGAGCCCTTCACTATGGCGTCTCTCATAATCATATGGTGGTTTTGGGACGTTAAACCCCACATATCAATCAATGACTGCTATATATGTCAAAAATAAAAATGCTCGTATGGTTGCTGGTACCCGGCACGATCTCTACAATGACGTGTTCCAACCGGCCTGCTTCTATGTTGTGTTCGTGGGTTACGTGCGTTAGTTGCATATGGAGGTGCAGACTCCCCTCCCTTCGGATCGACCTATTACAGGCCGGAATACAGGCAGCGTTGCTTGGGGTGGAAGGGTTTTTTTTTCGATAACATATTATGAGGCTTTTCTTGGCTTCTCCTGATATACTGATGTAGGGTTGCTTTCTTTTTAAAGTTACATTGCCAGATACGTAATGCTTCACGTAGCGCTGTCATCATGGTTACTACACGGGCCACCAGAACCTGATGCTGCAGCTGTCGACAGGTTTCGCATCACTAATATTGGTGGCCGAAGAGGCGAGTTTGGTGCTGAGAAGGCACTGCTTTGTTGTGCAGATATGCTTCGATATTTGTAATGCGCAAAGCCATATGCTCTTACAATACAGCCACGCTTGATTGTAGCCTGCCCATCTGCTCGCTAAGATTGGCTACTACCTTGCTGAGCGTGTCAAAGACGTCTTTCATATCTGACGCGGTCGTTTGGTTGGCTTCCACGTGTTCTGTCATGACTGCCCTTTTTTCATGGTTCTCGAGTCTCCCACATTTTCAGCCACAGGGACATCAACTGGCTGAGGCGTTGGCGGTGAAAGCTGCGCGCTGGTTAGCTTAGTGAGAAGATTTTTCATTTCCTTTAACTCGGCTGATCGCCTCTCATTCGATTTTGTAAGCCTCGCGTTTTCTTGCTCTAGTGGTGCAATTCTATCATGCTCTGGTAGCTTACCTGTCATCACGTCTGCCGCGCCGTTGCGCACTCGCTCAGCCCAGCTGTCTTTCGGTGCAACTGCAGGCGTCCTCCCCGGATTGGAAGCTGTGTTCTCGAACTGTACGCCAGGCAGCTGGCCATTCGGTGCCGTCCAGGCTGCTCCTCACCGAGATAGTGAGCTTGAGAATTCAAGCATTCCCGTGATTGGGAGCGGGCCTCTGGTCTAAAACCTCTTCTGGAACGCGACCTCCGCCTGGAGTGGAGCCGCCTTTCCTGTTCTTGTGTAGTCTGGATGCTTCGGGTCCCGTAGGCTGGAATAAGCTGCTTGTCGTTGATGTCTGGACTTGATCTCATTGATGCGTCACGGGCTTCTGCACCTGCTCGCAATCTTTCTCAACGTCTGCGTCTGACGACGTATGGCACTACGAACCTGTTCTTACACTCCTTGTCTGTCGTGGGATGGTGACCGTCGCACAGCCTGAATCTTAGATTGCACTGGTGCAGCTTATCTGGGTTCTTGATCTCGCTGCCTCTGCAGATGGTTTCAGTTGGGTTCGAACAGACGTCGATGCCCCAGCTTTCCACAGACGTAATAAATGTCGACGTTTTTGTGTTAGAGGGAGCACCGGAAACGTGAAGGACCATATCTAACGAATCTCGGCACTTTGTGTCCTTCGAACGCTATGGTGATTATCCCAATGTCCTTCATTCTCTTGGCCTGCAGCGGGAGTAGGTTGTTTGCGTTCACAATCTTTGGGGTCACTATGTCCTGAGTATATTGCTTACGGGGATCCCGCGAATCACTCCTTTACAAGTGTCCCGTGGGGCCATGGCGTACGCGCTAGCCTCGAAAACTTTGCCTCCTATGTCAATTTGCTTGACCTTCAGGTATCTTGAAGCTCTTTCTTAGTCCGGAGTGCTTGCCACCATGATGTTCTGCTGCAAGCTGGAACAGATGATGTCCTGCATGGCCTCCTCCTCTTTGATGCCGGTCGCCAGTACTATCGCATCTGCCACGGCTCCAGCGCCAATTCTCGAGATATCAAATCCTCCACGTAGTCGTAGCACAATTTTTCCAAAGTCCTTAGGTAGTGGTGGCATGCATGCAGCTCGCACAATTGTGTGCTTGGTGTCATGTCTACTACGACTGGCTCGAGCGTTTCCGCCAAAGCCAGTTTTGGTGGAGCCCTTGGCAGCAGGAACGCTAACCGCGGCTAACTTATTCCTTGAGCGTCTCACTCCTAGGCGCGAGGCTTCACTCACCGCGCCTGGACTTGTGCTTTTCAGACAAAGGAATCAGCCTCCAACCTTCATTTTAAGGACATTTTGACTACCTTTAACGAGATCACGAAGCACTATCAATTAAACCGTAGGTGCTTTCTATTCCCACACGAAAAGTTGTCTAGGCCACAGGCAATCTCTCGTCGGATGCTTCAGATGGTAACATACCCTAGACTCATAACCTATAGCTTTTACTCCGATATTTCAGAACTTTGTCCGGACTGCCACAATCGCAGTGATTTGTACCACATGCTCTGGAGGTGCCCCTTTTACAAAAAATGAGGAATTTTCTGAAAACTTCTTTCATTTATTGCTCACGAGTCCGGTTCTCTTACAACAACTCAAGGCTGTGCAGAAGGCCCACGATGGAGCGGTGAGGCTGAGCCTCCCCGTCCCTATGTGGGAGCGCCCCGCTATTCTACCCCTACAAAACGGGGGTGGAATCCTTCAGGACCCCAATAAAAGTTTTTCATCCATCATCCATCTCACTTCGGCTTCCTTCCAACCCATGTCTTCCATGCAATCCTCTGGAGAGATGTCCTCTCTATCTACTTGGTATTCCATTCTCAGTTAAAGCTTCTGGAACGCGCGGAGCGTTGAGTCACGTTGGCGCCGGGTCGGCGCATCGGCGCCAATCACCTCCTTGGTTAGGTTTGAATCCTCCGGTGTTGTTTCCATGTAAAAATGTCACAAAAATGGTTTAAAAGTCCAGTCACCGGCACAAAGGTTGTATCTACTGATTTATTGAGAACTTAGGCACACGATGTGACTGAAAACTCGGCGACATATTTGTGGATTCCAAAGAAAAGCATTCTTGAAAGCAAGGGCCGATCTTCGCGCGTCCACACTGGTCGACACCAAGAGCATCCATCCCATGGCAAGGAGA
Organism: Rhipicephalus microplus; assembly: GCF_013339725.1. Taxonomy (NCBI): domain Eukaryota; kingdom Metazoa; phylum Arthropoda; class Arachnida; order Ixodida; family Ixodidae; genus Rhipicephalus; species Rhipicephalus microplus. The sequence goes on along the minus strand of NC_051168.1, from coordinate 92,753,278 downwards.
AACTAAAACCATTCGGTGTTGGTGTCATGAGTGGTTACAATGGCTGTTCTCTCAGTTACGCCGTTCTCAGCGCCGTATCTAAGCACGTGCACCATGAAACTCGCTGCCATTGACGTTGTCTGTCCCGTCGCAGCCATGGCGCCGAGCACGCGCGCATCAATTTCTACAAAGAACTTTCACATGGGTAGGCCATGGACAATTCTAGAAGAGCGCCGACAGTGGAAACGAGAGAGAGCTCGAATTCGCCGGAACGATGCTGCAGTATGAGCACTAAAACAGACCCGAGAGGCCAAGTACCAGCAACAACTGCGTACCAATTAACTTCAGCCTTCAAAGCCGCGCTGAATCGCGAACGGCAATGCAAGCGCCATGGTGGGCGGATCCAGAAAATCACGCCGCCGAGTTATCTCGCGATTTCAAACGCTTGCAACAACATCGCGCCGAACAAGCAGCGTTGCGGGCGCAACACCATCGCGGTAACCGGGGCAAACGCCCGCTTTCGGCGGGAGTTCCTTCGGCGGCACATCGGCTTCGGCTGCGACGCCTGTGGTTCGAGAACAACCACTGTGATTAACGCATTGCGAAACACATTTAACAGCTCATAACTCTCCTCCGTCACCATGATCATGTGAGGTATAATGTGCCGCATGTGAAAAATGGAATATGCCACGTACAGTGGGAATTGATGTTATGCGAAGCCCGAATAAGAAAGGTTGACATGTCTCTTTGAAATCAGCACAACGTTACGAGGTAAAGGCAAATTATGCCGTGCATGACTTCTGTGCCATGATTATCATGTTTGGATGTGTCGTTTACCTTCTTCATCTATAGACGTCACGTGATACCAGATTTACTATATGTGGAGCAAGCGAAATGACCGCGAGCACGCTATGAGCGCGGTATGTTGTCATGTTCCTACATAACACGTGTGTCAAGGTTATCATGTTTGCACCAGTCTTATACCTTTGTCATACATTGACGTCACGCAACAGCAAACTTCGTATATGTGGAGCTAGCAAAACGGCCGCTAGCGCATCATGAAGGGCCCAATATACTCCAACGTAACACTGACGCACACTCACGCCGGGCACAGTGAAGCTATGTTATCAAAACTCGAGCACTCTATAGTGTGAAGCCAGGCGCGACTGACGCGACCAGCGTCCGTCGGGGCAGCCCGATGGCAACCGGCGTGAAATGCGACATGCTGCATTTCGCGCCCATGCGTTACCCAGACAACACTGCGTCTGCCTCTTTTCGCGACGGAAGGACACCGGACGCGCTGAAACGCGCATGCGGCAAAGCAACGCCGCGCAGTGCGTGCCTGCGAGTATATGGCAGGACCAGCGCATGGCATGGCAACGCCGGCGTGACGCGATGAAATAAACGCCGGCAAGCACGTGTACCACGTCACGTCGAAATGTATTAGCGCCTTGACTGAGGCGTGTAATCATGTTCTCACATGACACGCATCTCATGATTATCATGTTTGCACGAGTCACATACCTTCGTCATTTATTGGCATCACGTAATACTAAATTTGGCATATGTGAAGCTAGAGAAACGGCCGCGAGTGCATCATCAGTGTGGCATGTTGTCATGTTGTTGCATGTCACGCCTGTCATGATTATCATGTTTGCACTAGTCACATACCTTCGTCATTAATTCACATACTATAATACCAAATTTGGTATGTGTGACGCTACCGAAACGGCCACGAGCGCACCATGAGCGTGGCATGTAGTCATGTTACATGACACGCATGTCATGGTTTTCATGTTAGGGTCTGTCGCTTGTGTTCGCCATGCAATCATGCCTTACCATACCAGTTTTACAACATGCCATGTGAACGAAGCCACCACAAGAGCTGCAAAGCCACGAAAAGTAAATCATGACATTCATGACACACATGTAATGATTTTCATGGTATGACTAGTCATATATGTTCTTCATACAGTCATGTTATGCCATACTAAGTTTGGTATTGATACCATTATCGAAACGGCCAAAAGAGCTAAAAGCCGTAGGCGGCTAAATAGATAGATAGATAGATAGATAGATAGATAGATAGATAGATAGATAATAGATTAGATAGATAGATAGATAGATAGATAGATAGATAGATAGATAGATAGATAGATAGATAGATAGATACGGACGGACGGACGGACGGACAGACAGACAGACAGACAGACAGACAGACAGACAGACAGACAGATAGATACTCTCAAAGTCACCGAAGTTCGCTAAGGAATGCTTCGCATTTAAAAACTTCTGCAAGCTGTGACGTTTTGATCACGGGTTGGGCCGACAAGGTGGACTTTAGTTGTGTGACATATTAGATGCGGAGCATCTAATACTCGAGGCTTGTAGTGCGGCGCCGTCCGCAAGCTTCCTCCTCCTTCTTCCACCATCTGTGCATCCCTTCCTCCTCTACACACCGCGCGCGCTTCACTCCTCCACCATCTGTGTACCCTTCCTCCTCTACACACCGCGTGCGCTTCTCCTCTTCACGAACATTCGCTAGCTGTATAATGTAGCGCGCATGCGCCGTCACGCTTCGAAAACATCGGCAGCTGACGCGCGCGCATGCGCCGTCGCGCTTCTCCCCCTTCTCGAACATTCGACAGCTGACAGTGCATGCACCGTCGCGCTGTATATATACTCAAGGTCGGCGCTCGCTCGCTCAGTTGCCGCTCGTCGGTTGGTTTGTACGGCGCGTCGACGTCCGAGGTCGCAATGATCGACGTCCCTTCGACCAGCGCCGGCCAAAGTGGCATCTAAAAGCCATCGTGCTCAATGTTCGTCGCAATAAATAAACACCGCCCTTTCGCTTACGTGTCGTACGTGTTCACTCATTTAACACCCCTCCTACAACCACGTTAACCAATTTAGCCAGAGACCCAAGTAAGTCGCAATTTAACACCCCATTTCACAACCACGTTAACCAATTTAGCCATCGACCCAAGTAACTCGCACTTTAACACCCCGTTAACCAATTATATGCTCCGCATCCTCCTCAGTGTTCCCCCGAGGGAAGCTGCGGGCAATTTTTGGCTCCCTCCTTTCATCTTTCTCGTTGCATGTGGCCATGTCTCTTCATTCGCAAACATTTTTATATAGTCCATCACTATAGCTATTAGCGGCTCTTTTACTTGAACACGGCCCTCGATTTGTGAAAAATGAGGAGAGATTGGAACGATGACATTTCTAATATTTTCATTTCAATACGTCATAGTCCTTTGAATAAAGGGTGAAAAGGAAAAGTTGTTATTTTGAATAGTGACTTTTTCTTGGATAAATTGTGACTACGGCTCTTTCAATAGGCAGCTGAGCTCTGAAAAGTAACTTGATCAAGCTTGAAGGCTTTCAATGATTACTCAAACAAAGTGCACTGTCAGACGTTGGGCTTCATAAATAAATCTCTGGCTTCCATATTGCCAACGTAGTGGGTTGACTGCAAGAGCGGCTCTACTATCTGGAGGAAGGAAAGAATATTGCGTGCCTCTTCTCGGCTTGAGAACCAGCCACGACTGATGCATCGTCCTAGAGCTAGCTACCAGGTCGTTCAATAAATCCCCCAGTACTTGTGACTCGTCGTGACAAACTGGTGGAAGGTGCTGGGTAGTCTCACGGATGCTGCAGACCCCCCCGGGAAGCCGTAATACGAGTCCAGTGCCAGTCAATACTCCCGTGCATCGGACCAGCCGCCGAATCAGGGGATTGCCTCCGGAAATCAACGATACTGCTCCCACCACGTCAACATACATGACCAGCACTTCAGTACAAACCTTGCCCACCGGCACGGGAAGCACGTCGTCGAACCGCTATACGTTGGAAAGCCCACGGGCACCGACGACGTTCCATGGTACGGAGCGCGAAGACGTTGAGGACTGCTTGGCGGACTTCGAGCGCGTAGCCAACTTGAATCAGTGGGATGACGCGGTGAAACTGGGTCGTGTCTACTTCTATCTCGAAGACGGGGCTCGCACGTGGTATCAAAATCGAGAGGAGCAGCTGACGACGTGGCCCGGAAAGAGCTGATCGAGCTAATCTTCCCCGCGTCCAGTCGCCAAACGAAACTGTGACCGCGTACGTCGAAGACATGACGCGTCTCTTCCGACGGGCAGATTCAAGAATGACGGAGGACAAGAAGTTGCGTCACTTGATGCGAGGTGTTAAGGACCAGCTTTTCGCCGGCCTCGTGTGAAGCCCTCCGAAGACGGTCGCGGAGTTCTTGTCTGAAGCCGTGACAATGGAAAAAATGCTGCAGCAGCGATCAAACCAATACGACAGGCAAGTCAGTGGCATGTCCACTGCTGAGATTTTCGCCGCCGCTCGGACCAGCAATGACTCCTTACGTGAACTCATCCGTAATATCGTACGTGAAGAGTTGCAAAAGGCTGGTGTAACACTTCATCCTACGGTTAGCTCTATTGCAACTGTGATCAAGGATGAGCTGCACCAGGCCCTCCGGGACACCTTGCCTCCTGATTGATACAGCTGCGTCAGCTCCTGCTGAATACCACCGTGGGACAACCTACGCGGAAGCCTTGAAACGCCCTGCTGCATCGCCGCCATTGTTCGTTCATCCTGTCCCTGCAGTTTCACTCGAGTCAGCGCAGCACATACCATACTACGAAGGCACGTACACGCCACCGCCCCTGCCCTTTGTCCGTGGTGCTTCTGTCGCCCATCGCTGGGTGTAACCGGTCCAGTACATCTACGATCGGCACTCGTCTCCTCGGAAGTCTGATGCCTGGCGCACACCCGATCACCGGCCTCTATGCTTTCACTGCGGAAAAGCTGATCACTTGTACCGCCAGTGCCCTTATCGCCATCTTGGGCTTCGCGGCTTCTCTGCGTACTCGCCGCCACCCCGTTACGGTCAGAGACCAGGCGACACCCAAAACTACCTCTCCCAGCAGCATGCACCACCGTCTGCCGGGCGCCAGTCGCGCTCGCCATCACCGAGGCGATTTTCATAAACGCCCCAGCGGTATTCTACCACACGATCTCCCAGCCCCCGCCGGGAAAACTAGCTGAAGCGACCTCTGGGGGCGGGGTCGCTGAACGTTGAAGCACTGAAGACCTCCTATTGACGCAGAACCGTACAGAAACTGGTCCGACATCACCTGCTGCTGCAAAGGATAGCCGGCTTTCACTGGACATAGCAGTAACAATCGATGGTTGTGTAGTTAATGCGTTAGTGGACACCGGCGCAGACTATTCCATACTGAGCGGGAAACTGACAACGCAGCTGAAGAAAGTAACCACGCCGTGGCATAACTCGCAGATTCGGACAGCTGGTGGCCATGTCGTTACTCCACTGGGCGCCTGCACAACTAGAGTACAGATTCAAGGGTACACATTCGTAGCAAGCTGCCTTGGTCTACGTGAATGCTCCCGTGACGTCATTCTGGGAGTTGATTTTCTACAGGAAAATGGAGCTATCATTGATATGCAAGAGCGCCGCGTCACGTTCTCAGCCCAGCGAGCAATCAACGTGCAGGATGACGGAATGCGTGTCGACGTACTCCGTATTTCTGAACAGAGCGTGACGCTTCCTCCCCGAGCCAGTATTCTAGTCGACGTAACATGCTGGGGTTTGAGCGATGGCGATGTGGTGGCCGAGACAAATTTAGAACACCTCCTGCAGTAAGGCATATGTGTAGCGAGAACTGTAATACACGTTCGGGACGCCGATCTGAATTGCTCGTAACCAACTTTGGCAACGAGCATCGACACCTTTTCCGTGGCACTTCGATAGCGTTTGCCCACGAAGTAGCAAACGTAACCAACTGTCTCACGTCAGAAATAGTGGATAACGCAGACACATCAATGAGCAACATTGGCATCAATCCTGATCTGTCCACCGATAACCAGACTGCGCTGTGAGCGCTCTTGTTCGAGTACAGGTCTTGCTTCGCAAGTTGCCCAAAGATCCGCCAGACGTCCATCACTCAATACAAGATCATCACGTACGAGGACGTACGCCCAATACACCAGCACCCCTACCGCGTGTCGCCTAAAGAACGTGAAGCGATACGTACGCAAGTTCGCGAGATGCTTGACGATGGCGTTATCGAACCACCCAACAGCCCGCGGTCATCTCCAGTCGTGCTTGTCAAAAAGAAGGACGGGTCGCTACGCTTCTGCGTCGATTACCGAAAGCTTAACAACGGGACCAAAAGGGATGTGTACCCGCTACCGTGTATCGACGATTCGCTGGATATACTTCGTCGTGCCCATTATTTCACTTCTCTCGATCTCAAAAGCGGGTACTGGCAAATCGAGGTAGATCAGCGAGACCGCGAAAAGACAGCTTTCGTGACTTCAGACGGCCTATAACAATTTCGAGTACTCCCTTTCGGCTTGTGTTCAGCGCCGGCAACTTTCCAGCGAATGATGGACACTGTCCTCAAAGGGCTCAAGTGGCAGACTTCTCTTGTCTACCTTGATGATGTGGTGGTCTTCTCTGCCACGTTCGAGCAGCACCTTCAGCGCCTGCGCAGTGTGCTGGAGGCTATCCGATCGGCGGACCTAACTCTAAAGCCACAGAAGTGCCACTTCGGCTATGAAGAACTAAAATTTCTTGGACATGTAGTTAGCGCAGAAGGAGTCCGGCCTGATCCAGACAAGCTTGCCGCTGTTGCCGAATTACCAGCTCCTGTCGATAAGAAAGCCGTCCGGCGCTTCCTTGGTTTGTGCGCCAACTATCGCCGGTTCATTCATGGTTTTTCACAGATAGCAGAACCTCTGAGTCGTCTCACAAGGTACGACACACCGTTTGTCTAGGAAAACGAGCAACAAACAGCTTTTGATGAACTGCGACAGCGCATGCAATCAGCACCCGTTCTCGCTCATTTCGACGATGATGCTGACACGGAGGTCCATATTGACGCTAGTAACGTTGGGCTTGGTGCAGTGCTCGTTCAGCGTCAAGAGGACATCGAAAGGGTGATAGCCTACACCAGCCGCTCTCTATCTCGTGCCGACGCGAATTATTCCACTACGAAGAAAGAGTGCCTCGCAGTCGTGTTAGCAATCACCAAGTTTCGCCCGTTTCTTTATGGTCGTCCCTTCAAGATAGTGACGGACCACCACGCCCTCTGCTGGTTGGCAAGCCTGCGCGACCCTTTAGGACGGCTAGCATGGTGGAGCTTGCGTCTGCAGGAATTTGACGTCACCATCGTCCATAAGTCCGGCCGTAAGCATGAAGACGCTGACACACTGTCACACGCACCCCTGCATGTCGTCAGAGACGAAGGCTTCCTGGGCGCCATTAGCTCATCAGACTTGAGTAAACGGCAGTGGGATGACGCAGAGATTCGTCCGATCATCGGTCATTTAGAGGGCCAGGGCACAATCATACCACATGATTTATTCCGCTCGTTGCCGTCGTTCAGCCTTCGAGATGGTGGGCTGTAAAGGAAGAACGCTCGTTCGAACAACCGTGCCTACCTCCTGGTGGTTCCTCGAGACATGCGAGACGACGTCCTCTTCGCTTGCATTGACGAACCCACATCCGGTCATCTGGGCTACTCACGGACACTTACCAGAGTGAGCTAGAGGTACTATTGGCCAGGACTTTCGGCAAGCGTCAAGAAGTACGTCAAGAGCTGTCGGGAATGTCAGTGCCGAAAGCAACCATCTGTTAAGCCAGCTGGTTTGCTTCAGCCCATTGAAGCACCTTGCACGCCAGACCAAGTCGGCATGGACATTCTCGGGCCATTTCCCCTGTCTGCGGACAGCAACAAATGGGTGATCGTCGCGACCGACTATTTGACACGCTACGTTGAGACGCAGGCGATTTCACGAGCCACAGCTTCTGAGGTAGCTCACTTTTTCATGCGCCACATCGTGTTACGACACGGTGCTCCTTCCAGTATAATAACGGACAGAGGGACGGCATTCACGGCACAGCTTATGGACGAGGTTTTCAAACTGAGCAACACCAGACACCGAAAGACAACTGCGTACTACCCGCAAGCCAACGGACTTACCGAGCGACTGAATTAGACCATCGCAGACATGATCTCAATGTACATCGACGTACAGCACAAAACATGGGACCGGATCTTACCTTACGTGACCGTCGCGTATAATACCACCGTGCAAGAGACCACGTGATTCACGCCATTTCGGCTTCTGTACGGCCGCGAAGTGGAGACCACGCTGGACTCTATGCTACCGTGTCAAGACGAAGACGAGTTGGCAACTGACGCCGATGAATTCGCAGAGCGTGCTGAGGAAGCCCGGCAGCTCGCGCGACTACACATCGGCCAGCAACAGCAGGCAGACGCACGGTGCTATAACATCCACCACAGTGAAGTATTTTACAACCCCGGAGACCGAGTTTGGGTGTGGACGCCCGTCCGCTGCCGTGGCCTTAGTGAAAAGTTACTGAGCCAGTACTTTGGCCCATATAAAGCGTTACGTCGCGTCAGTGACGTGAACTACGAAGTGGTTCCGGACTCAACATCGCAGGCACGCAGTAGGACACGACCGAGGCCAGATTTCGTTCATGTGTTGCGCATGAAACCATTTATTGCGCGTTGTTCATAACGTTTCCTTGCCGTACACTGTTCTTTGTGTTAGTTATTTATTTTTGTGAACTTGATTCTTCGTTCACTGATTTTTCCTATAATGGCACGCTCGTTAATTCCTACTTTTAATTTATCCGAATTTCCAATTTCCTTTTTTTCCACGTGCCTATGTCGTAACATCGTGGTGGTGCTATGTACTTTTCTTTCCCCCTTTTGGGAATTTTTTTCTTTTCGAAAGGAGGGATAATGCCACCCACACGTAGTGGGTCGACTGCAAGAGCGGCTCTACCATCTGGAGGAAAGAAAGAAGATTGCGTGCCTCTTTTCGGCTCGAGAACCAGCCGCGACTGACGCATCGTCCAAGAGCTAGCTACCCGGTCGTTCAATAAATCCCCCAGTACTTGTGACTCATCGTGACAATATGTGAATCTTAGCGTCTGATGTGATATGCTCCATAGATTATTTTCATTGACAGGGTCTCATCGAGTATCAGGCCCACGGGACGGCTATACGCTCTCCCATAGTAGATCACAGAGCTCAGATATGGCTGTCGTCGGAAGCACGGGTCTCTCAACCTAGGAACGCCGACCAACGCTTCCTCAGCCATAGTATTCACGGCCCCACCGCTGCTGCCACTACTCAACGAATCCTCCACGGACGACGTCAATGCCTCCTTGATTGTTACGAGGTTCGATCTCTCACGAAATTTGCTACCGCGTCGTCTGAAAGGCGCACGAGCCTCTGCCATCCAGAAACGTCGCGTACGTTTCCAGTGACACGGATCCCGTGCCCAAGACTCCTCCGACAAGGGAGCATAAATGGATGCCGTTCAGGCTTCCTTGGCGTGCCCCCGCACCGTCCAGCCTCATGTTTTCCGGGGACGCTGTTCCGGCCGCTTCCCGTGGGGACAAGCTTTCACTCAGGACTCCATCGGCCCCTGAGATGTCCAGAAGGGGTGCTGTCAAAGATCCTTTTGACGATAATCCCACCGCAGTAAGCCCAGCCTACAGCTTTTTCATGACCAGCGTTGCCACCGGCTTCACATGCGGTTCATCAGACAGCCCGGTGCAGTTACTGCATACCATCGCCCGACTCCGCTCCACGATCAATGCCTTAACATCGTCGCACTCTCCGCTGTTTCCTGCCATCCTGTCAGAATTGAGCGCTTCCTATGCCATTCTCGACATAGCCGCCTCACATGACCTGGGAGCCAGCCACCAGAGCAACGCAGAGAGCTCCGGGATGCCCTCATGCAGTTCTCACACTAGCTGGGAGGCTACGCATTGACGCTCTCTGCTTTTTGGCCTGCTGCCCAATCGTCGCAAGTTGCTGCCCAAATACCAGAGTTCCGCTGCTTTGAGAACGACTCTGATGACTGTGTGGTGACCACCAACGCTATAGCAGTGCACGATGCCTAGACGGAGCTTCAGAAATGATCCGGGGCTGTCTGGAACCACCTTCAATATGGTTCCGTGGCGTGGCATCATTACGAAGGCGTGCGGCAGCATTGCTGAACAGACTGGAGCTGCAAGCTCATAGCTGCCTTCCGCCGGCTTTTTATGACACCACAGAGTCCAGAATAGTCTTTACTGAGGACGCAGCTGAGGAAGACGACTTTATCGGCACTGTAACCACGCACTGCAGCTTAACCAAGAGGCTTCCCCCCCTCTTCTCGTACGAACACACGAATCACGCAGTGCTGGGGCACTGTGCCGGTGTCTGGTCTCAGAACACTTTTATGAGAATCGGAGTCTATATTCCCTCCACGGGACTTCAAAATACCAACCTAAATACCATCTTCCCTTCGCGACTTGGGCGAGCTGACGCCTCTCATGCCAGATACGTTACTGCTTCAGAACGCAGACGACCTTGTGACAATCAACAATGTCTACTCCGACTCATCGGAGCTAAGTTTACGACTTCAAGCGCAACCAATGACCGCATGTGCCGATGACCATCCCGAAGTTACTGAGCAGGAAGATGGGGCAGGGGAACACCAAGAGAACAAGCAGCTTCAAACGGTCAAACTCGACGTACTGAAAGGCCGTCACACGTACATTTTCTGGAATATTTGCAAAGAAACGATGGAACGGAAGTCAGTGTGCCGAAGCAGCTGATGCGGGGTGAGGTTCTCCGGAACAAGTGCAAGAGCGCTGTCCAGTCGCTAGTGCCACCGCATGCCGACGTACCCTCATCTATTTACCAGACTCCTGCGCCATACCCCTCAGCGAATGTCCCCAGTGTGTCACGCGGACGGGCTCCAGAGCCGTCGGACGTAAAATGGGATGAATTGTACGCATTCCATTAACAACGCCGAGAGTGTGGCGAACCAAAGGGGCTTGTCAGTTTCGCTCAAGCCACGAAAGATGCATTTTGATTACAAATGTTTTCACCATCTTTCCGCATATTGTCACTCCATGTCGCAGTGTGGTTTAGCTGATCCAACACCACCTAGACTATTCGCAAGGCCCGTTCATACCCCTCTCTCCAGACGGCATACGTCACGCTAGTTGTCCGATGTTATGACCGGCACAGCAAGGAGGTGGCTTGCAAGGGACGCTCATCGGCGTAACACTCAAACACTGTCCGCGTCCTGCAGGAACGCGCGATGTCTGTGTGCGCCGCAGGAAATGCACATCAGCGTCGCTGGGACACACAGTCGGCGTCTAGCGCGTGCACGGAAGGCTATAAAAGGAGCGTGTCGGGAGTGCGCTGTGCTCTCTCTTTGGACTTCGCTGGCCTGCTCGTCTTGAGTGCGCTCTGGGCCCTTGTGATGGAGAGGTGCGTCTGTACGCTCTCGTTGCAATGTACTTCTCTCGCAAATATGTAAATTAAACGCATCTTCTACTTGTTCGTGAGACGCGTCGCAAGAGTCGTCCTTCGCTGGATCCGGACATATCACCGACTGTCCAGTGGCCGAGGACGCGTCGCTCAGGTGCTGGTGTTGGTCACCCCGCGCACTTTTTTACCCCGAACAGCGGACAAACCACGACAGGTTTGCCTTTCATCGCTACCTGCTTCGCTGGTTAGACTGCGTTAGGCTTGGTGCTGCATCGCACTGCTCTGAGTCTTCGTCCGTTCCCAAGTGTCCTATTTTATTGGTGTTGTATTTGTGAGTATGTGATTGCACATCGATCTGTGCGACATGGGACGTTGTTGTGTTCCCGGCTGCCGTGGCAATTATGACAGTGGTCCCAGAGCGCGTGTTTTCGCATTCCCCAAGGATGAAGCTTGGAAGAAGTCTTGGATAAAAGCCAATCTACGAAAGGATTTCACTCCAAGGTGAGAAAATGCTGAAGTTTGTTGTCTTACCGGCGCTATCGCATTACTGGCGTTCTGGCTCTGTTACTGTTGAACCGAGCGAGTATCGTGAGTGGTGATGGTAGTTTTGTTGCGCTTCAGGTAGGGCAGTGCGGTAAAATAGAACAGAAATACTCAGGCTCGTGTCAAAGTTCCCATTTGCCCGTTTCGTGTGAAAGTAATGAAGTCACTGTTATGCTTGGCGCAGGTCTGTGAACTCCACTTCCTCGAGGCTGACTTCATCACAAAGCTGTCACATTTCGACGCAGCGTCGGGACGGACATTGACAGTCGACTGCAAGAGGGTGCGCCTAGTGTCAGATGCTATACCATTGGTGTTTCCGAACTGTCCGTCCTACCTGAGAACGAATCGCAATCGTCGAGAATCTCCTGTCCCGAAACCAGCTCGAATGGAAGACGAGGCCTTGAGCAAAGCGATTAAGGACTCTATATGCGCAAAAAAAGCGAAGAGGAGAGAAATGCTGTGTCCTCTTTTGAACACTTAAGAGGCAAGCTTTCTGCTGTATGCAATAATGATTTCTGAACCATCAAGGCCAACGATCATTGTGTGATGTTTCTCCGCATCGAAGATAACCCTTCACCGCACGTGAGGTTTTCCGTCCCTGTGCTTGCTGATCTCTCACTTGCAGTCTCAGCAGGTATGATCAAGCTGGTTTCATTACCTTGCGGAGGCGCAGTTCCAGACGCAGTGCGCGACATCCGGACGTTGTCCTCACTGCTCCAGCAGCTGGAAAACCACAAGACTGAGACGCCTAAAGTTGCAAGTCTGTCGAAAACAGCGTCAGTGTTGCAGCATATCGGCTCCTTATTGAGTGAACTGTCCCAAGACAGTGAAACGACCGAAGAACACAGTGCATTGTTTCGTTTGCTAAATGAGCAAATAGCTCTCGCACTCGCTCCCCCATTCGTCGCTACAGTGCTGAAACATTAGTGTTTTCTAGCATGCTGCACTCCGTATCTCCGCACGCCTATAACTTTGCCAGATTAGCGTCGACGTTGACTTTACCCCATCCTTCAACCCTGCGCCGCGTTTGTTCCAAGTATGGAGGCGATCCACAGAAGGAGCAAAACGAAGCGAACTTGCTCTCCTACATTCGAGAAAGAGTGAAGTGCATGCAGCTGCACGAAAAAATGGTGACGCTAATGGTTGATGAAATTCATATCAAGCCGTACTTCGATTATAAAGGGGGCAGCATAGTTGGATCTGCAGCCAATTCTCAAGAGGCAGCCACAACCGCTCATGTTTTCATGCTTCAGTCGCTCTTGTCATCAAACAAAGATGTGCTTCACATTCTCCCTGTTGCTAAAATGACCGCCGAAATTCTACATGAGTTCTGCAAGAAAGTAATTTTAGAAGTGTAGTCTATGGGCCTCAGGATCATTGCTGTAATTACCGACAACAATTCCCTCAACCGGAAAATTATGTCGTTTTTCTCAGAGAAACAGGAAGTAAGCAATCTATATCCTCATCCAGCCGACAACAATCGGCCTCTGTTTTATGTCGTAGACCCTGTGAACATACTGAAATGCATCAGGAACAACTGGATGAATAAAAAAAAACGAAGGAATATGCTTTTACTTTCCTGAAGTGAGCCTGTCAGAAATATTGCCTGACGGGCCACCCAGAATGAAAACAGCATCATTTGAAGCCGTACGGCAGCTGTATGCACTGGAACAGACATCGCTTCTCAAGCTTGGCTACAAGCTAAATTCCAAGGCAATCAATCCAACACCTATGGAAAGACAAAATGTAAATTTGGTGTTAAATGTCATTAATCCGTTTGTATCAAACGCACTTGAGACGCGTGGCGATGCCCTTGAAACCACATGTGCCAGTTCAACAGCTCTCTTCATAAACATCATATCGACGTGGTGAAAAATTGTCAACGTGAAGACTCCTTCGAAAGGTCACCGACTGAACGACACCCTTCAAAATCTAGTGAATTCTACGGTGCATCAACAGCTGGTTTTTCTTAGTGGCATGGTAGACTGGCTGGATGCTTGAAGCAGCGTCAACATGAGCCGTGGTTGCTTGACAAGGGAAACACATTCTGCGTTGAGACTCACTTGCTACTCCCTTGTTGAGCTGTCGCGGTACTGTTTAGAAGAACTGAAGTTAGAGTATGTCTTGCTGGGAAAATTTCAAACTGACACTCTTGAAGATCGCTTCGGTCGCTACCGTCAGCTTGCTGGTGCACAATATGTTTCCGTGAGGCAGCTTCTGGAGTCTGAAAAGAAAATTTGTCGGCAAAAGCTGCTGATGCTTCCGCAGCCAGACATCAGCAGCGAAAGTGACACAGAAGTATCGCAACATAACTTCTCTGTTCACATCTCAAATGATGAAATTTCCATTCCAAAGCATGACATGGAGGTCGTTGCTTATTTCGCTGGATATTGTGCTCATTCAGCTCTGAAGAAGCTGTCATGCGCATTTTGCAGCAGCGTGCTCGTCCTGGAGAGCAGGAACATAGATGTGGAAGGTAACACAATGATTCACAACTTGTCAAGAGGAAGCTTAAAGTTTCCGCAGCCATGTACTGTGCACATGGTGCTGGTGACAACGCTTGTTGTCAAAAAGCTCACCAAGGGAGAAAATGCAAAGGCGTTCCTCACGTCGAACAACCAACGTGGCATTGTAAGCTCCATTACCACATCACTGCTAGGAGATGTTGAGCTAGAGACTTGTGAAAATGGCCATACCTCTGAGACTATCGTGCGGCATGTAGTGCGTGTTGCAACAAATGTCGCTCTGAACAACATTTGTAGACTTCGAAATGACACCATCCAAAGCACCGCACAAAAAAGGCAGCTGACAGAAAAATCAAAACCTTGAACAAGAATTGAGGTAGGATGGTTTTAGCCTTTCGTCCTAATAAAACCACTTCTACAAATGCATTTCTGACTATTACAGTTTGATCACTAAAGTGTAAAGGGAGGCGTAAACAAATGCAGACCACACAGGAACAAAAAAGAACAAAAAAACACCGGCTTTCAATAAGTGCCCACGGCAGATATAACGAGAACGAGTGGCGACGACGGCCGGGGTGCAGGTGGGCAACTAGCGTGACGTCAAGCTCTTCCTGGAGGGGCCTTGTCAATAGTCTAGGTGGTGTTGGCTGACCACCATGATGCAGCGAAGCCCGTCCACCAGAAACAATGTCATCAGCTACGCACGCTCGCAGTCATGGCCGAGTGTCACGACCAAGGAAGACGCTGGAGCTCAGGCGCAGACGGTTAAGGAAAGTAAAGGAAGACGAGGACAAAATAATAACAGCTGGCCCAGCGTACGGGCGTTGTCTCTTATTTCTGTTCGTTACAATATATATATATATATATATATATATTTATATATATATATATATATATACATATATATATATATATATATATATATATATATATATATATATATATATATATATATATTGTCACGTAGTTTATTTAAGTAGACACGTACTGGAAGGCCAAGGAATGCCAGAAGAGCGAGGAATGTCAGCAGGCCGAAAATACAAAACAAGCGCAAGCTCGGGTCGCGCGTGTGCACCAACGCTGTGGCTTGCCGTTTCTTGCTTCTTCGTCGTCGTTCGCATAGTTCCCTACATTGGCCCCCGGTGAATAGCGTAGCCAACCTGGCGACTTAAGGCGTAGTCACTATAGTGGGGTCGTAATACGGCTTCAGGCGACTCACATGCACAATTTCTCGGCCACGACGGCGTAAGTCATGAGACTGTATCACAGGCTCAATCTCATAATTCACTGGTGACGTACGGGCGAGAATGCGGTAGGGCCCGTGGTATCGTGCCAGTAATTTTGAGGAAAGGCCAGGAGTACTCGGTGGAATCCAGAGCCAAACAAGAGCACCAGACAATTGTGAGGCACTCTTTCTCCGTGACGGAATAATTACACTCGGCTTTCTTGAGGGTTCGACTCGCGTAAGCGACCACGTATTCTTGGTATCCTGGTTTTCGTTGAGCCAACACAGCACCAAGACCGACACCACTGGCGTCGGTGTGGACCTCCGTAGGCGCATCGGGGTCAAAATGACGTATACTATCGGAGGTGATGATAATAACCGCCGAAGCGCGGTGCAGGATTCGTCGCACTCTTTTGACCAAGCAGAAATGCCTTTGGAAGTTGTCAACAGGTTGGTAAGAGGCGCGATGATGGAAGAGAAGTTCCGCACAAATCGACGAATGTATGATCACAGGCCGATTAAACTTCGAAGCGTCTTGATGGAATTGGGCTTCGGATAGTCGGGCACGGCGCGGAGTTTCGCCGAATCCGGGAGAACACCCTCTTTGCAGACGACGTGACCCAGTATAGTGAGCTGACGTGCGGCAGAATGGCACTTCTTGATGTTAAGTTGAAGGCCAGCAGAGGTGAGACACGTGAGAATAGCACGAAGACGAACAAGGTGAGTCGAAAAGTCGCAAGAAAAAACGACGATGTCGTCTAGGTAGCAGAGACACGTGTTCCACTTGTAGCCGCGAAGGATGGTGTCCATCATCCGTTCGAAGGTACTTGCGGCGTTGGAGAGTCCAAACGGCATGACGTTAAACTCATACAGCCAATCAGGTGTTACAAATGCAATCTTCGATCGGTCAGGATCAGCCATTGGAACTTGTCAATATCCTGAGCGTAAATCTAAAGAGGAGAAATATTCTGCTCCTTGCAAGCAATCGAGAGCATCCTCGATGCGTGGCAATGGGTACACATCCTTCCGATTTATCTTATTGAGCCGGCGGTAGTCGACACAGAATGGGATAGACCCATCCTTTTTGCGCACAAGTACAACAGGGGACGACCAAGGGCTCTGTGATGGCTGGATGACACCACGCTTGAGCATATCGTCGACTTTTTCGTTGATAATACAGCGCTCTTCCGCTGAAACTCGATATGGTCGTTGGCGTAAGGGATCATCAGTACCGGTGTCAATGTGGTGCGTGATGTTCGCTGTGCGACCCAAAGATGGTTCAGCGCAATCGAACGCAGAACAGAACTCTCGAAGAAGGGACAAGAGCTCACGTCTTTGTGTCGGCGCCGAGCTCAGCGGCAACAGAGAGCTGGAATGAGTCTGGCGCGGGCAGTGTGGCCACAGGTGGCGTCATAGCATTGAGCTGCAGGTGAGGTGGGTGTTCGGCAAACTCCAGAGGACGCAAGAGGTCAACGTCTTGTATGTTACCCAAACATTCTCCGCGAAGTAAGGTAACTGGCGACGATAGCGAGTTCGCAACGAGCATGGCGGTAGCACCGGATTCCACGGTGAGTACGGCAAAGGGCAGGTGTAGGCTACGACGGCGGATAAATAGGTCCGACGGAGTGAACGAAACAGTTCCGGCAGGAGCGGCCGTACAGGTCAGGGCTACAAGGGTGGATGTTTTCGGTGCCATTTCTGTGTCGGCAACAACGACAAGTTTGTAAGCTTCAGAAAGAGAATCTACCAAACAAGAGCTTGGCAGCGGTGTAAGGGCAACTTCAGCACGTGAGCAATCTATGATGGCCCGATGACGCGAAAGAAAGTCCCATCCAAGAATGACTTCGTGGCAGCATGATGCTAGCACAAAAAAATCAATGGCATAAAGTTCACCTTGGATAATGACACGCGCAGTGCACACAGCTGTAGGTTCTATGCACTGCGAGTTGGTCGTGCGGAGCATCAGGCCCAAAAGAGGCGTCGTCACCTTTTTCAACTTGCGGCATAAGGTCTTACAGATTATGGAAACGGCGGCTCCTGTGTCGATAAGCACTTGTGCGGCGGTCCCCTCAACATTGACGTCGATAACGTTTTGCGGCGAGAAAGATGGAGGCCTTAAGCAGTTCGAATGGTATGCAGCTGTTGCCTCCGAAGCTGCAGTGATCAGTTTCCCTCTTCCGTAGCAGGTCGGCGACGCATAGGTGATAGGGAGCGTCGTCGGGGCGATGGTGACCGATGGTTTGCGAAGGGTCGATGACCGTCAGTGGTGTACCTTGATGGCGTCCTAGACGACGACGCAGTTGGCCTGTCCACGGTGTCAACTGGAGGGGGATCTCGGCGATAGTGGCGGGCGACGTGTCCAACGATACCACAGGCGAAACAGATGGACCTATTATCCGGCGTCCTTCAAGCGTCTGCTCGAGGGTACAATGGAGCTGAAGATCTCGCATAGGGATACGGCACAGCAATTGGGGTTGTAGGCACGACATAGGGCAGCGTGGCAGGTTGAGCATACGGCATACGCTGTTGCGTAGGCCGAGCAGCGACGACGGCGTACGTGAGAGGTGTAGTGACAGGTGGTTGCTGATGCATCGGTGGAAGCGCCTCAGCGACTTTGGTTCGAATGGCGTGTTGGAGGTCCGGTGCCAAAGCTTGCGCGGGCTCATGTGTCAATGGCAGCAGTGACAGCTGGCGCGCTACCTCTTCGCGGACGAAGTCCTTGATTGTCGAAAGCAGCGGCTGCTGATCGCTAGGATGGGCAGCAAGGTGCAAGCTTGCGAGTGTGTCTGGCGTCGTGAGGGCTTGACGAGCGATTGCGCGCTGCCTACGCAACTCATCGAAGCTCTGACAGAGAGAAACGAGCACAGCAATTGTGGGGGAATTTCTCGCGAGCAACATCGGAAAGGCGACGTCGTCAATCCCTTTCAAAATGTGCCTGATTTTTTTCTTCCTCAGGCATGGCAGAGTTGACGCAGTTGCATAGATGCAACACATCTTCAATGTAGCCCGTGTAGGTCTCGCCTGGTTGCTGCGCACGGTGATGTAAATGGTGCTCGGCTTGAAGCTTACGTGCCGCAGGTCGTCCAAAGACGTCCGTAATAGCAGTCTTGAATGCAGACTACGTAGGAATGTCAGCTGCGTGGTTAATAAACAACAGTTGCGCGGTGTCCGCAAGGTAGACCATGACGCAGCCCAGCTTACTTGGGTCGTCCCATTTGTTACTTGCGCCGACTTTGTCGTACCTCGCCAACCAATCTTCGACATCCGACTCAGTGGAGCCCGTGAAGATAGGAGGGTCTCGTTGAGGATACACGGCGCCACAAGTGACGTGGACGGTCGAAGATTCCACCTGGAGAGGCGTCTCGGTGGCCATGTTCGAGTCACGTAGAGGGGGAAGCTTACGGGAGCGAAGTTCCAGGTTTGTACGGGAGTCCACACACCTCCACCAGATTTCACGTAGTTTATTTACGTAGAGACGTAATGGAAGGCCAAGGAACGCCAGAAGAGCGAGGAAAGTCAACAGGCCGAAAATACAAAACAAGCACAAGCTCGGGTCGCGCGTGTGCACCAACGCTGTGGCTTGCCGTTTCTTGCTTCTTCGTCGTCGTTCGCATAGTTTCCTAAATCATATATATATATACATATATATATATATATATATATATATATATATATATATATATAAATTTATATATTTAAGAATAAAGGAGCGCACTTACGAAATTTTGCCGAAACGTAGAGTAAACAATTATCAATTTTCGTAAGTGTGCTCCATTAGTCTTAATTATATTTGCACCGGACCCACAGAATTTCTTTTTTGAATCATATATTATATATATATATATATATATATATATATATATATATATATATATATATATATATATATATATATAATTAAGAATAAAGGAGCACACTTACGAAAATTTGATAGTTGTTTACTCTACGTTTCGCCCGTGTTACGGCCTTCGTCAGGATTAACAGAAATACGAGTATGTGGCCACTTTTATGGGCAGGCATGAACACGTCAGTACAAAACACGTGCGATCAGCATGTGAGTGTCACAAAAATTCTTTGAAGCAGCCGTGACTGCAGTAAAAAAACATTAAGAAATGTAATACAATAGACGAGATTGTGGGCATGTAAAAAGGCCGTTGACGACGAGGATCACGCATAAAAATAATAAAAAATATAAAAATAATAAATATGTGATAACATTTAGTAAGTATAGAATACGTTAGGGATACTTCTTTAAATATTTCGCAAAATTGCGGATTATTTAAAGAATATTTTGCAAAATCGTTTTTGATTCACAAGTTCCACAGCTTGTTATCCGGCGTAAACGAATGCGTAGGCCAAGTGTCATGCCTTTCTACGATGCCATGACGTCCGCAATATTGCGGAAAAAAATTATTGGGTACACTTGAGATTTATCACAGCATTAAACCAAGCCGCAAGTACAATTCACCGCCCGCAAATACGAAGACTAGGCAAATGTGTGTACTACCCATCATTCCCGTGGTCGCCGGACGATCGAAATGCCAGAGTGCCCTCTAGTTAATTTTGACATATATAATTTCATCTCAAGAGTACCCAATCAATTTTTTATCATGCACGTATATGTGAATGCGAGATGTAGCTATGGAGGCATTACATTTTGAAAAAAAAATCGTGTCACCTAGAGGGCGCTGCGAACTTTGGGCAGCTTGTTGAATGTGTGAAAGGCTTGATTTGATCATTTGCAACAGCACCGAAAAGTGTGAAGGGCAAATAACATGGGAGGTAGGAAGGCTGCAGTCGACGATAGATTATGCACTGATGTCACATAGGATGTATGATAAGCTCCGGGGAATGCACATAGATGAAGGTGGCTCCAGAAGTCTAAGTAGTGATCACAAACGTATCAAGCTAAGTTTTGGAAGAGAGGTGAAAGTGGGAAGGAGACAAGATGAGCAACTACAGGAAATTTTTTATCCAGAAAGGCAAATTGAAATAGCCACTAAACAAATTGAGAAAGTTATCACGGAGCATAATAAGACAGTGTGGACATACACGAATCTAATTAGACTTTTTGTGCTAGAGCTTGCTAAGACGCCTGACAAGTCACCCCGGAAAAGAAGACACAAACCCAAAAGTTGGTGGGATGAGGAAGTTAAGAGAGCCATAGCAAAACGTCAGGAAGCCTCTAGGGAACACCGACATGCTAAGCAGCGGGGTGAACCGACAAATGATGTTGAAAGAAAATGGGAAACCTTTCTGAGCTGTAGAAGGGGTGCATCCCGTCTGATCAAGAAAAGATTAGAAGAAAGGGAGCTCAGAGGCTGGCAGAAGTACATAAAAAGATAGAAATGCAGCTGCGAAATTTTGGAACCACATAAACTCCCTAAGAAATGAGACGAGCCTAGAGCAGGGTTTCATAGCTACAGCTCAAGGTGCTAGGCTAGAAGGGGATGAAGCTATTGAATATATAAGAACAAGGGTGACAGAAAAACTTCAACAAATAAGTGCTTCATGCACCACAATAGACAAGGACGAATGAAGTGGTGCAATGGCTCCATTTTCACAACGAGAGTGGGCAAGGGCTGAGAAAAGGGTTCCTAGTAGTACATCAACATGCCCAGATGGCATTCCAATTATGCTGATAAAGACATTAGGTCCGAAGTCTAAGCAGGCTTTGAGAGAGGCAGTGAGCAAAATAATAATCGATGGTGAAGTTCCCGATGGATGGAAACTTAGCAGGATGAGCATGATCTATAAAGTAAAGGGGGACAAAGCTGACATAAACAAATACCGTCCTATAACAGTGACATCAATGGTCTATAGGCTGGCTATGCAGATTATAAAGGAAAGACTGCAGGCATGGATAGAGGATGAGGGGGTGCTGGGGGAACTGCAGAATGGGTTTCGGAAACACAGGAGGTTGGAAGACAATCTGTTGTCACTGACGCAGTGCATCGAAATAGCAGAAAAGGAACACAGGCCCTTGTGGCTAGCATTTTTGGGTATCAATGGAGCGTACGATAGCGTGGTTCAAGAGGAATTGTGGGGAATACTGGACACACTAGGCATGGAACATGTAGTCACTAATCTTTTAAAGGATATCTATAAAGGTAACAAGGTAGTTATTAAGTGGGAAAACAGGTATCTAAGCCTGCAGAGGTAAAACGGGGGCTTAGGCAGGGGTGTCCCCTGTCACCCTTATTATTCATGATGTACCTACAAGGATTAGAGGCCAAATTAGAGGGAAGTGGACTGGACTTCAAGCTCTCTTTAGTCAAACAAGGAAAACTCATTGAACAGGCACTACCAACATTGATGTACCCAGATGATACAGTGCTAATGGCTAACAACAAGAAAGATTTGCAGAGATTGATTGACATCTGCAGTAATGAGGGAGATAGGTTAGATTTTAGATTAGTGCATGAGATCAGAAGTTCAAGCAAGATTAGAAATTAAGCAACGTGGAATAGGTAGGCGTGCTTTAAGAGCTCACGGGAATACACCAAGTCAGTGAGTACAAGGTGATATGGGATGGACATCATTTGAGGGCAGGGAAGCTAGCAGCAAGATAAAATTTGAGAAGCGATTGAGAGAAATGAGGGAGGAGCGTTGGGCTAGGAAGTTTTCATCTACTTGTACATGAATAATGTCGATACAAAATAGAGGAAGCGAACCAGGAAATTTACTGGTAAATGCTTAGAAAACAGCAGGTGGCCAAACCAAAAATAACTATCAGTTAAGAAGAAAGTGAAGAAAACGGAGACTGACATGTGGAGAATGGGCATGATTAAGAAGCCCGCACTTGAGATCTATAGAACATTTAAGCAGGAAATCGCCAAGGAAAGGATCTATGATAATACTCGGGGTAGTTCTCTACTGTTTGAGGCCAGGACGGGAGTACTGTGAACCAAGACATATCGGGCCAAATACGAAGGGGTAGACACAGTATGCAGTGTGTGTGGAGAGGAAGAAGAAACTACCGAACACTTGATAATGTTCTGTAAAGGGCTTCACCCTATAGTTCGGGATGATGAACCAGAGTTTTTCAAAGCACTGGGGTTTAGGGACAGGAAGGGCAAAATAGACTTTAGGCGCGTAGACTTAACAAGAAGTAGGTTGTCTGATTGGTGGCTAACGTCAAGGCACGAGTAAAAATTAAACCCTTCACTGCAAAGTACGAATCCTCAAACTCACTTTTCAAAGAAAGAAAGTAAATCTAGTTTTTGATTCAATAAGTATTGCGGCTTGGTGGCGCTACCCACCGCCTGATCTAAATGGTACAGCCATATCCATCCATCCATCCATCCATCCATCCATCCAGCTAAGTGAAACTCTGTCATGCTAAATAATTTATATAATATTACTAGTTCCAGTAATTGATTCAAAACATTCTTTTTATTATCAAGGCGTTACTCTTTCGCAACTCCGATAGTTTACTCATTGTTTAAATTTTTTATTTTCATTTTGGCAAATATTTGTAATACGCTGCATGTTGTTATGCCTGCGAGTCGACAGCGAACGTCCGTGCCTCTGAAAAAGGCAATCTGTGTCAAGGCCAGCCCGCGAGCCCCGCCTGACGCGAACAACTCAACGGCGTCAACAGGCGGACGGCGCCTTTCTGTCGCCCACGTGCAGTGAGTCACCTCGGCAAGCAAGCCGTCAAGTAAACAATCGGCGTCTTGCTGTCTGGGGGTCTGACGCAATGCGCGGCGACGCCACTCGTCCTTGGGTGCAGCCACCTGCAGCGCAGCCTCTCCAGATTCGATGAGAAAGAATGACGCGGCCCAGCAGCGACCCCCATTGGAGGAGTCTGACCTGACGACCAGCGGCGCTTCTGGTTGGACATTTGGGTTGGACCCGGTGCATATAAAAGAAGCCCTGCGGCGCGTTGTGAGCAGTCCCCGTGTCGGAGAGCCGACATGTGTGTAAGAGAGCGGACCCGTTTGAGAGCAGACCTATGTGTTAGAGAGGAGAGCTCGGCTCTTCGAGTCTCTGTCGGCCCCAGTGCCGAATTTGTAACGCCTCTGTATATATGCTGTACATAAACCTTGTTTAACTCACCGTCGTCTCGTCCGCTCGTCTATCAGCTCTGCGCAGAAGCAGTCGCGAGCTGAGAAATCTACGCTACCAAACGGTTGGTGACCTTCCCTGCGGAGTTCGAAGCAGTGGCGCCTTCGGAACCGTGTTGGCGTCACCGTCTTTCGCAACAGTGGTTGCAGCGGTGAGATTTCGAGGCGCCCTTCGTAACGTCGTTGGAGGTGCGCGTCGCAACAATGTTTAACGTTTTTTTTATGAAAAGCACATATTTTTTCAACAACTATATAGTTACAATTTCTGCTTCTAATGTTGCCATATTAAACGATCAACATACTTCGGGAGCAAATGAACCAAAAATATTGCTAAAATATTGGGGCGAAATTTCTAAAAAATCGCATTTTGACTCGTACTGTGGCTTAATTTTCGCAACGTAGCTGTTCAAGTCATAGAGTTTCTCAAAATTAACTAGAGGGCATTCTGGCGCTGCGATCGTCCAGGGGCCACGGGAATGATGGGTAGTACACACATTTGCCTAGTCTTCGTACTTGCGGGCGGCGAATCGTACTTGCGGCTTCGTTTAATACTGTGATTCGATTTTGTTTTGAAAGAAAGATTCAACCCTTTTGAACTTCGTGACCCAATTAGGAAAGGTAATTGAAAAAATAGGGCGGAGAAGTGCAATGGCTAAACATTTGCTGACTTTTGTTTCGTGAGAAAACAGCTTTAAGCCACAGGAACAAACACGGAGCCAAAAGCAGGCCAGAAGTACGAAGTTTAGACAAATGTGTGTACTACCAATCATTCCAATGCTCGCTTAAGCGCCGTGCGTTGCAGCTCCCAAAGACACTAGCGCCAGAGTTCCCTCTAGAGTACATTGGGAAACTCTATCGTTCAAGTAAAAGCGTGGCTTTTACATTGATGAGTAGTATAGTTTATCAGCAAAATAGGCAGAAAGTTTCGAAAGAATGCTTTTTAATTTCAGGGAGAAAAAAAAGTCAGACAAAACAACCACAATGTAGTAGGAAACCTACCTTTGCCTACTCTTCACTGCATAGCAGGTCAGTGCCATATTCCAGCGGGGGCTTTTCGGCAGCAAATAATGCATGTCATACAACTTCTTCGCACTTGGTTTATTATCGCTGCTTTATATAACGTCAAAATGAGACACTAGTGCTTTCCCTATCGTCTCTTCCCTATCGCACTATCACAAGGCAGGTTATATAAACCCCTTCTTAGCCCCAAGGGACAGAATTATAATGCAGTCGATGGCCTGCAATACAGTATTGAGGCATTTTGTTAGGCTTCTGAGAGTTGGTGTACATCGTCTTAATATTAATTGCCGACATAGTGACAGGATATTTGATCTAAGCTGTTTTATGACGTTTTCGGGTATAGGCCGATGTGTGATAGCTTACCACTGGTGTGCGCCTGTCTTCGTCTGTCTCTTTTTGTGTGTTGTGCTTAGTTGCGCTCTCACCATGGTTTCTGTATTAAAGCAGGAACTCACCCTACAGTGAACTCTCTTGAAGTCGAACGATTTAGAGTACGATGTACACTACTACGGTTGAGCACTAAGTTGTGCGGTGAAAAAGAGCAATGTGTTTAGAAAGAGTGGTTAACAATTTAGAGTACTCAGTACTCTATCATTGGAGAGCTGAAAGCCGTGTTTAGGGCCTCACACTTGATGAGGTCACATCATGTGTTTAGAAAAAGTTCAATTCTATCGTGGGACGCAACAAACGTATGAAACGAGTGTCTATATAACAAGCACAATAATAAACAAATGACCAAACACAACATACATGACACATTTAAACAAAAGCGTCCAAGTCCGTAGGGTGTTCCTAACACATGGTAATAAGGACTACATACACTACATATATACACTAATCACAATATGGACAATGTACATGATGATATATGTACAGAACTTACAAGACTTGATGAAGATGTTAGCAAGTATATACAACAGGTATCAAGATTCAAGAAATTTACGTTTTTACAGCTCTAGAATGAAGTTCATATGTACAAGAACTCACATCCATACGGGGCACACACAAACACATAGAAATAGTAAATACATACAGATTAGATGCACTAATCAGACACTGAGAGGTGACCTGGCTATAGGAACCCGGCCAGTTGAAAGACTAACCAAACATGTCTGTCAACTACGGTCAGAAAACGGCACGACCATTGTCACAGAAATTCTTCCTCCCCAAGGAAGAACAATTTCTCCGACAGAAACGATAGAAATTCAGGCTACTGGGCGTTCCAGAATTGAAAGAGCACAACGACGATGACCTGCCGTAACGGCCTTGCACCTATTACGCCACAAACAAAAAGCTCCCGCAGCTATTAGAAGGCGTGCAAAGCGACTAGGCGAGCAACGACCAGATGTGACAAAGCGATTAATACATAGGCTATGAAAACCATTGTTAACGGCCTTCCAAAACATCTTTGCAATGACGCATTGCTGCATCATATGCTGGTTAGACTCATGTAACGGGCAGTTAGGACAAGTGGAAGATGGGACCATGCCCCACTTCTCCAGTCTGCCCCATGTTGGGAGTACTTTCCTTCTAAGATGCCACATGAAGTCACGGAGGTGACCAGGCAAAACGATGCCGTTATTGCACTCCACGAGACATGTCTTGATCGTGCTAGACAGGCTGGAGGAACTAGAGGAAGCAAAAGAGCCGCCGTTGTATCTACTATGCCGCTTTCGAGGAGGTTCACATCGGCACAAACCTGTTGCGCGTGTCGATAAAATGCTACTGCCGTTCGAGTAAAATGCTATCACTTTAAGTGTTTGCGGTGCAGAACTAAGCCGTGCATCTGGTATTAAATAGCGTATCCTGGTGCCTAAGAAATAGCAGGCAAGATCACAGCGCGGGACACTGATCACCGTGCAACAAACGAAGTAAGAATACTAGGGCAAGCAGCCGGCAGCGAACAGATACGGATGGGAATGCGAATCCACCGCAGTTTCGTGGTTGCCCAAGTGCTGCTCGGCAAACCAGCTCTGTTCCACTTGACCAGAAAAATAAGCCAATGAGGAATCGCAACTGACCTAGTTATTCGTAATGGGGGCTGTACGACATGAGATATGTACCATGCCACGGCCGCAAAACACAGTCTGTGCTAAATACCTTCTTTTGAACATCGGTAAATCATATGGTAAATCATACTCTTGTGCTTCCCGGACGTGTCGTTTTATGCCTTCGACTATACTGAAACACACAAGTAGGCTGATATGACGTAGCAAGTATAATCAAGCCCCAGAATGCGAATGGAGTCACTTTTTTGAAGACTGAAAAAGGCACTTAGGCAGGCGTCTGAGGAGCGAATGAATAAATATGGGCATTTTGAAAAATTTAACGCAGCACCTGAAATGGTGTCATTTTCAGCAAAAAGTTGTAGGCCTACGGGATAAACTGTTCTCATTATTGAAATAGAACGTGATGTCATCAGCAAATGCTGTCACCGTCACGGTACCACTACGTGAAAGAGGAAGGCCTCGAACGTATAGATCAGCGATTAGCCAGTGGAAGATTGGTTCGAGGCTGAGTACAATAACAAAAAGTGCAGGGGATAAAGGACAACCCTGGCAAACACCACAGGGTAGCAGGAAATGACGCACTCTCTAAACCATCAAGAAAAACACTTTCTGTGCATATTTCGGTATGCGTTTCTGAGAAGCTAAATGAAGTTTTGGGAGAAGCCAAATGCTGCCATTACGCTAAATTTAAAGCTATGTTCTAGGCGATTGAATGCCTTTTCTTGGTCAAGTGAAACCAAGAGTCCGCGAGCTGATCTTGCTAACGTGTAAGCAATTATATCACGCCTAACAAAGGAGAGACTGTGGATTTCTCTTCCAGGAATAGAGCACACCTGATGATGGCCTATTAAAAGAAGGCACCAGGCTCCTCAAACGCCCAATGATAACTGCTGCGAAAGCTTTATAACCAACGTTGAGGAGCGTTATTGATCCCACTCCTCTGGGCGAACCGACGATGTGTGATATTTGGGTATTAAAACAATTCGACCATCGCGAAAGCTATCAGTGAAATCAAAGTTCTCAAAACAGCGGCAAATAACAGAGGTGAAAAGAGCACCAATGTCATCCGAAAACGTTAATTAAAACTCAACAGGCAGCCCGTCTGGCCGGGGAGCCAAGCCACGCTTCGTGGAAGACAGTGCTTCTTTCACTTCGTCGGCAGACAGACTTGTGCGAAGTGGTTCAGCTACTTCTGATGAAATTTGAGGGAGCCTACTAGTAGTACCGCGATGTGATGACATTGTCGTACGAGCCATGTTGGCAAAGTGAACTAGGAAAACTGATTGATCACGTGCCGGCGGCAACGCAGTTGGTAAGTATCTGGCGGCCCGAGTTCCTAGTGGACTTGACGGGTTGAGAGGCGAGCTTTTCGCAAAGTGCAGAACCTCAGGATCAGCACGTGGAGTATTTCTGCAACACCAAGCAGCCATCGTCCACGACGACGCTGCAATAAGGTGTTTAAAACCACCCCGTAAGTCTCGCTGTCATGCCCGCATCAAGGGATAAGTTAGCCGATCAACCCGAACAGCAATACGCAGCCTTGTGGCAGTGTCCTCTAGTACTTCGGACGTACGGCGACTAAGGACGCGTCCTGCTACTGAGCAGTGTAAACGCCACTCTGTCTTGAGCGCGTCCCACTGCTTCCGGGCCAGATCCCAAAAGAGAGGCGCGCGAAATTCTAGATAAACTGCAGCGTGAACGCGCGTCGTGCAGAATGTGGATGTCAAGACGCCAACGTCTCACTGATGATGAAAAGGGAAAATAAGCCTCGAGTGTCACTAGTCAGTGGTCCGATATATAAACAGCGGATGATGGTAATGTTACTACATCACAGTGCGATACGTAAGAAGCTAGCGCGCTCGGTACATAGAAACGATCCAACGGACTTGATGATTTGCTACGCCGCCAAGTCCAAGCATACTGTGGTCCATGCACAAGTCTGTATACGTATCTATCAAAGAGAAAAGCTGGGTCAGGTGACGCAGCACCTGCGATTTCCGATCAGAGCGACGTCAATCCTGGACTTTGCACATCAACTCGAGCGTCTAATACACAATTAAAATCTCCAGTGACTACCGTCTAGAAAATACACGTCCAGGTCACGGGAAAAAATCGTTAGAGAATGCTGCTTGAGCTGGCCCATAAATAGGCAAAACGCGCAGCTTCAAGAATCATAGGACGTAGTCATAGGTCAATACCCATCCAATGCCATCATAGAAAACATGAGTATCGCGAAGAGTGCGGTAAAAATAATAATTTCAACTGCACTGAAGCGAGATGTCGCAAAAGAAAAGTAAGCCTAAATTAAATGCGCATTTGTATGCACGAACGTGGCCAATGATAAAAAATTGGTTGCTTGTAAATGTAAAAAAAAGCCACCAGGGGGCTGAGGTGTGTAGCCGCACCTCACATGGGCTCCTGCACTTATTGCTATTTTATGTGCAACCTTACCTGGACACTGCTCGCGTTTGGTGACCTGGGATTCCTCACGTTGCAGGGCATCGTTGGACACCAGACTCATCGCATTGAGTGTGCTTTTTAGATGCGGAAGCATCTTATACTCACGCCTTGTAGTGCGCCGTCCGCGCCGTCCGCGCCGTCCGCACCGCTTCTCGAACATTCGACAGCTGACGCGCGCGCATGCGCCGTCGCGCCGTCGCCTACTCTTCCACCATCTGTGCATCCCTTCCTCCTCTACACACAGCGCGTGCTTCACTCCTCCACCATCTGTGCACCCTTCCTCCTCTACACACCGCGTTCGACATCTACAATTCTCCTGATTCTCCAGTGGACGCGCATGTGGCGTCGCGCTTCGAGAACATTCAACAGCTGACAGTGCATGCGCCGTCGAGCTGTATATATACTCAAGGTCGGCGCTCGCTCGCTCAGTTGCCGCTCGTCGGTTGGTTTGTACGACGCGTCGACGTCCAAGGTTGCGGTGAAATGAATTCCAACGAATCCACAAACACAATGATCGACGTCCCTTCGACCAGCGCCGCTGAGTGTACTTGTTTACTAGATATTGAACTCTAAACATATTGTGCCTGTTCGCTGAGACGCAACATCGCCAAGGAATTCAGAGGACGCGCTGCACGTGAACGCCGCTGTGGCACGAGGACAGGCCTGCGAAACGAGCTGGACGCCAGCGTCTCGTAGGTGCACGAGCATGCTGCTCGCGCAACACAGAGACGCAGCGTCTGAGGTAAAGAGCTAACGCTCTTATGGAAACGCAAACGTCTAAACCACGTCAAGAAAGCCCGAGTACGATGCAAGTTGACAACACGGAGGGTAACTCAAGAACAGCATCACAATGGACGTTTGATGAAAATAGCGGCAAAACGACAGGCAAAGCCCACATTGAGTGGCTTCAAGATGGCCGTAAAGACAGGTCAGCCAAAGAAGAAAAGTCAGCCGAAGAACGAGCTACGCAACCTGTGAAGCCAGACGCCGAATCTCAATCGCAACGTCAACGCAGCACTAGGATGCGGCCATTCCCTACTGATGACTTCAAAATTGTATTCCACCCGCAACCAGGACTAGATCTTTCAAAACGAACACTCATCGAGGTTACACATGCCATAGGAAGATACAGTGGCTAGGCCCAGCAGGACTTCTATGACCATGTGTGAGTGCAGGTGCAGAAAGTAGAGAATGTGATCATCGCAAGCACAGCAAGTACTGAACGAGCTTCCAAACTGCAAAGTATAAATGCTATACAGCTCGGTGGAGTAATATATCAAGTGAATCCGCACATTCGACACCCCGATGATGTGTGCCGCGGAGTGATCTACGGCCTCGAACCAGGAACAAGCCCCACAGATATTGTTGCAGGACTTCGCGTAGACCCAAGATACCACGTCCTAGGCGCGCGCATGCTGGGATCTTCCACAGCTGCAGTTATCACTTTGGGGGGCAGCACGTTCCTTTTTACGTAACGTACCTCAGTGGAGACTGCCGATGCAAGTCATACCGAAAGTTCATCCAATATTGCCGAACCTGTGGCGCCCATGGTCACCGAAAAGACATCTGCCCTATGCCGAAAGCGAACTTCTGCTACAAATGCGGCCACGACAAGGACACAAAACCACATGACTGCCAACCGATGTGCAAGATCTGCGGAGAAGACCATGAGACTGCTGGAAAGGAATGCAGGAAGAAACTCCGCAGCAACCCCCCTCCTTATCAAGTAAGACGCCAGCAGCTCGATAACGCCCGCGCCCGTGAGAATCACTGAAGTGCTTGCACCAATGATTTACCCGGGTCAGTTATCACACCAGAAATTTCATGGGTCCCCTCTTTTCCCCAAAAATTTACCAAAGTCGCTCTCGCTCTAAGAAAAAAGGTCACTCTGGATCCCGCACGCCATCACGGTCTCGCTGCGTTAGGGGAATCTGTTACGCCGTCGCGGTGACCGGTAGTGACGGGCCCAGTTCTATAAATACTACAAGTGCCTCGACCATCTCGCCTGCTCAGACAGCGATCATCCGGGCTCTAGAAAATAATAAAATCCAAGATCTACAACGGAGGATACAACAATGCCCACCAGCCGAGTGTAGCACACTAGAACTTGACGACAGCATACTAAAACAGATGGAAGCCAGAACAATGAAGCGGGCAGAAGAAAGGCTGCAAGCACATGAAGCGAAGATGCTCGACTTCGTCGAACGATGCCTTACAGGGCTTTCGAGAAAGCCCTCACTGCGAAACTCCTCGCATCCATAGACATAACCATAGAGAAAGTGGTTACTAAAATTATGGAAAAGCTAGACCCACTGACCCGTACTGTAAGCACGCTCGACGCCAAGCTTGATGGCTTCATGGCACAACAGCATAACTTCATAACATATGCATACAAAAATTTCGTTACCCGTGAACAGCTGGTGGAGCTATCAGGGACCAAGCGGAAAGAACGAAAGACTTTAGGGGATGAAACTGCAGCAGAAATTCGATCGACAGTACCAAACGACCGGCACCAGGCAGGAATCAACTGCCAGAATGGCAGCTCCCACACATATACAGTCTGAGCCACTCCCCACTCTTCGAATTTGGCAATGGACTTGCAGATCCTACAGACCTCGTTCTGCAATCTTGCAAGAATATGTTAAAACAAATAATCCACATATGATCGCGTTGCAGGAAACCCACACAGAAAAAATCAAGCTCCCTGGCTACAGAACTCTCACATGCTCACCCCGCACCGCAATTCTAGTCAAGAAGACTCTAACCGCGCAGGCTCATGAAATTGAAGACATTGGCATCGAACACACCATCGTGGAGATAATCCCACTCGAAAGACTCAACAAAGCTTACACCTGACCAACTTTTACAGCCCTCCGCGGGAGCAGCTACACCAATACGACCACTTCGTCCACCAGCTCCGTCAAAGGGTTAACGGCAACCGACTCGTCATAGTTGGGGACATCAATGCTCCGTGCGTGGCCTGGGGCTATCGCAGCACCACTAAGAAGGGGGCGCGTGTTCACGACGCTGCACAGGAACACGGTCTGACGCTGGGGAATGACTTCCTCCAACCAACCCGAGTGGGCAACAGCGTGTCGAGGGATACTAATCCAGATCTCACGTTTACTAGAGACGTGTACAACGCAACGTGGACAAGGCTACCAGACACTCTAGGGAGTGACCATCACATAATTCGAATAGAGGTCGAACAGGCTCACCGCTCGCTCAAGACAGGAAAAGCTCGGCTCACGGACTGGACCGCTTACAGGAATGACCTTGATGATGATTCGACTATCCAAGACATTGAATCTTGGTAAAACAGTATTTTAAATGTTACTGACGGATATACCAAAACGAGACACTTGAACGAGGACAATCCGGCAGTCGATAATCATCTCCTTCACCTATGGAAAGCTCGAAGATCGCTTATTAAACGATGGAAGCGGCAAACGCACAACCGCAAGCTGAAGCGCCGCATCGCCGTACTCACTAGATAGGCACAGGAGTACGCCGAACACCTTGCAAGCCAGAACTGGCGGTCCTTCTGTGACAAACTTCAAGGGACATTGAGCACAAAGAAAACTTGGCGCATTCTTCGAGCCCTGATTGACGACACCCGCAGCAAAACTAATCAAAGAAATACAATTCAGTGGCTCATACACAACTATGAGGGCACAGAGCACCAGTTACTCCAAGACCTTCAAGCAAAACTGCGTGGCTCGGTTAACCAGCAAGCTACCTCCATCAACAATTCGACACCCAGGGAGTACTGAGGAGCACCGAACGAAGCACTAGACCAGCCTTTCACGCTGGCAGAGCTACATGTGGCCCTCGCTAAGCTTACGCGCAACACGAGCCCAGGAAAAGACGGAGTGACTAATAAGCACCTACGACAGCTACCGCTCCTTCGGTACTATACGGCGCTCCTTCGGTACTATAACGACTGCTGGAGGAAGGGCGAGCTACCACAAGCATGGAAGTACTCAGAGGTGACCATGGTACCCAAGCCAAACAAGCCAATCTCGATTGCGAATCTTCGTCCCATTTCCCTTACATCTTGCGCTGGGAAACTCTTTGAGCACATGGTAAACGAGCGGCTCACCACACATCTCGAAGACAGTGGTCCCTACCCGAACACCATGTTCAGCTTCCGCCAAATGCTCAGCACACAAGACGTCCTCTTGCAGATAAAGGAAGATATTCTTCTCTGCTTGAGCAAGCACAGTAAGTCATCTGTTCTAGCTTTGGACGTAAAGGGTGCATTTGACAATGTGAGCCACGAAGCCATTCTGCGTAGCCTGGAAGATGCCGGCTGCGGTGCCAAGACATACGCCTATATGCTGGCTTTTCTCATCAACCGCACTGCCACTATAAGGATTGCCAATATCAGGAGCGAGCTTTTTCAACTCCCTAACAAAGGCACGCCGCAGGCCTCAGTGATATCACCAGTGCTTTTCAACTTGGCCCTCCTTAAGCTCCCACGTCTCTTGGACGCTGTCCCTGGGATACATCACGCGTTATACGCCGATGATATCACTATGTGGACAAGAGGTTCAAGCACGGGTGAACAGGAGGACCGACTTCAAGAGGCGGTTAACGTCACTGAAGGATATCTCAAGACCTGCGGCCTCCAATGTGCTCCGGAAAAGTCGGAACTGTTAGTACTTGCGGCACGCACCCGGGGTAGACCACCAAGCTACGACACGCCTGACCCACAAGTCTTTCTACAGGGAATCCAAATACCACAAGTTGACACGCTTCGAGTCCTTGGACTACTCATACATAAAGATGGGTCTGGCTCCGCTGCCCTACCCCGACTGCAGAACACTGACACAGCTTACCCACCTAATTCGAAGGGTGGCTAATCGCCGCAGTGGCTTCAAAGAGCACGACACCCTAAAATTGGTACAAGCTCTCTTTGACAGCCGCATAACGTATGGAACTCCCTACCTAAACCTGGAGACAGCGGAGAAAGAAAAACTTAATCTACTGATACGAAAGGCTACAAAGATTGCCCTAGAACTGCCGCCAGCCGCCTCCACTGACCGACTGCTTCGCATGGGAGTTCATAATACGTGGGAAGAGCTCACCGAAGCACACCTCATCAACCACGTCGAGAGACTCAAGCTGTCACTCACAGGGCAAGCCGTCCTTCGTCGCACAGGATACCAGACCACCCTAGAACCCAACGAAGAACGCAAAGGCCAAATACCGTCACAGCTGCGAGAAAGCCTTGAAATTCAGCAAATCCCTCGAAACACGCGTCCTCAACATCACCGAGAAAGGCGGCTCGCCAGGGTTAACATGATCCGAAAAAGCATGGCAATGACCCGCAGGCGCTGATACGTGGACGCAGTCAAATATCCGGGACGTAATGCCTTCGCGATTACCGTCTCAGATTACAAGGGCGTGGTACTGGCATTGGCACTATCTCGCCAAACGTGCGGAAACAGCAGAAGAGGCTGCTACAGCACTCAGCCACCCAGACGAGTGAGGATCCCATCGTGGTCTTCACCGACTCACAAACAGCCGCACGGAACTGTCTGAAAGGCAGGGTCTCTACGGTGGCGATTAGACCTACTGAAGCGCATTGATAATCCTCCTCCCTACACATGCATCGTAGTGGATTCCGGGTCATGAAGGTCTCGAGGGAAATGAAGCGGCACACACCGCAGCCCGCGAATGCGTCAACCGGGCATTCCCATACGAGATCCGAGGCACCTCCCACTCAACAACAGAATCAGAGACAAGAGAAGCTATACCACTAACGTACCATGCATTACTGCAACATTATCGGCTCGAACGCAGGTTATACGCTCCGCCACATCCAAAACTCACCAGAGACGAATGGACTGACTATAGGCGTCTTCAAAGCAACACGTTCACTCACGGCGTATTATTGCATCATATGAGGCCAACGTTGCACAGCTACATCTGCCCTCACTGCAATGTGGCAGACACTCTGGCGCACCTCCTACTGCAGTGCAAAGTAAGCGTCCCAAGACTACGAGCAGCAGCACCAGATGCGGGCCAAGACCTCCTCAGTGAAGCATGGGAGGCTGCGATCTCCCAGCCGAACCTGGTTGAGCAACGTCAACTAGTCGCTCGAGCTCGGCGCGCTGTCCAAGCCAGAGGGTTCCTGGAATAAGAGACCTTCCCACCTTCCACTCACAAGCTTCTTTCAATAAATGTTTTCTCTCTCTCTCTCTTGTAAATACGGAATATAGCAATGTTCAGCGTGGGCTATGCTGATATATTCCGCTTGTTTTACTGGGTTACGGAACCCTTGAACATTTAAAGAAATAATTTTTTGGGTGTCAGCCATATTGAAATGTTTGTGAGTGACTGACCTGGTCGTGTTTTTTGAGTCGGTACCCCGGGGATCTGTCCGGGGGAACTCGAGTGCACGCACTACACAGCACACTTGGACCTTCTAGAAGAGGGTCGAGGTTTCTTCGGTTGCTCAGACTCGGAGCGGCTATCCTGGGTGCCGTCCGAGCTACTTCCAGACTTGTGAGCACACTTGACATCTCGCGGGGCTTGCGATTCCATATCACATCCATCTAGGCTAGAAGAGAGTCTGATGCTACTGTCGACTCCGAGGCTGAAGCTGCGTTCTGACGAATCAGATAGCGATAGGGCTGCAGAGTCAACGTTGTCGCCGCCTTCAACGACCTTGATCATGGCTTGCTTGTCGAGACATTCCATGGCGTCTTGCTACTTGTTCAAGAAAGTAGCGAGTCTAGCTTTCTGAATGAGTCGATGGGCTTTCCTAATTCGGTTTCAATTCTGTTTCTGGCGAAACACCAGTGCCCGCAGACCTCGCAACGTTGGCGTCTACTGAGCAATCATTTACTAGATTTAGCCTTAGTCCGGTCAGTCGGTGCCTACAAGCGTTTCTTTCTTGGCTTGGGCTGATGTGGAACATGGCATGGCATGTTTCCCTGGTAGAGACACGAGGTCAACAGTGGTGGCTGTTCTTATCGATTAAATTGGCAAACATGGTACGCTCGGACTGGCCAAGCTGCACACTTCTTCGTCGTTTAATGTGGCTCTCAAAATTGAATTCTGGCATTCTTCTAGTACAGCTCCGGGTTCTCGTAGATCTGTTGCGTTGGTGACATGGACGGTAGGACAGGAATAGTCCCCGCAGCATTATATGAGTATGAATGACGCACCGGGCAGACGGTGGTAGGGTGGCCATCTGCACAACGTCGGCAAGGTGGCTTCGCTTTCGCGTCCATGCACGCCGCAGCGACCACAGAACAGTGCTGTGCACTGTGCTCGGTAATGACAACTAGAGCCACACCGACGACAAACATGTTACAGACCGCGGTAGTCAAAGGTGACTCGATGACCAAAAACGTGAAGATAGTTGGGGACGGGATTTGTGGGACTCATTTCCATCCGGACAAAGCGTCCGCCTGTGAGAACTCCGCGTCTTGCGCTCATGAAGCCAGCGGCCACAGTCAATACCTTGCCCTAGGGGGACAAAGCCTGGACGAGTACCTCGTTGGAGACGAAGGCTGGTAACAATAGGCAAGCAGCGTTACTTACCTGAGGGCCGACAGAGACGACAGGAATACGCTCGCCACCGACAGTCAGTTTAGTGGCGAGCGTACCCAGCGTCCCAGCATCGACGTTCCAGCGTCCCAGCGTACCCAGCGTCCATGATGAAAATCATGGAAGCCGTGCTCTTGACATTTACTTGGAAGTTCATGCCGCTTATGTGCTGAACGCAGTATACCTCTGAGAGGCAATGCATTGAGGCCGTCGCGTCGGACTCAACGCATGTCACGGCGGACAAGAACGTAGGAACAACAACGTCAAAGGCCTGTGCCTTCGAAAGCGTCCACGACATTGAAGGCGCCATTGCTAGATGAAGTGGACGTCCCTGAGGTGGAACACGCAGTGACGTAAACGGTATCACTTTGTCTCCAAGATCCAAAACTGCTGCAAGAACCTGTCTTTAGAAGAAGAGGTTAACGATTTGAGTACTCGGTACTCTACTATGGGGGAGCTGAAAACCGTCCCTATTGGCTGGGAATCGCCTTCGAAAGGAAAGGCTTCCATTTGTTTAGAAAAAATGTTCACGATTTCGAGTACTTCATACTCTGCTATGGGAAAGCACTCATGAAGACTTATAAAATCAAGCACTTAATCTTTTTGTTAGGCTATTTCACCAAACAGGCACACAATTGTGTTACGGTTTTAAATTGGGAACTGCAACATTTTCACAAATTTTCCAATACTTTTGTAACACTCTTGCGTGCCGACGCCAAAACTCGAGCAGTAATGACAAGCTTTTAAGTAAATGTAAGCGTAGTATGTGCATTAGCCAAGAAAAGTTATCTGTTGTGTGACATGAGGCCAACTGAGCTACAACTGTGTATCGTCACTATTTGGAAGGCGCGGTGCAGCTTTTTAAACGGCCCCTAATCTGGCCACATAATAGAATTTGAGAATCGGGGTCCCAAGGAGCTTGGGGACAAAGAAGCTCGTGATGCTCCACGGCGCATGCGCAGAACACAAGCCAATCTTGGGCTCTTGCATTCATGCGGACCCAAGGCCCGAAAATTCGAAAACTAGCGTGGGGCCACAAGGCGTCTTGGTCGCCTGCGAAGGAGACGCAGCGCGAGCCACGGTGCCGTATGGCTCGCGTACCGCATAATTTTAAATGCGAAGCATTTGTTGGCAAACATCGTCCAACTTTAAGCGTATCTATCTATCTATCTATCTATCTATCTATCTATCTATCTATCTATCTATCTATCTATCTATCTAGCCGCCTACGACTTTTAGCTCTCCTGGCCGTTTCGATAATGGTATCGATACCAAACTTGGTATTGCATAAAATGGCTGTATGAACATAGTCGACTAGTCATAACAGTAAAATCATGACATGTATGTCATTACTGTCATGATTTACATTCATGGCCCTGCAGCACTTGCGGTGGTTTCTTTCACATGGCATGTTGAAAACTGGTATAGTATGGCATGATTGCAGTGCGAACACAAGCGATAGACCCTAATATGAAAATCAACATGCGTGTCATGTTACAACATGACTACATGCCACCCTCACGATGCGCTCGCAGCCGTTTTGCCAGCGTCACAAATACCAACTTTGGTATTACAGTACGTGAATCATCGCGAAGATATGTGAGTGGTGCAAACATGATAATAATGTGATGCGTGCCATGTAACAACTTGACTACAAGCCACGCTCATGATGTGCTGGTGCCCGTTTCGCTAGTTTCATTTATACCAACTTTAGTATTACGGGACGTGAATAGATGACGAAGATATGATACTGGTGCAAACATGATAAACATGAGATGCCTGTCATATTAAAACATGACTTCATGCTACGCTCATGATGCGCTCTAGCTTCACATATGGCAAATTCGGTATTACGTGACGCATATGGATGACGTTGGCATGTGACTGGTGCAAACATGATAATAATGAGAAGTGTGTCATGTGAGAACATGACTACATGCCACAGTCAAGGCGCCAATACATTTCGACGTGACGCGGTGTGCGTGCTCGCCGGCATTCATTTCGTCGCGTCACACCGGCGTTGCCACGCCAGGTGCCGGTCCTGCCACATACTCGCAGGCGTGCGCTGCGCTGCGTTGCTTTGACGCATGCGCGTTTCAGCGCGTCCAGCGCCCCCTTCTTCACGAAACGAGGAAGACGCAGTGTTGTCTGGGTTACGCGTCGGCGCGAAATGCAGAATGTCGCATTGCGTGCTGGTTGCCGTCAGGCCGCGCCGACGGATGCTGGCCGCATCGACAGACGCTGGTCGCGCCTGGCGTCAGAATATAGAGTGCTCACGTTTTGCTAGCGCTGCATCACTGTGCGCAGCGTGCTCGCGCGTCAACGCTACATTGGAGTATACTGGGCCCTTCATGATGCGCTCGCCGCCGTTTTTCTTGCTCCACATATACCAAACTTGTTGTTACGTGACGTCAATGGCTCCAAATATACTAAATTTGGTACCGCGTGACGGGAATAGATGGCGAGGGTAAACGACACATCCAAACACGATAATCATGACACGGAAGTCATGCATGGCATCATTTACTTTCACCAAGTAACGTTATGCTGATATTAAAATGACATAACAACATTTCTCTTTCGTGCTTCGCGTATTATTGATTCCCACTGTACCTTGAATCTGCCAATTTTTTTTTCACCATGATATATAGAAGGTTCCCCTTTATTTTCTTCATGGAGCTATTTGAGACAGGACGCAGCTCCCACCATCAAGCTAGCAGTATTTTTACTTTAATTTATTCGCTGTGGACGGTGACGACGAAGTGATTCTCTCGCAGAATGCTTGTGCCCGTGTCTCAGTATTTTCGGTTTGCTTTCCTGCAAATCTTGGGAGCACCCACTCCCTCCTTTGCAGTGATGCTTCAGGACACACCTAAGAATGTTCCTGGCGTGCAACCGTCACGACTGGGTTTCGTCATCCAGGAAGCGTGGCAACACGTCGATTATTGATATGTGGGGTTTAACGTCCCAAAACTATCATATAATTATGAGAGACGCCGTAGTATAGGGATCCGGAAATTTCGACCACCTGGGGTTCTTTACGTGCACCCAAATCTGAGCACAAGGGCCTGCAACATTTCCGCCTCCATCGTAAATGCAGCCGCCGCAGTCGGGATTCGGATCCTACTGACCTGCGTGTCAGCAGCCGAGTACCTTAGTCACTAGACCACCACGGTGGGGCGATGGCAACGCGCTCGAGCGACACGGACAGCGAGGCAACCGATTTGTACTCGGATGGTTTAGGATTCATCGGATGATAACTTCATGGTCGTCATGAATCGAACTACAAAACGAAGGCTGCTGCGGATGGCATCGTCAGCAAGTGTTTCCACCGTTAAGACTGCACCACAGCGCTGGCCGCACCCCATGCTGTTCGTGCCCGAAAACCCTGCGTCCAGCTTGCGACACCTCAACAGGCAAGTTCTTTCTGTGCTTCACGAGAAAACCACGCCGAAAGAGATCAAAGACGTTAAGATCACTGCAAGTAAGAATGTCCTTGCTGTAGAGATTATGCAACGCAGCGCTGCAAAGCCTTCGGCACATAACAGAAATTAGCAACGTGAAAGTTCGGCCAATGGTCACTACAGGCAGTAATGGCACTGTATGCGTCATTTATGATGTGGATCTTTCCATTCCAGCTAATGACCTGCCAATATTAATAAAGCCAGCTACAGAAGGAGCTCGCACCACGTACATCACTAGATTCAGCAACTTACGCTGCTTGAGGCTTGTGTTCGAGGAAGACAGTCTTTTCTCATATACCAAAGTTGGCCATGTTGGCCACTTCAGTGCGCCCATAAGTACCGAAGCCACTGCAATGCTACATGTGTTTGAAGATGGGACACGTAAAATATGTATGTGAGAGCAAAGTTGTGTGTCCGCGGTGCGCTGAATCTCATTTAAAGGACGCTTGTAGCTCCTCTGTGTTACGATGTCCCAACGACCACGGCGCTCAAGAAGCATCATCCAAAGATTGCCCGCGTGTGCAAAACGAGCACGCGGTACTCAGGTGTATGGTGCGGGACAATTCAACGCACAGGGAAGCTGCCGCTACACTTCACCGACGACAGCATCATGGGCGAAGACCATCACGAAAAGACTGCTCTACCAAGAGAGATGCCTTCCTCTATGAAAGTGGCTGACACACAAACACCGAACTCACTGAAGACGGATACTGCCAAACAAAAGAAAGGGACAGCAGTCTCACCTTCCAAACAGTGGCCCTCACTTCCATGAAGTCAACCTACTTGGGAGTTGCATACAATCCCGCCGCCCTCGACGACCCCTCGAACCAGTGATGTGACGAATGAAGATCAAGTGATAAGCTTGCTGATATCGCTGATGAGTGCCATACGTGTCCTACACAGCAATATCAAGACTTCGTCTGCGCAGACCGCACTGCAATTTCTGGACACCCCGAGTCCGGTGCTTGCAGCTCTAGGGTGAAATAATGGCCAGCGGGGCACCGTCGTTTCGAGTGGAAGTCAGGAACGCATCTGTCTTTCAGTGAAACGCCAGAGGTCTTAAGTCCCGCATGTCTGACTTTAGACAGTCTGTATTTGTGAACCACTTCCCCATTATTGTGATTTGCGAACCCAACCTGTCTGCTTCAAAGAAACTGTCAGGATATGATTGCTTCATGGCCTCCACTCACAGAGACTGCAGCAAGGTTATTGTATTCATGCGCCGTGACCTCACTTACATTCACCACACAGTCTCGCCTGATGAACAGAATCAACATGTGTGCCTTACTGTAAAGAAGGATAAGGTTACTTTGACGGTTCTCGGAGCTTACTTATCTCCATCAAGCCGTCTTGACTGCGTGTGCTTATGCGGGATTCTGACATCGACTCCAAGTTCATGGGGGACCACCGGTGACTTTAATGCCCACCATTTCCTACCGCGAAGCTCCAGGGTAAGCTCTAGAGAAAAAATTGGTGTCCTTAGCCTCGGAGTACGAACTCTGCATCTGTAATGATGGAAGCCCTACATATTTACGCCGATCAGCCTATAGCAGCTGCCTGGACCTTACATTGGTTTCTCACTCACTTACCAGGAAAGTGCACTGGTTTTCGGATCTGGAAACGCGGGGCATCGGCCATATTCCAACTTACCTGCAGATAGAAGGTTTTACCAGCTCCAAGTCCTCAAGAGACCTCAATTATGCCGATTGACTGAAATTCAAAGTGGTAATGGAAGACTGCTGTACCAATGGCTCATCGTATAACCTAGAAGGCTCAATAAAAGATGTCCTGCAGAATACCACGCATTCACTTTTGACTAGTCACAAGCGCACCGATTTTGACATCGAGCTTGAGAAACTTCGCGCAATATGTCGTAGTGCAGAACGTAGGTACCAACGGACAAAGTGCATGCATGATTGGAGGCTAGCTAGATGCATTCAAAAGAAATTGCAGCGGCACATGGATACACTGGCTTTGTGACGTTGGACATCTTTCTGTGAGTAGTTGGATCCGCGAAAGCCTCTATCACTATTATAGCGAACTGTCGGGGGTCTTAGCAAAACCATTGGTCAGCGACACCCGTTTACATCTCTGGCACTTGACCTACAATGCAGAGATATTGACGTCGCAGAATTCTTCTGTAGAAGAATTGCCGGTAATTCCAATTTCACGGAATCAAGAATGGAAACACTTGACTACCCACCGCCCTCACGTGATCCCCGTATGGCATGCCAGTTTTTTATATATGAGCTTGAGGTGGCACTGGCATATTGCAGACGTTCTTCAGCACCCGGACCTGACGTCATTACCTATCGTGCCCTTCGTAATCTTGGAGACGAAGCTCGGGAGGCACTCTTACGCCTATACAACGACTCCTAGCAGGCTGGTACGGTTCCCCAAGCAGGCAAGTCAAGTCGCCTCATTCTACTTCTACAGGCTGGAAAATCTCCTTTGAATATTGCCTCATACTATTCCATCGCGCTTGCTAGTTGTGGGGGATAACAATGGAACGAATGATTCTAACACGAATGGAGTGGTATTTAGAGCACTACGAAATCTATCCAGTATCCTTGAGCAGATTCACGCGTGGCCATTCGTCAATGGACAACGTTGTTGATCTGGTGACATATGTTGAACACCTGAACGCCCGTAAGAGACTCTGCACCGTCTTGTTTCTCGATGTTATAGGGGCTTACTACAATGTCATTCCTGAAGCCATACTTAGTGCTTTGGAAACAGTAGGTCTTGGTGGCAAGATATATATGCAGATGTA
The DNA here is from genome assembly GCF_013339725.1 of Rhipicephalus microplus. NCBI lineage: Eukaryota > Metazoa > Arthropoda > Arachnida > Ixodida > Ixodidae > Rhipicephalus > Rhipicephalus microplus. Next base: position 92,710,360 of record NC_051168.1, on the reverse strand, counting down.
CAGCTACCTACAGCTGAGATCATTCTACGTGATGGCAGTGAATGGCCTAACACCTAATTATTACAGCAGCCGAGGAGTTCCTCAGGGAGAAATGCTAAGCCCTCCAATTTTCAATCCCCCATTGAACTAGTCAAGCGCCTACCTAGCACTGTAGAACTTTCTGTCTACGCTGATGACATCTGCATTTGGACATCAGGTGTGACAAGGCCTCAGCTTCACGCCCGCCTTCAGAAGACTGCTACAACGACATCATGGTACCTTCGTAAACAAGGTCTCGAGGTGTCCTGCTTAAAATTTGCAGTGGTAGCGTTCACGCGGAAACTAATGTCTGCTTACAGCATATCGATTAATGAAGAACACATGTCGTTCAGCAGGAGACACAGGTTCTTGGGAGTCATAATAGACAGAAACCTGTCGTGGACTCTACACGTGAACAATGGGAAGAAGCGGATTATCGCAACATGTCACATGTTCAAATTTCTTGCAGGAAAGAATTGGGGAGTGCCCATATCATCTATGCTACAACTGTACAGAGTGCTGTTTATCGGATTCTTACGATACACCTTACCTGCAATATCTAACACCGGCTAGACCAACCAGCGCACAATTCAAAACATTCAAGCCCAAGCACCTAAGATATGCCTTCAATTACCCCACAGTGCTTCAACGGCTGAAACCATTGCCATCACTCAAGATCACTCAATAGAGACGCATATTATTACCGAGACAATGCGCATGCACCTCAGGCATTATGCCAGCACCCCTTTCACATAGACATAGACATGTCCAGTCCCATAGACATAGAAATATATATATTGGGTCTGGACCCAGTATATATTATATACTGGGTCCTGTCACATAGACATAGACATAGAGGATGAGTATGTACATATGAAAAGATGGAACGCATAAATAATGCTCACAATATATATATATATATATATACACACACACACAGACATATATATATATATATAGATATATATATATATATATATATATATATATATATATATATATATATATATATATACATTATATAATATATATATATATATATATCTATATATGATAGATGCGGAAATGTTGTAGGCCCGTGTGCTCCGATTTGGGTGCGCGTTAAAGAACCCCAGGTGGTCGAAATTTCCGGAGCCCTCCACTACGGCGTCGGCGTCTCTGATAATCATATGGTGGTTTTGGGACGCTAAACCCCATATATCAATATCAATTATTATATATATATATATATATATATATATATATATAAGCAATAAAACAAAAATCCAGAAAAAGAACTCCGGCGTGCGGAATGGAACGTGGGACCTCCACGTCGTGAATGCTAGGCGTTACCACTTAGCCACCATGGGGTACATAATGCCTCCTTGGACCTTCAAACGGCAAGCTATTTATATCTACCACTGACTCCTGTTGGCGGTCATCTTCGGGGAGAACTATTGTGTTTTCAGCATTATCAGCAAGATGGCGCAGTGGGAGCGCGGCGGCTTTTATTTCTCGCTCATATTTTGGCCCACGTCGAGAGTAAGGGGGTGAACGCTCGATCGTGCGCCCTTATCTTGCAGTGGGGAGGTCTTACTTCTCGTACGTATTCTGTTGTAGTTATCGGGCGCACAAAGGTCACTGCAATCGTTGCACATCTTCCGTTTGCGAAAAGGGCGGGCTTTTCGGACAGGGCGAAGTAACAACTGAGACGCTTATTCGCGTTCATCTCTACCTGTGAGTACGTTTCGTGCGTCATTTGTGCGTGAAAAACACGGGGCAAGTTTCGATCTGTTTGCTATTATGAGCATGGCCTTCCGATTTGTTGCTATCGCGTTCATCACCCCGTTTTTGCGACAAAGCTGTGACTTTTTTTTCTTCGAATTCGCGGCTTTCTCAGTGTGATCGCGCGCGCACGGGTGGACAAGTAGCGGCTTCCCGCAGCGATCTCGATAACTTGATTTTTCGGTCACAGACGCACATACAATTTTTCACTCACAATCAGTGGGGCTGTTATCGACGGCGGCGTTTCTGCAACAGGAGCTCTCTAACGCTATCGCGTTAACAATCGTCCGGTCACTGATCTCACAGTTATGCGAGCTCACCCAACAGTGCTTAATGGTGTTGGCGTAACGTTAGCCAAGATTCCTACTAGATTGCGTGTGGTGAGAGCCAGCCGAGCTGTGAAACGTGCCAGTAAAAACTCCCTGACGTGTGCTCAGTTTCGAACAAAGGCAGCAAGTCCACCAGTAATGTCCTGATAATTGTCTCGTTTTATTTTGGTTTTGCAATGACAGATGTAGATTTTGCAGGGTTGTACAATGCTATAAAAAAGTATATGTAGTGATTTAGTTTATTTGGGCAAATAACGCCATAGCCCCGCCGCGGTAGTCTAGTGGCTGAGGTATTCGACTGCGGGCCCACAGGTCACGGGATTGAATCTCGGCTGAGGTGGCTGCATTTTCGATGGAGGCGAAAGTGCTGTAGACCCGTGTGCTCATATTTCTGTGCACGTTAAAGAACCCCATGTGGTCGAAATTTCCGGAGCCCTTCACTACGACGTTTCTCATAATCATATGGCGGTTTTGAGACGTCAAACCGCACATATCAAAAAATGCCATAGTTTATCAAAAGGGCTTAAAGAGCATCACATTATATGCACCACTGACTAAGAAACGACGAGGTCATCAGTGATAGCCTGATGATTAAGATAACGTAAATGCTCACAGCCGAAGAGCTTCCTGGTGGATGCACTTTTAACAGGTCATATTGGACTCCACCTCAGGTTGCGGAGTGAGTCAAATATTGATGATGATGATGATGATGATGATGATTATGATGACGATGATGATGATGATCATGATGATGATGATGATGATGATGATGATGATGATGATGATGATGATGATGATGATGAGCATTTTGCTTTGCTGGCACTCGAACACAAATGGGGATTGGCTAAGAACTGGGTGGCAGGATCCTCAAATTAGTATGCATTTAAAATCATTAAATGGGATTTCAGTATAAAGCAAAAACAAATCATTAAAATATATGAAAATGCTACACGAACTAACGGTCAGGCATTCAAATAGTCTTGGAGCCGAAAATATTATTAACAATAGAGTAACGAGATGAATTTTGTTTCCATTATGTACTCACACAGCAGAGCAAACCTCCCTGTGGCAATAACCTAATGTAATCCCTCCAAAGGATAAAATTACTGCCACGTTTATTTTTCAACCTAGCTTCTAAACTGGTGCAATTAGGTATCTTTTTTTTATTAGAATATTGGTTACAGAATAAAAAGAAATGATCTATTGTTTCCAATTCCTTGCAAGAGCGATCTACATAACGGAGATGCTGTGAAGCCAGCTTTGTGTAAGTGGTAACTCAGGTGCGGAATTCTGCATCGTAATCTGGTGATTGCAATTTCTAACTGCCAAGATACGCACCACTGTTTGTTGCAGCAAATTCTTTGATGTACAAAGTACCTGACCTTATCTAACGATGATTTGTCTATTTCCTTGTGCAAAGAAGCATTTCTATATCTGAGTGCTGTTACATAGGCGAAATCGGGTAAAATAGGTAAGAATGGTCTACTTAAAGATGCTTTGGCTAACGAGTCTACCATCTCATTCAGATAAATCCCGCAGTGGCCAGGTACCCATAGCAAGTAGAATTTTCTCAGGTTTGCTGGTAATAAACTACTAATTGTTAATTATTGTTATTTTTTTCTGCAGAGAGTGCAGTACACACTGAGAGAGGATCAGTAATTATGACTGCTTCTGATTCACTTGCAGGAAGTTTGCGAAGTGCTGTAACTATAGCAAATAAGTCAGCAATGAATATAGGCGTATAATCTGGTAACCGAACTGAAAAAAAACCAGTCGAGAGAAGTACAGAAGATGCCTACTCCAGCCTTTTCGTTTAATACAGATGCATCAGCCGCAATAATGTTGTTGATTGACTTATTAGTCAGGTAATCTTGTAACTGATTATTTAAATATCGAAGGGTCATTTGTTTCGCATTAGAGAAGAAAATATCATCCAATTCTATTTCAAGTTTTGAATTAGGTATACTTGTCGAGGTAATCTGATAGATATTTACATTCAGAGGTTCTAGCAGTGCTTGAACGAACTTAATCTGAGGGGAGTGTAGTCTTGCCCACTGTGTTCCGGAGAATCCGCTTGGGTCTTGTATAAAAACTTAAGACGCTTGTCTCAGAGGCGAATTGTATATTTTAAAGAAAATTTGAACTCTAAGTATCTCAAAGCGAGTTAACAAAGGTGGTAGGCGCGCTTCCACATACAATACATTATTTGCAACATACTTGGGGAGTCCAAGACACAAGCGCAAAGCTTCGTCTCTAGTAATAGTAACTGTATCATTTGATATGCCGCAATGCCAGAAAGTAATAGGCACTCTAATTCCATAATAGGCTGCACATACATCTTGTATATCATTATCAATTAACTTATTCGCAATCCTGTTTTTCTGCTTCGTAATTTTTGTAGTCACCCTATGGCACGTGTCACTTTGCAGGCAACTTCGTCTATGTGACTTTTCCAATTTAACGTACTATTATATACGATGCCTAGGTATTTCAGGGAATCGACCTGGGGAATGACCTCGTACTGATACATTATTAAAATGTTGACAGGATCCTTAAAAGAAAAATACAGAAGCGCACTTTTTTGGCGTTCAATGACATACGAATATTCTCAAGCCATTCTTACAGTATGTTTATGTAATTCTGTAAAGTCTGATACAGTGGGTCCCGATCAGTATTTGTTGCAATGAATGCAATATCATCTGCATACACGTAAATTTGAATATCGCGATGAGTTGTAATAGAACTTAGCAACATATTGAACAACACAGGTGATAGCACTTACCCCTGAGGTACACCTCATGCCTGCCTATATCTTTTAGAAGAGCATCCACCCAAGAAGACAAAATTCTTTGTCTTTTACAAACTCTGTAATCCATGATGTTACATATTTTTAAAGCAATATAGTTGTATCTGCTGGATTAGGATATGATACTACACTTTATCGTACGCTTTAGCCAAGCCTAAAGTGACTAGTGCACAGTATTCGCGCCGATGCCGAGCCAGCTGTATGTGACTTTCCAAATAGATACACATGTGCACACCAAATGGAGTATCCCGATCTAAGGTTAATTTGACTGGGATTTCATATTGTTTGTTCATTGATATAGTTAACTACACGAGCATTCAAGACTCTCTCTCTACAAGTTTGACCAGGTTAGACGTTAATGTAATAGACCTTATGTTATCCAGAGTAAATTTCATTCCTTGTTTCTTTAGTATCAGAATAATTTTGGAAAGCTTCCAAACTGCCGGAATCCAAGAATTTTTCAGTGAATAATTAACTATATTACGAATTTAATGTGGGGATTTTGCGTATAGCACTTTTATCATTGTAGAGGTTATCCCATCAGATTTAGGAGCAGTGGGCGGTAAGCACTTTATCACGTGCCCCAGTCACATGCTAAAGATACCTTCTTGAAACCATCAACCGCCCTTAAGTTCACCATGGGCTTTGGCATAATTGTCGTGAACCTCCTTTGCAAGTTTTTAGCAATATTTTTCGAGTAATTAGAGAGTTCGCGAGGAGACATAATGACGGAATCAATGCTTTATGACTGTGGAATCATTTTTCTCGCACGCAAAAAAACTGTAAAGCGCTTTTTTACTTTTAGGCTTATACAGGTAAATTTATTCATATCATAGTCTTCTCTTGTTTTGCGCACTGTACGATTGAAATCAGTCGCCATGAACTTATAATCACATCTATTTCGGGGACATTGGTTAATTAACTCTAACTTGGGCTAGTTGGTACATAATTGGATAGGCTTTGGCGCAATTTAGACGAATACCAGAGGAGACACACAATACACAGAGGAGCGCTGTTAATTTACAGCTTTTTTCAAGACTCTTTTCGCTTTCTATACCCCCTGGCACATTCTACATTCTACAACGGACTAAAACATCCCGCTGTGTTCAATTTTATAATAAACGTTAAACTTTTAAAGATCATTTCAATGCCGTATACAGACTCATAGCCTTAATGTCTTCCTGCATTTCTTCGCGAGAAATTAACGTAGGTTTTAAGTCTTTTTGCAATTTATATAACTTACATATGAGCCAACTGTTCCTGCCAAACTTCACCGCGGGAACTAAATCTCGAAACTAATGGGAAGGTGGTCGCTGTTTGTAGCACAATCTAAGATATTCCACGAGGATATACTTAAAGAGGAGCTGGAAAATGTTACATATATAGTGGATTTAGAGTTACCTCTGAATAATGTAGCAGCATGTGAGTTCAAGCAGCAAAAATTTTTATCAAGCGCCTATTCCCACAAACGTCTTCCAAATACATTACATCTGAAGCCCCAAGACACATGGTGTGAATTGAAATCACCGCACAGTAATATATCTTTTCCGCATGAAGCTACCATGATATCAGGACATCTCGTGTCCTGAACTTCTGCCGGAGAGTGTATACATTTGCAACAGAAAAGGGCGAGCAGCCTGGTAACGTTATGTCTAACCCCAAAATTTCACAATATGGGTGGGCACGAACTGTAGGCACGAAGAGTGGGCACGAACTGTGGGCACGAAAAGAGAGCTCGTGCCTGGTGTGTGCCGAAGGAGCGTTGGACGGTCATGGACGCGTTTGTCATCTCTCCTGGTCATTAAACCTTTCTGTTGCTCTACTCCACCGGTGGAGACACCTTTCTTCTACGTGGTCGTACGATCGTTATTCTACGACAGTGCCCCTTTACGGCAAACGGGAAACATGGTTGTACAGTTGCCGCGGCAAGCAACCGTATCATACGAGTTATTGCGTAGCGTAAAAGATGACTGGTGGCGAGTACCAGTTTCTAAATGATTATTATGCGTCGGCTGAGCGATTTATAATGTTAACTAGTGTTTCGAAGCTGAGTACAGTGTTGCCATAGCGAGAGCTGCGAAGAGACTGGCCTATTTTGTCACTCCTTTAGTGTGACGACGCAGCACTGATACGCGTGTAACATCCGAACCGTAAGGTGACACCCTAGGGTGACACATATTCATACCTGGGAAGTCAAGTGGCCATGTCACTTCAGCGTACATATGGTGTGGTTCGGACAGTTTTCCTCCACTCGCAAACATTCATTTTATCATCCATCACAATGGCTGTTAGTGGTTCTTTTGGTTGAACACGGCTCTCAATTTGTGAAAAATTAGGAGAGATTGAAACAATGGCGTTCTTATAATTTTTAGTACGTCACAGCTGTTTCATTAAGGAATGAAAAGGAAAAATTGTTCTTCTGTGGAGTGATTTTTGATAGGGCAAGATGTGCCTTAAGCTGTTTCAATAAACAGCTGGGCTCCTAAAACTAACCTGATCAAGCTGGAAGGCTTTTAAGGACTACTCAAGCGAAATTCACCATCATATGTTTGGCTTCACAGACCAGGCAATTGCATTGAATTGTGCCGCAGGCTTTATATTCTCTCTCATAGTAGAGTACCAAGTACTCTAAATCGTTAACAACTTTTTCTAGACAAACACATGATATCGCATTGAGTTCTCGTGAACATGTATGCCAACATTGTCATGTATATTAGAACAATGATGTATGCACTGCAACGTAGTGATGTTGGTCGCGGTACATAGATGTGCTGAAGTGTATGTGCCCTATTTCTGGAATGTTATGAAAACTTTGTGTTCTGTACATACTGTAAATAATTTTTTCTAAGCCGGCATTATGCCCTCCCATGCATAGTCGAGTACCTTGCACTCCATGTCATTAACAGCTTTTTTCTAAACACACAGTACGTTAGGCCCTGTGCCTTCACTTCGTTAGTTTGTGAAGGGATGGCTTTAGGCTCTCTCAAAATGAAGTACCATGCGCACTAAATCGTTCTACAGCTTTTTTAAATACATATAGGTACGATCTGGCCTCATAAAGTGTGAGACCCACATGACGGTTTTCAGCTTTCCTACAGTATAGTACCGAGTAAATCGTTAACCACTTTTTCTAAACAAATCTGTTTTTTTTGCTAATACAGGGTTTGGGGCGGATCTCTGCTCTTTCCTGGTAGAGTACGAAGAAGTCAAAATCACACACATTTTGTTTAAACACAAATCAGCTTCTGTAGAGGCTCTTTTCCTACCGCAATATCGACACGAGAAATCCTTGGTGATGAAGCTCGGCGGGGGTGAAGGATTCAACAAGAGATGATGAATGATTGTGAGGAAACTGTATTACAATTGTATAGGAAGTTTCAGAAGGGAAGTCTGACGTTGCACCTAATAATGGGTGCAACCAATGTGCCTGCTCTCACTCTTCTGCACATCACGTGGTGTTAAAGCTCAGGGCAATGCGGGGAAGTACGCAGCACGGGTCTCGCCGGTCTACCACACCATGGTTACAGCCCAAACTGCCCGTTCACGGCCCTGCCGTGTGGCGTTTAAGACCGAAGAACACAGGGGGGGGGGGGGGAGCAAAAAAAAATCACAGCATATTCACGGAGAGAATTATGATAAGTGGGGGGAAGCTTTGAAGGGTTTTATCAGCAGATCGTGAATCATCCTCTGGCGGCGTTCATATATCTGTCCGTCTGTCTGTCTGCCTGTCCATTCGTCCATCCGTCTGCCCGTCTGTATGTCCGCCCGTCTGTTCGCATGTCTGTCTGCGTGTATGTATGACCATCCTCCTGTCCGTCCATCCGTCTGTCCACTGACCGCCGCCCCTGACTCGTATTCTAAAGCGAATGCATCCGCCGGCTCGAGATTCTCTTATTCTTGCACGCGCAGGTAGATTCTCGAGTGCGCTGATACTTTGGTGTGTGTGAGGGGGGGGGGGGTGCAGTTCATTCTCTTATTTGTATATGGAGCAAGACCTCTGTCACCGGAGACGAGTTTGGTGCCCGACCCTCAAAAGAGCGTGACTTTTCGTCTGCGCCATCAGTTCCCGGTCCCATCACGCTCTGCGGCGTAAGTTAACCCTGGCTTTAGACGTTCTCCTTAAAATTATTACAGCTCCGGGTCGGTCCAGTTAGCATAAACGAGACAGGCCAATGTATTGCATCGGAAAAGCCTGCACTCATTCACTGCCCTTTCCATGGCGATGACGCTCGGCAATATATCTCATGCCTGGCCTTATATTTTCTTAATGCTATATACGATTGCAGATTACATAGTACTCTCACACAACTAGTACTTCTTCTTATGTCAAAACACCGTCAATGTGTGCTGCCCAAACGGTGCAGGTTGCGTTAGTAGCTTTACTCTCACATAGCCGTCTCTATGTTGCCGCTCAGCCCGGTGTTATTTAGGTGAGCTAAAAATTGCCCTCTATATTATTTCCATTATAACAACACAACATTACTTAGCACAACCGCGTTAGTGTATGACGCGTTCGATGCCTTCTGCCACGTGATTCCATGGTCAGTACACTTTTACTGACGCCTGTACGTGATCTGATATATATGTATAAAGTTGTGTTATAGGCTGCTCAACGAAATCAGCGCAAACGAACAAGGAGTGTCTTATTATAATAACGCCTCAAGAAATACAGATTGTTAGTTAGCACAATGTCACAATAACCGCAAATCATTTCGACGAATACTTGATGCCGCGGGACCGAATCCCGGCTGCACGGCAGATTCGTTTTCGATGAAGGCGAAAATGCTGTAGGCCCATGTGCTCGGATTTGGGTGCACGTTAAAGAACCCCAGGTGGTCAAAAGTTTCGGAGCTCTCCACTACAATGCCTCTCCTAATCATATGGTGGTTTAGGGACATTAAACCCCAGATGTCATTAAAATCATTTCGCCGAATAAATGCCCACTCCTACCTTGTGAAATGTTACAAAAGCACCTCTGGCTTAAGTAAATATGTGAATAACCCGTTTAGACATCTCATCGGCAGTAATTTAGCTTATGCACCCAATGGGCCAGGCAAAAATAATCTTTTTCTTACTGTAATAATAACTATATGAATAACGAATTTCGTGTATTTGCAGCGGATAAAATATCAGCAGTGTATCACGGCCCTCTGCTCCTTCCTAAACCCGAGAAGAGGTGGCCCTTTATCTTGCATTGTACCGAATTGCTAATTAGGGTGATAACGTAATAGCTCATAGACTTTTTGTTATTGTTGTAGGCTTTGTGGCCTTGTATCCGTCTGTAGTCAGGAGGACAAAACGATCACAGTGATATGCATCGTTAAGAAAAATATGCATGTTCGCGCGTCCTATCGGTGACCTAGCGCTACTTATCAATTGAGGGCACAAACTGAGTGCAGATAGCTATGCTAACTCGCTTGCACTTTTGCAATTATCAATGTCCTATTTTGTTGCTAGCAATACATGGGGAGCTGTAACATTACTTTTGAATTATAATAATTAGTCTTACAAGTATACTATCAAGCCTTTAGCGAGTATGAAGTTTGAATCCCAGTGCCTGCAGATTCCCAACCAGATTAAAAAACTATAAAAAAATGCATAGTATGACGGAACTGCATAAAAAAAAAGAACGCCAGACCTGTACGGAAGGCGCAGCACAGTCAGAGCTAAACGTTGTAAGTGCAGGCTTTCGGAGTTTTTTTTTACTCACTCTTTGAGTAACTGCTAAAGCACACTTGCACGGTACCCACTAAAATTTTCAACCATTCTGAGGCATTCACTAATGCCATCCTTCGCCATTCTTGTAAGGGTAGTATCCGCTGCACACTTGCACGGAATTTCGTGGAATGTTTCGGTGCAGCGGCTTACGACGATCAAGAATGCCCCAAACTTTTGTAAAGGGTTGAAGTATTCGGCAACCTACTCGTTACGCAATTTGCATGTTGTGACAGCCTGCTTGTTCATTGCTGTTCTAAAACGCCCATTAAAGCAATTTTACCCGACATCAAGCCCGTCTAAGGCCACTTTGCGACGGAGTTTCACGCACCAGCATGGCTATGGCTCTGTGATAGAAGCTGGCACGCACAAGACCCGGGTTTGAATCTCATAGTGCGATGGATTGATGAAAGGATGGATAGATAGATGAGTGGGTAGGTGGGTGCGTGGATGTATATGGTCAGAGTGTTTTTAGTTTGTCTTAAATGCTTCGCATTTAAACATGGTCGAACTAGCAGTTAACTTTACTTCATCAACCAGTGTTGCTATAGTGCTGTGGAAAAAGAAGTGCCTCAATTAAATGGCACCAATTGAGTTTTAACTACTGGAAACCCAGCAGTCTTATAAACAATCATTTTCTTTTATACGTTTCTTTGTCAAATTATCATCTTAGTGGCCGAGGAGAGAATAGGCAGAGCTTTCGCGTGCTATTCGCTGTTTAAAAGCCTTGTTTTTACGCCATGTAAAGGTGACATTAAAATCATGACATGTACGTAATGAATGTCATGGTTTGCATTTCGTGGTCGTCCTGCTCTTGCGGTGGTTTCGTTCACATGAGATATTGCAAAACTGGTATCGCATGACATATGCATGGCGAACATAAGTGACAGACCATACTTTCATAGTACACTTTCATAGTACGCTTGACTTGAGTGGATGACGAACGTATAATCATGACTGGTGCAAACATGATAATCATGAGATACGTGTCATGTAAGAACATGACTACATGCCACGCTCATGATGCACTCGCGGCCATTTCGCTAGCTCCATATATGCCAAACTTAGTATTATGGGACGTGAAGAGACGACGAAGGTAAATGACACGTCCGAACATAATTATCGTGACATGGAAGTCGTGTGCCGCAAAATTTACGCCCGCCTCGTAACGTTGCGCCAATTTTTAGGTGATATATCAAACTACCTTACTCGTGCTTTGCATATTATCGATTCCCACTGTACGTGGGATCTCCACTTTTTTTTTTCCGTGATGGTACACCACCTTTTGTATTTCAGTAAGAGAAACTTATTCCGTTGATCACGCAATGCACCTTTTGTGGATCGCTTTCACGTGCTGATGCATTTGGAAAGAATATGAAAGGCGCCGCTCCGATGCCGTCCGAAAACAGCGCGCTAGGAAAGACCGCATCTTGCAATTAAACGTGGCGCCTATATACAGATTGTTTAGGAAACTCTCAAACTAAATTCTGCGTGAATTTTCAGCGTATAGCTGCATGCCCATGTGTTGGCAGGTTGGGCACCGGCCCGTGTCAGTTTTGACCTGAATGGAGATCGGTAGGAAAGCAGGGAGGGTGTAGTGGCGAATAGAGGTATAATGTGGCGCCGCTGACAAAACATGACGTAGAGAGCTGATACACCGCAGATGGCGCGGCAGTGCAGAGCGCAGACGCCGGAACAACAAACGGAAAGGCGTTGCTAGCAGCAATGCGAATGCAGACTGTGAAAAAGGGAGTGGCCGAAAGGAATCAACTTGCCCAAATACTCAGAGTGCAAGAAAGAACTGTCTATACTCGATAGCACCGGAACATCGAGCGGGAAGGCGTCTACAGTAGAAACGCGAATACAGATTCACTTGTTTTCTGTCCCCATAATAATCTAGAGGCTTGACAAATGTTATAAGTATTCTATGTCTATTCCCCACCTCCTCAAGAAAATGAGTGTGCTTGCAAGGTCATTACTTGCCGTTCAAAGGAAGGCGTAGGTTAAGTTAGGTAATATGCCACATTAATGCAGAGGGAAAGCAGAATTTCACAGTGCGTGCTATAAGTAATGATACTGTTACGGTTGAAATAAATGATAGGTGGATTTATTTACAGGGTGAGGATGAAGTTCGGCAGTCGCGGTAAAGATGGAGTCCTCAGGCCGCACCAGACAACGTCGTCTTCCTCTTCTACCTCCCCGGCACATACTACAGCCCGGCTCATACCGTAGCAATCCCCCGTTCACAGACGAAGCCCGCTGGGCGAGTTTATGTCACTGGAGGGATGAAACTTCTTGAGGCGAGCCACGTGCACCAACTGCGTTCGATTTGACCGACGAGAAGGTGTCGTCAAGCTTGCCGCAACATACGTCAAGTCAGTCAAGCGATCTACAATGACGTAGGGGCCTGTGTACTGCGGTAAAAACTTCTGACTTAAACCAGGTTTTGGGTGGGGGGTCCACAATCCCACGAATTCACGTTTGCGGAATGAAATGAAATCATGGCGTTGATCGTATCGTTGCTTGGAGCGATCTTGTGAAACCAGTGTTCGCAAGCGAGCAATTTGGCGAGCTTCTTCAGCCCGGCACAATGTTTCGGCCACGGACTCATCGGTATGGAGCTTAAATGGGAGGATTGTATCAAGGGAGCTGCGTGGTGATCGACCGTAGAGCAGGTAGAAGGGCGTGAAGTCCGTGGTCTCGTGCTTCGCTGTATTGTATGCCTAAGTAATAAATGGTAAGATCTCATCCCAGTTTTTGTGATTTGACGCGACGTACATTGCGAGCATGTTAGTAAGAGTTCGATTGGTACGTTCTACAAGACCATTCGTCTGGGGATGGTATGCTGTCGAGTGTCTGAACTGTGAAGTGCATAGGCGAAGCAATTCTTTCACAGCGTCCGCGTTGAATTGGCGACCACGGTCACTAATGATTACTTGAGGTGGACCATGGCGAAGAACAACGGAGCGTAACAAAAAGGCAGCGACACCATCAGCTGTAGAAGATGGTATCGCAGCAGTTTCGGCGTATCTGGTAAGGTGGTCGACACACACTATTATCCAGCGGTTGTTGTTCGAAGATCGCGGAAACGGGCCCAAAAGGTCGATGCCCACTTGCTCGAAAGGCGTAGTAGGCGGTTCTACGGGATGAAGAAGGCCGTGCGGTGCACTGGTAGGTCGTTTGTAGTGCTGGCAATTTTCGCAGCTCAAGACGTATTGTTTTGTAAAATCTCGCATTCGGGGCCAGTAAACACGCTGCTGCACTCGATGCAGGGTGCGAATGAACCCAAGGTGTCCTGACGTTGGATCATCGTGCATAGTACGGAGAACGTCGCATCGAAGACTTTGAGGTACAACCAGTAAATAACGTGCGCTGGTTGCTGAGTAATTCGTTTTTCACAACAAACCATCACGAATGCGAAAGCGATCACTGCCCTTGAGATTCCGAGCATCAACTAACAATGAGCCTAAAGATAAATCATTCAATTGTTCTCGTTTTAAGATATTGGCGTCAGGAAACGTGTGAGAGACCACAGCAAAACAGATGTCAAGGGTATCTGCACTGTCCTCCGTCGTGGTCATAGGTAGGCGAGAAAGGCAATCAGCATCCGAATGACGTCGTCCACTTCTGTACGAAATGCTGAAGTCAAATTCTTGAAGGCGTAAAGCCGATCGAGCAAGGCGGCCAGAAGGGTCTCGGAGGGTAACGAGCCAACATAATGAATGAAGGTCTGTCACAATCGTGAATGGACGACCGTAGAGGTAACATCAAAACTTCTGAATGGCGAATACAGCCGCTAAACATTCTTGCTCTGTCACCGTATAATTCATTTCAGCCTTGCTTAGAGATCGACTCGAATAAGCAACAACATGCTCTGTGTTATCATGGCGCTGAACAAGCACACCTCCGATGCCAATTCCACTTGCGTCACTGTGCACTTCTGTAGGAGCAGAAGGATATAAATGACGAAGAATAGGCTCAGATGTTAGTAGAAATTTCAGTTCAGAAAAGGCGTCTTCACAATCAGGTGTCCATTCGAATGGGCTGTCTTTTCGCAACAAGCTCGTCAGTGGGTGTACTACGTCCGCGAATCGGCGCACAATGCGGCGAAAGTAGGAACATAGGCCCAAGAAGCTGCGAAGTTCCTTCAGTGTCTGGGGTGGTTTGAATGTGCCAACTGCTTCGATTTTGCGGGGATCCGGCCTGACACCATCTTCGTCAACTAGGTGACCGAGAACTAAAGCTTGTCGTTCACCAAACCGGCACTTCTTAGAGTTCAACATTAAGCCAACCTTTCCGACACAGTCTAAAACAAGGCTTAAACGGACGTTGTGCTCTTCGAAGGTACGCCCAAAAATGACGACGTCATCCAGGTAGCATAAGCACACCTCCCATTTAAGACCACGAAGGACAGAGTCCATAAACCTTTCAAAAGTGGCGGGGGCGTTGCAAAGCCCGAACGGCATCACATTGAATTGGTACAGTCCATCAGGCGTCACGAATGCGGTCTTCTACTTGTCTGAAGGGTACATAGGTATCTGCCAATATCCCGATTGTAGGTCTATTGAAGTACGAAGCCGAGTGTAAGCAGTCAATAACATCGTCAATTCTAGGCAGCGGATATACATCTTTTTGGTCACGGCGTTGAGTCTTCTGTAATCAACGCAGAATCGCCAAGCACCATGTTTTTCCTTAACCAAGATGACTGGTGCTGCCCACGGGCTGCACAATTCTTCAATAACACCCTTCTTCAGCATTTCCTGAACCTGGTCGGCAATACCTTTTCGTTCTGATGACGACACTCGGTAAGGCTTTTGTCGGATCGGATGGGCAGTGCTGGTGTCAATCCTGTGGTGAGCGCGAGAACATGGTAAAGGTAGTGGCCTCTCCTCTTCGCAAAAGTCAAACACAGAAGCATGTCGCCTCAAGAGATGGCGTAACGTCTGCTGCTCGTGTGACCGCAAAGTGGTGCTAATCATGCCTAGGATCTGCGACTCGTAAGAGCAACTGCGTTTGCCAGAGACTGTAGCTTTCTCACTTTCATCGTTGTTAACGACCGCTACAGAACCTTCCGTGGAATCATCGAAGACGCCAAGCTTCATTCCTCGAGGGAGCAAAACCGGCATTGGCGAACAGTTCAGTGCCCACAGAAAGGTTGCTCCTTCATCAACAGATACCAAACTACGAGTAACGAGTATGCCTTTCTTAGCACATTGAACGATGGCAGGTTCAACGATGGCGTCAAAAGATGTGGTAGATTCTGGGTCGAACACCGCAACTGACCTCATTCACCATGGCGGCACTGTCAGCTCATCGGAAACAATCAGAGAATCCTTCGCGGCTTCCGGCGCCTCATCGACGAGGGCAGGAAAAATGTCACCGCTGACGGAAAGTTCACCGCTTCTACAGTCGACGAAAGCGCCACACCCTTGGAGAAAGTCAAGACCGAGAATCACATCGTGGGTACAGTGTTGCAGCACAAGAAACTCTGTTGGGAACACCTTTCCTGCCAATAAGACATTGACGGCACATACTCCGACAGGATGAAGTACTTCCCCACCAACACCACGAAACCTTGTTGATTCGCCCCAAGTAAACATAACTTTGCGGCCAATGCGACTTTTGAAAAAAAGACTCATAACTGATATCGTAGCACCAGTGTACACCAAAGCACTTGTACAAAAGCCATCTATTTCCACACGTATCTTGTTCTTGGACATTATAACTGGCGGAGGCATCTGAGGCAAATCCTGTTGTGCGACCTCACCTCCATCGGTCGCGCTGGCTAGTTTCTCGGCGGCGGCGGTGATGACAGGCGTCGTCCCGGCGAAGGGGAACGATGCAGTCGGCCAGATGGAGGCGTCAAACTACAGTCAGAAGCGGGAGAACTGCCATGGTGATTTACCCGCCGTGAGGTACTCCTGGAATAGGCGAGCCAATGACCGTTGTTGTGACCAGTGCCCGCTGGCGGAAACTCTGATGGGGAACGATATCGGGTTGTTGGCTCTCTCTGTCGATGACAGAACCGAGCTATATGCCCGGCGATACCGCAACGGTAGCACACAGGGGCTTGGCGGTATGCATTGTACTCCTGGAAGGCATTGCGCCGACGTGGTGGTGGTACGGGTGCATCTTCGTTCGGGTCGTAATAGGTGTTGGCTGGCTGATGGGGGTAACTGAAGCGGTCTTCGTACCTCGGCAGCGGGTAGTTATTGCGCTGTGACTTCGGTGGTGAGGGTGGCCTGTAGTTGCAGTCATCGTTGCCTGCTGCGGCAATTGACACGGAAGGGCGAGAGGGAGGCGGTGCGGGTGTAGGCTCGTACGGCGTCGGGCTAGAGTGTCGAGTGAGCTCTTCTCGAACGATCTGGCGTATTGTCGACGCGAGATCAAGCGGCGTGTATTTGTCAACACTTGCCACGGTGGTTACATTCGGTAGGTGACCGAACTTGGGGGTGATACGTCGCATCTTCAGGGTCTCGAATGTGCGACAGTGGCTTATGACGTCGGTCATCGTACCAAGGCTGTCTTTGCTAATGAGGAACTGATACACGTCTTCGGGAATGCCCTTCAACAGGTGGCCAACTTTGTCTTCCTCTGACATAGAAGGGTTGACAATCTTGCAGAGCTTTAAGATTGCCTTGACATAGGTCATGCACGTCTCTCCTGGGATCTGAGCTCTCTGCAGTAACGTTTGTTCCGCCTGCTTTCTCTTAGCTACGGAGTCTCCGAAGCACGCTCTTATTTCAGAAACGAAGCGATCCCATGACGTGAGGGCATCTTCGTGGTTCTCGTACCACACGAGTGCTGTGTCCGTTAAGAAAAATACTACATTGGTCAGCTGGGTCACCGCATCCCACTGGTAGTATTTGCTCACCGTTTGTAGTGTGTGAGCCAGGCATCCACGTCATCGCCAGATTCGCCACCGAACGTGCGAGGCACTATCAGATCCTGACGCAACCAGTGACCAGCCGCACGCGAACCTGGTACTAGCAGTGCTGCTGAGACTGGTAGAAGGCCTGCAGCTGCGGGGATCTGGTTTCCTTCTTCGTCGTGAGACATCTCAGCTGCCAGTGATAACGGCGGCAGTCCAGCAAGGCGGTGGCTTCGTCGTAGAGCAGGCGCTTGAAGCGTCGTGTTGCTTGGTTAATTACCCAGCGCCTCCACCACAAAACTGTTACGGTTGAATTAAAGGATAGGTGGATTTATTTACAGGGTGAGGATGAAGTTCGGCCGTCGCGGTAAAGATGGAGTTCTCAGGCCGCACCAGACAACGTCGTCTTCCTCTTCTACCTTTCCGGCACATACTACAGCCCGGCTCATACCGTAGCAATACCATAAAAGCCATAGTGAAGCGCAATAATTGCCCCTTCCGGGTAGCCTTTTCTAAACTGTGACTAAAAGGAGCTTGTCTCGTCTAAATGACGGACTATGTCAGTTGTTATTGGTTAGTGTTGGCGACAGTGTTTCCATGTTCACTTAATGGTACGTGTAGGCGCACCTTTTTAATACCTTTATTATAGTGACGGTGTAGTAGTGTTTTGCATAGAAAAAATAGTTAACGACTTAGAGTACTCGGTACTCCACTATGGGAGAGCTGAGAGCCGTCCCTTGGGCCTGAAGCCGCACAAACGGCTGCTAACTGCGAACCAGGAGACTTGTCTACCAAAGAATTTTGAGAACATGCAAGAACGGCCCCTGAACCGTAGCGCTGCATAACACACTGTTGACGTGGTCATGTGGTACTGTCAACAAAGCGAACGTGCCATATGGTTCAGCCATGTTTCCTTCGTTCGTTCGTTCGCTCGTTTAATCTCTCATTCGGCTAATCATCGGCATGAGTATCAGCTTTTCTTTTTATTGAACATGGCACTCGCTAATTCAGGAATTCGTGGCAGACAAACATTCATCATAACGATGTCATTCAGGTATTTTCACTATCTCACAGTTCTTAGGTTAAAGGATGAATTGGAAACCTTGTTCATTGGTATGGGTACATTTTGCGAAGTAGTTACCGATCAAAACTGTTTTGGTGTGCAGTGAAAGTAATAAACATAACCAGAGTATGTTTGGAGGCTCGTTAGAATCACTCGAACAATGTGCGCTAATTTAGATTTGTCTCTATGAAGCAGTTCTGACCGAGAGTATTGCCGTTTTACATGCATACGAATTTCCTAATAAGTTCATTGACCTCATCCACGCGATGTCCACTAATTCAGAAAGTACCCTTTACTTAGATTCCCGTAAGAGTCACGCATTTAGAGTCACGCGTGGGGTCCGTAAAGGGTGTCCCCTCTCCCCAGTGTTATTTATCCTTGCATTAAAGCCCTTCTTAAGGGCCATTGAACATCACCCGCAGATTCGTGGCTTACCTCTACCCGGTAACACTCAAGTAAAGGTCGCTGCATATGCAGATGATATCACTCTATATGTACATAATGAACAGTCGCTGCAGCATGCTCTTGATACATTCTATGATTTCGGTATTATCTCCGGTGCAAGGTTAAACTTTTCTAAAAGCCAGTATTTTTTTATTGGCAACCCCAACGGTCGTATCAACATCACGTCGCCTTTACAGTGGTCTCCTGAGATTTCAATACTCGGAGTTACTTTCAGTGTATTTGGTATACAGGATAGCATCTGGTCATCCGTTGTACAAGCTCTTCTAAGTGATATCAAAGCAGCCAGGTACTTTGAATTCTCCCTCTAGGAACGCCAATACTTAACTCAAACGGTGTACCTAGGAAAATTTTGGTACCTTTGCCATTCTGTTAAACCCCCGCTCCACGTCTGCAGGAAAGTGCAAAGCTGCATCAGTTCATTTTTTTGGTCTGGTGGCACAGAATTGTTATTGCGTCCAGCGTTAGCTCAACCGCGAGATCAAGGTGGTTTTGCATTCCCCGACGTTTCCGTCACGGCTTCTACATTGTGCCTCCGCACTCTATTGCGAATACTAAGCAATGATGGCATGCCCACTCAGACACTGGCTCGCTACCATCTGAGGCCATCACTACGTGTCTTCTTGCCGGATAGCCAAATAAACCAAGGTCCCCAATCAACTGAATTACCATGTTTGTATCGAGCCCTTCTGGCATTTCAGCGACGTTTGGAAGCTACGTGTCCAGGAATAGAGGTGGCCGATTCTAAAGTGGTAGACACAATGGCCGCCCTTCTACGGCCCTTGGTGCCCCAGCATCGTCAATCTGTAATGAACCGCGCTTGGAAACCAATAACTTCCGCAGTGTTGCCAGGGAATCTCAGAGACTGGAGGTTGGGCTGGGGCTTGCTCCCCACGCGAGATCGATTGCAGCGTTGGCAGGTGGTTCGCACTTCCACTTGCCCTAACTGCGTCATGGTAGAGACCAATCGACATGCGACGTTTGAATGTGTAGTTTCCCGCCTTTTTTGGCGTGCGGTTAATGCTGGTTTTCAGGGACAGGGTGTGCGAAATTTCGTGTCCAACGGCCGATTTCCGCGTAGCCGCTTCTCCGCTCTGTTAATAGTTGCGGGGCTGTGCAGCTTTTGGAGAAACCGATGTGAGGCCGTAGCTGCCAATTGCCGCCGGCGTGCTTTGTGGCCGATACTGGGGAGAATGAGACGAGAGATCCTCGCGTTCCTCTCCGAGGAGCTTTTCTTCCTCGGGGAGCAAGAGTTTCTGCGGCATTGGTCGTGCCCTTTCGTCAAGGTGGAACACGAAAGGATACAACTCATTTTTCGACCGACTTGGTGCTAAGCAGCGCCCGTTGAGTTGTTTTATACGATTTCATTTGTTACATATCGTGTTTCATTGCATCTATTGTATCGTTTAACCATTGTATCGTGATATCGCATTGAGTTTTTGTGTACATATATGTCAACATTGTCATGTATATTAGAGCAAATGTCTTCACTGTAACGGTCATGTTAGTAGTGAAATATAGATGTGCCGAAGTGTATATGCCCTGTTACTGGAATGGTATGAAGCCTTTGTGTTCTGTACATGCAGTAAATAATTTTTTTCTAAACAGCAGTTTTTAAAACAGTCACTGTAGACTGCCTTGTGAACGGGACGGCTTTAAACCCTCCCGTAGTAGAGTACCTAGTACTCTAAATCGTTACCCACTTTTTTCTAAGCACACAGTAACTGAGACGGTCTTCCACTCTCTCATAGTAGAGTAACAATAGCATAAATTAAGCAGCACGTTTTGGGAGCGAAGCTGGGTCATGCGTTCGTGATGTATGTAGCAGTCGTCGTAGTATCAGGATGGACAGGCAGACAGATGCATGGATAAAGAGTAACAGATAGAATAATGTTACCGCAATGCATCGTTGCGAGATGCTTTGATGGCAAGCCACGGGAAAGGGAAACTTGCTGAACTTCATTGTTATGGAGGGCTCTACAACACGACCTGATAAAAAAAATTGGAACGATGTGTGGAAGTTTTATAAAGAGCGCAGCGCAGTCGATAAACATGCTGAGACGTTCGATCACCAGATCAATTTCCAAGCGACAGCCATCCTTGAAAGCAAGCCGAACTGGAGGAGAAGGTTGTTACTCGAGTCGTGGCACATACAGAGGACAGCCGATAACATCAACCACTCTCTCGGAACCATTCCCCCAGTATATACACACGGACTGCGCTCCACAGCAAAACGAGAGAGAGAGTGGAGGGGAGTCATTATCCACCCCGCGAGTGCTTTGAAGACGCCGCTGCTACGTAGCCTCCGCAGTCACCCCTGAGGAAGGAACCAAGTCGGTTTCGAAACGTCGGGTTTCTTCAAAACTTTTGGTTGAAGTCTAAATCACCTCCCAGTTTCATACCCAACCAGACAGACTTCTGTCGAATGTTTACATTCAAACCACAAGGTAGTAGGAAACCTATCTTTGCCCCACTTTCGCTGCATAGCACGTCTGCACGAGGTTCTAGCGGGGGCTTTTCGGCAGCAAATTATCCATGTCATACAACTCTTTGGCACTAGGTTTATTAATACTGCTCTATATAATCTATAATTGGCGCATTGGCGCTTCCTTTATGGAACAGTCTCTTCCCCATTGGATTATCAAAGGGCAGGTTATATTGAACCACTTCTGAGACCCAATGGGCAGAATTATAATACAGTCGGTGGCCTGCAATACAGTATTGAAACATTGCGTTTGATTTCTGATAATTAGTGAACGTTGTCTTAAGAATAATTAACGATATAATTAGAAATTATTTGATCTAAGCTGTTTATATTTTCAGGTATAGGCTGATGTGCGATCGCTCTTACCACTGGTGTCAACGCTGACTAAATTTCAAGGCCGAAAGGCTGCCGCAGTGACGTCAGAGGGTGGGGGCCCAGTTACGCCGCGAACGCGGCGGAAAGCCTGTGGTTCGTTCACGTTTTAAGAGAAACAACGCTCCCGCTCTCGCAGCTGCTGCGGCTTGATTGGGCCGAATAAAAGATGTGGAAAAAAAATTGCCCGCAGCTTCCCTCGGGGAACACTGAGGAGGATGCGGAGCATATAATTGGTTAACGGGGTGTTAAAGTGCGACTTACTTGGGTCGATGGCTAAATTGGTTAACGTGGTTGTGAAATGGGGTGTTAAATTGCGACTTACTTGGGTCGATGGCTAAATTGGTTAACGTGGTTGTAGGAGGGGGTGTTAAATGAGTGAACACGTACACACGTATGCGAAAGGGCGGCGCTGGTCGAAGGGACGTCGATCATTGTGTTTGTGGATTCGTTGGAATTCATTTCACCGCGACCTTGGACGTCGACGCGCCGTACAAACCAACCGACGAGCGGCAATTGAGCGAGCGAGCGCCGACCTTGAGTATATATACAGCGTGACGGCGCATGCACTGTCAGCTGTCGAATGTTCGAGAAGGGGGAGAAGCGCAACGGCGCATGCGTGCGCGTCAGCTGCCGATGTTCTCGAAGCGTGACGGCGCATGCGCGCTACATTATACAGCTAGCGAATGTTCGTGAAGAGGAGAAGCGCACGCGGTGTGTAGAGGAGAAGGGTGCACAGATGGTGGAGGAGTGAAGCGCGCGCGGTGTGTAGAGGAGGAAGGGATGCACAGATGGTGGAAGAAGGAGGAGGAAGCTTGCGGACGGCGCCGCACTACAAGCCTCGAGTATTAGATGCTCCGCATCTAAAAAAAGTCTTACTGAGCCTGCTCAGTTGGGCAACTGGGCCCCCATCCTCTGACGTCACTGCGGCAGCCTTTCGGCCTTGAAATTTAGACGGCGTTGCTAGTGTGCGCCTGTCCTCGCCTCTCTCTTTTTATGTGTTGTATTAGTTGCGCTCGTTCGATGGTTTTTATGCCAAAGCACGAACTCGCCCAACATTCAACTCTTTTGAAATTGAACGATGTACTCTACTACGGGAGAGCACTAGGCTGTCCCAGTGAAAAAATTCACAGCATATTAAAGGAGTGAATAATGATGAGTGGGGCGAAGCGTCCATACGTCCGTCCGTGCGTCCGTCTGTGTGTTGGTCTGTGCGTCCATCCATGCGCTCATTTATGCGTCCGTTCATGTGTTCGTCCATCCATGCATCCACCTGCCCGTCTGTCTGTCCATCCATCCATCCACCCGTCCGTCTATATCTCTGTTTGTATGCCCAACCATCCGTCCGCACATCCACCCATATGTCTGTCTGTCCATCCCTGCGTGTGTTCGTCCATCCATTCGTGTGTCCGTTCGTCCGTGCATGTGTCCGTCCGATCGCGTTCGAGAATGCAGACGACGCGCGGGTAAAACCGACGACACGCGAGAAAGGGAAGCCGAGCGCAAGAGTGTTCAATGCGCCCACCTCCATGCTTTGTCTATGCCCACCAATGATTCACTACGTACGGCGACGATTCAGAGACTGAGAGGCATTCGTTCCCCGCGCTTCAGGTAAAGTGTGCGTAGCAGCTATCGGAGAGTAGCGGAACTTCGGAGCCCTCTGCGCCCGCTGCTTCGTTCTGTTCATGCCCCACCCTCGTGCCGACACATACGGCGACGGTTCAGAGACTTAGAGAAGCACTCGTTTTCCGCGCACTCGGTCAAAGCACGCGCCGCAGCCAATCAGAGAGCAGTGGCAGAGTAACGCCATCTAAGAAATTAGACGAGAAATGATCATCTATTATACTATTCGAGAGATGCTGCCGGTTATGCGTGACAAGGTTACACTAAGAGCGGCTTCGCCCCTAATAGAACAATGTGATTAGAAAGAGTGGTTAACGATTTAGAGTACTCGGTACTCTACTGTGGCAGAGCTCAAAGCCGCCCCTCAATCTCTTGGCGAGGCCGCATGGTGTGTTTAGAAAAAGTGGTTAACCATTTAGAGTACTATAGGTACTCTACTATGGGAGAGCACAAAACCGTCCCGTCCCTATGCACGTGTTTAGCAAAAGTTGTGAACAATTTAGAGCACTCATACTCTACTACGGGAGATCTGAAAGCCGTCCTCGCATGGAATGCGTGTGCTTAAAAAAAGTGGTTAATGATTTAGAGTACTTGGTACTCTACTATGGGAGAGCTGACAGCCGTCCCTTTGAAACTAAACCTCATACACAAGGCGGATTGCGGGGGGGGGGGGGGGGGGGGATTAGAAAAAGGGGGTAACGATTTAGAGTATAGGGTACTCTACTATGAAAGAGCACTGAGCCGTCCCGGCTTGAGCGCAAACGAGACACGAGACCAATAATATCAAGCACCTATAATGCACCTAGACTGTTTCAGAAAGTTGACTCCACGTTACTGTCACTGGTTTTAAACTGGGATTTGCAACATCCTGACTGGTTTTGTCAAATTCTTTCACAACTTTGCTTAGAAAGATGCGGCAATTTAGGCAATAATGACGAGCCTTTAACTAAACGCAGTCGTAGTATGTACATTAGCTGAAAGAAAGCATTTGTTGTGCGAACTGAAACCAACTAAGCTACGGCTGGGTTTTGTTGATAAAGGGAAGGCGCAGGGCACTTTTTAAATGGCCCCAGACGAGGTCACATATCAAATTTTAGACACTGGCAGTTCTTGCGCACCCAATAAAGCATTATGCCACAAGAATATTTCTAATATGTCTTTTACGGGCTAAGAAAAGCAATCTTCTGTAGCGGAGCGAATCATGTAAGAGAGGAGGCGGGCTTGAAACATTTGCCGCTTGCGCCACGTATGCCTTCGCAAGTTATATACTTTCCCTGCGTTTCTCGGCACGCGAGAGGGAAGATCACATTATTATGACGCATGCGCATGAACACGTAATGCGCACACAAGGTAACTAGTTCATTATGTACCCTAACCAGTAGAAGTTGCTAAAAATAACTAAAGAGGACCATAGATATGATGGGTGGTATACGTGCTTCCGGACTCCGAACGCACTTGCACTTTTGTTAATTGCTCTGTTGGGATGTGTTTCGAATGAAAAGAACAAACAATTGTGAACTGTGTGACCCGATTTGAACTCGTGAGCCTAAAAGGTTTTGGTGGTGAAGTGCAGGGGCCGAACATTATCTGATGGTCTTTTCGTAACAAAGCAGCTCCAAGCCGCGCGAAGCCAAACGGCGCCAGAAAAACGAAGATTAGATGAATCCGTGTACTATCCGCCATTCCCATTTTCGCTGAAGCGCCGTGTGTTGCAGCTTTCATAGACTCTAGCGGCAGAGTTTCCTCTAGTGTACTTAAAGGAAACTCTATGCCCGAACCAGCCCGAGACGCTGACCCGCGAGCACAGTTGTGTTGGCGTTCTCTGCTTGATCACTGCAAGCTCTGCCATATGCGCCCTCGCCGATCACTTTACTGTCAACCTGTCGGTGAGCAAGAAAGCTGCGACATTTGTGTGGATGCCAGAGTAGTGGTATGGCCAGCCAGTACGACAATAACATTCAGTTAGACGCGGGAAGATAAAAGAGCCTAATGAGAGGTGGATGGATGAACAACATTATTATGGTCATTCGGTTCATGCGTTTAGCGGGCAGTGGGCCGCTCCCACGTCGGGACAGAGAGACATTGCCCCTCTTACGTGGCAGAAAATTAGTGTCGTCTCGCGCGTCGTCTGCACGATGAGCAAAGCGCGAGAGCAGGAATGTGTTGGTCTCGTATCTCATGTATGATTCGCAGTTACAAGAGGGAAAACACCCACATTTCATTGAGCATTTTATTATTGCTCTCTCACTCTTTTTTTTCCGTCTTGTCTTCCTTTCCTCTATGTCTCCCCTTCCCGAAGGAGCAGGCAGGCGTTGTGCCCCTATAGGTGGTAGCTATCAGCCTGTTTCCTCACTACTTCCTTTGTGTCATCGCGTTCTCCGTATATACGAATCAAAACAAATGAATAAATAAGTTTCATTCACATAGTCATATATTCAAGTTCGAAATTACACAAACTGCACACGTGTCAAATAACTATCGCAGTGCCACGTGCCACTGTTGACGGCGTCATTGTCCAGGCGCCTACGTAGAAGGGCAGCGTCACCGCACTACCATCACAGCGCTACTACCTACGTAGGACAATTACATCGTGTACGTCATGCCCTTATTCTCTGGGCGTGCGGCCGCGAGGAGAGGGGCAAGCAGCGTTGAGCTTGAACTTCGACCCATTACCACGGTGTTTACGTTGGGAATTTCGGCAGACGTCATAGTGAATGCCCAATCCACTTGTAGAATTGAAACTGTCAAAACTGGTGACAGACTCCTTAAAGTGAAGCTTAGAGAAAGAGAGAGAGAGAGAGAGAGAGATAAAGATGTGAGGAAAAGCGGGGAGGTTGACCAGACGCACATCCGGTTTGCTACCTCCACTGGGGAAGGAATGAAGGGGAGAAAAGAAGTCATGGCTCGGCAGGTGGCGGACGGGAGCAAAGGGGAACCTTACATTACTACATTTCTTACGTTGTGTTGCGAAGCCACCTCCGAATCCCACAGCTGACCTCCACTGTTGCGAACGACGGACCGATCCCGCCGAAGCCACCACTGTTGCGAAAGACGGCGACGCCAACACGGTCCTGTAGGGCGCCACTGCTTTCAACTCCGCCGGGAAGGTCACCAGCCGTTTGGTAGCGTATGTTTCTCAGCCCGCGACTGCGTCTGCGCAGAGCTGATAAGACGAGCGGACGAGACGACGGTGCGTTAAACAAGGTTTATGTACAGCATATATACAGAGGCGTTACAATTTCGGCACGGGGGCCGACAGAGACTCGAAGAGCCGAGCTCTCCTCTCTAACACATAGGTCAGCCTTTCGCCTAAGACCGCTGACTCACACACATGTCGGCACTCCGACATGGGGCTCCTCTCTCGTAGGACCTCCGATCGCGACGCGCCGCAGGGCTTCTTTTATTTACACCGGGTCCAACCAAAATGTCCAATCAGAAGCGCCGCTGGTCGTCAGGGCAGATTCCGCCAATGGGGGTCGCCGCGCCATGCGTCAGACCACCAGACACGCGGACGCCGGCTCGCTGTCACGCGCGCAGCTGACTCACTGCACGTGGGCCAGAGGGGCGCCGCGCGTGTTCACGCCGTCGAGGTGATCGCGCCAGGCCGACTGCGGGCTGGCCTTGACCCAGATTGCCTTTTTCAGAGGCACGGTCGTTTGACGAGGACTCGCTGGCATAACAGCACCCCCGCCGCCAGACAATGCACCGGAAAGACGAGCTGCTTCCACGGGGCTCGGATGTCAGGTGCGCTCGTTCGCCAGGTCCCTCCAGGTTCGCCTCCAGGGCCATGGGGAGACTACAGCTCCAGACTGTTCCGGGAACACATCCCATTTTGACGACGGATCCCAGCTCCACTGGCTTGTCGCCACAACTTGCTGACCAGCTTCACTCTTCTCTTCTGACCATCTTCGGTTTCAGCACTTGTCGATGGTTCTGCAACTTGCCAAGAACGGATCGACAACAGACAACACACGACACACGCAAGTGCCTTCGGTCACCCGACAGAACACCAGACAAAGTATAATACAACATATACCTATCTACGTGTTTATCGGAATTTTGTTCCCTCTACATCAAGAGGCACATGTGGGACAAAAGACTCTTAAAATGACAACTCAAATTTTTTTTTTCCACGTACAACAACGTAACGAATTAGAATACCACAAAGTTGGCCCCTTGAGATCACTCTGAACGAGAGCGCTCAGCCCAGGTCGTGATGAGGTCAAAATTTTGCCCCGAATCACCAACGAGAAACCGAAAGGTTGAGAAGTTACTAGCTGGAACGCACTGCTCAATGCACCTGCATTAGCGTTTACCTTTTTTTTTTTTCTTTAGCGAACGTCAAAGTTGCGCTGTGGAGCAACATGCTCCACTTCAGTAACCGGCCACTTTTAGGCGACGATACCTATGCGGCACCAAGAGCGGCTCACACTTTCGACGTTGCACAGGGGAACAACGATACGGCTTGCTACGGATTGACTCCTCACCGCTTAGCTCGATATCGTGTTCGATCACCCTCATGTTTCCGGGGCAGTCCGAAAACACGTCTTCAAACTCGGAACCAATCTTTCTCAGGTCCTCTTTCTCAGGTCCTCCTTCACTTAAGCTAGGCTCTAGGTTTATCTGCTCCCGGATTACTTTCGATCCCCCTTCGATTACCTCACTAGAACTCAAACTTTCTGCTTCCTCTTCCTCTGAAGCATTCAACAACAGATTTACGACCGCTTGATGTTGAACGTATGGTTTCATCAAGTTGTAAATTTTGTCCGGCCGCCTTCCTAATTTCACTTCATAATTTGTATCGCAAGGCTTCGATAATACTTTGCCGGGCCCTTCCCAATCAACCTCAAGCTTGTTCTTTTTGAACGGCTGCAGCAGCATTACCTGATTCCCTACTTCAAAAGCACGCTTCTTCACCGATTCCTCGTAGTGCTCCTTCGACAGCACTTTTGCCGCGTTTTTCTGGCTTTCCACTAGCGCTTCAATTTGGCTTTCCACTAGCGCTTCAATTTGGCTTTCCACTTGCGCTTCAATCGAGAGATCCTCACGCTGCTCTCGAATGAGCGTCTCTCGATCAACTCTCGGCAGCTCGCTCCAACTTTCCGCTACAGGCGAGAGCGTTGCAGCCCTCTCGCTCTGATTCAATGGCGCCATGTCGTCTCCCCTTTCTCCGGAAACCGCGCAGCTAGGTTCGGCGACGGGCCGCTCGCGTGACTGCTCACATGACTCATGCGGAAACTTTCCTTTCTGGGGTTCCGTCGACCCGCCGACAAGGTCACTTGAGAGTTCACCGCATGGAACCAGGTCAAGCTTCCGCGAAAGCTTTCGCGCTTGCGATCGCGTGAGAGCCATGCACGCTAAGTTGGGGAAGAACGATTTGCCCTGCTCTTTGAGAAGCTGCTCCGAGTTGTTGGAGAAAAGATAAGGAAAACGATCATTTAGCGCGGCAGACACAGCTGCTTCGGTGCGAAGCTTACCGAACGGGCCTTCAATGACAACCGTGGCGATTGGCAAGCGAACACTCTGCACCTCGGCGACTTGCCTAATCCACGCGCATTCTCCTGTGAAGTCATCCGGAGACACCAATGAAGGATGGACAACGTCCATGGTTGCCGCTGAGTCTCTAAGTGCTCGGCACGTTTTCTCATTGACCCTAATTTCTTGGAGATACGGCTCCAACAACCGAATGTTTTTTTCTGATTCTCGGATCGTTGCGAAGGCAAACTTTTCCTGACAGTTTCTCGCGATGTGCCCTTCCTTTTTACAGTTGTAGCAGATTAGCGGCTTCCGTTTGTTTTCCGATTCAGATGCCTGTGTGGTAGAAACCTCACTCGATTTCTCCGCTTCTGTTTGCCCTTCCCCTACACTGTCCTTCGTAAGAGACGGGTCCTTTTTGAAATTACGGTGCGGAACGGGTTTCCGTTGATCAGGTTTCCTTGAAAAGCCCTCTTTCCTTTCATCCTTTTCAACGCGCGCTGCCCTGCTATGCAACTTTCGGCGAGTATAATACTCCTCAGCTAACTCAGCTGCCTTGTTTAACTGTACGTCCCCAAGTCTGTCCTGCAGCCAAAGTTTGACATCCTCCTCGATGCAGCGGTAGAATTGCTCCAATGCAACGCATTCCACCACTTTATCGCGGTCGTCATAAACACCTTCGCCCTTGAGCCATTCAATCAATCGGCTTAAGACGAAACGCGAAGTCAACGTGTGACTCATTCCCCTTTTCAGCTTACCGGAACCTTTGCCTGAAAGCCTCGGGTGACAACTTATAACGTCTCAAGAGCACTTCCTTAACCTCGTCATAGCTCTCAAACGCTTCCCTCGACAAGCAAGTTATCGCGTCGGACACTTCGCCGGGAAGAAGAGCTAGCAGGTTCCGCGCCCAAAGAGACCGCTCCAAAGCGTTTCGCTCACAGACGTGTTCAAACTTGACGAGATACTTCGCCATGTCCTCGCCTACTACGAACGGTGGCAGTTGGTCACGAATTCTAAAACCGCTGACCTGAATCGTCGGAGAAGCTACGCTAGGCGCCTGCGAACACTGTAGAATTGCCAATTCTAGTCGTTTCAACTCGAGACGCTCCTGTCTCTCGGCCTCCTCGCGACGTTCGCGCCTTTCAGCTTCTTCGCGAGCTTCGCGCCTTTCAGCTTCTTCGCGAGCTTCGCGCCTTTCAGCTTCTTCGCGAGCTTCTACTTCTCGCCTTTCAGCCTCCTCACGGCGTGCTTTAATATCCACCCAGGCCTCATCGACTTCCTCAGCCGACACTCCCTCATCCTTCATGATCTCAAGGATCGCTTGCTTTCGTTTCGCACGGCCCAAAGTAATGCCGAGTTCCTCACAAATTTCGATGAGTTCCTTCACTTTAAGGTTCTCCATCGTTCACACTAGCCTCTTGCTGTTTGCCCCTGTTAACAATTTACTTGCCGTACCCACTATAAGTCAACTAGCAAGACGCGCAAGCAATTTTTCACTCTCCCGTGTTTACCCCCTCCGCATTAACTTTGGTTTCAAAGCACTTCGACTTTGCTTGAAACGATCAAAGCTCACTCTAATGCTTCACACAGCCCTTCTCTAAACTACTACAACCTGAGCTAGAGCAGTCTGGTGAACTGAGGGGAAAACATCAGGCACTCACCGCATCGATGTCGCTGACGCCGGCCGATCCCACCGCTGCCACCACTGTTGCGAAGCCACCTCCGAATCCCACAGCTGACCTCCACTGTTGCGAACGACGGACCGATCCCGCCGAAGCCACCACTGTTGCGAAAGACGGCGACGCCAACACGGTCCTGTAGGGTGCCACTGCTTTCAACTCCGCCGGGAAGGTCACCAGCCGTTTGGTAGCGTATGTTTCTCAGCCCGCGACTGCTTCTGCGCAGAGCTGATAAGACGAGCGGACGAGACGACGGTGCGTTAAACAAGGTTTATGTACAGCATATATACAGAGGCGTTACAATTTCGGCACGGGGGCCGACAGAGACTCGAAGAGCCGAGCTCTCCTCTCTAACACATAGGTCAGCCTTTCGCCTAAGACCGCTGACTCACACACATGTCGGCACTCCGACATGGGGGCTCCTCTCTCGTAGGACCTCCGATCGCGACGCGCCGCAGGGCTTCTTTTATTTACACCGGGTCCCACCAAAATGTCCAATCAGAAGCGCCGCTGGTCGTCAGGGCAGATTCCGCCAATGGGGGTCGCCGCGCCATGCGTCAGACCACCAGACACGCGGACGCCGGCTCGCTGTCACGCGCGCAGCTGACTCACTGCACGTGGGCCAGAGGGGCGCCGCGCGTGTTCACGCCGTCGAGGTGATCGCGCCAGGCCGACTGCGGGCTGGCCTTGACCCAGATTGCCTTTTTCAGAGGCACGGTCGTTTGACGAGGACTCGCTGGCATAACAGTTGTAACGGGCTACTGGCTGCGAGATCGAACAGAGTCGGCACGTAAGGACTAGTGAGCAGAACCTCGTGGTATGGGTCGCTGGCTCGTGCTAGGGATCCCCAAGGCCCATAAAATAGCCAAGCGGCGCGAACAGAAGGAACGACCAAAGAAATCCCGGCTCATCATCCCACCAAATTGCAAGCTTCGTAAGCTGTCGGCCTCAGTGTCGAATATTGTAACGCCTGTGTTAGCACTTTAAGTGAATGTTGCGTTAACTCGCCGTCGCCTTGTCCGCTTCGTCTATCAGCTCTGTGCAGACGCAGCCATGAGCTGAGACATGTGGTTTTCAACAACACGAACCTGCGAAGCGGCGCGCTTTCTCATACGTGAAGTAGCTTTAAACCACCCACTCGTTGAGCGATTCACGTGTTCTGGCGCCTGATGTGATTCCATGCGATTCAGCCAGGAGACTCCTCCCGCTACATATGAAAGTCGCATAGCAAGTTTCAGTGTAGAGTGGCAATTCGTATGTACGATGCGTTTGTTGCGTTATGCGGTCACTCATTTACACCATTATTACCAGTCTCCGAACGAAATTTCCCACGTGGAAAAGCCAGTTTGCGGCTGTGCCGTATAGACGGACCTAGATGAGCCAGTTGCCCAGAATACGGACGCGTATATATCTTGTGACTGCTACGGACGTTCGATTTTATTACCGCAGTGTCTACTTTCTTTTGCAAGTTTCTGT
This sequence comes from Rhipicephalus microplus, assembly GCF_013339725.1. Lineage (NCBI taxonomy): Eukaryota > Metazoa > Arthropoda > Arachnida > Ixodida > Ixodidae > Rhipicephalus > Rhipicephalus microplus. The sequence goes on along the minus strand of NC_051168.1, from coordinate 92,678,222 downwards.
AATGTAGTGTGCGGGCTTGGTTTTCATGTCATAAAAAAGTAATTGCAATGTGAAGCTCTAGTTGTCAACGTTATAAGCAATACATTTCATTGGCGCAAGCATTCGAATATGAACATACGAATTACGTGCCACAAAAAAATCATCGAAGCACCTCGATAAATTTCAAGCATGGAACTAATCCAGAAGTCACATCTCGGTGTAGGCACATGTCGGTACGTCAGTGTTGACAGACTTGCATGAACATTTATACGTTCTTTAAATACAGTTAAATAGTGGGGAACAATATCGACACAAAGAGAGACATCATAAAAGCACGCAGTCATCACGCAATTGTCGGCTAACAGCACGCGATATTGCTGGAGTGACGGTAGAACGGAAATGTGTGACGTCATCTGGCATCCCCGACGACGTCCGGCGCTGTCAGGCGTTTAACACGATCCCGACGAGTGCTGTCACACCGCCCAGCATAATGAGGCTGTAGAGGACCAGGATTACGACTCTGACTTTGTCTAGTGTTGACTGCGAATAAGAAGAGAAACATACCAAATTATACACGTGAGAATTCTAGACACAGGCGAAAGCCGAGACTCTCACACAGCAAATCACCAACTGTCTTTCTACTATTATGAGCGTCGGAGCCGTAGGCAGGAAGGGGGGAGTAACACGTCCGCATACATTTTTTATGTTAAATTTTGCACGCGTATGTATACCCGCAAACATACAAACGCAGGCACAGAAAGTGATTTAACTAGACCCCCTGCCCCGACCCGAGAAACAATATCTGGCTACGTCACTGTGCAAATGGACTCATTTTGATGTTTGATATGGACGGCAATATGGCATATTTCCCTAATCCGCAAGGGCGCTTCACTGCTATGCAGTCTCTCCTACTAATGGCCGCTAGCCTTTTACTGAAAGCAATGTATTTGAGCACAGTTCGCTTGTGCTATGACCCGGCTGTCTTGGTATGACACGGATAACAGACAAGCCCCCCAGCACGTGCAACTAGGACTTCGTTTCAATTTGAAGCACCACCGGTGTCACCATTAGTAGGGCGAACATGCATCGCATAGAAGAGCAATGGCGGATTAGGGAAATCTCTCATTGCACAGTTGGAACTCAGTTTAACTAGGTAACGAATGCTTTCAAGTATTTTTATTATACAGGAAAGTTCGTAAAGTCAATTAAAACTTCTCGGTTTCTTTAAATGTGAAATATGGGCCTAGCGAAACTCAAAAGATATTGCGGCATTGTATTTGCCGCTTGTCCACGCATGCGCACGTCAAAAGAGCGCGAAAGTTGGCCACTTTCGCCGCCATAAAGCCTCTCATGTCTGAGCAATGAAGGTCAGTTAGACATAAACCATTAAAGACTGTCGATATGCAAATATGTGACGAACAGACACAGCGATTGTGCGAGCAGGCTGAGCAGAAAATTTGCGAGGAGACAATCAGTGCCATGAACGTGTACCTTAATATACGTACATGAGCCTGTAGCATTTCGCGTTCATAAACGTTGCCGAAATCGGGATTCGGTACCGTGGCCTTTAGCACTTGATCACCATACGCCGAAAAGCGACTGCGCCGTGACTAAAGGCCGCTTGTCGATGCCATCGAGCGCGATGCCTTCGTATCGGTCAGCGTGCGCAGTACATGCTGGTTTATTCAATTTAGTAAGTGAGTGCTTATTGCAAAATCTGTATCTGGGTAACAAAGATATGAATTTAGATACGAAATGTGCAAAAAATACTTTGCATGGCTGTCTGATGGACGGTGGTTGCTATCAGTGATTCGCCTTCCGAGTGAAACGGGCGTCTTTTCTTAAAACTTCGAAGTGCTTTATGCCGAGGCTGACCATAACTTTGCTGACATATTTCCGTCACGGATATGACGTTGTAAAATGTATAACATAGTGAAAAGGAAAAAAAACGAGAATGAAAGGTTTAATAGCTGGGCGCCAAACCTACGACCTCTCGCTCCGCAGCGCGCGGCACGGACCAACTAAGCCACGAAGCGTACGTCGTTCAGGTTGCTAATGGCAAGCCATTTAAATTCACCATATGGTGTTGGGGTTCCACAGGGCACAGCAACTCCAGCGCATATTCATCATCAGTAGCTAGATGGCACGAAGGGCGTGCGTCGGGCGTGTTCCAAAAGTCGTTACTCCGTGTTTGGCGAGACGCGCCCCTCCATCGGACGTTGCCCGTATGCGCGCACTTATCTCGTGATTTGGGCGCTTTCTACCTCTTCTGCTTCCACCGCGATTTTGCTTTGAAGTTACAAAGGTTAAAGAGATCACGAAGTCACATCGCTCGTGGCCGCGGCCGCGTTTGCAAAAAGGGCGCCCTCCTCACACACGAAGAAACAAGAACAGTTGCAGTTCTCACTCGTTCTGTGTATACTAATGCGTTGGTTTGGTCGCCTGTCTTTCTGTTTGAGCAACGTGCTTTCAGTGCCAAGTTGTGAAACTTTCACTTCGCACTCGTGCTGAGTATGCTCATTTCGTGCCTGTTTTCTCCTTGAGGTGCCCGCCGCAAGTTTCGAGTTGCTTATTGTTCTTCACATGACAATATCATTCGTTGCTGTAGCATTTATTTCTTCACCCTTGTGCACAGTAAACGCTCAACTTCTTCTGTCAAGACAGTTAATTTTCATGTTACTTCCTAGAAAGAGGGATCAGCCGCATTTTTTGCTTCTTTCTCCACTCAGCACGCAGCTGCCGTGAACAAGAACTGAGCTCGTGGCTTCCTGTTTGATACCGAATAAGCGGGATCCACTGCGTTTACCGCTCAACATGACTGATCTTAGGCTAGTCAGCGCTGCGTGCTAATGAAAGGGGGAAAATTACACCACCCATGTGAAGCAATAAGCTAAAAAAAAATCCCTATGAATAGCCTAGAAAGAAAAAGCTTCTTAGTTGACGAAAAATTCATTCTTTCGCAACGATGGTGAATCAATGATTGTGATAGCAAGTAATAAGAATGTTATACTGAATAAAGCTAGCAGATAACACCTTCAGATTCCATCTAGCATGACTCGACTCTCATTTAAATGAATACGGCCGTTCCAGACAGGTAAGTGGCTTTCGCGTTATTATCAGTTCTGTGAGAGCAGAACACATACATGAGCGATCGACTAATATCTGTAGAGACAGCGTGCGCGCCAGCACTCATGATTGCGCTCTTACGATCACAGCTGGCAGTTGTCGCTCGAGTGATCCAGCCTCCCTGACACAGACTGAAGCTTACGTGTTCCTCAGTACGACGCGTTTCTTTGTACAATTTTGCCTAAATAAGTGTTTCTCCCAATACACATTCCGTTGACAACATGCGTAAGCCTTCGTATTCCTGTTACTCACGCAGTTCCGTTATAGTGGTTTACCCACCCACCCAGCGTTCAGTTATATTTGCAACCAGCATCTGAAGTAAGGAACACCTACCGACGCTGGCTCGTGGGTCTGTGACGCAGAAGCAGTCGCTGCGTCAGTTTGAGCAGGAGCATGTGGAGGAGTGGTGGCTGCAGGATCAGCGCCTGCAGCCCCACCTGCGACAGCGGCTTCGGCGGAACCATCGGCCTCCTCCTCACTCTTGCGCTCCCGAGCTCCACTGTCTTCCGCTGCTTCCTTGCTGGCCGGTTCAGCATCGCCGGCGGCTCCGTCCTCTTTGGCCACGTCTGTACCGGCACCACCATCTTGGGGCGCTTGCGCAGAGCTCGTTCCGCAAGAAGCTCCCAAAGTAGGCGCCGGGCTGTCTTGCTTTGGCTCATCGATGGTGGCCAGAACTGCGCACGGAACGATATCTTGCTCAGCATGAAAACCACCAAAGTGCCATGAAATTTGCGAGATTGGGTGACATCTGACGATGCCTCGCGAAACCCCATGGGCAGTGGTTTCAGCATGAATGGTGAACAAAGCAAGAAAACAACAAACAGTAGAGTTCAACATAAGCTCACATGATAATCAAGTGAACGAAAACATGCCGATTGGCACACCGATTGTCACATGACCTCAATGCCTCATGGCAACATTGGGACGTCATCGAAAACTACCAAGTTTTAACGTCATGTAATGACATACACAAAACATCGTCATTTCGTCATAGATGGGCTGATGCCAAAATCAGTGTAACACCACATGGGGCGCATAAATCTTGGGAGGTTGGGAGAGAAGAGAAAGAGTGAATGAACACAATAGACCCAGGAAAAAGTAACAAGGTGGCCTACGTCTTTCTATCATCTCAGGCGAATTAATAAAAGGCTGAGTGAATTTCAGCAACAGATGTGCCGTCACCGTGATGTCTCATCAAAGCTCCGATGGCGATAAGATAATAAGCGTGGCGCGCTGCGCATCAGTCTATGGTAGGAGGGGGAGGGTGAGCTGAGAAGGATGGTGGCATTGCATGCAATCTTTCGGGTCCAGGCATAAGGTGATTCGTGGTTCACAGAGTTGAACGTCAGTGCAAAAAGGCGGACAAATGGGTCTCCAACTCTAGTGAATCAGACCAAGTACGGAGCACCCTATTTTGAAAGAATTATGCAGAAGGTGCAAACCTGGGCGGAACAAGGGAGGCTTTTGGCGACGCGTTGGCTGCCTGCCTACCTGTGCGCTTATTCTTGAAAGTCGCCTCACCCCTCCGTTTAGGAGGCGTTATGACAAAAAAAAAAGGGCAGGGCGACGCGTTTGTTCAAAATTTCACTTTTTTTCTACGTCGCCATGGCGACAGTGAATCAACGAGTTCAGAAGAGAGGTATGTTGTACTTTAGTAGGAGTCAACTCATCTTGGCCTGGGAGTGAAGGTCAAGAAGGCCGCCTCTCGTACTGCAGCTCGACATTAATTTCAATTCCAGTTTCGTCTTTGCTTTCCCTTAGCCTGAACACGTTTAGAAAAACCTATACGTTATTGAAGTAAATAATCGATTGACATTTCAAATTTTCAGTGTACGTCGACTATATTGCCACGTTCCATTTTCCAAGTTCTCGTTATCGTCCCAAAACACCACACGATTCTCAGCGCAAACCGCGCCTGCAGTTTTCCAGAAGGTTCCGGACTGTAGTAGATCATTTCGATAAGATCACGCCCACTGTGCGAACGGTACAGATTGTTCTGGAACCTACGCCACCGCCAGCAATAACGCTATAACATTCGACGGCAAGAGTATAAATGCCGACGCGCTTCGCCGCTTGTGAGTTGTTGATCGAAGGCCGACGCTGCGTTCGCCGCTATCAGTCCGAGACTGCTACCTGTGCAAGACTGCTGCTGTAATAAGACTTTCCCTTTACCGGGCACAGGTTCGCCCAAATAAACAGTTAAATCCCAACACGAAGTTTCCTGTCTTCGGCCACGTCACGACCCCGTGACATCTGGTGGAGGTGCTGGGTACACGGCTTGACGGGGGCGTCCGGTACATGAACGAAGCAGCACCTCCATGGTGCTGTCATCAACCTAAAAACAAAGTCGATAACGTTGTCCACAGAAGAAGCACTACCGCCGCGCACGCCGTCAGGACACCATGCCTTGAATGTGGGGGAAGAACAAGTCACCATTCCGCCTCGCTCAAGCGTCATTATTTCAGTCGGCGCTCCTAAATCACCTGACTTGGAAGGCGTCGTTGAAGGCAGTCAGCATCTGTTGGTCACCCGAAATATTTGCGTCGCAAGAGGAATTGCAGAGCTGCGGGGAGGCAAAGCAACGGTTATGCTCACGAATTTCAGCAATGAGTACAAACATGTGAACAAAGGAACAACGGTCGCATACATCGAAGAAATTGTCGAAGCCACCAGTGCTTTCGCCCTCACCGATTCTGTGGAACCTGCTCAGAGGAACCAAGCTCCTCCCATAGCTTTCGACGTCAGTCCCAGACTTCCGAACAATAAGCAAGAACAGCTCAAGGCCCTGCTCCTGCAATACGAAGATTGCTTTTCGTCGTCATCGAAAATTCGGCAGACCCCAATCACGAAACATCGCATCATAACCGAAGAAAATGCCAGACCACTCCGTCAGAGTCCGTACAGGGTTTCGACGCGAGAACGTGAGGCCATGAAGAGACAAGTTGATGAAATGCTGCGAGATTACATTATCCAGCCGTCCAAGAGTCCATGGGCATCCCCCGTGGTGTTAGTGAAGAAAAAGGATGGGACCCTACGTTTCTGCGTCGATTATCGCCGCCTGAACAAAATCACAAGAAAGGACGTGTATCCACTCCCACGAATAGACGACGCACGTGATCGGCTTCATAACGCCAAGTACTTTTCGTCAATGGACCTCAAGACTGGCTATTGGCAAATCGAAGTCGACGAAAGAGACCGAGAGAAGACGGCGTTTATAACACCGGACGGCCTCTTCGAGTTTAAGGTGATGCCCTTCGGCCTTTGCTCATCGCCTGCAACTTTTCAACGCGTTATGGATACAGTACTGGCAGGATTGAAGTGGCAGACTTGCCTTGTGTACTTGGACGACGTCGTCGTGTTTTCCTCGAGTTTCGACGAGCATCTTCGGCGCCTTGAAGCTGTACTTCAAGCCATCAAGACTTCCGGGCTCACACTGAAGCCAGAAAAGTGCAGATTTGCGTGTGAGGAGCTCTTGTTTCTGGGGCACGTTATCAGCAAGTCTGGAGTTCGTCCCGATCCACGGAAAACAGCCGCCATCGCCGACTTCCCGCCGCCCACTGACAAAAAAGCCGTGCGCCGATTTCTGGGCCTGTGCGCCTATTATAGGCGATTCGTGAAAAACTTCGCCCGCATCGCCGATCCTCTTACTAACCTTACCAAGGCCGACGTGGAGTTCAAGTGGGAAACGCCACAGGAACACGCTTTCCAGGAGCTTAAACATCGCCTCCAGACGCCTCCGTTACTTGCCCATTTCGACGAATTCGCCGAGACAGAAATACATACTGACGCAAGCAGTGTAGGTCTCGGCGCCGTTCTTGTACAGAGGACTGACGGACTTGAAAGGGTTATTAGTTACGCCAGCCGATCGCTATCCAAAGCAGAATCAAATTATTCCACAACAGAAAAGGAGTGCCTCGCCATCATCTGGGCTACGTCGAAATTTCGCCCCTACCTCTACGGCAGGCCCTTCAAAGTTGTGAGCGACCACCACGCCTCGTGTTGGCTAGCCACCTTGAAGGGCCCTTCTGGTCGCCTCGCACGATGGAGCCTGAGACTTCAAGAATATGACATTACTGTCATTTACAAGTCCGGCAAAAAAACACTCCGACGCCGACTGTCTCTCTCGTGCGCCTGTCGACCAACCGCTACCCGACGACCCGGATGACGACTACTTCTTGGGAACGATAACTACCGACGACTTCGCTGAACGACAGCGGGCCGACCCGGAACTTATGACCCTAATAGAATACCTCGAAGGCAGGACCACCGAAGTCCCGAAGGTATTCAAGCGCGCACTTGCGTCCTTCTTTCTACGAAACGGTCTTCTACAAAAGAAAAACTTTTCACCGCTTCGAGCTAAGTACCTCCTTGTGGTGCCTTCAGCTCTGCGACCAGAACTCCTGCAGGCACTGCACGACGATCCGACGGCAGGGCACCTCGGTGTTTCTCGCACGCTCGCGAGGATACAAGAAAGGTACTACTGGCCACGTCTTACCACCGACGTCACTCGTTATGTGAGGACATGCCGGGAGTGTCAGCGATGCAAGACACCACCGACAAGGCCATCGGGACTTCTGCAGCCAATTGATCCACCTTGCCGACCTTTCCAGCAGATTGGTATGGACCTACTGGGGCCGTTCCCGACGTCGGCTTTCGGAAACAAGTGGATCGTGGTAGCTACCGACTACCTCACCCGCTACGCCGAGACAAAAAGCCCTGCCAAAAGGCAGTGCATCCGAGGTAGCTAAGTTCTTCGTCGAAAATTTCGTCCTACGTCACGGCGCTCCGGAGGTCCTTATCACCGACAGAGGAACGGCATTCACTGCCGACTTAACTCAAGCGATCTTGGCATACAGCCAAACAAACCACCGCCGGACGACAGCGTACCACCCACAGACCAACGGCCTCACCGAGCGGCTTAACAAGACGATCGCCGACATGCTGTCAATGTACGTCGATGTCGAACACAAGACGTGGGACGCCACTCTTCCGTATGAGACCTTCGCATACAACACGGCGGTGCAGGAGACGACGCAGATATCTCCATACAAATTGGTCTACGGAAGGAGCCCGGCAACGACGCTCGATGCCATGTTACCCAACGTCACCGACGAAGAAAGCCTCGATGTGAGCGAGTACCTTCAACGTGCCGAAGAAGCCCGACAACTTGCGCGTCTCCGTATCAAGAATCAACAGACGACAGACAGCCACCGTTACAACCTTCGACGACGCTTCGTGGAATACCAGCCCGGTGAACGTGTTTGGGTGTGGACGCCGATACGCCGACGTGGACTAAGTGAAAAGCTTCTGCGACGCTACTTCGGACCGTACAGGGTGGTTCGACGTCTCGGCCCACTTGATTACGAGGTTGTCCCCGACGGAATCACGAACTCTCAACGACACCGATCGCGACCTTAAGTCGTGCATGTCGCGCGCCTCAAGCCGTTTCATGCGCGTTAACAAACTGAAACATTGTTTTTTTTATTATTGTTTCGTCGTAATTTATTAATTGTACTTTCTTGCATTATTATTGTACGTTCATCTTTAGTTAAAGCATCGGGACGATGCCTTTTTTCAGAGGGGGGCAATGCCACGTTCCATTTTCCAAGTTCTCGTTATCGTCCCAAAACACCACACGATTCTCAGCGCAAACCGCGCCTGCAGTTTTCCAGAAGGTTCCGGACTGTAGTAGATCATTTCGATAAGATCACGCCCACTGTGCGAACGGTACAGATTGTTCTGGAACCTACGCCACCGCCAGCGATAACTCTAGAACATTCGACGGCAAGAGTATAAATGCCGACGCGCTTCGCCGCTTGTGAGTTGTTGATCGAAGGCCGACGCTGCGTTCGCCGCTATCAGTCCGAGACTGCTACCTGTGCAAGACTGCTGCTGTAATAAGACTTTCCCTTTACCGGGCACAGGTTCGCCCAAATAAACAGTTAAATCCCAACACGAAGTTTCCTGTCTTCGGCCACGTCACGACCCCGTGACAATATTGACGCAAGATACATTTAAAGCACTTGCGCCAGCCGTTTGCTACACCCTCCGTGTTGTTTACGGCATGCTAGGACATTCTGAATGTTGTTTATGGCGTGCTCCGTGTTTTTTTACGGTGTTATACATGGTGTTGTCATGGTGTGATCCATGTTGTTTACGGCGTGCGTGCGAACCGCGGGAAGCAAAGTGCCCACGGGGCATGCCAGGATGAACGCTGAAGGCTCAGCCACGTGAGAACTTCGCGGGACATGAGAAGAAGATTACGTGCTGAACTTTGAAGAAGGGAAGGTTTTTTTGTAGTGGACGTACAATCATTTTTTTCTAACTTGTTTGCTCATAAGGCACGAGCTCGCCTTGTTTTAGTTATTGTATTATTGTGATTTTTAAGCTATGTGTAACCATATTTATTTGGAAAACTAAACGAAAAGCGTGCTCTCGTATGTCGTTTACCAAAAAACGTCGCGGACGCCATATTTTCATTAGGAAACAGGTGTGCTGAATATGAGGTACTGCCTAAGAAATGAAAAAAAAGACATTTTAAAAAGAACGATTATCTTGTTCCGTTCACTATATCACCTAACAGATTTATTTTCTCAATACACAATGAGTAAAGTTAATCAAGAAATTAGTAGTAATACCATTTGCTCATTCCTTTTTACGCTGTAGCACGAATGCGTGTCGTTCCGGTAGCCTGCAGAACACTGCCAAAAAACGTTGTTCAAGCTGAATGTATAATAACCATTACGATCGCTTCAGTAATACTATTATTTCGTCCATGTACCATCAGAACTGAACTATCGCTATACTCGCAAACTTTTCGTAACAGCGAAGCAAGGGCTAACAAGCCGAATTGCACAGCCGCAACCACTAATAAATGTAATCGCTAGACTGCGAACGAGAAGATCGCGAGATCGAATCGCGAATGCGGCTGCTGCATTTTCTATAGAAGCGAAAATACCCGAGGCTCGTGTACTTAGATACAGGTGCACGTTAAAGAACCCAGGCGCTCGAAATTTCCGGAGCCCTCTTCTACGGCGTCCCTTATACGAGGTTTCGGAAGGTAAAGCAGATATTGTCATTAATAATTGTGGTCACACAATTCAAACTGCGTTTGCTACGTTGAAAAAAAAAACACTTTATAAAAGAGTACGCAGCACACTACACACCAGTTAAATATTTGTTTCGTTTTAATCATTATTAATACTAATTTTTGCACGCGCCGATATGTCGTGGAACTGGAAGGTGGGCGAGTGACAACTTATTCATAATTGGTCAGCGCGCAAAAGGAAGCACACAGAAGAGGGAAACAGGACAAGCACTGGTGAGACAAGTGAATGAAACAGGACAAGCACTGGTGAGGCAAGAAAACGAAACAGGACAAGCACTGGTGAGACAAGAAAAGGAAACAGGACAAGCACTTGTCCTGTTTATCTCTTCTGTGTTTCTTTTTGTGTGCTGCCTTATTATAGACCGATATGTCTCTTCTTTAGGATACCTAAAAATTTAAATGGCTTTCGCATCTCCAGGTGATCCTCCCTCACCTTCCTGCACTTCCACCTAGTCGCCTCAAAAACTTCCAACTAGACTAAAAAATTGGCTGCATATCTCCGTGATTGGCTGCAAATGTCGTCGAAAAACGATAATTGACTGCTGAGTGTCTTTTTCGTGCATGGCGTCGCATTTTACGCGCAGCGTCCGAAACACTAGGGTCTTTAGAATTAAGCATACATGTATTTTCTAGTAACGAAACCCACCACCTAATACTTACGTATTGATGCTGCGCCTCAGGTATGAGTAATATTTGCTTTTTGATCGACAATGTTCACAAGTATGAATGCAGCCACCAGTTCAAGATGGCTGGCCGTTCAGCAAACGCTTAAACTTTGGCAGGGTGACTGAATAATGTGACAGACAGACAGACAAAAAGACACACAGACCAAAATTTCTGCATTCGAGTGTCCCAATCAAGACTATCGTCTTGAAAATGGCCCACAAAGGGTAGGCAACGCTTTTTGCTGAGCAACTATCACTTTCCACAGCTGAACTAAACACGCGTCACACTATTTTACACGTGGAAAAGCTCCACCCATAGATTGCTCTTCATTGCGAAAACTTTTGTCAGCAAGTACAGCAGCGTTGTCACTGTGTTCAACATTTAGCGGCCACCGCAGTGTTAACGTGAAGAGAAGCGGAACCAATTTTATTGGGAGAGAAGGTCCTCAAGGTGGCCCCAGTCGGGCAGTGACCCTATCGGCCCAGGCAGCAATAGCGAGCTGCTTCTCCTTAATTGGAGTCTTATACCCCTGTCACACGTGGCAACCTACGTGCACTTTGAGCGAGTGTACTTACGCTCACAAAGTGTAATTTCGGTGGTTCGCTTCTACACGAGAAAGCGAAGTGTACTTTTGAAATGGTGGCAGTGGCAATTGTCTGTTTGTAGCGGAGTATATATTTGTTACTTTTGCGCCCGTGTCTCATCGTCGGACCACATCGTCTTCGTTGAAGTAGCACCAGTGGCACACGCCATCATAAACGACTACAAAACGACTCACCTACTGGCTACTGGATGTAAACAACATGACGGACGCAGCTATTGAACAGCATGTGCTGCCGCATTCCCCTAGCAGACATGTACGCGAAGTGGCCGAGAGTGAGAGCAGCAAGGATTGATTATATGCTTCTTTTATTAGCTATCAGTATCTGTTATAATGAAAACAATAGTTTAAGAATGGTATGATTGACGCTTTAGACAACAGCCTATTCTGTGCAAGCCACTGGTAGCAGAGGCTATACACACTTCGTCGCGGCGAAGTGAGATTGGGGAGCGCACTTGCAAGTGTACTTTGCAGCGAGAAACACTACACTTACTTGGGTGACAGCGCGCAAATGGCACTCGCGTAAGTGTACTCGCTCGAAGTGCACTTAAGTTTCCACGTGTGACAGGGGTATTAAGGAGCTCCTTCCACGCAGGCCGTGAGTGAGCTGGCAGGAGCATTTGGGCGGGAGGAAAGCCATCAAAGCTGTACAATACAGGATTTTGTGTAGACAATTCTTGCAGGCTACAGTTTTGGCAGATGGGATTCACCGATCCACATGTAATAAGCTCCAGCCGCTTAGAACTAAGAAAAGAGTAAGTTTGAATGCGGTGGAGTATCGTGGCTTGTGCTCTCGTAAGGTCTTCATCAGGCGTTGAATAAACACGCCAATCACTTTTGTAAAAGCTTGCGATGTCATTGAAGGAAGTCGGTGCCTCACCAGGGAAGACTGGGTCCGAAAGGCGCGTCTCTCGGTTTGTTCGACGGCGGGCTACGTGGTGCAACTCCTCGTTCCCAGGGTTCGTCGAGTGGGCACGGACCCATACTAATTCAGTTGTCTGGCTGACAGATTTTTTTTAATCCTGGCTGCTCTCCTTCGAGAGAATAATTATGGCTGTCTTCGAGTCATTTATTATTGTTTGGGTGGAGGCGCTCATCATGGCCAAAGCAACGGCGGTCTCTTCAGCCTCCGCGGCGGGGGGCACCTGTACCGAGGCGGTGTTAGTAATCTGTCTCCCTCCAGTGACCACACCTACGGTATACCATTGATAGCGTAAACACACAAAATCGGTTGCAACTGGAAAAAAAATGGCAGCATATCCTCGGAGTGAATGATGGAGAGTGGGGCGAAGCATTCGTGCGTTCATTTGTTCTTGCTTCCGTCCGTCTATGCGTTCGTCTGTGTGAGCGTCTATGCATCCATCCACCCGTCCGTGCGTGCGTCTGTTCGTGCGTCCGTCCCTGCGTTCGTCCATGCATTCGCCCCTGCGTCCGTTCATGCGTCCATCCATGCATCTGTCTGTGTGTCCGTTCGTCCATCTATTCAACACTCCAAGTACCACCATTTCGCATCTTTTCATCATATATTCCCCATATAGAAGCACCGCCATTTAGCGGACATTCCAAGGACTAAACGAGATATGGCACACACACACTTTCCTACGGCTTGAGCTTCGGGACTACTTCTCACCTTTAACCACCTCGAGTTCATGGTATATACTAGTTCACTGTATTCGTGGCACTGCGGCCCAACGCTCGCTAAACTTTTCTAAAATCAAGGAGGTTACGCCCATCGAGTTTAACGTAGCAACCTTTTCCTGGCAGATAGAGCTCAATGTACATGCCAATGGCTGCTAATGGGAAATGAGAGACAGGAGAATTCGGCTTTTACTTTCTTATGGCTTGCGCTTCGTATCTACTTCCCACCTTTAACCACCTCGAGTTCATGGTATATACTAGTTCATTGTATTGTTGGCACTGCGGCTTAACGCTCGCTAAACCTTTCTAAATCTAAGGAGGTTACACCCAGCGAGCATAACGTAGCAAACCTTCCTTGTCAGATAGTGTTCAATGTACATGCCAATGGCTGCTAATAGGGAATGAGAGACAGGAGCATTTGGCTCTTAGTTAACGCGCACGCTGCGATTTTTTTTATTGTTTAACAACGCACACGAGAAATCTCCCATCGGCACAACCTTGGAGGTCAAAATGTAACACTTGTTACACACTACGACTACGACTACGAGGGATAAACGGGTGCCGCTATAAGGAGCTTCGCTCCTAAATATACGGTGCGCCCAAATAAGCGTGGTGCGCCTTTCCTTCATGTACGAAGAGCAACGGTACTAAATAGTTGGCTTTCGCTGAAGTAGCAACTACTCTTCCTCGCATAGTGTAAGTAGTACGCATGTACTATGAATTAAAGGTTCGTCGTTACTAGTTATATCATGATGTTGAGCACAGCAGCAATGTCAGAATACAGCAAAAAATTTGTCGGGGTGTTCAAGTTTCCGACTATTGAACCAGCGCCAATTAACTCGTGTCTGTATGCCCACGTAAACGATCTAAACCATTTATGAAGTGGTTTCGGTCATGAAGTGTTGAGTGATGTCATCAAGATGACTTTACGCTCTCCCATACTAGAGTACCTTGTATACTCTAAATCGTTAACCATTTATTCTACACAGTTTCACTGCGCAGAAGCCACTGTTTGTAGATGCCCTCTCAAAACTGGGACAGCTTATTGCATTTCTCTCCCGTAGTAGAATACCTTAAACTCTGAACTGATGAACATTAGTTTAAACGCAGAAGCCAGCGTCTTAGGCCCACGGGATGGACTTCAGCTTTCCCATAGTAAAGTAACAATTATACTCTAAATCTTTAACCACTTTTTCTAAACACAGTTGTTTAAACACATGCGTGCCCAAATGGCGCAATAAATGGTTCACCTTGAGACCTCAGTTTTTCAATTACTCATAGTTGCTGTTCGAGGGGCAGCTATGGGTCCGAGTAGCACTGATTTGCAGGTTGGGACCGGCCTTAGTGAAGGAAAGTCAGGAGTTCATCTCTCCAATGCAACAAACGGGGACTAGCAAAGCTTGAGTGAGCGCACTGCTTTTTTTTTTCTTTATATCTAGTTGCCGCCCCTAGATGGATGGTTTCGGGCGGAATCGGCATGGCGCTTTCATGTTCTTTTCTGCGTTCATCAGCCAGAAGAACGAACGACTCAACAAAATTACCATGACGCGCTTATGCAAACGCTGTCAGGAATTCATATTTCACGAAGGCTCAATTATTCTGAAATGTGCAGTTGCTGATATCGACCTCATGTTTACTAGCAGATCGCATTTAGTCCTCAACCACGAAAGATCGGAAAGAAGCGTCCGCACCAAATATACTAGTTCCCAATTTTTTTAGCTTTTATTGTTTTTTTTCACCGTCGATGGAATATATTCGTGTGTTTAAGTTCAGTTGACGTTGGGCAGGCGCGGGCGCATCACCTGGTGTTCAAGGCACCCGTTCTCAGACCTGGGGGATGCAGGCTTTACGACTAGTTTCGGAAAGAAATGTTACTTCGTTCAATTTTTATTTCCTTGTGCGTCCGCGTAAGCTGTGGGGGAAGAGGGTTTGTTGGAACAGCACCAACTACACAGAGGTGAGTCTTTACAAGATTCGCTTTAACTATTTAGGCGGTCCTCTCACTCGGTGCATCCGGCGGCTTTGTGGAGATCACGGCGAGTGTCTGCATTCCCAGGTGCACCGCGACGTGGAAGCCAACCAGCACCGTCAGGACCGTGAGGAAGGCACCAGATCCGCCGAGCCCAGACTTTGTCAGACCCGGCGCGTAGTATATGGCTACCACTGCGAGAAGGAAGGTCAAAGCCAATGGTGTTGAGCGTTTTACGCGCCTATAGAGGCCCCAAACAAACAATGACCAGGTTTAGATGGACAGACTGCACTCTGAGAACTTTACTGCCATATGATGCACTATCACAAGTTCATTATTAGTGTGGGAAATTGGGGTTCAAGTCTCATTTTTAAATTTCGCGTCGAAATCTCCACGCGTGACGTCAAAAAATTTTTAAATGGCCATAAGTATTCCGTATTTCTGCGACATTGCCGCGATAAAATTTTCTGAAACTTCATATGCTAGGTCCATGAAACCCACAGATGACAATTTATTTTAATTTTATTCACCAGGAGCTACGTAGGAGCTCGTAGACGCCTTGAAAGTTTGACTTGACAGTGTTTTATGTTTGTAATGTCAAGGTGGCGTCTCCACTCGCATATTCTTTTCGCGCGTTTTCCGCTTACAAAGCGTAATGGCGTGGCAATAGTCACGTTCTCGGGAGGGAGAAATTGGGCTTTGCTAAAACACGACAAATCGTTTCGGATGTCCCTACAAAGCCACCCTGCCAATTTAATCATGAATCTACTGCTGAACACGTTTTTAGAAACCCCCATTTATGAAACGCAGTTTTAGTGGCCTATGGCGCAATTTAGACGTTTTTTTCTCTGTTTTCGAAGCAGTACGTATGCTTGAGGCTACGCAGAGAGGCGGATGACTAAGAATCAAGACATTAAGCCCGTTCGACAACACACGTCATCATCTTGGCCACTTCCTCACCGTTTCTTAGAGGCGAAGCTTCTTAAGGCGTGGGTCTGTCCATCGTCGGCGTATGTATGTAGCCACCTCTAGTTTAGTTCTTGCATTGTTTACTAGATGGCGTGGCTACCTCTAGTTTTGTTGTTCGATTGTTTACTAGATGGTGGGGAGCGTTGTAATAAAATCCGTTCGCTGTTGGCGCGCGCTCGGAGTTGCCCGGTGGATAAGGCCGCAGAGCGGTGGCAGCGCGTGCTCGCAGACAGAATCCCGATGTGCGAGACTGCGAGGCAGAAGCGCTCCGTGAAGCTGCACGACGCTGCCGCCAATATCCTGCCGTAAGAGAGTGGGAGGCCAAAGCGTGTCGTCTGGCTGCGCGACGCCACCGCCAAAGATCCCAGCGTTCAAGAACGAGAGGGCCAAGCGTCACGGCAACGGTGCGAGGCCCCCGCCGTACATATACACACACAGTGTTTCTCACGTCTTTCTTGATGATGTAGTGGGCGAACGTTCCTTGAACAGTCACAGTTTTACCGATGATTTCCCCTCAGGTGCTTCGCCCATTCATCATCATTCACCCCGTGTATATGCTGCGAATTTTTTGTGTGTGTGTTTCAGTAATGGCAAGCGCAGGCACATGACGCCATCCCATGGCGGCCGTCGTAGCTATACAGCTCTCGATACTCAAATCAGCGAAAGACGGTAGGCCTAGGGCTTATGATGCGTCGTTTTGGCTTATGACGTCATTTGTCGAGAAAAAAAGGAGCAACTTCTAGCGTATTTTGACAATTTATTGCAAATTGCAGGCCGCGCGCTGAGCTACAATGTTTGCCTCACATGTTCCTAGGAACTTTGATTGGCGATCGGCAACATTTTTTTTTTACATGCCGAAGAAGTGTTCCAGCGTCCCTTTGGTGGTGCTGGTTTGTCTGGAATGTCTGTATCTTTCTCTTAACATAGTGAGAAAAATTCACAGCATATCCACGGAGTTAATGATGATGAGTGGGGCGAAGCGTCCGTCAGCCCGTCTGTGCTTCCGTCCATCCGTCCGTTCTTGTTTCCGTCCGTCCACGCGACCATCCGTTCGTCCATCCATGCGTCCGTCCGTCTGTCCATGCGTCCGTCCGTGAGACTGTCCATCCATTTGTCTGTCTGTTCGTGCGCCCATCCGTCCGTCCGTATGCTAGACTGTGTGTCCGTCCATCTGTACGCCCATTTAGTGAAAACTCCAAGTACTGCCATCTCCCATCTCACATCCCCTCTGGCAAATAACCACTCTAGAGCGGGTATATATGCCAGCGGTGGCTACGTACTACTGCATACATACAAGGGATGGACAGACCCACGCCTTAAGGAGCTTCGCCCCTAAAAAAACGTATAACCGTTTAACTATAGTGAAACGTGGGGACGTGAGCACAGGCCTTACCTCCACCACCTCACCCTCTCATAGATACCAGTTCGTGAATATGTGCTGTTGCCTTTACTAAAGTGTCGATGACGCTATTGTTTGAGGTAAGTTAGTAGGGTTTGCCCGGCGGTAGCAGAATATTGCAGGGAAATTCGCAAACTCTATGCGCAGCATGTGCGCTACTTTTTGCTGCGCCTTATCGACTTCCTGCTTTTTTACGGCACTTGAGATGCACGTCGTCGGCTGTGATTTCCCTCGGGTTGTTTCCGACATCAAATGTACTACAACGCAGTGCCCATGAGACGCACGGGGAGGGCCATTTGCTAGCTCTGCCAGGCGGTAGCACACTTATCTTGCATGTCGCCAGTGTCAGTGGCATGTTTTCTAATTGCTGTGCGGGCGAAGCTCCCAATGCCGTGGGTCGGGCGTCCGCGATGTATGTCGTCGTAGTAGTAGGTAGCCACCTCCACGGCCGGACTGAAGGAGCGGCACGCGCGCACCCTTTTCATTTGTGGAGGAAGCCCGCGCCCGTTAACCATAAATAAAAAGATGGTTCTTTCAGATGAAACAAATTACAGAGACCAGTATTGGTGACTAAATCTTCAATAAATTTTGCCTTGAACTTGATGCCTACTAAAGAAAACTAGTATCATATGGACGCACTTAGCACTATCTGACCCGAAAGGGCTGCTACGTTAAACTCGCTGGGCGTAACCTCCTTCGTTTTAGCAAAGTTTAGCGTGGATTTGGCGACAGTGCCATGAATATAGTGAACTAGTATATAGGAAACCGAAGCACAAGTTTGCGGAGCGACGACAACGCCGCGTCTGGTCCTGGCGGCGAGCTCCGGAAAACTTGAGGAGAGCCGCGGGAGAGGTCGCAGGCGAGTCCGTGTGTTTCGCCGAAACAGGAACGGGTGCGACAGGCGCGCAACGCGTTCTGAAGTCAGTGCGGGTGCCGTGCCGTCAGCTTGGCGCGCTGAAACGAGACGCTCGCTGTGCGAAACAGCCTTTCTGCGATGGAAGAAGCGGCCCCACGGAAGCTTCGGCGAGGTCCGAAGTAGTTCTGTTGTGAGCTGCCGCAACAATGCAGGCAACACCAACTCCATTTGTAAAGCTGTATCAGTTCCCTAGCAAGTCACAGCCGGCCAACACAGCCGGGTTCGCGAAAGCAAGCATGATACTAGAGAAAAAAAAAACAAGAAGAGAGCCGAGCACTTCAACTTGACTCACTGTGGTTAAACTTCAACTTTCTGCTTCGCGGCTACGTGAGTGGGTCATGCGCCCACGGCACGGAGGACATGACTCTAAAACTTCTCGGACATTTTAATACTATGACCGTATAATTTTAGTTCTGATGTACTTTTTAGCACGCCGCAAACGTTTGCATATGACAGTACACGGCTGCTACTGCTAGTACCACATCAAAACAGCAATTATACGGTTTCTATAAACGTCAACACAGCACATCGATGGAGTATGCGGCTTCATGTCAGTAGGATGAGACTTACCTCTAGGCATACGTCGTACGCGGTATTATTACGGAGGACCTGAGAAATGATTTTCACAGTGACGCGGGTGTTCTCGTCTTCCATCGTCTGCTCCACATCATACACTTGACTAACGAGCGTTACTCCTTAGATTCGCTTCTCGGAACGTGGGAAGTGCTTGTCCCGCTGAGAGATCTTTATGAAGCCGCACTGCAGCCGGTACAATGTGAAGTGACTCAAACATAGCGCGTGCTCTCTACACGAAAACGCAAGTGAGCGGCAGTGCATTCAAGGGAATGGAAAATGCATGATATACATTCCGATTTCTACTTTTCTACCAAAGATAGCGCTGCCTGTCCAGAGTCGTAGTGCCACCATGCATTGCTTTCGTTTCCCATAGCCATGAACTAAAGGCAGTAAAAGGTGGGAAGCAGACACGAAGCGCTGGCCGTAAGAAAGTGCGCGTGTGCCATCTTTTTTTTTTTTAGTCCTTGGAATGTCCGCTGAATGGCGGTACTTCCATATGCTGAATATATCATGAAAATATGCGAGGTGGCAGTACTTGGAGTGTTCACTAGGTGGACGGACGGACAGATAGACAGATGCACGGATGGATGCATGGATGAATGGATGACGGACGGACGCAGGGATAAATGCACGGACGAACGCATGCACGGGCGCACGGATTGATGGATGGACGCATGGACGGTCGCACAGACAGACGGACGGGCACTTCGCCCCACTCATCATGCACTCCGTGGATTTGCTGTGATTTTTTTACGTTTTTCAGTTAACTATTGCGAATGTTTTTTTGTTATTTCTCATATATAATATTTTATACCGTGTTCATTTATTTTTCCCTGTTTCTAACATTGCTCGCATCGTGACAGCTGGTAATGAGGGCTTTACTGTGAGTATGGCCCAACCATATGAGACGTATGAATGGAGGACGCGCCGGACAAGTGTCCCGTACATTAAAGAGTCCCGTTGTTAACAGAGTACGCAAGTGCACCAGGGACACAAAATACTGCATAACTGGATACTCAATAATTCCGGTCATTAGTTGAGAACCTAATTATGTGCCACGGGAGTATCGGGTAGAGAGTTAGCGAATACTTCTTTCACACCATTTTGTTCCATAGTAGCGTTTTCGTGTGTGAGATGTCACTGACACTTAAGTTGTTTCCATCAATGGTTCTATCAAGTCCTTAACGATATATAACGAGAGCACTATCCGTGTATACTGTTAGCACTATTCATATTATTCGCCTTCTCCCTTATAAATACTCATCACTATCACTTGGGTCAAGCCAGAGGTGTTTTGGCTTAAGTGTGAATAAAGAAGAGTGTTGGAGGCTTAAACGTTGTATCGCAAGTGGTGGATTATGCCATCCGATCACCCAGTCCTCTCGCTCTACCATTGTATTTACGCCTTTCACTTCAATACACCTCTGGAGCTCTGTTCCAGTCACGGTTTGCCCCAAACGACCTCGGCAGTGTCACAAAAAGAGGGCTCTTCTGCGGCAGCGGCCATGACATCTGCCCCAACAGCGTTCCCTTCCTCCTTGATCACCACGCCACACAAGAATCCCCTGGTATTCGCCGGCCTTCATGGTGACGACGTCGGCGACTGGTTGCAGGAGTACGACAACGCAAGTTCCTCAACCCCTGGGAGGACTATACCAACCTCGCAGGCGTCTCCTTTTACCTGACCATTGTGGCAAAAACTTGGTTCTTTAATCCTGATCAGGACTCTCTTGATCGGGCCTCATTTAAACACTAGCTGCAGCAGATTTTTGCGAACGCTTCCATTCACTCAAGCATTGCGACGAAGCTAGCTGAGCGTGCCCAGCAAAACGGTGAGTAGTCCACGTCATATATTGAATATGTCGTCGCCCTTTGTCGTCGAGTGAAGAACCCAATGACGGAGACCGACAAGATGCACCATCTGCTCAAAGGCAATGGTGTTGTGGCATTCAACGCGCATGCGGTACAGAACCCCGCTGCTGTGTCCTAAACTGTCGCAGCATGTCAGCGCCTTGATGAGCTCTATCTGCTACGTCTGCAACCTGACACGTTTCATCAGAGCGCACCCTTTGACAGCGAGCTACGTGCATTGATTTGCACCATGAAGAACTCCAGGCACAAGCTGTGCCTTCTCCTCTTGCGCTCCACATGCCGTCGCCTGACTGCAGCCTCCGCAACATCATCAGGGAAGAACCTGATGCCATGAGGTCTACTGAAGTCCCCAGGCATGATCTTGTAGCGACCCCACCTTATGCAAGGGTTGCGGTGCTGGCGCCTTCTTCTCAGGCACCACCCCACCCAACTTATGCACAGGCTCCGGCACTGGCGCCTTCTTTTCAGACAATACCCCCCCACGTCTCCAATTCACGGGTCTATGACTGCTCTCTCACCACGACCGCGCCATCACGATTGGTGATGGCGCGTCACCGCTCAACATCACCGATGCGCCATTCCTCTTCGCCTCTACGGCCAGCTACCTCGACCGGGGCCACCGCCCGGCAAACTAAGAAGCGCAGCTTTGGGAGGAAAAGCTGCATGTTTCGGGACAAGCCAAACTTCTCCGCAGTGGCCCTCAAATGTCCTGTCAGTATGTATTCAAGGTGTATGGGCTGATACATTGGTAGACACAGGTGCGGCGCTTTCCATCATTAATACTGAACTGCGTTCTCGGATGCGCAAAGTAAAGGCGCCGTATACTGGACCTCCTCTTCGGTGTGCCAATGCAGTACTTGTTCGGCCTGTCGGTGTGTGCACAGCGAGAGTATTTATCGATGGCGTCCTTCATCATATTCTGTTTCTGGTGCTGTCGTCATGTCCACATGCACTTATATTGAGATTATTGGGATAGGACTTCCTTTCTTCAGCGTCGGCCGTAATATCTTAACATCAGCGGGTAGTTCATGAGACGTCTATAGAATTTTCATCTGATAAAGATACTGGCCAAATGAATTTCGTCATGGCAGCCGATTGCAGCACACCCCCTGACAACGAGAATGTCTAGACGTTAACGTCTGATACGATCATTAATGGGGATGTGTTTCTGGCTCCATGTGATCACTAGATATATGGTGGGATCATTATTACACCTAGCATGGTCAGGTTTAGCGACAGCCGAGCGTTGATCACTGCCCGTAACACTACGTCTTCGCCACTTCTTCTGCCTCAAGATACCCGGTTGGCCTGCTTTGCTCACACCGAACCTCTTACCCTAATGCCCCTTGATAACTATGTACCATTGTCACCTATTGCAAACGAAGACCATCATCGACAACCACTGCTTCAATTGCTACCAAAAATCCTGATTTCTCTGCGGTGCAAAGGGAGGATCCCTTGGCACTACTTCGAAAACAGAGTGCTTCTTTCGACGTCCACACCAACCTTCTCAAGCACACGTCCGCCGCAGAGCACCGTATTGAAACAGACGGTAATTCCATTATACGCCGCCAATTATACCGCGTGTCTGCCGCGGAGCGCAAAATCACCGGGGACAACGTCACTAACATGCTGAAACGCGACATAATTCGGCCATCGTCCAGTTCTTGGTCGTAGCCGGTTGTGCTGGTCCGGAAGAGGGACGGCTCGGTACGATTTATTTTATTTATTTATAAATACTGCACACCTTTCGCGTTGATTATCGAGCACTAATATCACGCGAAAATATGTATATCCGATGCCACGAATTGACGATGCACTCGACTCCTGCCAGGACACTAAATATTTCTCAAGCCTCGATCTCCGCTCAGTAATGACAAATACCTATGCATGAAGTGGACGACAAGTGAGCATTTGCAACACCAGATGGCGTCTAGAGCTCTATGTAATTTCCTTTGGTTTACGCAACGCTCCGGCAACGTTTGAGCGCCCCGTTGCGGTGGTCTAGTGGCTAAGGTACTTGGCTGCGGACCCGCAGGTCACGGAATCGAATCCCGGCTTCGGCGGCTGCATTTCCGATGGAGGCAGAAATGTTGTAAGCCCGTGTGCTCAGATTTGGGTGCACGTTAAAGAACCCCAGGTGGTCGAAATTTCCGGAGCCCTTCACTACGACGTCTCTCATAATCATATGGTGGTTTTGGGACGTTAAACCCTAGATATCAATCATCAATCGTCATCAACGTTTGAGCGTACGATATATACACCGTTCTTCTTGGCATTAAGTGAAGAACCTGTTTGTTATATGGATGATATTGTCATTTTTTTCTCCACTTTCCGGCAGCATCTTGAGTGGATAGACGAAGTTCTGACGTGTCTTTCTAACGCTGGGCTGCAACTCAATATAAAAAAATTTCATTTCGCCCGCAAAATCATCATAGCGTTAGGTCACCTTGTTAGTAAAGATGGTGTTCGACCAGATCCTGACAAGGTGAGGGCTGTGAAATTTTCCTCGGCCCGACAATACAAAGCAACTACGAAGTTTTCTTTGGCTTGCCTTTTATTTCCGCCGCTTCATTCATGGCTTCGCCTCCATTGCATCGCCACTACACAAGCTTCTGACGTCCAGAACAGCCTTCTCTTGGACAACCGATGAAATCACTTTTAACGCCCTCAAGGCAGCACTGACATCTGACCCCCTCCTCAGTCACTTCGTCGAGAATGCCCGTATACCTGCCTGCACACCGATGCTTGCGACCATGGCATCGGTGCCATCCTCGTACAGCGTGACACAACTGGTCGCGAGAGTAATCGCCTACGCCAGCCGCGCACTCACGGATCCCGAACGAAACTAATCGATCACGAAACAGCAATATCTGGCTGTAGTTTGGGCCGTAGAGAAATTCCGATCATATCTTTGCGGACGACATTTTAACGTAGCAACGGACCACCACGCGTTGTGCTGGCTGTCACCGTTAAATAACTTGTCAGGACGCCTCGGTTGCTAGGTCCTTCAGCTACAAGAATACACATTTGACGTCGTGTACAAATCGCAAAAAAACACCAAGACGCCAACGCCCTTTCTCGTTTCCCTCTCCCGCTACCATCTAGTCCGAGCAAGTCTCTTCATGTCTCGTCACAACATGGTGAGGCATCGCGTCAATAACATTATCGGAACTCACCCTTGCTGGGTCACTGTCTTCCACTAGATACACCCTGTTGGTCTCCTTTCAACAGCAAGATTCCAACTGAAAGCGCATTGTTGAAGGCCTCTGCAGCAAGTCTATACCACTTAATGCCAGGCTGCGCCGACAGCTCAGGCGATTCAAGATTGAAAGCAACGACCTACACCAATACGTTTAAATAATGATGGACACTGTTGGCTCCCCGTTCTTCCACGTTCGTTCCGGGCGCGAATCCTTGAGGTCTTTCACGACGACCCAATAGCTGGAAACTTGGGATTTAACAAAACGTACAGCCGCATCAAGAGCCGCTTCTTCTGGCATGGCATCTCCATATCTGTGGCAAGGTCTCTTCTTGCGCACTATGCCAACGGCGCAAGCGACCAACTTCACCTCCTGCTGGCTTGCTGCAACCAATGCCATGTCCAGAGGAACCTTTTGATGTTATTTGAATAGACCTGGTCAGATCTCTTCCAGTAACAGCTGCAGGATATTGATGAATCGTCACAGCTATTGACCACCTCACGTGGTACGTGGAGGCCACTCCTCTACGCTCCAGTTCAGCGTCTGACGTGGCAACCTTCTTTCTCGAAGCCATTGTCTTGCGTCATGGTGCACGCCGTGTCCTCTTAAGTGATCGCGGCAAGACTTTCCCATCCACAATACTTGAAGAGATGCTTAAAAATTGTGGCACAGTTCACAAGACCATATCGGCATACCATTCTCAGACGAACGGTATCACATAGCACTTCCATCACGCACTAATTGAAATGATATCCATGTATATTGGGGGCCAGCTCATGACAATTAGGAGACAATTTTACCATATGTGACACTCGCTCATAACATCGCCATCCAACGCACTACTGTGTACTCGCCCTTCTACCTTGTTACGGTCGTTCGGTGGCATTCTCGATCGACGCTTCTTTCTTTACACCGACCGTCACTTCGACTACACCCTACCAGCTTGTTTCGAGACTTCAAAACTGTCGAAAACTTGCTTCACTTAGTACGAAGCCAGTCAATACGATCGCAAAAGCAGCGGTACGACGTCTCTCATCGTGACGTCTCTTTCCGTCCTGGCGACGAAGCGCTCCTTTGGACGCCTACTCGTGTGCCAGGATTGCGTGAAAGGTTTCAGTCGCGATTCTTTGGTCCCTACATAATTAACGAGCAAACATTCTCTGTGAACTATCGTATCACTCCCGTTGCCGTTTTTTTCCGATTGTAGCTACCGTGGTTCGGAGATAGTCCATGTTTCCCGTCTAAAGCCTTTTGTGCGACGTCTCTCACAAGTATAAGTCGCGGCCAAGTTGGCCGCTTCGTCACGCGGGCCAATTAGTGTGAACACTATTCATACTGTTAGCGCTATTTATATTATTCGCCTTCCCACCTCTAAATACTCATCATCAGCGTTTGGGTATCGGAAGATGGACTTTGGCTCAAGTGTGAATAAAGAAGAGTTTTGGAGGCTTGAACGTTGTCTCTCAATACTATGAAAGAACTGCCGATCAAAATGAGAAACTAAATCTCTTCAAGGTCACTCTCCTTGTACGTGATGAACAACAGAAAGGTTCACGGCAACATCGATCGACCGCTTGAGTATCCGCCGGCAAAAATCACTGAGCAGACGTTTGTTTTTCCTCAAGCCACAGCTTGTGGCATGTGCACCTGCACTTGGAGTCTGCGTGAAGTTGAAAATGATTGAGGCCACCGCAGGGCGAAACTTCCGTGTGCACTATTTTATTGCGATAGCAATTATAAGGACAAAATTGGTGCGTTCTAGCCATCGCCGTAATTTTTCGTTCAAAAGCCAAACCGCTAACATCACCCCGCACGTCGTATGTTACGCGCTCTAGTAAAAGCGTGCGAGAGTTGGGGATGAACGCGGCGGAAGCAGTGGTTGAACGAACTGGCCACCTCTATCGAACGAATGGAGCATGCGATAACATCGTCCCGAGTGCGAGGCCCACCGTCGATGGCTCGTCAAGCCCAGAGGTGTAACAAGTCGAACAAATATCCGTTGGTAAAAGCGCACCGACTACATGGGCGAACACACACACGCAAGCACTCACACACGTGCGAGCACACACCTACGCGCAGACACACGCACCCCTTACACACACACGCACAATGACACACAGATGCTTGTGTAGTACTACGTATGTGTGCCTTCTTTTCCCTTGTGTGCCCTGTGCAGCTTTATCTGTCCTCATTATGGCTTGCCAACATGCTCAAACTGCAGCAAATAAAAGGTTCCTCTCTACACTGACCAGAGGCCTTTTTTCATTACCCAGAAGGCACTGCTTGTGGGCCAGGTCTCTTGGATAGAGAGTGTGTGGATTTCATAATTGCAGTGTGTAACGATAGTTCTGCGCACGTTTCTCTCAGAGTATTCACTGCGATGAGTAGCTAAATCAGAATAAGAGCTGTGTCCGAATTTCCTATTATAAGGAGTGTCGTAATCGTCAGTTTCCTTTTAAATGGACTGCTGGGGCTAACATTGAGCCATCACGGATAGTCCAAATAGCGTTCCAGACACCTCGAAGTGTTGCTTGGATGCTAAATAAATGTTTATAATGAAAGCAGAGCCACGTTTTACTGGTCCCTATGCTGTCAGCGTAATTGAAAGCATCCCTCTGAGAACGACCTTCGCTTGTTTCCACGCCCGCCATTTACTCTCTTTGGTGCCCGACAGACGGCTCTGCTGTACAACGTAGCACAGGTGTCCGTATGTGTGTACGAAGGCTACCTTGCAAACGTTGGCTGTCCAGCCACTCTGGCATTTCCGCTTTTAAAGGGCCACTCACCAGGCCCCATAACAAATTTTAGTTAGACCGTGCAGCCACTTGAGTGAATGTCGGCGTGAAAATTGATTGGTCCAAAGACCCACGTGACACTATTTTCGTGCTGCTGGAGTACTCGCCAAAATTCACTTGCCTACAAACGCATGTCCACATTTAAAGTAACGCTTACAGGCGACGCTCTGTGCGACGTTGCCGTTGGTCCAGTGAAGCCAGTTGAACAAGGGACGCCTTGGTTCGTTCGGATGGCACCGGAACAACGCCATGATAGGCTGCGCAGAATGCGTCACTGACGTTTACCTTTTTGTTATAAGAATCGTATGATGTCAAACGAATTTACCGCAACATGAACGTAAATCGAACGTCATGTAAATAGTTCACAGGTGCAGATAAACATAAACATGTCTGCTTTTTTAGCTTCTTGTACGCTATTTTAACACGATTTCCCTTAGTCTGCGATTTCTATGAAGATTTGCTAGGCTCTACAGAAACTTGGAGCATCTACCGCCATGACTAAACATTTCTTAGCCCATATTTCGAACATTAAGCACTATTTGCGCTATAAAGCAATGTTCTAACATTCGTAGCTTCATAATAACGTAACTACACGCAGCGCGCAGTGATAGTGATGTTGAAGATGTTGGTGATTAGTGGTTGCTTTCAATATTGGCACAAAAATATCTTTTAACAGCCTAGCTGTTTAAGCCAACCTAAGAAAGATCGGCTTTCCACAAAAAAAAGCCACGCGTAATAACCAGCAACTATGGTAACTAGCTATTGTAACCAGCAACGCTGAAGCTTGCCGCAACCAGCGTGAATTCTGACATTCGTCCTCGCAACAGCTGCACCTCTATCTTGCAGTAACGGCGCACATCCGGCGCTAAGCCGCTCTCACTTATTTGGGACGCTGTGCACAGCCGGGGTTCCCGGCGCCGCACCGCCAATTCGCAATCCCGGACGCCATATTAACTCATACTTAAATATTGCCATGGCTACCAAATTAACTCTATGATAGACACAGTTGCGCTGAGCTCTTGCCAGCTGCGCGGGACTGCGCATGTGCTGCAACGTCACCACGGCGTGTCTGCGCTTGGCATCGCCCACGTGCCTCGACCACGCGCGAAGACCAAGGAGCTTTCAAAAACTCCTTGGCGTAGACACTCTGCGCCTCCACTCATGACCAAACGATTAGCCATATGGTTCTGGATTAGCCGAGCTTCCCGGGCCACCTTTGAGAGAGTCGGGGAAGACAAAGACCAGTTTGCGTTGGTCTTGCCCTACGTGAGATCGTTTTAAACCCACACGTGTACGTTAGGTACGATGAAGAGCTGCAGATCTACAGGGCCACGTTGATGTGTTTAAGTGAGACGTGGAACAGCTGCATGCAGATTTACGATTCAAAACACTGACATAAACTCGAAACCAAGTGTCACAACGAGCGAAGAGCCGATCAGCTCCGCTTCATCTTTAGCCTTTCGCAAGCCACGCACCCTCTTTTCTAAAGCTTAAAATTTCCCAAGTTGGTGTTCAAAATGCTTTTGCGATTGGCTTCATTCAGTGCGGTGGTTTGTTCGTCTCCGTGGAACAGTGGCTAAGGGGCTCGGCTGCTGATCCAAAGGTCGCAGGTTTGATCCCGGGCAGCGACAGTCGCGTTTAAATAGAGGAGAAACAGTAGATGCTCATGTGGGAGCCTCTACTAATCTCCGGAGCCCTTCAATAAGGCATCTCTCATAATCGTAAGGTCATTTTGGAACGTAAAACCTGAGATATCCCCTTCAGGCGCGAATTGTGATGAACTGTCTGTAAATGTCTAAATTTCGCACATCATTCTAAGGTGCTCGATATTACAGTCCAAAAAAATTTACAGGTTGTTTTGGGTGATCTTTTCTCGTTATTCTTAATTTGCGTGTACATAAATGTTTATTAGTGTGCAATCAGTCATGTTCGATTTTTACGCAAAAAGTTGGACATCTAGGTCCCTAAATTCACGCGCAGTTCGTTTTTGGCTGTATTCATTATGAGCAAATAAAAATAATACTTATAATATTGGTAATGGAACGCGGCACAACGAGCAACCCTCAACTGCAAATTTATCCAGCACATTGGGGTTAAATCAAAGTGCTCTGACTATGTAGAAGGTTCAATTGGTCTTATGCGCAATATATCCTGCCCTTCCTTTCTAGCTGGTTCGAGAAACTGCCCAAAGAAAGTCGCTTTCACAAATGTGGACGCTGCACCTGAAGGGGATATTATAACTGGTGATCTTTATGATTGTTTATTCGGACAAGTTACGTATTTTACAAAGGAAAGAAATTCATTTCTACGCGGGAACAACCCTAAAAGATTACGTTTCTAATATAAACGGAAAGCAGGGGTTCGCTCAACTTTTGGTGAAGATACGTGAGCTTCCACGGCAGCATTTTCAAACCTTGCTTTTGCTTCGCGCTGCCGTGGCGTCCTAAACGGGGGACTCATATAAGGCGAGAGTGGCTCTGCCACAGCGCGTGTGAACACCATTCACTTTTCCTTCGCGCGAGCCACGAAGCGAGCCGCAGCGGCGACTAGGGCAACCTCATACGGCAACAGCTCTGCTACACCTTCGTCCAACAGGTTCAATAGGACTGTTTTAGATGCGGAGCATCTTATACTCGCGCCTTGTAGTGCGCCGTCCGCACCGCTTCTCGAACATTCGACAGCTGACGCGCGCGCATGCGCCGTCGCGCCGTCGCCCACTCTTCCACCTTCTGTGCATCCCTTCCTCCTCTACACACCACGCGCGCTTCACTCCTCCACCATCTGTGCACCCTTCCTCCTCTACACACCGCGTTCGACATCTACAATTCTCCTGATTCTCCAGTGGACGCGCATGTGGCGTCGCGCTTCGAGAACATTCAACAGCTGACAGTGCATGCGCCGTCGTGCTGTATATATACTCAAGGTCGGCGCTCGCTCGCTCAGTTGCCGCTCGTCGGTTGGTTTGTACGGCGCGTCGACATCCAAGGTCGCGGTGAAATTAATTCCAACGAATCCACAAACACAATGATCGACGTCCCTTCGACCAGCGCCGCCCTTTCGCATACGTGTGTACGTGTTCACTCATTTAACACCCCCTCCTACAACCACGTTAACCAATTTAGCCATCGACCCAAGTAAGTCGCAATTTAACACCCCATTTCACAACCACGTTAACCAATTTAGCCATCGACCCAAGTAAGTCGCACTTTAACACCCCGTTAACCAATTATATGGTCCGCATCCTCCTCAGTGTTCCCCCGAGGGAAGCTGCGGGCAATTTTTTTAACCCATTCCCCGCATGTGCTTTGTCTGGAAGCATTTGTCACTTCGACGTTACTGCTATGATGCTGACTCGGACTAGCCAATACATGCAAGCTTCGCTAGATGAAGAGTATCCAGTTGCTATGAACGACAGTAATGTCTTCAAAATTGTTGTATCTTCTATATTTTCACCATAAGTTCGATATTTAAAATACAATATGTGTTTAGAAAAAAAGTGTTTGATGATTTTGAGTACTTCGTACTCAAGTATAGGAGTGCAGTCCGCCGTCCCGAATTCAAATTGTGACCAAATGTGGAAAACTATGTGTTTATAATAAATTGTGAACGTTTTATCTGTTTAGACAAAGTAGTTAACGATTTAGAGTACTTGGTACTCTACTATAAGAGAGCAAATGCTATCTCGTGGGCCTCACTCTTGATGAGGCCGTGTCGCCAAAAATTACGCCGTAAACGAGTTCACGACGGCGAAGTATATTCAAGTCTTTACGAAGGGGTCAAGAAGCTAGTGAGGTTAAAATATTTCACGCGATTTTTTTAGAAAAATTTATTCTCACAAGCAGGGGACATCATTATTATTCTAACAGAACATCGTGGCGAAGCAAAACCTACACAAACACACCAAAATTTGTTACAAGAAGATATTGTTACATACGTACATTGCATGGTGAACGAAAAACAGAAATAACACGTTAACAATTATATGTTACGTATTTACATGCCACTCACTTATATGACATTTTTGCCGTTACTAAAGAAACATCAGCCTACCAAAACCAGGCAAGCCGAAAAACAAGCTTCACGTATCTCTCATAAACGAACCGAAAGGGGAAGGACCAGTGCCGAAGGAATTCCTCCTCACAGAGAAAGAACAGTTGCTCCGACAGAAAAGAAAGCCGCTCTGTGTACAGTCGCTCCAAGATCGGGAAGAGTGTGCGACGGCAACGGTTTGCTGCGACCACCTCAAAGCAATTGCACCAAAGACAGTGAGCACCAGCAATAATGAGAAGACAGGCGTAGCGGCCTGGAGAACAACGGCCAGAATAAACGAAGCAATTTACTCCGAGGCCACGCAATCCAGCATGCATAACCCTCAAATAAACACAAGCACCGGCACATTGCCTCAAAACATGCTGATTTGTTTCTCGCATGGAGTAGTTCGGACATGTTGCTGTTGGACTATGCTCCACCTTTCGAAGCAGCCAAGGGACCCCACCACAGCGGCCACATGAATTCCCGGAGGTGGCCAGGCAGATATGATGCCGTCAGCGTGCTCCAGGACACGCGAATAGAGTGAGTGCGGTGGGCCGGGGGATTTAAAGGGAACAACAAACCGGCTGTTGTGTCCACAATAGAATAGGCTAAGGCATCTACCCCAGGACAGGTCGACTGCGTATGGCGAAAAGATGCGTGATTGGAAAAAAGTGCTTAATGATTTGGAGTACTTGGTAACTCTACTATGGGAGAGCTGTAAGCCGTCTCTTGCGCCTTACACTTGATGAAACCACATCGACAAAAATGACGCCCGAGCCGCGCTAGGTACAAATTCCCAGGGTTGGAATCACTGCCATTGAGTAACATATTCCCTGCCCCGTGCTCTCAATCAGCTGTGTGTTGAGAAAAAGTGGTTAACGATTTAGAGTACTAAGTACTCTACTATGCGAGAGCTGAAAGCCGTCCCTTGCGCACCTCAAAGTTACTAGTAAATGCGTACTTTGCTAGCGGCAACAGCTTGTGTTTAGAAAAAGTGTGCAACGATTGCGAGAACTTCGTACTCAACTATGGGAGAGCAGTCAGCATCCTCGATGCATCATATCTACGTACACATGGTTTCCTTTAGCTTAGCGTAATGTGGAAGCTTCTATTGGTACGATACCACAAGATCTGGAGTTAACCTGATACCATGTCATATATTGTAAAGCCTGCACACTAGTGCCGGTTGTAGGTTAAATAAAGGTGCCTTATCTAAAATATGACGCGAACAATATAAATACAACTAATGGCGTTAGAAGGACTTGTGGTTTATTTTGCGCCCTTTATGATAAAATCTTCGAAACCAAGACTTGAAACTGTGTTGCGTAAACGTTTGGATCCTGGCGGCGTATTCAGCCTGCCATATTAGGCATGCTTGTAACTGCGAGCCGGAGCTGAGGAGCGAGGTCTTCCACCCACGCCCATATCAGAGTTCACCCTCTCAGGGGATTGATGGAAAACTATCTCGTAAAAATGCATGTGCGCATTATTACTTGTTGGATTACTATAATCAACACAAGTTTAGCGGCGAATTGGATGGCCCATCGCACAACTCTTGTCTGATCGACTGGATCTGAGCTGCCTCCCACTGTCCAGGGGATATATCACGCATAATATGCAGTCATATAGGGCCCACTGCCTGGAACCATTTTGTATTTCTGCCCATGTCCTTCGAGTATCTTAGGCAAAATGTATTAGTTAGGAAAAGATCTTGGCTGAAGTTTTTTTTTAGATGCGTTCCTATGCCTAGGTGGACCGCTAGTACGACAGTGGACAATGTCTGCAGTTTAGTTTATCATGATTCGCGATGTCGTGAAAGGACACTTGCCCATCTCTCTAGCACTTCCCCGAAATGGTTGGCTCGAGCATGGGTGTGAGCCGTCTCATTTTCGGGGCTTTCAGAGTGTGGTAGAGGCTCAGCGCCATTGCCAATTCGTTCCAGTACTGTCCTTGCCCGATTTCGTAGTTGAAACTTTAGCGAGCTGGTTCACCAAAGGATCCATATAGTCGATCGAGTCGTCCTAGGCAAATGTATAAGCGACCGCGTGTCTATTTGTTTTGTTGAAACGATAGTCTTACATCCACCAGAAACGCGAGAAGAGTCCGGAGGCGCCAATGCCAGCACGGACGGCTCAAAAAGTCACGTGGCCACATATGACATCATCGTAACGAAAACATATCACGAAAATGTGAAATCGATATGACGCCTGATCACATTGCGTCATCAAGTGGTATTGCAGTTCGACCGAACTTGCGGAGATTTGGGACCACACATCACCAGTTGTTAAACTGGGAAAGGGGAGATTAAGAGAACACACTAAGATTGTCCTTAAAGTTCGAGTAGTCTTGGGTGAAAGCATAAAAAACGTGGCCTTTTTCAGCTGTCTCTCTACTTATCGAAGTAAATATTCAAAAAAAGCTTTTTTTTCTGAACATGACCTTAAAGCTCAGCCAAGATCACGCCACCTGTTTTGTTCCACGCGTATCGTGTGTCGTCGCTACGCAAAAAAAAAAGAGTTTCAGTGAAACACCAGGGCGTTCGTGAAAACGAACACCCGATCATCGCAAGTCAAGAAAAAGTTCCCCGTATTTTGTTGTTCTCACCTCGCCAGGTAGAATTTAAACACTAATCACTTCTTTTTTCGCTTGACCCTTGTAAGTGTGACTGCAATACAAACCTGAGCAATGGCCAAAGCCGACGCCGTGATGCCAAGAATGGGATGCCAGTTGACAGCCTGAAGTAAGGAAAAAAGTTTTATCTCATTAATTTATTAATTGTCTCACATGCCACTATCGATCCGCGCGTACATCTGCAATCGACTTGAAGTTAGACAAACGTAACCCTAAAGGCGCCATCATACGAACCCGTCGCATCGCGCCGGCGCGTTGCTTGCGGACGCAACGCCGCGCCTTAGCGCTAGGAAGAAAGCGAGGGCATGCAACAGTGCTTAGCCACTCACCGTCTCACCCCAAAATGAGAGGGTGCAGCGCCATCTCTCGATGGAGAGAAAGGGTCCATGGCCCGTGCTGAACGGTTGTGTCACCCGCGATCTCCGACGCCAGCGTATCTCTCGCGGACCAGCCCGCCACCCGCGATCTCCTGACGCCATGTAGCTCTCGCCAATCGGTGCCCCATCCTCGGACTCCTTTTAAGCCATGTCCCTCATCTTTCATATCTCTTTCTTTTTTCTCCATCCTAGCTATCGCCGACCAGCCCGCCATTCGCGATCTCCTGGTGCCATGTAGCTCTCGCCGATCGGTGCCCCGTCTTTGGACTCCCTTAGCCATGTCCCTCATCTTTCATATATCTTTCTTCTTTCTGTCACTCCTGTGAGGCGAGTGCTCTTCTTTATCTTTCTACTATTCTTTTTATCCCCGTTCCCCTATCACCCACAAGTCACTCCCCGTGTCGCCAATTATACCGACAGGAATTAAGTACTTTTTTTTCTTTCTTGAAGAATTACTACTAATAATTAGCCGTGAGCTGGTTATTTTTTCACCCACTTTTTCTTCTTCCTATTTACTTTCCATTTGTTATAATAACTTGCCTATACATTCCTTGGCATTATTGTCTGTTAGATCTCATTAATATTGTGTCAAAACACGGAAGCCCTAAGGTGTGGTATACACCTCTTTCCCTTATATATATATATATATATATATATATATATATATGTGTGTGTGTGTGTGTGTGTGTGTGTGTGTGTGTGTGTGTGTGTGTGTGTGTGTGTGTGTGTGTGTGTGTCACAGAACGAGCGCTCAAAAGGGCGCGCCGCCAAATTCTCGCGACGAACCGCCGGAGTGATGCCGCGAGGTCAACGAAAAAGAAAAAAGAAAACAAACATCTAAAGGCTCCCCGGGCGCGCGAGCCTCTCCTCTCGGAAGCGTGGCTTCGCCGACGAACCTCCTCACCCCACATCGGCGGCCGAGCAAGCACTGGAAATTTCTAGAAGGAAAGGGGCGTGTTATGCCGGGTTGAGTCATCTGTCGGGGACGGCCCTCGTACAGTCTCACGCTATCCCCCAGCGTTCGCTGCGCATCGCGCCGACGAAATGATGAGAATTTTCTGCAATCGCGCGCGGAAGGTATTTAACCGAGCAGCGGAGACGAGAGATCAGGAGAAGACGGAAGTTAGCGCCAGAGCGCGTAGGGATTCCGCCGTGTAGTCGGCGAAGGTTTTGTCCGTGGAGACAAAGCAGGAGAAGACGGAAGTTAGCGCCAGAGCGCGTAGGGTATACCGCCGTGTAGTCGGCAAAGGTTTTGTCTGTAGAGACAAAGCGGGAGAAGAAGATGATTTCCACCTGAGGGGTGACGACTCGAGCTACAGGCAAGAGTGTGTGTTTACCGCTATCGAGCGAAGACGCGTGGCAACCGCTGCGGGTGTGAAGCCGACGTGTTTCCGGCGAAGAAGTTTGAAGCTTGGAGAGTGGCCAATTGAAGACGCGAGGTTTCCTGGAAGAGAAACTTCGGTGAGGTTTCCTGGAAGAGAAACTTCGAGGGCTGCGGAACGACAACAACGCTGGACTTTGAGTGAGTGATTCTCAGAAGAGTATCATCCAGACTTTTGTTCCAAGAACTTTGGACTGAATAGGTTTCCTATCTCTTTAGTCTTTAAGTGTCTTGGTTGTTCAATGCATGCGACTGCATTGTAGTGTGTATTGTTGTCTGTGTCCGTTGTTTCGAGTGTGGCTGATTGTACTGTGTAGTATGTTGTTTGGTGTGTGACATATTGTATGCAACTATTGTGGAGCGTGCATTCTTGTGTATTGTTTTCGATCTGCCATTTTTGAGAATATAATTTTTGTTTTGTTTATCAACTCTCGGCTCTGACTTGTTCTTTGGGCCACAGCCGGCGTCCGTTGGCGCGCCAAAAAGGACCACTTCTAAATTGTCCACGCTTTCGTGGTGTAGTGCGGGGGGCCGATACTTCGGCCCTTGGAATTAGCCCGGCGATCGCCTCCCTAATTAACGGGACCCTGTGTGACAATATATATATATATATATATATGTATATATATATATAAGACCGAATCATACTTAAAGGCCGCATATATGCAAGACCTCTCGGAATTGAGTTAACGTAATTATGCGCAGATTTTATATACAGCGATTTTATGAGTGCAGGGACACAGGTGGCTCTTGCTAGAGTTTGATTATACATGAGCTTTTCTTGTGTGTCGTAACTGCCTGCACACATTTACGCCATATGAAGCACAGATTCTTTCAAACAACGCGACTACAATAATTCAGTGCCAAATATGGATTCGAGAACAATGCGACATCCAGAGTACGTGACTTGTATTCACAAACTTTTTGGTCATTCCTTGCAGTACAACACCAATTCCCTTTAAACATCGCCTAATTAAATAGTTGCGCATGACCATTTAAGGAGTCAAGCTCCTTATGGTGAGACCTAACTGGTGATTGAGCGACGTCGATCGTCGACGATCCTCTGTACGCAGTAGCGTCTCCCTTCCCATACAGTAATAGATAGCACTGCCCCATAGAAATGTATGCAAACTGCAGTTGGGTGGTGATGTACTAGATGGCGATGTATGTATTCCGTTTCTAGAGTTACTGTATATGCTACATTTAGGTAGCATACCTAAAGGTAGCCTATACAGTAACTCTATTTGCGATCTCCTGACGCCGTATAGCTCTCCCCAATCGGTGCCCCATCCTCGGACTCCTTTTAAGCCATGTCCCTCATCTTTCATATGTCTTTCTTTTTTCTCCAGCCTAGCTCTCGCCGACCAGCCCTCCATCCGTGATCTCCTGACGCCATGTAGCTCTCGCCGATCGGTGTCCCGTCCTCGGACTGCTTTTAAGCCATGTCCCTCATCTTTCATATCTCTTTCTTCTTTCTGTCACTCCTGTGAGGCGAGTGCTCTTCTTTAACTTTCTACTATTCTTTTTATCCCCGTTCTCCTATCACCCACAAGTCACTCCCCGTGTCACCAATTATACCAACAGGAATTAAGTCATTTTTTTCTTTCTTCAAGAATTACTACTACTACTACCATGGTGTGGAATGTGCACAAACCAGTTTTCGTTAAAATCTCGAGCATTTTTTTTTTTCATTTTTGGAATTAAGTATACGTAGTACACTCGTAAAATAAAGGCTCCTTGTTTAACATCACCCTCAGCTGAGTAACGGCATCAGTATCGTTCACAAATTGACACAACGATCGAATTTACGACTTCAGTAGTTGCAATGAATAAGCAAGTATATATATATATATATATATATATATATATATATATATATATATATATGAGATCTAACCAAGGATTGTATAGGGGAAGTTATTAGAGCAAATGGAATGTAAATAAGAAGAAAGAAAAGTGGGTGAAAAAATAACCAGCCGTGAGCAGGAATAACGCGTTCGATGCTCTAACCACTGAGCTATCACAACGGCCTTCCCTCCATCCTCTTTTTGGGGTTTATATGTGAATTTAGAAGTGGGAGTGTCAGTCAGCGCCATCTGTAAGCCAAGCGGCGAGTTTGAAACACCCTTTTATGCGCATGTGTGGCGTCACGTGGCACGTGAACTTATTACGAGCGGGCAGCTGATCAATAGCCCCTCGTATACAACCTAATGACACCAAGTCTGCCAGTACGAGACCCTTGTTAATGAATAAGGTATACCTAAGGGCTCGTTTTTTGTGTTTTGACACCATATTAATGATATCTAACAGACAATAATGCCAAGGAATGTATAGGGGAAGTTATTAGAACAAATGGAATGTAAATAAGAAGAAAGAAAAGAGGGTGAAAAAATAACCAGCCGTGAGCTGGTTAATTTTTCACCCCCTTTTTCCTTCGTAATTACATTCCATTTGTTCTAAAAACTTGCCCTATACATTTATTGGCATTATTGTCTGTTAGATCTCATTAATATTGTGTCAAAACACGGAAAAACGAGCCTTTCAGTCCGTCTATATGCAGGACCTCTCAAAATTAAGTGAACGTAATTATGCGCAGATGCTATATATAGCGATTTTATGAGTGCAGGGTCACAGGTGGCTCTTGCAAGAGTTTGATTATACATGAACTTTTCTTGTGTGCTGTAACTGGCTGCACATATTTACGCCATATGAACCACAGGTTCTTTCAAACAACGCAACTACAATAATTCAGCCCCAAATATGGATCCGAGAACATGTGACATCCAGAGTACGTGACTTGTATTCACAACTTTTGATCATTCCTTGCAGTACAACACCAAGTACCTTTAAATATCACCTAATTAAATAGTTGCGCATGACCATTTTAGGAGTCAAGCTCCTTATGGTGAGACCTAACTGGAGATTCAGTGACGTCGATCGTCGACGATCCTCTGTACGCAGTAGCGTCTCCCTTCCCATACAATAATATGTAGCACTGCCCCATAGAAATGTATTCAAACTGCAGTTGGGTGGTGATGTACTAGATGGCGATGTACGTATTCCGTTTCTAGAGTTACTGTATATGCTACATTTAGGTAGCATACCTAAAGGTAGCCTATACAGTGACTCTGTTTCTCGTTTCGTTTCCGAGAGAACACGGTCCCTTAGACATGCGGATAATGTGGTGGTTGAGTGAAGGTACGCTAGATGGCGTTGGCGGTGCACCCGCTCTCTGATTGGCTGCTGCGTGGGCTGCACGGGGCTTCGCCGGCGCGCCCGTTATCTGGCATTCTCCTGGATCGTCGCCGTACAAGTGCACTTGCCGGATTGTGCTGCTTGGCGGACCATGGACGACCAGGAGCGCCAGGTGCAGAAGGCCACTGTGGCTCGTGCTCGTCGGCAGGATGCCGATGTGCGGATGGACGAGCACATGGACGTACGCATGGATGGACGCACGGACGAATGTACAGAGGACCCACGGACGGACAGATTGACGGATTGACGCACGAACGCACGGACACTTCACCCCACACATCATCATTCACTGTGTGGATATGCTGTAATTTTCTACATGCTAACTAGTTATCAAACAAATGCGGATATTATGGAAGAAACACACATCGACAAAGGCAGAGTACAGGGTTTTTTTCACAACTTTCTCTCCTCGTGGAAACAGTGGCCTGAATAATTTATTTTGGTTGTATTTTCATCACAGCTTTCAATTTCCTTTCCAAAGAATACACTTTTTTCTTTCGCCATGACCCAGAGGTGTGTCACGCGGGAGCATCCTGTTTGCTACGGCTCTTTCGGTTGTATTACGCACGAATTATGGCAACCTTTCCACATTGTTAATATGCATATAATCGTTGGTACATGCAACAACCGCTTGTTAATTGGGCAATTTCACGGGCAAGACTCACGTAGCTCCATCCTCCGGCAGCTGTGACCACGGTCGCCAGCGACGCCAGCATGCAGACGAGGGCGAGCGTCATGACGGTTCGGTGAAACTGCGGGCAGTGTGATTACGTCGGCGCGCGATTTCTACACTCCAGAAAAAAGATTAACGTTACCAGGCCTGTAATTGGGGAGAGGGGGAGAGGCATGCCATCCTCACAATCTTGGATGGGAAGACATGTTTCGCAGAAACAAACGATGGAAATGCCTGTTTTTTAAGGCCATCAACAAGTGACCACCCCGCCCCCCTCACTTCCCCGAAACAATTTATGGCTGTGGGTCCACCTGTTATTCTTATTGTTAGGTCTTAACTGGCCACACATGTAACTTTTTTTAAAGATCCGCTCACATTACTCTTTGGATACTGTTATAATCCTTTTCCAGTGTCAAGGAAGGCACGATTCTCTAAAACAGAATTAACGTGCACCACAAATGCGAGTTGCATATGTGTCAAGCCTTAACTTCGCAAAAAAAAAATAACAACTTATAATCGTGCTCTTGTACGAGGACATGAGTCAAACTGTCAAAACCACATAACTTCAGTTTGAATCTGTGTCATAATTTTAGTTTTAAATGGCTCCATTTATCGCTGTTTCCAACATAAAACCGACAGAGATAGCACAGGTAGACTCACTGCAAAAATGTTTTGCAGGACACCTCAACACCGCGGTTATAACTATGAATTCGCGAACCGTCTCTACTGCTCTGGTTTCCATTGCGGCTGAACGTTACTTGAGGTTTAACGACGCGATAAAATACATGGCGGACACACAGGAAAAGAACGGGACAAGCGCGGACTTCCACCTAAAACTTTATTGATAAGAAGCCTGCTTATGCTAAACCAATTAGCCCAATCAGCCACTTTGTTACGTTACTGCTATTAGGCTTTTTTTTTGCTATATCAGAGTCGGTGAACTTACGACAAACCAGACATGCAAGTCGGCAATCTTGACTCTCGTCCAGTCCTTTTTGAAGTGTCGCGCCATCATAATAGCCACGCTGACCAGGAAAAGCCAGGCGAAGAGCATCAGTGAGCCTGGACGGGAGAAAGTAGAAAATAGCGTTAACTATTTCACAATCAACCTCTAGTTGGCCGAATATTCTGAGAAAGCTTTGTCAAAACAAAACTGGTATAAAATCGCTGGTTGTGTTTCAAGTGTAAGAGTTATAGTGCCCACGTGTATATGATGCCGGAGCACAAGTTTCCTGCATATAAGAGGAAATTAACTGTCGTGGTAATTAATTAATTACAATTAAATGGGTTTATTGGAAGAGCCTACTGCTTTCTTCCGAGCAGTGGGGATTGCTACGGTCCTGGTAGAAAACTCCGGATGATTCCAGCCATCTAGCGTAGTTAATGCACGAAGGGACAAAACCCATTACACAGAGCTCTGACGTTTCCCCTCTACGTAAAGCGATCACCACAGCCAGAATAACATGCACATCCTTCGTGTACCTCAACTCCTAAGTGACGGAAGTGGCAGGAACAATTATTAGGAGCCGTTCACCTATCGTAGGAATAGAGACAAACGAAGCTTAGAGTGCGCATGCCTAATGTACTGCTGTTTTTGTTTCTTTCTTTCTATTTTTCTTTTTTTCTTTCTTTTTCTTTCTTTCTTTCTTTCTTTCTCATTGCGCGATGCTCTATCCTAACGTTTTTCCTTCCTCGGGGCCAGAAATTGGACCATCACCCTTGTGCTTACAGCGCAACACTTCTGTGCCACCAGCTACAGTGAGGGTCGTGCGTCAGTCATCAAAAGGCATGAAGCTATATATAAATAATGGCAACGTGCAATGGCAAGTGATCTCGCATAAGTATGCACTGCGATATGAAAAACGGCTGGTCAGCAAACCCACCACCTAATGGGGAGGAGGAAATAAGCGTTTACGTTCACGGAATGGTATAGCGGAGCAAAACCAGCTTCTACCCCCCATTGGGGGTCTCCGCATTCCAGGAACCCACTGGTGCGCACTAGCCTCCTTGGCCCTGACGACAAGACCATCAGACGTCGTTGTTGGCCGAGCTCCTCCAAGCCGAGCTTGGCCACCCATGTTTTATTAAGGCGCTCGTTCGCTTGGCCAGCCTCGCGGGTTTCGGTGAAAGCGATGCGTCTTAGTAAATTGTGTGGGGTATGAAAAGATCACGCCGGTCCAAGATGTCACGCCCGCCGCATATCGGGCACAGGTATTCGTGCAACGTTGGGTGCAGTCTGCCCATGAGTAGGCCTTGCTCGAAGGGTTCTCAATATGGTACTGTCCTCTTTGTTGAGCAATTGAATGTGGAGGTAGATACTCTCAGAGTTTCATCTTTTGATGTTGTAATATTGCAGAGTATGTGATGAGTACGAACTCAGACTCCGAGGACGCTGTCTTGGCGCCTTGGGAGTGAGAAGGGATAGCATGGTAGGCTCGATCGCGGGCCATGGCAAGTGCCGCCTCTTTCCTCTCCAGCCCCTTGTGTTCAGGAACCCATGCGACACAGGTGTACGGCGTAAGAGTGCTTAAGTGCTTCATTATCTCGAGTGCTTGGGGTCTTAAACACGATCTATAAAGTTGCTTCGCATGACTGCTCTCGAATCAGTAAAAACCACAGCTGCATCCATGCACATGGTAGCTAGTGCGATTGCCGCCTCTTTGTAGTTCCTGGGCGTCATTCTCGGGGCATGGAGCTCCACATCAGCCATATTTCACGCCCACATTTTATAAAGTACTATTCACTGGAAAACAGTGCAAACACCATCAACACCTATGGACCAGCACAACTCGAAGGCCGCATTCCTGCAGACCGGCATGTGTACACTCGCCAACGCTGGGAATTTCACGAACAATTCCACTGCTATCAACATGAACTGTTGCTCCTATAAGCTTCGCCTAATGTTATACGTAGAACTAGCGTTAACATAGATAACGCAATGGCACTTTAGAAGTGCGCTAACGAGGACAACGCAGGGAACTTGCCATGAATCTTGTAAGGAAGGAAGTCCTCTTCTTTCTGTTTCACCTCGTACGCTTGGGCCAGGAGCAGCGGCGTGGCAGTGAGACCACGGATGGTGTGCATCTGCTTCTCTGCACCAAACAATGCGGGCGCGCTCCATGATTACAGCGGAGACCTTCCTTCGCAACTTTTTAATAGGGGCAAAGCTCCTTAGGCCATGCGTATTATTCCGTTTTTCGTATGTAGTATGTAGCCACCTCTAGATTGACTGGCTCATTAGATGGCGTTTTGTCTATATGTCCATGGGAATAATATAACAAGATGCTGTTAGTGGTTTTCACAGCATACCCACGGAGTAAATGATGATGAGTGGGGTGAAGCGTTCATCCGTCCGTCTCTGTGTCTAATTGTCCATGCGTCCGGACGGACGGGCGGTTGGGCAGACGCACGAACGGAAGCATGCACGGACTGACGGATGCATGGACGGACGGACACACGAACGGACGCACAGACAGATGGACGGATTGGCGGTTGGACATAAGCACGCACGCACAGACGGACGGACGCACGAACGGAAGCACGAACAGACTCATGGAGAGACGGTCTAATGGAAGCATAGATGGATGGAAGAACGGACGGACAGATATATGGATGGACGCATGGACGGATGCACGGAAGGTTGGAAAGATGCACGGACGAACGGAAGCATGGATGGACAGACAGACGAACGAATGGACAGAAGCCCAGATGGAGGCATGGACGGAAGCATGCATGGACAGACAGACGCACGGACGGACTCGCTGACAGAAACACAGACACACAAACGGACGGGTGAACGGACGTACGCGTGGATAGTTGAACACATGGATGCTTCACCCCACTCATCATCAGTCACTCCGTGGATATGCTGCGAGTTTTTGCATCTCACGTTACCGCACGATACCCAAGTGTTGCCCCTTATAATGCATCCCGGACAAGCGACACTAGACAAACCTCGGCCTTAAGGTGCTTAACCTCAGATCTGCTGAAAGATGGAGGACAGATTGTGTTAGAAAAACTAGCCACCCTGTTTACGAGGTGTCTCCTGACGGGAAGAGTACCACAGTCTTGGAAGAACGCTAACATCATCTTAATACATAAGAAAGGAGATGACAAGGACTTGAAGGTTTTCATCTCACATTGAAGGTTTTCATCTCACATAAACTATTGTAGTCTAGTGTGGGCAGATACATCTAAAGCAAATCGGAACAAAATATTTTTACTGCAGAAAAAAGCGATTCGTCATATTGCAAACGTACCATACGACGCACATACTAGTCATTTATTCAGAGAATATAAGATTTTACCGATCGATCACATACACAGTTTCAACCTTATTATGAAATACAAACAAAGCTTGCTATCAAACAATGCTTGTTTTCTTAAACTGTGTAACCTCAGGAAAAATACACAATCCTATTATGACATTCGGAAAAGGCCTTCCTGGTTTGTTCCTTATTCGCGAACTAATCACGGTTGAGAAGACTTGAACACTGTATTCCAGCTTGTTTTAACTTGTTTGAAAATAAAAACATCGACATCTTAATTACATAAAAAACAACTTAAGAACCTTCTCATCCAAAATGGCGCCGTGTAGTTTAGCATCTTCTAGTTGTCCGGCTACAGTTCTATATGTAAAAGAAACACCCTATAATAGTGCTTGTGTAACATGGCATCGTATAATGTTTGCTTTCTTTGACATTTTTTTCGTTGCTTTTTTTTACGAGGAAAACATACAACATTTCACTCGTCAGTGTTTCCCTTGTGCACTAAAACTCGTGCTTTTCGCATACCCAGTGTTGTAAACGTTGTATAATCATGTTGTAATACTTTGGTAGCCGTTTAGCAACGTGTGCATTGTTTCATGATTGGCCGCACGCTGTTTCTTTTGTTTTTTGTTGTTTTTCTCTCTATGTGGTTTGCTTATTTTATGTAAACCTGAAACTGATGTAATTTTGATGCATTTTTCTTTTTATTTATTGAAGTTTTGAAAATCGACGTCAAATTGTTTTTTCATGTTTTGTGCTCTGCTGATTCTGTAATGCCAAGTGAAAAGGGGTAGGAGCCTCGTCAAGCTGCTAATATAGCAGCTTTTTGCTCCTATCCTTGCGTTTTCTTTTTCGCAGCTCTGTGAAGAAAATGCTCAATAAAACTGAAACTGAAACTGAAACTGAATTACAGGCCGATCAGCTTGCTCTCTGTAGTATACAAGCTATTTACAAAGGTAATTGCTAACAGAGTAAAGAAAACATTAGAATTCAATCAACCAAAGGCACAAGCAGGATTTCGAACAGGCTACTCAACAATTGACCACATTCATACTATCAACCAGGTAATAGAGAAATCCTCAGAGTGTAACCAACCACTATACATAGCCTTCATAGATTACGAGAAGGCGTTTGATTCAGTAGAAATATCAGCCGCCATGCAGACACTGCGGAATCAGGGCGTAGATGAAGTATATATAAACATTCTGGAAGACGTCTACAGGGGATCAACTGCTACCATAGTGCTTCATAAAGAAAGCAACAGAATACCAATTAAGAAGGGTGTAAGGCAGGGGGACACTATCTCCCCAATGCTATTTACCGCGTGCTTACAGGAGGTTTTCAGAAGCCTAGAATGGGAGCAGTTAGGGATAAGAGTTAATGGAGAATACCTTAGTAACCTGCG
This sequence comes from Rhipicephalus microplus, assembly GCF_013339725.1. NCBI lineage: Eukaryota > Metazoa > Arthropoda > Arachnida > Ixodida > Ixodidae > Rhipicephalus > Rhipicephalus microplus. Next base: position 92,633,383 of record NC_051168.1, on the reverse strand, counting down.
CTTCGCCGATGACATTGCATTGCTGAGTACACTCAGGGGATGAATTGCAACTCATGATTACGGAGTTGACAGGGAGAGCAGAAAGGTGGGTCTTAAAATTAATCTGCAGAAACGAAAGTAATGTACAACAACCTCGGAAAGGAGCAGCGCTTCGAGATAGGTAATAGTGCACTGAAGTTGTAAAAGACTATGTCTACTTAGGGCAGGTAATAACCGCAGAGCCGAACCACGACATCGAAGTAACTAGAAGAATAGAATGGGGTGTACAGAATTAACGTGCACCACAATGCGAGTTGCATATGTGTCAAGCCTTAACTTCGCAAAAAAAAATAACAACTTATAATCGTGCTCTTGTACGAGGACATGAGTCAAACTGTCAAAACCACATAACTTCAGTTTGAATCTGTGTATTAATTTTAGTTTCAAATGACTCCATTTATCGCTGTTTCCAACATACAACCGACACGGATAGCACAGGTAGACTCACTGCAAGAATGTTTTGCAGGACACCTCAACACCGCGGTTATAACTACGAATTCGCGAACCGTCTCTACTGCTCTGGTTTCCATTGCGGCTGAATGTTACTTGAGGTTTAACGACGCGAAAAAATACATGGCGGACAGGAAAAGGACGGGACAAGTGCTGACTTCCAACTAAAACTTTATTGATAAGAAGGCTGCTTCTGCTAAACCAATTAGCCCAATCAGCCACTTTGTTACGTTACTGCTATTACGCTTTTTTTTGCTATATCAGAGTTGGTGAACTTACGACAAACCAGACATGCAAGTCGGCAATCTTGACTCCCGTCCAGTCCTTTTTGAAGTGTCGCGCCATCATGATAGCCACGCTGACCAGAAAAAGCCAAGCGAAGAGCATCAGTGAGCCTGGATGGGAGAAAAGAGAAAATGGCGTTAGCTATTTCACGATGAAGCACTTACCTCTAGTTGGCCGAATAATCTGAAAAAGCTTTGTAAAAACAAAACTGGTATAAAATCGCTGGTTGTCTTTCAAGTGTAAGAGTTATAGTGCCCACGTGTATATGATGCCGGAGCACAAGTTTCCTGCATATAAGGGGAAATTAACTGTCGCGGTAATTAATGAATTATATTTGAATGGGTTTATTGGAAGAGCACACTGCTTCCTTCCGAGCAGTGGGGATCGTTACGGTCCTGGTAGAAGACTCCGGATGATTCCTGCCATCTAGGGTAGTTAATGCACGCAGGGACAAAACCCATCACACTGAGCTCTGACGTTTCTCCTCTACGTAAAGCGATCACCATAGCCAGAATGGCAGGCACATCCTTCATGTACCTCAACTCTCAAGTCATGGAAGTGGCAGGAACAATTATTAGGAGCCGTTCACCCATCGTAGGAATAGAGACAAACGAAGCTTAGCGTGCGCATGCCTAATGTACTGCTGTTTTTGTTTCTCTTTCTTTCTATCTTTCTTTTTTCTTTCTTTTTTCTTTCTTTTTTCTTTCTTTCTTTCTTTCTTTCTCATTGCGCGATGCTCCATCCTAACGTTTTTCCTTCTTCGGAGCCAGAAATTGGACTATCACCCTTGTGCTTACAGCGCAACACTTCTGTGCCACCGGCTACAGTGAGGGTCGTGCGTCAGTCATCAAAAGGCACGGAGCTATAAATAATGACAATGTGTAATGGCAAGTGATCTCGCAATAAGTATGCACTGCGATATGAAAAACGGCTGGTCAGCAAACCCACCACCTAATGGGGAGGAGGAATAAGCGTTTACTTCACGGAATGGTATAGCGGAGCAAAACCAGCTTCTACCCCCCATTGGGGGTCTCCGCATTCCAGGAACCCACTGGTGCGCACTGCCTCCTTGGCCCTGACGACAAGACCATCAGACGTCGTTGTTGGCCGAGCTCCTCCAAGCCGAGCTTGGCCACCCATGTTTTATTAAGGCGCTCGTTCGCTTGGCCAGCCTCGCGGGTTTCGGTGAAAGCGATGCGTCTTAGTAAATGTGTGGGTATGAAAGATCACGCGGTCCAAGATGTCACGCCCGCCGCATATCGGGCACAGGTATTCGTGCAACGTTGGGTGCAGTCTGCCCATGAGTAGGCCTTGCTCAGAAGGGTTCTCAATATGGTACTGTCCTCTTTGTTGAGCAATTGAATGTGGAGGTAGATACTCTCAGAGTTTCATCTTTTGATGTTGTAATATTGCAGAGTATGTGATGAGTACGAACTCAGACTCCGAGGACGCTGTCTTGGCGCCTTGGGAGTGAGAAGGGATAGCATGGTAGGCTCGATCGCGGGCCATGGCAAGTGCCGCCTCTTTCCTCTCCAGCCCCTTGTGTTCAGGAACCCATGCGACACAGGTGTACGGCGTAAGAGTGCTTAAGTGCTTCATTATCTCGAGTGCTTGGGTCTTAAACACGATCTATAAAGTTGCTTCGCATGACTGCTCTCGAATCAGTAAAAACCACAGCTGCATCCATGCACATGGTAGCTAGTGCGATTGCCGCCTCTTTGTAGTTCCTGGGCGTCATTCTCGGGGCATGGAGCTCCACATCAGCCATATTTCACGCCCACATTTTATAAAGTACTATTCACTGGAAAACAGTGCAAACACCATCAAACACCTATGTGACCAGCACAACTTCGAAGGCCGCATTCCTGCAGACCGGCATGTGTACAATCCCCAACGCTAGGAATTTCACAAACATTTCCGCTGCTATCAACATGAACTGTAGCTAATATAAGCTTCCCTTAATGTTATACGTAGAACTAGCGTTAACATAGATAACGCAATGGCACTTTAGAAGTGCGCTAACGAGGGCAACGCAGGGAACTTGCCGTGAATCTTGTAAGGAAGGAAGTCCTCCTCTTTCTGTTTCACCTCGTACGCTTGGGCCAGGAGCAGTGGCATGGCAGTGAGACCACGGATGGTGTGCATCTGCTTATCTGCACAAAACAATGCGGGCGCGCTCCATGACAACAGCGGAGACCTTCCTTCGCAACTTTTTTATAGGGACAAGGCTCCTTAGGCCATGCGTATTATTCCGTCTTCCGTATGTAGCCCCCTCTAGATTATGACTGGCTCATTAGATGGCATTTTGTGTATATGTCCTTAGGAATAATATAACAATATGCTGTTAGTGGTTTTCACAGCATACCCATGGATTGAATGATGATGAGTGGGGCGAAGCGTTCATCCGTCCGTTTCTGTGTCTAATTGTCTATGCGTCCGGACGGACGGGCGGTTGGGCAGACGCACGAACGGAAGCATGGACGCACTGACGGATGCATGGACGGACGTACGCACGAACTGACGCACGGACGGATGGGCGGTTGGACATAAGCACGCACGCACAGACGGACGGACACACGAACAGACTCACGGAGAGATGGTCTAATGGAAGCATGGATGGACGGAAGAACGGACGGACAGATATATGGATGGACGCATGGACGGACGCACGGAAGGGTGGAAAGATGCACGGACGAACGGAAGCATGGGCGGACAGACAGACGAACGAGTGGAAACCCGGATGGACGCATGGACGGAAGCATGCACGGACAGACGCACGGACGGACTCGCGGACAGAAACACAAAACACAAACGGACGGGTGAACGGACGTACGCGTGGATAGTTGAACACACGGACGCTTCACCCTACTCATCATCAGTCACTCCGTGGATATTCTGCGAGTTTTTGCGTCTCACGTTACCGCACGATACCCAAGTGTTGCCCCTTATAATGTAGCCCGCACAAGAGACACGGGACAAACCTCGGCTTTAAGGTGCTTAACCTCTAAAAAATCACATTCGTCTAATTGCAACCTACAGTACACATGCACACGTTTTATTATGGTTGATGTTAGTATTTACCTCTCAAGTACATCTGTATACTGCAATAGAGTTGGCAAGATATACATGAGCAAAGTAGTTACAAAAAGTTTAATCCACAAGGACACACGAGTGCGAGTGACGTAAGCGTAGCGCGTGTAAATTCAGTAAACGTAAGTAAGCAAGGTAATATGTTAACGCAATAATGCAATATGACATCGCAATAATGCCGAACGGTCATGCCCTAACCACCACGCCTAGACGCATTGCCTCATCCAAAAAAAAAAAATTGCCGCCGCATTGTCCTACGGGGGGGGGGGGGAACTCGAGTAAATGCGTCGTAGAGTGGTGGGGTACCGCGTGAATGTTGCGTAATTGCGTATAGTTTGGGAATGCTTAATTGTTATTTCGTCTTTATTATTCTTATTTAATAAATAAAGGAGAAGCTTTGCCTTAGACGCCAAGCGAAAGCCAAGTAAAAAAAATTGGCCCCGTATCTGCATGTTTCTGCAAATGTCGTCGAAAGAAGATAGTCTTGCGTGTGGAAAGAGTGAACAAGACATTTATTTGATATTCTGCGCAAAAAAAAACATAGGCGAGTGTTATTCTGAAGGCGCTGCGTTAGAGTGCCTCGAGCGTTCAGCGGAGATGAACGAGGGCATCAAATAGCGTCACACGTGAGACATGAGTGCCATGTGGCAGTTTTTTTCGACAACAAAACGCGTAGCTCTGAGACGGGTGGGCGTTCTACACCTCATCTCTGAGGTGATGAGGTGTAGAACGCAAGGCGACGGTTAGGTTCCTTGCGACTAAAGTCTTAACAAAGCGTTGGAAACACTCCCCGTTCCGTGCAAGCGTTGTATGGTCAGCGCAGCGTGATAAGCACGACGGTCCTCAAAAATAGTTATGCATTTCTTTTCTAGTAAATCATTCATGCAGAATATATAAGTGTTGTTATGGTGCTCCAGACATGCGCAACAATTGCTTTTTAATTGTCAATTGCACAAGCATGAACGCTCAATCCTGGGCAACATTGGTGGGCACTGGGGATAGGGTCGACCATTTCAAGTACCCGATGCCGTTAAGAGTGGACAAACAGACAAATGTACAGATAGACAGACAGACCAAAATTTTTGCGTCGAAGGTTCTCAAGAAAGACTATCGTCTTTGAAACGCCCTTGACTGAATTCCTAACGCGCGATACAGTGGCCAGAGAACGGTTGTGCAACGCGAACAATCGTTTTTTAGGGGCGAAGCTCCTTATGGCGTGGCGTGTGCGTCCCTCGTAGTACGTAACCACCAGCGGCACATACCCGAAGTAGCGGTCCTTACGATTTTGACCTCCAAGGTGGTTCCGATGAGAGATTTCTTCTGTGCGTTGTTGAACAATAAAAGATAGTGCTCAATGCACATGTTAATGGCTGCTAAGGGTGAATGAGAGACAGGAGCATTCGGCCTTTAGGTAACGCGCATGCTGCGATCACCATTAGCAGCCATTGGCATGTACATTGAGCACGATCTGACAAGAAAGGGTTGCTACGTTATACTCGCTGGGCGTAACCTCCTTGGTTTTCGAAAGGATTAGCGAGCGTTCGGCCGCCGTGCCAAGAATACAGTGAACTAGTATATACCATGAACTCGAGGTGGTTAAAGGTGGGAAGTAGATACGAAGCGCAAGCCGTAAGAAAGTAAAAGCCGAATTCTCCTGTCTCTCATTTCCCATTAGCAGCCATTGACATGTACATTGAGCTCTATCTGCCAGGAAAAGGTTGCTACGTTAAACTCGATGGGCGTAACCTCCTTGATTTTAGAAAAGTTTAGCGAGCGTTGGGCCGCAGTTCCACAAATACAGTGAACTAGTATATACCATGAACTCGAGGTGGTTAAAGGTGGGAAGTGGACCCAAAGCGCAAGCCGTAAGAAAGTGTGCGTTTAGTCCTTGAAATGTCCGCTGGATGGCGGTGCTTCTATATGGAGAATATATGATGAAAAGATGCGAGATGGTGGTACTTGGAGTGCTAAATAGATGGACGAACGGACACACAGACATATGCACGGATGGACGCATGAACTGACGCAGGCGCGGATGCATGGACGAACGCAGGGACGGACGCACGAACAGACGCACGCACGGACGGGTGGATGGACGAATGGACGGTTACACAGACGTACGCAGGAACGGACGGAAGCAAGAACGAATGGACGGACGAATGCTTCGCCCCACTCCCCATCATTCACTCCGTGGATATGCTGCCATTTTTTTTACTAGCAGACATTGTTTGCGTCGGTCTCGCGAGGGGAGAAAGGGAAGGGGAGCGACAGTTTTGCGGGTGTCTTCTTGGGCCGGCACGAGACGCTAGCATGCGCAGTGGGGGTGTGGACAGCACCACTAAAGTTTTAGGGCCTTTAGGCGCCACCTCCAACGCCTAAGTGTGGCATGGTGCGACTAAGAAATGCTCCGCATTTAAAACACCTTGCATAACGTTCCACGAGCTGAGGACTGCGTTCAGACGTTTTTCGCGTTTTCACAACACCAACAAAGTGTCACCGAGTCACCATTATGCTATTCGAATCGGTAAGTGATAACTGATACGAAGTTATGCACGTTTCTTTGTTATCTGATGATGATAATTTAAAAATCACTGCCCAAGAATTTTGTTAAAAATTGGTTAACCAGCAGAAGCTGGAACGTGCGGCCCCAGTTTTCAGCAGTGGGTTCACCCGACGTGGCACTGAACTGTTTCACAATTACTGGTTACATGTCCTTGCTTCTTAATGAGATTCGACACACGTTTCACTCGGGTTTACCACAGTGTTTATTTCACAAGCCGCACATTGTGTCTCACGTGATCACGGTCATGGAGGAATGTAATGAGCGGCATTGACCCCGGAGAACGCACTCCCGCAATCATCACATTGACGTCGCAAAGCCGCGTTGTTGCAAGCGTCTGACATCGCGAGCCAACTCGGCGGAGAGGTCTCAGAAGAAACTATTGCGCGCGAACTTGGCGGGGCGACGACATCACTCACAACGCAGCCAATGGCACGCGTGCTTGGGAACGACGTAACTCATTACACAGCCAATGGAGACCGCTCATGACACCACTGCCGAACGGATTTTAATTGCGCTTCGGTGTCGGCGGCACTGTCCACACCCGCACTGCGCATGCTCGAGTCTCGTGACGGCTCAGTAAGGCACCCGCAAAGCTGTCCCTCCAGGAGCAATTAAAGGATAAGACACTACCGGGCGTTCAGCGTGCGTAATGCGAGCAATCGAATGTTTTCTTACCCTTCTCTTACCCCTTTCTTTCTGTCTCTTTAATTCCCATTCCCTTCTTCCCGGCGCAGAACTGTGGAGGCGCCCTTCATTGAGAGAGGCAGTAACGGAACCACGCTTATTTCTCCCTTTTCCCCTTTTCAAAGTCACTTCGTTCAGCAAGCCGAGAATACACGGTAAGAGTGCGGACCTCTCCCCCGTAATCCTCTCCCTCGAACGCGGGTGGTGCGCATATAAGCGGCGGAGCACTTTTAAGTGTGAATACACTTTATAAGCGACCCCAAACCATCCACCGCCGTCGGCGGCGTCCGCAGTCTTCTCTCTATCTTTAAAAGAAAGAGAGAGGACTTGGCGGGCCGCAGCGCGACGCTCTACCGAATAAGCCACGGACGCGACGCTGATAGTCCCCCTCCCCTTTCGCTTGCTCCTCCGCTCTCCTCGCTCGCTGCAGCTGCGCGCGCACCCCTCTCTCTCGCGCGCCTGCCTTCTCTCTCAGTCTCCCGTCGAGAGCGGGTCGTGCGATGGATGTCCCGGAGGCAACGCTACCATCTGGATATAAGGCGCGTTACTGACACCGATATCAGCGTCGCCAACAGATTTTAACTTTACTCCCCCTCATAGCATCACCCCGTGCATTCACACTTAACCATGTTCACCCTCGGGGAAATGCTTGGGAGTTTTTTTTCTTGTGTGATTCTTAAAGAGAACGAAAAGCGAGCCCCGTGACTGTCTGCATCAGAGTGCGACACCTCCACAGTAGCTCACAAGGGATGGGGGAAAGGAGGGATTAAAAGGATATGATTAAAAAGTAAATAGATAGGGAGAGGAAGGAGAAAGCGAGGCACAGGGACAGCCAACGACAGAAAACGAGGGAAGTAAAAAGGAGATAGGAAAGATGGACACGGTCTCAGGAGTCCGAGGACGGGGCACCAGTCGGTGAGAGATCTTGTCGGCGTCAGGAGATGGCGTAGGGCTTGCCCAGTCGGCCAGAGCTGCGCTGTCGTCGGAGATTGTGGGGACATAACGGGTCAGCACGAAATCCAGTGAGCGAGTCAAGGAATTAGTCAAGCGCGTCTTGGCTTTCGCTCGACTTGACTCTCTGCTTGGCTCGAGTAGATGCAATGGGAAAGGCAGTATCTTCAACCATTAGTGGGGCACAACCGAACATCAGTGTCCCACCACTAGTTCAAGGCAACGCCTGTCCTTCATTCAATAAATAAGAATAATAAAGATGAAATAACAATTAGTCATTCCCAAACCAAATCCAATTACGCAACATTCACGTGAAACCCCCGCATCTCTGCGATGCATTTACTCGAATTCCCCCCGTGGGAAGATTCAGGCGGCTTTTCTAGTTCATTCTTGCCATGTACAGCTTGCGCTGCAATATTTGAGGTTTGAAGTTCGAAAACCACCATATGATTAAACGACACGCCGCAGAGGAGAGCTCCGGAAACTTTATAGTGTTTTTTAACGTGCACTTACATCACGCAGCACACGGGCCTCAACCATTTTGCATTCATCAAAATGTGGCCGAAACAGCCGGGTTCGAACCCGTGACCATCTGATCACCAGCCGAGCATCCTAGGCCCTTCTCCACCATGACGTACTTGTGTTATGAATCATGTGTGTCCGATTAACACGGGCTAAAGCAGTCATCTGATTAACAAACCTTGGCTCGTGGGTTTTCCGGTAGCTGCGTCCACCAAGAATCGCCCAGAGGCCAGAAGCAGATAGTACTTTTCTTTGCCGATGTCGAAGGTCTTTCCTTGAGCGACGGTTACGTTCTTGCGGTTCCAAGCGCAACAAAGCAGGCCGTCCACCACTCCGTGGGTGCCAAAGGTGATGCCCGCTGATGTCTGTATACACGAATTATAGTATGTAAACTAAAATAATGAATATTTTGGTACGCTGGACACTTTGAGGTTCTTTCAATCAAAATAATACTGGGACCAACTCGAAGGAAACATCACAGCGTGTTAGAGCTTTGTTAATTGTTGTTAATGAAGGGCTGTGAAGCGAAAAACTGTAAGGTTGACATAACAGCGAACGGGCGATGAAGCCCAATAAGAAAGTCGCATTTTAAAAACCGAAATCACACGGCAAGAACGACAGAATTGTCCCTCACGCCATGATACAGTCCATGATATCTAGGCATGTTCCTAACGTAAGCGCTTCTTTACTTTGGAATGGTCATCAAGAAATGTAGCTTAAAATCTTTGCAGGTGTATGTATCACGATTCACACTCGTCGCAACTGGCTCTGCCACAACTTTCAAAGGGATAGCGTTAAAGAGCTCGTCGTGCAGTAATCCCGTCGTCGGCGTTGGGGCAGTTAATTGTGAGTAAAAAATCATCACCTTGTCCGTGAGAAAAAAATAGAGAAAGATGCAAATTAATTAAAAATAATAAGAATGTCCAGGTATGAGTGTGGGTCGAACCAATAGGCTGTCTGCGTGGAGCAGGTGTTCTACCATAGATACACAATATTTGTTGAAACTGCTTCAGTAGAAACCACTATATTGCCACATTCCTTCGTCGAGCTTTATTATCGCCCCGCTACACTGTAAAATCTGCCTTTCTCAAACAACACTGAATGACCAAGAACAGTCAAGATATTCTTAGAACAATCCTATGCGATTACACGCCCGACACTAACATTACAGTTTCTACCAGGCCTTACGTGGGCGCTAGTGATAACGCTGGAATATTCACGGCACATGTATAAATGTCAACTTGCTTCACCGGTTGTGAGTTGATCGACGGCCGACGTTCCGTTAGGCGCTATGAGTGCCAGCGTGTATCGCTGTATTCCGACTTTCTGTTCACCGGCCACAAGTTCAGCCAAATAAACAGTTTCACCTTAAAGATACAGCCTGGTCCCTTCGTCCATGTCACGACCCCGTGACAATATGAATGCTCTGATCCCTTGCTCAAAAAAGAAGTCTCCTTAAAACATCATGTATTGCGTGGCAGAAGCATGAAATCGCGCCATGCATCAAAAGATGTGGATTGAGTAACTATAGTGGGCATTTTAAAGGCCCGCCCATTAAAAAGTGCTCCGACATCTTTGATCAAGAGTCAGCAACACAACCAAAAAAAACGTACACAGATCCATAGGTTTGCGTGTTGTCCTATAGACGCGTTGTGGGCCCTCCGCTGTAAGAAATGATTATGGCGTAGCGGGCGTATAACACCTGTGGTTACAATAAACATTCAATGATCATTTTAAACCACCAATGTTACACCCACATTCAGTCATTCATTTCAGAACGGCACGGTTGTGGCATGCATCGAAACCGAAGTAGGATAGCAGTTCAGATAGCAATGGGCACGAGGCCCGATTACGCGTTCGCAAACTACTTTTTAAGACGAAGATCAAGCGTCCTTCAATTTTTTTTCAAGGACTGTGAGAAATGACGAACAGAAGTAAAGTAATTACAATGAGCCTGTCTTCTCTCGCATAAGTGGGCTGGACTGGGTTGGTTGGCACATGATTAGAACGAAATCGAACAACCCTTCAGCCACGACACAGACAGCACGGGGCCGCGTCGGTCGTCATTAGTTCCTCCCATTTGAAGCCACTCTTCGATTCTTTTTTAGATGCGAAGCACCTCTTTGACTAGCGTGTGTAGCGCCATACGTCCGTACGAACGCGACGCTACGCGTTCCCCTCGCCGCAGGTGTTGGAGCAGTACTACGTAGGTCACGCCGCAGCTACGCGTTGACGTCACGCTGCCCTCGCATGTTTTCCTAGTAGGTGCGCGCTGACGTTACTCTCTCCCTCCCCCGCAACATGCTCGCCGCAGCTGCCGGCTCCTCCGTCAACTCGCAACACTTCTCTGTCGCTTCACCCTCTGGACCACCCCCAACACTCGACTGCACGTCAAGTACAAGCACTTTTTCCGCAAGTTTGTCTGTGATGAAACTTATACGAAACCCAACCCGCCTCCCAGTTTTTGCGTTTTAAACAAGCGTTTACTCGAGTATATGCTACACCGAGTTTCGCTTCAAACCGTTCTTTTAGCACCCGCGTCGACGCCCATTTCAATTGGGTCAACACCGTGTGCACCACTGCTGCTTCAGGGTTCCCTTCGGGGAGATGGTCCATAACTTTTTTTTCATCTGGCATGCTCGCAATGTTGCCAGAGTTCACGCGTCATTGGTTTGTAATTAACGGCCCGCCAGCTAAACACGCTGCCCCAGCACGGCTCAGACGGACAGGGGGTCAATATTAAGCGCTTTCGCGATCTAAGAGCGTGTTAAAAACAAAAGTAAGGATCTATGAAAGCACGTGTCAGTCAATACGTCCACAATATAGGCAGTATGTTTTATTATCAGCCCACCGTCAGGCTTTTCCAGGAAGAAGGCTTATCACAACGATCTCCAGTTACGCACGTTTTGCACGTGCTAGCAGATTCTGAGCCGCAGTGCACCTGTGTAGATTGCTGGCGTTATTGAATTCCCCATTTTGCTTTAAGCCATCGTTCCCGTTCCCTTGGCACCCGTTCTGTAACTGTCAACAGACGGCCACTTATCCGCCCTAAACAAAACACAGACTGCCCGGATCAATGTTTTCCTCTTAATGTCAGCTAGACTATTAGATGCGCATCTGTTTACACTCTATTCTCATCGTTGTGTCCGTGTCCCCTAATGAAATGTGTAAGATTTTTTTCCTGCAATCACTCGTCACGATGTCGTCATTCTTCTTCCCCCAGTGCACTTGCAAACCACTCTGTTTATTCTGTCATATGTGGTAACAATCGTGTATATGTAAAAGACATAAAGATCTCCCGATTGAGAGTAACGTAAATTTGAAGTTGGTCTGGCAACTAAATTACTCGAGTCTGAGTAAATGAGAAATGGGCTGTATTTTTTAGACTTTTTGGATGGCCTATGTTGTACTGTACTTATTTCTTTCTTCTTCATTTCTTTTTGTTGTGTTACGGTCTATTTCATTATGGTTTGTTCCGTTCTTTCGGGCTTCCTTATTATTGATATTGTTCCATAATCATCATACCCAGTTACATAAACAGGATGGAAAGTGCCCAGAAAAAATTTCTAATGCAGTGGTAGAACAAAACGCTTATTTGCTGGAGATTTACATCGTAAAACCATGATATGATTATGAGGGACGCCATGGTGGAAGGCTCCGAAAACTTCGACCATCTGGTGTTCTTAAACGTGCACTGAAACAGGCCTCCACCGTTTTGCCTCCACCGCAATATTAGCGCCATGGCCATGACTCAACCCGTGACCTTCAGGTCAGCAGCAAGGTGCCATAACCTCTGCGCCACCACAGTGGGCGGAGGAAAACGATGTCGTGTTAATCTCCCCGTAATAATTTCATAAGATACGCCATATGTGCTAAAACAAATCTTAAGCAAGTTTTCTTACTGGGTTCTGTGCGATTAATCTAGCTACGTAAATGCATAATCTCGTGCCTATTCAAATGGCTGGCAGTAAATATCATATTATTTGTTCTCTTTAAGGTTATTAAGCATCAACTTTGTCTTAAAGAATTAATCTTCGTTCTACTCTTACACTTCATCAGCTCAGGTCTTAAATGGTGAGTCACCTTTCTGGCATTACTGAATTCAGAGGACGATGACGTCAAGACAGCAAACATTGAACTGCTTATATATTTCTCGTTGCTTCTCGCTCCTTGTCCCACACAGTTGGACTGCTTGAATAGCGCGAAACAGGCAGTGAATGGAGCAGGCGTGTTGTACGTTACAATTTTTTTATGAAAGGGAACGCAGGAGCACGTAGCCTGCGTGCTTCGGCGGCAGCTGGCAGCGCGTTCATGCGGGAGCCAGAGCAACCACAGCCTCTCCTCGCATGATCTCGCGGTGAACAAAACAAGCAGTCATCGACGATATCAAAACCCTGGCAAGGTTTTCACCCCCTCCCCTTTAAGGCGATTACGCAAGAGGCCGGGAAATGCAGGGGGCTGTAATCTTGCCAGCACTTCCATATCATCGATGACTGCTTGTTGTGCTCACCGCGAGATCACACGAAAAGAGGCTGTGGTTCCTCTCGCTCTCGCTTGAATGCGCTGCCAGCTGCCGCCGGAGCACGCAGGCTACGTGCTCCCGTGTTTCCTTTCATAAAAATTTCCACTTTGCAGGATGGCTGGAGCTTCTCGGCCACACGAGTTTGCTCGGAGTTCGCACAGCGTCAGCCATGGCACGAACAAAGTGCGGAGCGCTCTATCGCGGCGTTTTTAAAAACGACTACCAGAACGCGCGTGGCGCCAAAAACGCATGTAGGGCATTTGTGGCGGTTATCTAAGATTTACCGCGTGCGAACACGTCAGCGCCCCTACTCGGTCAACATATTGACAGCGCAGTGACGTCAGCGTGATTGCCGCGCTATCATCTTGCCAACTCAATATCGCCTATCCCACATGCACGTTCATGCGCATTTGTACTCTCCCGGGCAGGTTCTTTTGCTTCACCTGCACCATGAAAATGTTCACTCTCAAAGGCAGAAATGGTACACAGTGGCACTTTCGCGCCGCTCGTTTCTCTTCTATCAAGTATTGCAGATAAATGAAAAGGCAGGTTGTCACCAGGGCCGCTCGCATCATGGCGGCAACGCGTTTGTGAGTGGATATAAGCAACGCCTCCTCTAGGAAGATGCCTGTCGCATTAGAAACAAAAAACAGCTGCCACTTCCTTTTCCTCTTTCATTTTGAAAATATTCTCGGTCGCTAGCGTCACTTGTGGCGGACGGTGCAACAACGCAACACTTTGCATAGCCTTCGAAACAGTAGTACACAGTTGCAGGTCTCGAACAATTTTCGACTGACGCGCCCCTATGAGCCGCAGATGAAAAACGGTTAGCTCGTACCGCTCATCACCGTGATGATGGATGGATGGATGGATGGATGGATGGATGGATGGATGGATGGATGGATGGATGGATATGGCTGTACCCTTTAGATCGGGCGGTGGCTAGCGCCACCAAGCCGTAATACCTAATGAACCAAAAACTATATTTATTTTTTTTTCCTTAACAAAAGAGTTTGAGGATTCGTACTTTGCAGTGAAGAGTTTAATTTTCACTCGTGCCTTGACTTTAGCCACCAATCAGATAACCTCCTTCTAGTTAAGTCTACCCGCTTAAAGTCTATTTTGCCCTCCCGGTCCCTAAACCCCAGTGCTTTGAAAAACTCTGCGCCATCATCCTGAACTATAGGGTGAAGCCCTTTACAGAACATTATCAAGTGTTCGGCAGTTTCTTCTTCCTCTCCACACGCACTGCATACTGTGTATACCCCTTCGTATTTGGCCCGATATGTCTTGGTTCGCAGTACTCCCGTTCTGGCCTCAAACAGCAGAGAACTACCCCGAGTATTATCATAGATCCTTTCCTTGGCAATTTCCTGCTTAAACGTTCGATAGATCTCTAGTGCAGACTTATTAATCATGCTTATTCTCCACATGTCAGTCTCCGTTTCCTTCACTTTCTTCTTAACCGATAGTTCTTTTTGGTTTGGCCACCTGCTGTTTTATAAGTATTTACCAGTCAACTTCCTGGTTCGCTTCCTCCATTTTGTATCGACATTCTTCAAGTACAAGTAGCTGAAAACCTTCCTAGCCCAATGCTCTTCCCCCATTTTTCTCAATCGCTTCTCAAATTTTATCTTGCTGCTAGCTTCCCTGCCCGCAAATGATGTCCATCCCATATCATCTTGTACTCCCTGATTTGGTGTATTCCCGTGAGCTCCTAAAGCAAGCCTACCTATTCCAGGTTGCTTAATTTCTAATCTTGCTTGAACTTCTGATCTCATGCACAAGACCGCATTGCCGAACGTCAGCCCAGGAACCATGACCCCTTTCCACATTCCTCTCACAACATCATACCTATTGTAATTCCACAGTGCCCTGTTTTTCATGACTGCTGCATTCCTGTTACCTTTAGTCGTCACGTATATTTCGTGTTCCCTCAGATACTCGGTCCCATTGCTTATCCATACGCCCAGATATTTGTATTTATCTGTTATCTCTAGCGTGACCTCCTGTATTCTAAGCTCACTACCTTCATTGTCATTGAAAATCATGACTGCTGATTTTTCTTTACTGAATCTAAAATCTAACCTATCTCCCTCATTACCGGAGATGTCCATCAATCTCTGCAAATCTTCCTTGTTGTTGGCCATTAGCACTATATCTGCGTACATTAATGCTGGTAGTGCCTGATCAATAAGTTTTCCTTGTTTGACTAAAGACAGGTTGAAGCCCAGTCCACTTCCCTCTAATTTTGCCTCTAATCCTTGTAGGTACAGCATAAATAATAAGGGTGACAGGGGCCACCCCTGCCTAAGCCCCCGTTTTACCTCTGCAGGCTTGGATACCTGTTTTTCCCACTTTATAACTACCTTGTTACCTTTATAGATACCCTTTAAAAGATTAGTGACTACATGTTCCACGCCTAGTGTGCCCAGTATTCCCCACAATTCCTCTTGAACCACGCTATCGTACGCTCCCTTGATATCCAAAAATGCTAGCCACAGGGGCCTGTGTTCCTTTTCTGCTATTTCGATGCACTGCGTCAGTGAGAACAGATTGTCTTCCAACCTCCTGTGCTTCCGAAACCCATTCTGCAGTTCCCCCAGCACCCCCTCATCTTCTATCCACGCCTGCAGTCTTTCCTTTATAATCTGCATCGCCAGCCTGTAGACCACTGATGTCACTGTTATAGGACGGTAGTTGTTTATGTCAGCTTTGTCCCCCTTTCCTTTATAGATCATGCTCATCCTGCTAAGTCTCCATCCATCGGGAACTTCACCATCGATTATTATTGTGCTCACTGCCTCTCTCAAAGCCTGCTTAGACTTCGGACCTAATGTCTTTATCAGCCTAATTGGAATGCCATCTGGGCCTATTGATGTACTACTAGGAACCCTTTTCTCAGCCCTTTCCCACTCTTGTTGTGAAAATGGAGCCATTGCACCAGTTGATTCGTCCTTGTCTATTGTGGTGCATAAAGTACTTCTTTGTTGAAATTTTTCTGTCACTTTTCTTCTTATATATTCAATAGCTTCGTCCCCTTCTAGCCTAGCACCTTGGGCTGTATTTATAAATCTCTGCTCTAGGCTCGTCTCATTTCTTAGGGAGTTTAGATGGTTCCAAAATTTCGCAGCTGCCTTTCTATCTTTTTTATGTACTTCTGCCAGCCACTGAGCTCCCTTCCTTCTAATCTTTTCATTGATCAGAAGGGATGCATTCCTTCTACAGCTTAGAAGGGTTGCCCATTTTCTTTCGACATCATCTGTCGGTTCACCCCGCTGCTTAGCATGTCTGTGTTCCCTAGAGGCTTTCTGACGTTTTGATATGGCTCTCTTAACTTCCTCATCCCACCAACTTTTGGGTTTGTGTCTTCTTTTCCGGGGTGACTTGTCACGTGTCCTAGCAAGCTCTAGCTCAAAGAGTCTAATTAGATTCGTGTATGTCCACGCTGTCTTATTATCCTCCGTGATTACTTTCTCAATTTGTTTAGTGGCTATTTCAATTTGCCTTTCTGGATAAAAATTTTCCTGTAGTTGCTCATCTTGTCTCCTTCCCACTTTCACTGCTATTCCAAAACTTAGCTTGATACGTTTGTGATCGCTACCCAGACTTCTGGAGCCACTTTCATCTATGTGCATTCCCCTGAGCTTATCATACATCCTATGTGACATCAGTGCATAATCTATCGTTGACTGAAGCCTTCCTACCTCCCATGTTATTTGCCCTTCACACTTCTCGGTACTGTTGCAAATAATCAAATCAAGCCTTTCACACATATCCATGATCATTTTGCCTGTCGGGTCGGTATACCCATCTATATCTTCTATGTGCGCATTCATGTCTCCTAGTATAATTTTCTCGCACTCTCTTCCTAACTCCTGAATGTCCTTTGATATACACTCTACCATTGTCTGGTTTTCCTCTCTGGCCTTTGCTCCCGTCCACAAGTACACGAAACCAAAGAGTGTCATTTGACCTGTCACTTTCCCTTTTAGCCATAAATGTTCCTTGCACTCCTGCTTGACCCTTTGCCAGTCTGTACTTTTATGAATAAATGCCCCAATACCACCCCCCTTTATGCTGCCTTCTGTTCTATTACAATATTCCCACGCGTAGTCCGGATTGTTCGGAGGTTGTTCCATGTCCCTGAGATGTGCTTCTACAAAACCGTATACCATCGGCCTCTCTTCCCTTAGCTGTTCTTCTATCTCTTCCCACTTCAGCCTGTTCCTACCACCCTGCATGTTAATATACCCTATGTCTGAATTGGCTCGGCGCTCGTGACTACGTCTATTTATGCCCCGGACTCTACCTATCTTAGATATTGGTGCCACTTTGGAATCATATCTGTCCATACCACCTGTCGAAGAGTCTTCCTGGTTGTTATCCTCGTTACTAGCTATCCTGCACCCCGAAGGGCTCGCTTGCCCCCCAAAAAAGCTACTGCGCGTCCTGCAAGTCGCCAACGCACCTCATGACCTAGCCGCCCATCGAAGTGAATTCTGTCTCGTTGAAAACCCCCCCACCTATGCACCTCTCTGTTTATTTCCACCACCTCGAAGCCTTTCTCTCGACTCATCCGCCATATCTCTTGGTTTGCGTTGACCACCGCTCTTTGCAGGTTGCTATCACGCACCGGTACCTCCGGTATCGTGCATATCACTACCTGTACCTTAGGAGAAGTGGCGCGCATATCATCGACGCCTTTCGCCAGTGTGGCTGCTAGTCCTGCTGCATCTCCATTCAGGACATCGTTTAAACCACCTGAAATTATCACTAGGTTTCGTTTATCAGCTGTCGTTTTGAGCTTTGCGCTCGCTTGCCTCATGACTGCTTCCAGCTTGCGTCCTGGGAACGCCCCTACTGCAACCCTCTTGTCACCTCTTACCCTCTCTTTGATGGCTTCTGTGCATCGATTTAAATTCGAGTCCCCGGCGATTATCACATGCTGCGACTTTTCAGCTGGAGCGTTCTGCACCTGGGGGCTACTTGCACCTGTGACGCCGGCTGCTTTGTTCCCTCCCTGCCCCACCACTACCTCGCTGAAGCTGGGCCTTGCGACAGTTGAACCGGCTAAACCTGTTTTTTCCAAACTTGCTTGCTTTTCCTTCTCCACCGTTCTGGTTGCCGGTTCCCTACTGTTCTCTCGGTAGGTCGCTTCTTCGTTCAGCTTCGCTAGCGCTTCCTCGGCGGACTTCAGTCTTTCTCCCATTGCCCTCGTTTTTTCTTGCTCTGTCGCCAACTCAGTCTCGAGCTTGGCGATTCTCATCAGCAGTTCACTCTGGGCAACCATCATTTTCTCCATTTTTTCCTCGACCTCACATTGCCTACACTTCGCGTCAGCTTCTTCTCCATCCGCTTCTACGCTTGGGTCCACTTTCAAACCCACTCCACATCCTGAACACTTTACAGTCTTTTTAACCATGCCTTTCTGACACCAATTGTCCCTATACTCGATAATTACTAAACTCGAGCCCTGCACTACGAGGAAAAAAAAGTCTAAGCTCTACTACAAAAAATTTGCGTGTTCAATGTACGCGCACGTCCCCCGCGGGGTGGCAAAAGAAAAAAAACAACAAAAAAATTCAAACACACACACCCGCACTAACTAATAAATACCTGGTGACTGGCCCCCGAAAAAGCCGTACCATAAAATAAGTGCTACGAAGATTTCAACCACTGCCTTATAGTTATAAAGACAAGCTCAAAACATGCAAAAACACTTATCTGCGCAGTCGATCCGGAGCGCTCAAAAAACACGTCCATCTACCGCGAAAAGAAATCCATGATAGTGTCGGTCGCGAGCGCCACCTCGCAGAGCTTGTTTGAAACTGAAGGCAGGCCAACTCAGCTGGGAGTGCGAGCCATTCCTCAGGCATCTTTCTAGACGAGGCGTTGATATAAGTCGTGAGCGCGGTGGAATTGAATGCGAGACATCGTAGCCCCGTGATGATATAATTTTTACTTATTCGTGCGTGTGTGCATAGTCTGCGCGATAAAGCGGATAGTTGAATCGAGCTGCTCGCTGGTGTTGCCACGGGAGCACTGCTGCTCGGCAAGAGCAAATAAGGTGGGCAGACCCGATCTTCACCACAGGCATCTATCCAGTCAAATTGTCTGACGCGTGAACTAGGATACACACTCTCCGAAACTTTCATGGGACTTTCATGGTGCCGGTGTGATTGTCAAGTGTTTGATGCGGTGGACGCTCGGTAGCAGCTTTTTCACATATAAAATAATTTTCTTGGCTGGCACTACTTGTGTGAGGACGGAGCCTTAGAGGAGCTCGTGGTCACCTAGCTTATTCCAGGTTGTTAAGTCGGTCGTCTACTCAGTGTGCTTAGTCTGCATCGAAATTAAGGCCACTTCAAATTGGTCTTACTTTGTGTTATATCAATTAGCTCGGCCATAATGAACATAAGACTGAGCAGTTTTGTCTTGATTGGTGTGTTTTCAATAAAACTGCGATAATTAACTCAGGTTCTGTTAGCAAGACCTTGATTAGTATGGAAATATTCAGCATATGCCTAATTTGCACAATCCTAATTTTCTGTTAGTATGGTCTAATTAGAATGATTTCACTTAACGTGTTCATAAATTATTTCGCGCTAATTAGCAAATTTAGTCAGAGCGGCTTAAATCAGCGCGCGTCAGTTAGCACTGTCTTAGCATTACATGGCTCCGTTATTACGACCTTACTAGGAAGTGGCAACCTCGGTTGTAGTATGACTTAATTAGCTTAATCATAGCACGTTTTGGCCCAACTAGTCAAGTATACCACTCAGCCAAATAGCTAATTAGCTGGCCGCACGTGCTCGGGGAGCTGGCAGACGATGAAGAAGACGTGCACCGACCCAGCAGCGTGCTAGCATGTACAGGCCGACCATGATGACTAGAGACCAAATTTTTAGCCACTAAAAAAGTGTGTTTTAGGTGCCATAGACAGGCAGGTAAAACACCATTGTAGGAGTGTGGCAGCTTGGGCTAGTTGGTATGGCATGACGATAGTTATAGCGCGAGAACAAAACGACGACACAGAGACAAGAAGGACTTTCGTGTCCTTCTTGTCTCTGTGTCGTCGTTTTGTTCTCGCGCTATAACTATCGTCATACCATTTTAGGCCTTCAAAATTTTAAATGTAGGCACAATAAATTTCCGCAAAAATTGAAATAATTTAAAACAAGCACGGCGGCGACTTTCATCTACGACAAGATGAAAAAAAAAAGATATTGTTCAAGATAGCACGAAGGCACCAGCGGTTGAACATAGGCATGCATTTCCCGCAATTCGCGGATTACGTTCTTTCGTTTTATTGTCTAGCATTGTGATTAAAGTGTCCCTCGTCCAATAAACACTCTCCTGGGTCTTCTTCCTTTCGTCGTGGCTTGGAAGTACAGACCACTGATACCCCAGAAGGGAAAGATGCCAGGTCTAACCACGTAGGATCAATTTCTCGCCTGTCGGTGAACACATTAAAGGGACCCTGACTAGGTTTGGGTATTTCGAGCTGACAAGCTTAATGGGTTCACTTGGCACTTGGAATCATGCCTGTTAAGATTTCCAGTGCTACACGCAGCGGAAAAACCTAAATTTCTACTGAATGCCACTTGCCCTTCTCGTGGGCGTGCGCCCCGAGTTGGAGGGAGTGACGTAGAACAAGGAATGGTCCTGTTTTTGCGTCGCTCCTTTACGTTGACATTGGCACTCTGACATCGCTCACCGTACACTCTTCATCAGAACTTGGTTAACTGCTAGCTATATCTAGAAAAATAAGCGAATATTGTCGCGTCTCCTGGTTATATCCTGCATTTTAAACGGTATACATCATTAAGAGTGTTGCACGTGACATTATTCTAGTTGGTATGTGTAATTTGTGTGTTCTGTTGCGTAGCATGAATGATCAGTACTTTGGTTTGGGCTAGCTGCCTCACATCATTTTGGAAGGAAAGCGCTATGACAGAGGGGAAAGAAAGACAGCGCTCTTTGTCTCTATGTATTTCTTTCCCACATGTCTTTGTGCTGCTTTTTCAAAATGGCTACAATGGGTGAGGAAAATCATAAAACACGCAAATAGAACGTCAGCTTGTTATTAGTTTTATATTTGTTTTCAATGGCCGCCAGATGCTATACACTAATCGACCCTCGTTTCGCGTCCGCCTGGCTGAACCAGTGGTTGGGGTGCTCCACTGCTGACCAGAATGTGGTGGGTTCGATTGCAGCTGCGGCGGTCGCATCTAGATGAAGGCCGAAAGGTAGATGCCCGCTTATTGCGCGAGGTGCAGTACACGTCAAAGGGCACCAGATGGCCAAATTTTCCAGAGACCTTTATTGCGGCATCCCTCATAATCATATCGTGGTTGTTTTTTTTTTTCACGTAAAACCACACATACTACCACTACTAATACTAATAATATATACTACTACTACTACGACTACTACCACCCCATTTCGCTTGTGTTCGTCTTCTCATCGTTCCTGCATCGTGCCTTCGCCAGCGCTGAAAACGCTTAATATATGTTTGGTGCGTCGACTGATCGCGGTTTTTCTCTGAAATGCTACTTTTACTAAATGATTGACATAAGAGCTGTAACCACAGTTTAATTCACCGCGATGATAGTAATCCCGTTTTTCATATTCATACAGCTGTCATTTTTTGAGTAATGGCTTCGAACAAACCTTGCAGCCCTGTTCTGTAATTTTTTCATGTTTGTCACTTGAAGACATGTATGCCAAGGAATATCATACGGCACAAGCATATTCAGGCATAGGGTGAATGTATGCACCGTTGATTGTAAACATGCGGGTGACTGTCTCAGGCTTCACTGCGTAAAGTATAACAATTTGGGGGCTTTCGCTACCACTTAACATGAGCATTACATTAGTAGCCCTTCATGGTTTTTCATTCGTTGTCACGTATACCTGCAGCTGCACAGAAAAACCTGCAGTTCTTTTCCCTCTGCAACACCCAGGTTTTCAGGGCGGTTCTTCAGTTCCTTCAGGACACTGGAAAGCTGTCAGTAGAAGACGGTCGCCGCGTCCTCTGCCATAGACCGCACTCTTATTTTTTTTTATCCCACGTTCAATTCTCTCTTCTCATTCCCCTGCAGACGTTGAGACGTGCTTCCTCAAGGCTGCAGAAATATGCTTTTGCACTCCTCATGCTCCTCCCCCAATTGTTCATGTTAGCTCTGTGGCATATTGTGGACAGCGAGTGCCCTTTATCTGCAGTTAGCGGTTGTTTTGTGGAAGTTGTTCGACCTAAAAGACCTCGTTGAACCTCGTAGTATTTAGAAATATCAATGTCGGCTTTTTTTAGGATGATAGCCTTTTTTGAGGACCTACCTACCTACCTACCGAAACTCCGAAACTTTACTAGCCCTTCTCTACCTACCTACCTACCTACCTACCTACCTACACCTACCTACCTACCTACCTACCTACCTACCTACCTACCTACACCTACCTGTCTGTCTGTCTGTCTGTCTGTCTGTCTGTCTGTCTGTCTGTATATTTGTCTGCTTGTGCACTCTTAACGGCACCGGGTACTGAAACGGCCGACTCCATCCGCAGCGCCCACCAATGTTACTCAATATTTAGTGTTTATACTTGTGCGATTGTGAATTAAAAAGCAATTATCGCGCATGCCTCGGACACCATAACAACGCGTATATATTCTGCATGTGCGTCCGTTACCAGAAAAAGCATACATAATTGATTTTAAGGACCGTAGCCCTTATCACGCTGCGCTGACCATGCAACGTTTGCACGAAAAGGCGAGTGAGTGTCTCCAACGATTTCCTAAGACGAGATGGTGGTGGCACCTACCCGTCGCCTTGCGTTCCACACCTTACCACCACTGAGACTGGCGCGCACAATCATTTCAGAGCCACGCGCTTCGTTTTCCAAGAAAACTGCCAGATGGCGCTCATGTCTCACGTGTGACGTGACTTGATGCGTTCGTTCGCCTCCGCTGCATGCTCGAGGCACTCTAACGCAGTGCCTCCAGAATAACATTAATCAATTTTCTCGCGCAGATCATCAAATCAATGTTTTGTTCACTCTCTCCACGCGCAAGACTATCGTCTTTCGAAGACATGCAGATATGGTGTCGATTTTTTATATGAATAACGGTTTCAGACCACGCTTGGAAACAAAATTTGGGCTCAAATAGCACTCATATAGGCGTTGATTTGGGAAATAGGCATTTATAGGCACATATAGGCATTTAGGCACGAACACCAAAAATAGACATATATAGCCACTATAAAACACTATAAAATGCCTTTTTCACCTCTACTTTATGCTCATATACGAAAATGGCACAATAGAAAGGCAAGGAATAAAAGAGGCATTTGCCTATAATCCGGTCTCTAATGATGATTATACACGTGGCCTCGAGTTTAGTTGCGGCCACGATGTTTACGGTGTTCGGCTGGAACTAATTTCAGAGGGGACCGTGCTGATTATTTAACGAATACGTAGTGCAGGTACTAAAACCTTCAAAATGAATGTAAACCATCCGTGCCTTCAAAATATAACCAAAAAAGTTTCACACGGTTCATGGCATGAGTACAATTTTGTACTCAGTGAGTTGACAAACAAAAAAAGAAGATGCCTCTGACTGTGAAATTATTGTCCAATTTTGTTGATTGTTCTCGACGCCACTCTCGTTTAATCGTAAGCAATAGAACGCAGCGTGCTGAGGGGTGGGTTTGATCTTTTCGTACTGCTGGTTCGCTTAAAAGTAAGTGTCGCCCCCGCCGCGGTGGTCTAGTGGCTATACTCGGCTGCTGACCCGCAGGTCATGGGACCGAATCTCGGCTGAGGAGGCTGCATTTCCGATGGAGAATGGAAATGTTGTAGGCCCGTGTGCTCAGATTTGGTGCACGTTAAACAACTCCAGGTTATAAAAATTTCCGCAGCCCTCCACTACGGCGTCTCTCATAATCATACGGCGGTTTTGCGACGTTAAACTACACATATCAATCAAAAGTGGGTTTCGCTAGAGCTCACAAAATCCCAAGTTCTGCCAAGCTCGGGCCTTTATGCATAGTGCCCCAGGACAGGTTATCGCGCCTTGTTTGGTCAGGGCTTTCTAGCATTCTTTTTTCTAGAGAACCAACATCTCTGAGGATTTTAAGCGAATTCATTCTCACGCGTTGCCTGGTACTCTTTATAGACCATGATTACCGCACATACATATTTTCTGAAGCAAGTGCATTTTCGTAATATATGAAAGTTACAGAAGGTTAGTTGCAATTACGATATTTTTCACTGACTTGATTAAGAATAATGACGCAATTGGTTATTAAAATTGCATTTCCTGAAGCCAGCCTACGTCCTTTCGGTTGATTGTAACTCATTCCTGCTTCGCTTTTAACAAAAAATATTTTGGCGAACGGTGCATACGACCCTGAAAGCAACCTATGACAAGCCTATTATTCTTAAACGCTGTGGTAGTCAGACAACTACGGTGCTAGAGAGAGGACATCTGAAAGAATTACCGGTGTCTGTACCATGTTCTGCATCGTGTCAGTGTTCCACGACTCCTGCATGCCCGGCGTGCCGTCGTAAAGGAAGCAGTCGATGACCGTGGCCTTGCCCTAGGTGACAAAGGAACCACCACTGTAATCGTACGCCGCTCAGCCCTTAGAGCTATCCCGTATTGCCACATGCAAGCGACAGAGAACAACTGAGACCTAAAGCTGGCATAGACTTTACCGGTGCCCTGAAGAAGTAGTCCTCAATGTCTTCCGCGGTTCCACAAGGGTTACGGTGCTCAGACACTGAGCTGAAGGTCGCGGGGTTCGATCCCGGCCGCGGTAGTCATGTGTCACTGAGTCGAATTGTAATACGGTCGTGTAATGTGCACTGTTATTTTATTTTGTGCAGTGTGCTTGCACGCTAAATATGTCCAAGTGGTCGAAATTCCCGTAGTCCCGCGCCAGTGCGTGAGTGCCTCATAATCATATCGCACATATGGCAGGTAAAAACACATGCAGGAATCAATGTAAAATTTTTCGTGCAACGATAGTAGCGGTGTCACAGCACACGGTCGTCAATATTCTCATCGTCGGTGAGAGACGTCGGGTTACGCATGATAGCCCCTTTCAGCGCTATGAATGGAGCTCACGTTAGTTCTATAGTCGCATGCATTTTTAAAAGTCCGCGGCTTTTTCCTCTCAAAGGTGGATGCGCACAAGCCAGTGCCAATAGGCGCGCGATCTAGACTGATGACATCAGCCGGAAGGTCAGTTCGGAGATAATATCCGGTTGCAGAGCCTGACTCTTTCTTTAGTCATGTGGCATACTTTTCTCCTTCTGGCACGACACACTTGGGACATAAGAGGGTGGCTTGCATAGTCTGCTGATGAAAAAGAAGAGGTTTAGTTGGAACGATGGCTGAGATGCATTCATAAGCTGCGTTGTTTTTGTCAAAACCGCGTTGCAGAGTGCTACAGTCGCGAAAGTGATTGGCTGCCACACTGCGGTCATTTGAGCGGTGCCTCTGCAGATTTCTATAACGTTGTATCAGACTGTAGAACTAAGCACATCACCCACGTCTAGCGTAAAAGCTGATCGCACAATTCACAAGCGATCAGGTAGGTTGCGATTTAACGCGGTTGTGCCTGAATGCAGTGCACCTAGCAATAACACGTGTGATAGTTTCAAAAGTGAAAGCCGTTCGTAATACAACAAAACAAAAGCGCATAAACGTATACTAATTTTATAGGTGTCCTTCTGTCAAATAATCTTGGGAACTTCGGCGCCACATTTCTGTCTAATGTGACACAAAACCAGTTAAGTCGTTGTGCAGCAGTTCAGCCGGTTGTGCATTTTCTTTCCACATACAAAGCGCTAATAAGTCTTTTACAATGATATGGCATCAAACTCTCAAATACAACGAGCCCGCGTATTCGCTGAAATGTCAATGAGCGGTTTTTTCCAACGCAACTAACTGTCACGTGAAACTCTTCAACATGTGCCGCCACTACTCAAAGCATGGTTCTACCGAAAGTGCCCTTGTACATAAACAATCTGTATTTATACATGAATACCTATTCATAAAAACGTGGCCTATAGTCAGTCAGAGTATTGATAATTTAGTAAGGGAACGTTATATTAGCATGCTTGCTTGTGTATTGAGCTCGTTCCTCGGTCAATTTTTTGTCCAACAGTGACTTGTGACTATTCCGCATACCGATTAATCAACCTATTCAATAATCAGTGTATAAATATATATTGCTTGATTTTCTTTCCTCTTTACATTGCGGTCAAGCCTAATCAATCACGTGGTACAGCTGCTGCGTATTACGTCTGCTGTAACCCATTGAACGACGCGACCCAAGCTCTCAAGTGCGCATGTGCACAATCTTATCCCCTTTCCCTCTCCCCCTTACTTTCCTATATATATTCACGAGTGTGAATAAAACTGGCTGTTCTTTTCTGTTGGCATGGTCCGACTGTCACGTTTACTGCTGGAGCGGCGTGGCCGCCTCCCAACTAACAGTGGCGACGAGAATACCCACCGATACGTGTAAGCCGGGCGCCAGCGGCGAGACCAAGACGAAGACGCCCATCAGCCCGCCCGCAGCCATGGCCCTCAAGCTTCCGGATTTTGCAGAGGAGACAGATAAGTGGCAAGCGTATCTCGTTAAGATTGACGCCTACTTCGAAGCGAACGAAGTTACGGACGACGCGAAGAAAAGGGCCTTGTTGGTGGCTGCGTTAGGATCGAGGACCGTTGAAATCCTTTGCGGCAGAATCGCACCGCGAAAACCAAGCTCGCTGAGTTACGAAGAAGTTGTTTCAACCTTGAACGAGCACTATGATCCGTCCCCTAACGAGATATCAGAAAGCTTCAAGTTCTTTCACCGAAACCAACAAGAAGGGGAGTCCGTGCAGGCGTTTATCGTCGAGATTCACAAGCTAGCGCATAACTGCAACTTCTCTTCAATGTTGGAGCGAATGCTGAGGGACCGCATCGTTTGTGGAGTGCGCTCGAAAAACCTGCAGAAACAACTATTAGCCAAAAAGGACTTGACGCTGGCAGAAGCGGAAGCACTAGCTCTAGCAGCCGAAAGCGCGGAGTTAGGGTCGCAACAGATGACCGGGCAAGGTGACGCCGTTGGGGTGTTCATTGTGCAGCGTAGCAGGCAACCCGAAATCAGCAGGAGCGAACGGAGCAGCTTATCGCAGCACTGCAGCTGCTGTGGCAAACAGGGACATCAAGCCAGGGAATGCTCATTACGACGGCGCAGGTGCTACAAATGTGGGCGACAAGGTCACTTGACGCGAGTATGCTCCCGGACAGCCACCACCAACAGAACCTTCGCGATAACAGAGTGTTCAGCGGAAAGTGAAGATAACGATTGTAACGCACTACAAATATGGTCAGTGAAGGGTAATGGAAGCCTGGTTCCGCCCCTACACAAGCAGGTTACATGGAACGGAGTGCCACTGAATATGATAATCGACACAGGTTCACCTGTCTGCGTAGTGCCTAAAGCGATATACGAAGCCTATCGTCATAAGTGGCCACCGCTTTGTAAAGCTGCATTAACTCTGTCATGCTATCTTGGGAAGATACCAGTGCGGGGCATTGTCAAAATGCAAGCTTCCTACAAGTCTGCAACAGTTGACTGCGATCTCGTTGTGTTAGACTGCGAAGGTCCTAGCCTTTGCGGCCGTGACCTGTTACAGATGCTCGAGACACAAGGGGCACCGCTTCTTCACATCGCGTCACTCTCATCGGACGGGAAGCTGGAGAGTCGGACAGCGGCACCCGTGCTGGAACAGTACGCAGACCTTTTTGCGGAGGGCCTGGGAGCCATCAAGGGACCACCAGCACGGCTTCATATAAAGGACGGAGCAACCCCAAGGTTCTGTAAGGCAAGAAAAATTCCATTTTCTTTGCTAGACAAAGTGTCCGCCGAGCTAGATCGACTCGTGGCCGAAGGCATTATTACGCCAGTCTCCTATTCAGAATGGGCAACCCCGGTGGTGCCAGTGCTGAAACGTGACGGAACAGTCCGCATCTGTGGCGATTTCAAAGTTACTCTAAACCCAGTATGTGAAATGGAAAGTTATCCTCTACCCGTAGTGGACGACATTTTCGCTACGCTTCGTGGAGGGCAGCAGTTCAGTATCTTGGATCTACGTGATGCCTACAACCAAATTCTTCTAGACGGATTCGCGCAAGTTAGCGGTTATAAACACTCACAAGGGCCTCTTTTGTTATAACAGGCTACCGTTTGGGATAGCCTCGGCCCCTGCGATTTTTCAACGAACAATTGAGCAGGTGCTGCAAGGCCTCCCAGGGGTTCAAGCGTACTTAGACGACGTCCTGATAGCAGATGCGAACGATAAGCCAACTGCGAACCTGCAAGCAGTCTTGCAGCGGTTCAGGGAGTACGGCGTGAAGCTCCGCGCGGACAAGTGCCGAATAGGTGAGGAGTCAGTTACGTATCTAGGACACAGAATTGACGCGGCAGGGTTGCACCCGTCAGACAAGAACATCGAAGCAATTAAGCTGGCACCGACTCCTCACAATGTCATGGAATTGCGGTCTTTTTTGGGCATGCTAACTTTCTACAATAAATTCTTGCCTAATCTGTCCACGCTCCTGAGTCCCCTATACCTTCTTCTGGAAAAGAAATCGAAATGGTCTTGGGATGAGCGCGAAAACGATGCCTTCCGAAAAGCAAAAGCCGTTTTGTGTTCCGCGCCTGTGTTAACTCACTTCGATCCCGCACGAGAGTTATTTCTGGAGTGCGACGCGTCACCCTACGGTGTGGGAGCGGCACTATTCCACCGAATTGAAGGACAGTATCAGCCCCTCGGATTTCGATCCAGGACGCTTACTGCCGCAGAAAAGAATTATGCACAGATTGAACGTGAGGCGTTGGCTCTGGTTTATGGCGTCACGCGATTCCGAGATTATCTGCTGGGCAGACAGTTCACGCTTCTAACCGACCATCAACCACTGTTGGGTCTCCTAAGAGCGGATCGTCAGACGCCGGCTATGGCCGCTGCGCGCATTCAGCGTTGGGCCATCATACTTGGTGCCTACCGTTATCGGTTGCAACATCGACCGGGTAAACTCATGTGCAATGCTGATGCTCTTAGCCGTCTACCCCAACCGTTGCAGGAAGAAGTGGACCAGGAGGACGAAGCTCAAGTTCTGACCCTGGACCAGTGGGATCAGCCGGCCCTGCCATGGAAGGAACTCCAGGCACTCGCCGTCGCGGATGAGGTACTTTTCCAGGTACGCAAGTATACCCGGGAGACGCAGCTGAGCTGCCGACGAGAGCGGACGCGTTTCGACGGCTCCGTGAATATCGGCTGAAAGCATCGGCTCGCGCGACCATCGCCCCACCGGCGTTCCCCCACTCTCAGCGCCCTGGCTCAACGCAACGCCGCCCAGCTCTCTGGCCCCACCGGCTAAGGACAGACCTGCCGGACGCCCTGGACGAGGCCGTGGGGTCGCCCCCAAGCACTCTTCTTCCGGACACCATCGACGACCTGGACTAACCACCCTTGGTGCCGTTCACTTCAACATTGTGCGTGGGACGCTCGCCAGGACAGTTCCGGCGTCTCGCCGGTTGCATCTGGCAGCGGCAACGCTCCCGTGTTCTTCATGTGAACCAGTAACGATGGCTGCAGCGGAGCTTAAGATGCAGCCATCACAACCATCATCCGCTCCGAAACGCAGTGCGAAACGCGTGGCTGACTCACAAATGGGAATAGATGATTTGTCTGCTTCAGCCACACCGGCAAGCAAGCGGGAGTGCCCCTCCCCGGCAGCTGTCGCCTCGCCTGGCACCGAGTCTAAGTACAAAGTCGTCGTAAAACCTCGTGAGTGCTTCGATGTATCAAAATTGTCAAATCGCCTCCTTCAGTCAGCCTTCGACACCTGCCTCAACACCACCGCGTTTCAAGGTTTCTCCATTCACCATCCCACCAACAGCGTATCCGTATGGGTGCGTTCGCTAGCAGACGTTGACCGCCTCACCCACCTGCAAACTCTGCCAGTCACAGCTGATTGTACTGTACAGGTGCAAGCGTACTTGAGTTCCGGCTCGGACTTGCGTCGGTATGTGGTCTCTGGGGTTGACCCAGGGGAATCGCCGGAGGGCCTTATCACTGCTTTGACCTGCTCCACACACAAGATTGTAACAGCTCGTTATATGGGCCGTGGACGCACGTGCCTTGTCACTCTCCAAGGGCCTCGAACGCCACCAAGCCGCATTACGTACTATGGATGCATCCTGAAATTTCATGTGTACAAGCCCGGTGTGGTACACTGCTATCGGTGTTTTCGTACCGGTCACATGCGAGATTCTTGTCCCCAACCCGCAGACACCCCCATGGAGTCCGTCGAGACGCGCACGTACAAATGTGGGCTCTGCCAAACGGACGATCATGAAATAACGTCCAAAGATTGTCCAGTTAAACAGAAGGCTCTCAAAGCCCGTCGCCAACGCAAGCGCCGCCAGCGTTCGGTGACACAAGAAGAAAGGGACGCCGACATTCCGACTAGCAACCGGTTTGAACTGTTGTCCCCCTCCGAAGAGGACACACCAGCGTTGGTAGAACCTGAAAATGCTTGCTATGAAGTCCCCACGTACAGCGACGCCGTCAAGCGGGGCAAAAAACGTGTTCAGCAGCCTGCGAATACGCCTAAATTGAGCGTTACGGGTACAGACGATCTGGCGAAGCTTGACCAACAGATACAGCAGCTCCAAATGGAAGTCAAGCGCCTCGCTCAACGCAGAACCCATCTCGCTCGACCCGCTGGACCAACTGCGATGCGCGGTACAGACGTGCCGTACGCTGCTTCTGTGCCTGAATTATCCTGCGCAAGCGCGTCAGCACCAGTCAAGATGACTCCGGCAGAGCTCCTCCACTTTGTTGCCCGGCAACTGCAAGAGCTTTCAAAGGTGGTGCTCGCCAACCTTCCACCGCAATGACCACTCCTTTGAAAGCAACGCGCCACCACTGTGTCCTGCAGTGGAACTGCCGGGGACTTGCAAATAAAGTTGGTGAGCTTCGCTATCGCCTTGCGCTGGGGAAGCTCCCCGCTTGGTGCCTGCTTCTACAAGAAACGAATTCGCTTCCACGCATCCCTGGATTCACTGCGTATGATTCCCCAACCATCCCTGATCGACGCTGCACCAATGCGTTGGGACCTCCAGGCAAGGCTGCAGTGTATGTTGTGACTACATATCCTCAAACGCAGGTTCCCCTGCTGCAGTGGTGTAACCAGTGGCAAGAAGTGGTGGCAGTGCTCGTTAGACTTCCGCGTACTGACGTGATTGTGGTTTCAGTTTACGTGCGTCCGTATAGTGGCAGCGCTCCCCGACTGCGTTTGGGGTGGCTGGCTCACCTGCGTCAAACCTATCCTGGGTGCCCAGTACTAGTTGGGGGAGACTTCAATGCACCTCATCAGTCGTGGGGCTACCCTTCTTCCAGTGCTAGAGGCAACATCGTGCTAGACACATTTACAGACGCGCACTTTGTCCTTCTGAATGCCCCGGCTACTTCTACACGTCGGTGGGATCATCCCTGTGCTCCACCTTATGCGCCCGATCTCTCGTGGTGGTTGGGCATGTGTGACGTTTCGTGGGACCTAGAACCAGACTGCTGGGGGAGTGATCACCATCCGTTGAAAATTGGTTTGGCCGCGTATAACCAGCGCCGCCTCCGACGTCGATGCTACACAACCAACTGGGACTTATTCCGCAATGAACTGAACGACTCGATTGCTGATACATCGTCTGATCCATTGCAGGTGTTAACCAGAGCTGTACAAGCCGCCACGCAGTCAAGCTGGGTAGAGGAGAACCGACCACATCCAAATTTACATCTTCTGCGTCTGTGGGCAGCACGCCGTCGTGCAGAGCTGGCCTTAAACCGAGATCCGGCAGCCGCTGAGCTTCGTGATAACCTCAACAGACTCACCGCTGCGGCGCGTCGCTGCGAGAAGCGTCTCGCCCGCGAACGGTGGATGGACTGGTGTGCGTCACTCGGTCCATCGTCTTCAACCGCCTCAATATGGCGAACGTTCCGGAGTATGGAACTAGGCACCCGTACGCCGGACCCAGCGGCCAGTGCGTGTCTGTCTTCTGGATGCACGCCAAGCCAGTTCGCTCCAGAAATAGTTAAGGCTTTCTTCCCGGCCTACAACCTGGCCCCACCACAATTCGACTGTCCGTGTAACCTGCCTCCGGAGGTTGGCGTGACTCCCAGTCCGTCGGACATCGAAGGCATGCAAGCGCCATACACGATGGCGGAGCTCCAGGCAGCAATTGACCAGGCAAAAGTACGCAAGGCACCAGGACCAGATGGGATCTCCTATGAAGTGTTCAAGAACATGGATGGCCCTGCACTGCAGTGGCTGCTGGACACGCTTAACGCAGTCTGGACGACCGGAGGGCTGCCTGAATCGTGGAAGCATGCCGAAGTTGTGCCGATACCTAAGCCGGGAAAGCACCCGAACAGCCTCTCTAATCTTCGGCCGATTGCTCTAACGTGTACGTTGTGCAAGCTTCTTGAACGCATGTTGGCGTCGCGCATCTCCTGGTGGCTGGAAAAGCACGCCTGGTACCATCCGGCCCAGATTGGCTTTCGACCGCACCTGGGCACGGAAGATGGCCTAGATCATTTGACGTCCATGGTGCTTGTGGGAAGAAGATCAAGCAGCATTCGAACCCTTCTCGCCATGGACGTTCATAAGGCCTACGACAACGTCAGCCACTCTGCGATCAATCACATAATGCAATGGCTTCAACTTCCGCCTCGCGTCTGCAACTTTGTGGAGTCTTTTCTGGCACACCGTACCTTCTGCATCAGAGTAGGCAAGGAACGAACCGGACACTTTGTAATGAAGCGGGGTGTACCGCAGGGCTCGGTTCTAGCCCCGATACTCTTCAATATTGCCCTGTTGCCCCTCGCGTGGCAACTAGCACGCATTCCAGATGCCTTCTTCCTCCTGTATGCCGATGATTTGACTGTGTGGACACTACATCCAGACCTTCAACGCCAGCAGGAGGCACTCCAGAGTGCTCTCGACAAGGCGTCGGACTGGTGTGCGCGCATAGGACTGACACTATCTGCCACGAAGACTGCATTCATGTCTATCACCAACAGACGAGGTCGCCGTCGCCTCCTGCAGACGCCGATATGTTTGAGCCTAAATGGCCATACCCTCACCCCTGTATCCACTATACGTGTGCTCGGGGTCGAATTGGACGCATCTGGCTCTGCGAATGCGTGGGTTCGCTCTGCTCGCCGGAAGAGTGCTAATACCCTCCATCTCATTCGTCGCATCTCTCAAAAGACGGGGGGTGCCTGTTCTCGAATGGCCCGTATCTTGGTGCGATCAATCCTACAACCTCGGCTCGTTTATCAAGCTCAGTTTCAACGACTGACTTTGAGAGACTGGGACTTGCTCGAAACCGCCAACCGAGATTCCATGAGGGCGATTACATGCCTTCCCCGTATGACACCTATCACGACCCTCCAGGCGGAAGCGCAGCTCAACACCATCGACGAAATTGTACACCAGCGTCGAGTCGCTCGCTACCTAAAGAGTCAAGCTGTTCCTGCGGCGGCAGCTCTAGCTCACTACTATGGTTCAACGCTGCCACAGCCTGACGCACCCGTGGCAGAAGTTCCACCATGGCTCAAGGCACAGGCCAGTGACAACCGACCACTGACCCGCCTGCGACAATCCACCCGACAAGCGGCGCAGGAGGGCATCGTCACTACCACCGAGAACTCACTAGCGGTATACGTAGACGCAGCTACCGATAATTGCGTTCTGCACACCAGTCTCGTATGCCCCGCGCAACCTGAAATCCAACATATCTGCTCTTACGTAACAGAGGCACCGTTCCCATCCGTATTAGCGGAGCTCACTGCTATACGGGACGGGTTAACAGTTATGATATCCAAAATGGATTCTTTGTCACACGATAAATTGCTTGTATATACGGACTCCACGCAGGCAGTTCGAGAGCTGCGAAAAGTGACCAGCTCCATCGATATAGCCTCCGATATACACCGACTGATCCACTCATGTGCCTGTCCTGTCCGCGTTCTGTGGACCCGCCGGTCTGCACCGGCTCAAGTGGAAGCAGATGCCGCTTGCCATCCAGCGACTGTTCAACACCCGCTGCCTCTACTTCGTTTGTCCCCGAAGGACAGCTTGCTTGTGCACAAAGAAACCCTCCGGCGCTCCACGCGTGCTCTCATTCCTCCGCGTGGATCTGACCTTCCCGGCGGCTTAACTCGCCGAGAGGAGGTTGCGCTCAGGAGGATTCGTGTGGGCGCCGCCTTGACTCCTGCAATCCGGGCTACATGGACATCTGGTGCACAGCCTCCCCCAACGACGTGCCCATTCTGCGTTGCCCCAGCCACAGAGGCAACGCTTGATCACCTATTGGGAACCTGCCCGGGCCTTCACCAGGCTCGCACTCGCCACCTACGCGGCCTTCACCACCACCCCGGCCGACCACCTGACTTGACGCGCTGGACGCACGGTCCACTGCATCGACAACTCCTGGCCTTCATACAGGAAACAAAACTTCTCCTTTTTATTTAACTGATGCCGTAGGGCATACTAGCGCCAATAAAAAAAAAAAAAAAAAAAGTATACCCGGGAAGGTTGGCCGAAAAAACTCGACACGGAAACTACAGAAATCGCCGATTTTTACAAAAGGCGGCATGAGCTGTCTGTTAGTGAAGAACTTCTTTACTGGGGCCATCGCTTTGTAGTGCCGACAGCAGCACGCGGGAAGTTGCTAAGGCTACTGCATGAAGCCCACCAAGGAATTTCCACCATGAAGGCGAAGGCCAGATCGTTATTTTGGTGGCCCGGCGTAGGGCAAGACATCGAGCGCGTTGCGGCGACATGCCAAAACTGTGTGCAAGCGTTGCCGATGGCTCAGGCAAAAGAACCAGTAAATTGGCCCGAGACGCACGAAAGGTGGTCGCGGCTACATGTGGACTATGCGGGACCAGTAAAAGGGAAAATGTTACTCATCGTTGTCGACGCGCACACCAAGTGGATTGAGGCGCTTCCCGTGTCGCAGGCCAACTCGCATAGCACAGTCGAGGCCCTCAGAACGATATTTAGCCGTTTTGGTATACCGCGCACGGTGGTTTCTGACAACGGGACGCCATTCACGGCACGAGAGTTCGAGCAGTTCATGGAGCGCAATGGCATTGCGCATATTCGAACACCTCCCTATCACCCCCAGAGTAATGGACTAGCAGAGCGAGCCGTGCGCACTATCAAAGATGGCTTGAAGAAGATAGGCGGCACTTGCCTCCTCACCTCACTGGCACGTGTATTGTGCAATTATCGGAACGCACCACACCAGGAGGGTCCTTCTCCCTCAGAGAGGCTATTAGGATACCGTCTGCGCACAAGAATGGAGATGTCTTTTCCTTCCAGAGTCTATCCTGCCAAAGCTGCGAGTGACCCAGGCTGGAATTTCGCACCGGGAGACTACGTGTACGTGCGAAATTACGGCGCCGGAGACAAGTGGTTCCCAGGCACAGTGGCCACGCGTGGCACTCGCCTCCTGGAGGTAAAGACTGTGGATGGCCTTGTCCGCCGCCACGTGGATCAAGTTCGCAAGCGGAGCCCAGATGAAACGCCAGCAGCCGACGACATGTCGAGGCCATCTACACCGGTTTCCCCAGGGCCGGTACGACCAGAAACAACGGCGCCGGCTACCTCTCAGAGTACCCCAGAATCGCAACCATACGTACTACGTCGCTCCACACGAGCCAAGAAACCGGTCGTGCGTTTTGGCTACTAAGGGGGAAGAAATGCTGTAACCCATTGAACGACGCGACCCAAGCTCTCAAGTGCGCATGTGCACAATCTTATCCCCTTTCCCTCTCCCCCTTACTTTCCTATATATATTCACGAGTGTGAATAAAACTGGCTGTTCTTTTCTGTTGGCATGGTCCGACTGTCACGTTTACTGCTGGAGCGGCGTGGCCGCCTCCCAACTAACAACGTCACTTTGTCTGTCGATGTGTTTGCTGAATGTGTCTGTTTCGTGTCACAATTTCAATAGTTTGCGCGAAGCCTCGCTCAAATCATTGCGAAATCCTGTTATTCGGGATTTCTCAATGTTTTAAAATGATCCAGCGCAGTCTCTTCAATGGAAATAATGCTGATGGTTTTCATTATCATTGTCTCTTTATTTATTTTTTACCCAGGACACTTTTGCAATGCACCCACTGAAGGCTTGGTCCTAGTGGTTCGAAGTGATACATAAAATTGTAATAAACAAAGAAGGCAGAAAGCGTTGTATTAGAGAAATTGAATATACGAGTAGCATATGTCGCCCTCAGGTGCCCCGGTTGCGTGGAATAAATAAAGTGGCCTTGCCTATTTACGCAATCTTTTCACTGGAACGACTCGCTCAAACGTGAACCATCTCTAACGCCGTCTTAATATATGTCTCTATTTGCTCCATGCTATAATGTGGAAGAGACTGTTATGCATGTACACGTGTACCATGTTTGGCGTGCTCGTGATCCCAGCGGCGATCCACATGTTGTTCTTGACGGCAGTGCCACCGGTCAGCTGAAAGTCAAAGCCTTCGCCCTTCGGTGCCACCGCATAAGAGAGCAGCACGGCGCAGTCCCGCGTTTGGATGCACGGTCCCATGAGGCCAAAGCAACCTTTGGTTACTCCGCACCCGTTGTACGGGTCACTGTCCGAGCTCTGGCACGCGAGAAACAAAAATGACTCGTTTAAAATAGATGTCTTTCATATCAAGCACCGCCTTTCTAAATGGTTAAAGACTAGTCGAAACATCTTTGGTTTCATGTGTGCTGAATGAATCGTGGGGTGTAGTAACAAAAAAAATTAGGAAGATGGCTCGCGCTTCAAAATCTCTCATGCAATGTGCAGCCGTAAGAAAACCAACAAGTTTTTCTTGTTCTTTCTAAATTTTTATCTCGTAACGCGTTCAGATCCCGTGAGCCGGCTTCGCACGTCATAGTTAGCTGCTCGTCACTTCATAGTTAGCTTCTCGTTACTGGGCTATCGCTTGTGCCTGTGCAGCCCTCGAACCTCCCATGCTTCAGGATTTCGCTTCGACGCCCGCCTTTCAAACTTCTGAAGCGACCTAGCGGTCTCTTCGTGTTTCAATAATGGCAACCCTCCCCCGAGGATCAGCCCGTCCCTGTCGTTTCGCTTCGACGTCTGCCTGTCGAAATTCAGGAGCAGCCTGGCGTTGTCGTTTTTTTTCAACGATGGCAGCACTCACCCAGAGAACCCCTTGCGTTGTCTTTATGCTTCAGCGGAGGCCACGTTCACCTGAGGAACAGCCCGTCGTTGGCCATTCGCTTCGACTTCTGCTTATGGAAGTACGGATTCGCCCGGTTTGCATGTTTGCGTTCACGGCCCGCTGTCGTTCCTTCAAGTCCGCCCACTCAGCGGAGCGAACCAAATGTAGAATACTTTTCTTGCCGTATAGTCCTTGAACTGACTAGAGATGCGTGCATGTAGCGAGGAAAAAAAAACATTCACTCTTGGCGTACGCTGGCCTGTCAAAGTACCTTTTCTACTGTCCAACTGCTCGGTGATCCCGCTTTTACCCTCGCCCTTCCATTTCCATCTCCACCTGGCTCGACTGAATGGGCAGTGAACAGGAACAAGAAGAGCGTCGACTGGTCGAAATGCCCGGCTTGTTTGTGGCTGGTATAAATGTCTAATACTATCGCTTACTCCCATTGTCTCTAGAGGAAGTGATCTTCCTTCTTCTTTGCCCGCTCCTGCACGCCAGGTGTGACTGTGGAGGGACCCGTCGAGAGTGGTGGTACTTTCCCAATTTCTATCGCACTGACTTTTTTGCGAACGCCCACAACAGCACTGCCGACACTAGTCGGGCATTACGAGTTCCCCTAAAAAACTTGGGGCCCAAAGTGTTTGGAGCGAACATTATGACACTGACCAGATCAGGTCTTGGCATTGTAATTATTTGTTTCTACAGTCGTAAACAGATAGCGTTTTATTAAGGGGCGAAGCTGCTTATAGCAGCACCCGTTCGTCCCTCGTTGCCGTTGTAGTAGTGAGTAACAAGTACAACATTTTGACCTCCAAGGTGGTGCCGGTGAGAGATTTCTTCTGTGCGTTGTTAAACAATGAAAGATTGTGCTCAATGTACATGCCAATGGCTGCTAGGAGGGAATGAGAGAAAGGTTAATTCGGCTTTCAGTTAACGCGCATGCTGCGGATTTTTTTAGCATACAAATATTCAAGACAGCTTAATGATTCCACCCAGTTCTTCTTGAAATTGTGCCGATTAAATGGGTCCGTCTGCGCACTTGCCCATAACACAGCTGCCACGCTATAACACTCACCTGTCTAGCAGTTGCACGTGTGATTCGGCTGGCAAGGTGGTTGACAACTTCAACGCCTGCATGGCAAGGCGTTTGCGTCGGCGCCATAACGGGCAACGGCTGAATCGAACCGTTCGGCTTCAGCTCGGTAGCCATAGTGAGCCACTCGTCGTCACTAGACGCCTGCAAAACACCGAGTGAATGCGACTACCACCATGGCAGTAGAACTCACTCGAAGTTGTGATTCTTGCCTTTCTGAGCGTAATATATGGTGTCTCGATCCAAGCTACAAAACTGTTTAACGTGGCATCATTCGCTCTGCCTTATATCCCTGACGGTAAGGACGTAGCGGGACCGGGGACAAATACACGCGCACATCTCTACACTAAATTGTCTCTGTCTTTTGTTTGTTGATAAGATGACTCAAAGACAAAATTCATCGTTTCTATATTCTCCTTTGATTGTATTGTTGATACACCTTACCCTTTATGCTCTTTACATCTAATGAGTTTCTGCATAGCCTCCGGTAATGTACATCTGCTTAACCTCCGGGATCGGAAGCATGGCGAGCTTTGTGCACATCGCGTGATTGTGCACTGCCTCCGTGATTGGCCCTTCCTTGACCAATCGGTGACATCACGTGGTAGGGTCATAGTGAAGTTACGATGGCTTAAGCAATTTTGACGATAGGAGACGTCGTGATGACGTCATCATATTTGTTTTCATCACTTAGTGTTGACGCCGACTCCGCCAATGGTCACTTTTTTCATTTGATTAGGCATCCGAAACTTTCACCCTAGTGTGTGAGAATAAATACACGCGTGACTGTTAAAGCCACTTCACTGCAGAGAACTCGAGAACGCGTTACCTTTGACCAGGCCGACGAAGTTACTTTGTGAGACGGCTCATTGATGTTAAACATCGGAGAAATCGCTGCTGCTTTATTGCTGCTGGCGTTTGTTGCTAGCGGTGCTGCAGCTGAGGAGAGGGCCACCGTAGGACGAGGTGTGTGCCGGACCACCTGAACGGTCTCGTAGGCTTTGCGTATCGAGATGTCGTTGGAAAACAGGTACTCTGGGTACGCTTCGTACGTTTTCACTACGGTCGCTCTGAAAAGACAAATTCAAATGACGATGTGTATACAAAAGTCATTGTCATATAAAATGCCACAAGATTCGCCTTTTCTACCCCTCTTAAGAAAGCACTATACAGTATAGGGTATCTAACTAGTGTCCTCCAAAACCGACACTTCACAACGTTTCAACGTCTCATGTACAGCGTTTTGGGCCATCTTAAGTGAAAAATGGATCTCGCATACTTTGACGACGTCATAGTATATGTCCACATTCATTCGATGAACGTCAGCATCACCTGGAATTAATTCTTCCGGCATTATCGTCAGCTGACCTTCGGTTGATGCACGAAAAATGTTTCGTTTTGTTTTGACGAAGTCACGTAGGCATCCTCATAAACCAAAGATGTGTGATGCCTGACTCGGAATAGCTCCATGACTTAGCCTTTTTTTATATAAAGACCATTGCGCAGCCAAGGAACTCCAGAGTTTCATGGGGTTTGCCTCGTACCTCAACCACTTCGTAAAGGACTTAGCCAGTCATAGCACTCTTCTGAATGTGTCAATAAAAGAAAAAATACACCGTCTTCCACAAATGAGAACCTTGTGGGGATGCGAAGCAGTGCTGGTGATCACTTGTGTTTCCATTTGTATGTTTCTTTGTATGTTTCACTTGTGTGTGGAGTTGTGTATATGTTGTATACCACTCATGTTGCCGGCGCTCTCGTTACATCCGGCTTCGCGAACTCTCGTATTCTACTCCGTGTGCTGCTTGCACCGCTTGCAGTGCTGTCACAGCTTATGTTCCCGATGTCGCTACAACTGGCGCCAACGTTGACATTCATAGCGCTGTTGCAAAGGAGAGTGCAACGGAGCGAGTGCGTGCAGCATTGTGTACGAGGCTCACGAGCGCACAGATGTGCAAGAGGGATAAACGAGAGAGGAGAAATGAAGCGGACGCTGTGATGTGCCAACACCTTCACCCCACCTGCTCGCCCTCACGCGAAGAGAGCTGGGAGAGTTGGCGCATGCGCAGTGGAGAACATACGGTTGCCAAGGCCAGACACAGCCCCCAGCGAAAGCTGCTTCGCACCTAAAACACCCTGTGCACATGGGGACAGCCGCAGCAGGCCACCTTCAATGAAATCAAGCAGGCTTTGCTGCAGCCACCCACACTTGCACGTTACGATCAGTCAGCTTCTGTTGTGTTGCACACGGACGCCAATTAAGATGGGCTTGGTGGAGTACTTCTGCAAGAAGATCGCACT
This sequence comes from Rhipicephalus microplus, assembly GCF_013339725.1. Classification (NCBI taxonomy): domain Eukaryota; kingdom Metazoa; phylum Arthropoda; class Arachnida; order Ixodida; family Ixodidae; genus Rhipicephalus; species Rhipicephalus microplus. The sequence goes on along the minus strand of NC_051168.1, from coordinate 92,592,563 downwards.
GGTGAGCAGCGGGTGTTATCATATGCTAGACGCCCGCTTTCACATGTGGAACAACGTCGTCATTCCTAAGAGCTGAAGTGTCTGGCTGTCATCTGGGTCGCCCTTAAGTTTCTGCTATATTGGTACGGCCGCCACTTTACAGTCGTGACTAACAATGTGTTAGGCTGACATGCAGTCTGTGACCAACTTAACCTTAAAGATGATCCGCTGGTCGCTCCAATTGCAATATGACTTCACCGATGCACACCGAAGGGGTGCGTCACAGCAAGATGCCGATTTTGTCGCGTTATCCGGCATCTGTCAGCATTGTTGGTGACCTTCGAAGTGAACAATCTCGTGACCGCGAGCTCGTCTCAATCATAAATGTCCTTCACTCTGGCAGCACTGACCATCCGAGCTCACGCGACGAAATGCTGAAGTGTTATTACAAAGTGGAAAATGGCGCGCTTCATCGCGTTCAGCGCACGAGACGAGTCTCGATTCTGTGGCTACCTGTACTGGCTATCTATTCGCCCCCCAAACACTGAACGCTATTCTTGACCTACCTACAGCAGGGCACCTCGGGTGGTCAGGAACATATGGCAGAGTATCCGAGTGGTCTTGGTGGCACAACATGTACCAGGAGCTGAAAGCTTACGTGGCGGCGTGTCCAACATGCCAATTCCGCAAAGTGTCTACTATAGCACGACCAAAACTCCAGTACAGCTTATTGAGCCACCTACAGGTCCGTTAGGAATCTCAGAAATGAACCACAATCGCACTTTCCCGCAAGTAAAAAAAATTCCAGCATATCCACAGTGTGAATAATGACGAAGGAGCTTGCTGTATCTGCCCTTTCATTCGTTTGTCTTACCGTCTCCCAGCCTGTGACAATCCATACGTCCGTCCATCCATCTGTCTGTTGTCTGTCCATGCGTCCGTCCATCCACACATCTGTCTGTCCGTCCGTCCATCCGTCTGTCAGTTTGTCCGTCCGTCCATACGTCCGTTCATCTCCTATCACACTAAATACACGTCTCCGCATCGGAGTGGAGCAAGCGCCGAAGTGCCATCTAGTGAGCACTCCGAGTAGTAGGGGTGGCTACGATGGAGGATCAAGGACTAGCCTACACCCTAAGGAAGTTCGCCCCTAAAAATAATAAAAATTTCCAAGTGTGAGTAGTAGTAGTAGTCGTAGTAGTAGTAGTAGTAGTAGTAGTAGTAGTAGTAGTAGTAATGGTTTTACTTCATTTCTTGAAATGCAAGAAAAAGAATGCAGACGCAAAAAGCATTGCATACACCTGACAAAGTGAGGATCGAAGCCGTGTCGTGTGCGTGGCAAGCAGGTGTTCTGCAACACAGCCACACGTCTGCTTAGAAATACAGTGAAAACAACTTTCTCTGCTTGGAAATGCAGTGAGAACAACATTTGTGCTTTATAAAGACGCGCCTCTTGTACACAAGCGTCACACTACAACATTTGGTGTCGCAGTGTCATTGCGTGTTACAAGCGTACATTGTCGTCGGGCGTCGGAACAGTTGATTATCATAACTACCTACCTAATGGTTTAATGCCAGCCACCTACTACGAAAGGCACACACATTAGTGCACGTATGCTCATAAGACCACGGAGAGGTTGCATAGCAAGTTAGCACCCGCATAATTACTCGTGGTCTAAAGCATGCTACCCTCTACACATAATGCTATAAATGCTAAAGATTGACTGCCACAAGCCACTGTACACTTTGTCGATTACATCGTAGCACTCCGCAATCGAAACTTCTCCAGTAACATTGTACAATAAAAAGTATGTACCAAGTGGTACAAGTACACAATAGGGACAGCATATTGCTAACGGGCAATTCAGCTTTGAATGTAAACATTCGACAAACGTATGTCTGGTTGGGTAGGTAAACTGGGAAACCAAAAAGCACGTGAAAATGCGTAAACTCGACGTTTCGGAACCGATTTGAATCCTTCCCCAGAGGGGGGGGGGGAGGGGGGCTGTGGTTGCATTGCAGCAGCATCTTCAAGGCACTCGCGGGGCAGTTAATGATCCCCACTCACCCCGAACCCCCTCCCCCCCTTCCGTTTTTCCGCGGAGCGTAGGGCCGTTCCACGCGCTCGCCGCACAGCCGCAATGCCCGTGCCGGCACACCTGCCGCGCCCAAGCGGAGGGTGAAAGAGCGTCGCCAATTGGCTTATTTGTACCCCGCTTCCGTGCGGCAGGGGTCCCGGCACGTGCGTTGCGGCTGTGCGGATTGCGCGTGTAAAGGCCCGTAGTCCATGTGCATACACCGGGGGAAGGGTTCCGAGAGAACAGTTGATGTTTTGAGCCATGTCAAAACGAGCCCCTCTCGTGTGGGTGGGGGGTCATTAACTGCCCCACGAGTGCCTTTAAGAGGCCGCTGCAACGTAGCACCCGCTGCGCCGTGCTCCCTAACAAGCTGCAGAAATTAGGTGTATTTCCTTTTCTCCAATCACTACCACCACCACCACCATCAACCGTTCTCTCGGAACCCTTCCCCGGTGTATGCACACGGACTACGCTCCACGACAAAACGGGAGTGGGGTGGAAGGGGGGTCATTGACTGCTCCGCAAGTGCCTTGAAAGACGCCGCTGCAAGGTAGCCACAGTCCCCCCTGGGGAAGGAACAAAGTCGGCTTCGAAACGTCGGGTTTACGCATTTTCAGATGCTTTCGCGCTAAAAAAAGTTGAGAAAAAAAAGAGCAAGAAAATGTACGCCGGGTCTCAAAACTCATATAAGGTCGGATTACAAGTGCTGGTGTTCTCGTATTTCAATTCGCGCTTTTGATTAAAACGTCTGGAGGCAGCAACGTTCCCCTTCCGCATTCTTCGCTTTTGCTCTTCTGCTGTAGTCGAGTATCCGCTCATTCCTCCGGCATTGGCGGCTGTAGAAAATGAAGTTCTTTCTCAGACTTGGAGTCTTTACGTGATGAAATGCATGTCCAAAATGATCCCAAAACGAGATAAGGGAAAGGCATTCTGTCAAATGTCAATACTATCTGACATTTGTGTTCTAGGATTTCAAACTCAATAATATGTGCATTCAGGACCAAATAAAGTTGTTTGTCATGTCATGTCATGTGCATTCAGTAGGTGCCATTCAACTGTGTCATTCGTTGTTCTACTACCTTTAGGTGACACTACTTAGACATCAATTTTTTATGGCTTCAAATTTCCGTCATCTCTTTAACATCTGTACTTTGACTGCAGATAGTAATACCATTAATAAGAAGAGTGCGGGCTCCAGTTACTTCTTGGGATGATAAACTTTGAAACTTTACGTGATTGTAAAGTGGTCCAACGTTGTTGAATGTGCCCGCCCGAAGTGTCGAATAATGAATGGACAGAAGAAAACCCTGTCATCGACGGAGTTCATCGATGAAGACCCGTGGTGGCAAGCAACGAATCAGTAATGGAGTAAAAAAAAATAATGGATCATTTCTATTTTACGGTTATTGAACCATTGGATATGAAGGCGTGGTTCTTGTTCTAGCAATTTATCTTTTTTCCAGAATAACATTGAAATTCCTACGCCTTGCAATGCAGCGCCGCGTTGCTTACTTAAAAACGACGCTTCCTTCCCAGCCCGGCGGTGCAGCCCACTTCGCAGTGACGTTCGTCTTTTCCGTGTTGTCCAAGTGCGTGATGGCACTCTGTATGGAAGCAGTGAACAGGCATTTAACCTATCGTGACGACTCTGCATCGTATATTTCATGGTATGAAAATGGTGACAAATTATGCGCACCGTCGATTGACTTCACATTGCCAAGGCAGTGATTGGGCAGCAAAACTGGTGACATCAGCGCTCTGTTCATCCGCTTGTTCGGCGCGCACTTTCCCCCCCCCCCTCTCACCAGCACCACCTGTGTTCGAGCGTACGCTACTATTGGAGGACCCACTTCGCCGATACAGCCAATCGTGCTGCTACTCTTTTCTCCTCTCCCAACCACCTACTTTTTCGTCACCTTAAGGGCCGTTCCACGCACTTTCCGCACAGCCGCAACGCAAGTGGCGGCACACCTGCCGCACACATGCGGAGGGTGAAAGAGCGTCGCCAATTGGCTTATTTGTCTTCCGCTTGCATCCGGCAGGGGTCCCGGCACGTGCGTTGCGGCTGTGGGGAAAGTGCGTGGAACGGCCCTTAGAGTAGTAAACATAGATTTAAGGCAACCCAAAAGGCATATTTTTTTGTTTCCATGGTGTGCCCTACATAGGGCACACCATAGGGCACACCATGTCCGCAGGATTTTTTGTAAGGAGGTGCAAACCCATGTTGCCCCTCCGCTTTGCGAGGAGTGGGAAACTGGTAGAGCTTATGGGGTGACAAGTTCTGGTGTGGCTTGAGGAGGGAAGGTGCCCCTTGCGATGATGTTAAAGTTCTCGTCGCGCAAAACCTGCATGTCAGCGCTACCACATTACCAATTATCTCGACAAGTCAACTGTAAAATCTGCTTTCTGCATGCAGGCCAAATCACCGCCAGGTCTCTCTGGACAATTATTCGTTACGTGAACCACGTGCGACTGACCGCACATTGACAGCTGCCGCTAGCATGCCGCGAGTTGCAGTCTTCACGTGACGTTAGACGTGTATTGACACGTGAACGCCACCTCTTCGATACCGAGACCAAAATCGCCTTTTTAAAGTACAGGTAACAAAAATATATTAAATGCATTCCCAAGCACAAAGACTTTCATTTTAGTGTTTTTGAAACCCGTGTTTCTATTCAAAGCAACAAACCCAAAATGTTTAAAATTTGTGTCAATACTTCTTTAACTTCGCCTCTGCTCTCCTCCTTTCTACCTAGGTTCATACTCTCATCTTTCGTGAACGGCGGTGATCATTCGCATGGAATCTGCTTTGAGTCGCTATCGAAAAATGAGCAGCTCTAATTTGTAGTCCCCAATATTATCCGCACATTCACCTCTGTCTTGCGCACTCACGTCATCTCGGTTGTCACAGTCGAGCGTTCGAGCTCCAGTGGTTGGCGTGAACCTGCCCGGCACCAGGACCCTAACGTCGTCCTTGCTGCGGGCTTGTACTAGAAAGCCCCGAAACCTTCCGCTCATGGTCACTGCCGAAAAGACACACGCAGAGGGTTGTCTGTGGGTGATATAAAGTTCAAGTGGGCTCGACATTTAGGATCTCGTAATGCCGTTTGTATAACACATGGAAGCTGTTCGCGCCAATTGGTATAACGTTTGGCCTTTTGAATGAAATATTTTCGTCTTCGAGGATTGTTCTTGCTGGAAATATATATATATATATATATATATATATATATATATATATATATATATATATATATATATATATATATATATATATATATATATATATATATATAATGTATATATATATATATGTGTGTGTGTGTGTGTTCCCAACTACGCTGCTTCTAGCGGAAGCTTGCGCCAGTTGTAGCAAAATAACATGCACTTCATTGCAGCAATGCTATCTTCCTTCGCCTAAGCTGAGCCCAGTGAACCTTGCTGCAATATGCAGTATTATGAGCCCTCATTTACACTGTGGTTTACTCTCTAATTCAGACTTTTCTGTTTGATTGATTTCTTTATTTGCGGTAAGGATGTAATAAGGATGTAGACAGAGACAAAACAAGGAAACGCAGACTCTTGCAGATGTGCGTGAAGAGTAGAACGATGTTGATTCAAAAGGCTAACGATTGCACCCCTACATGGAGTAGAACATCACAACGTCCATGATTCACTACCCGGGCCCGAGATTCAAGTTCAGCCATACAGACATGGCCCAGTGACTCAAGGTGAGACAAAAAAAGTCACAGTTTCACCGCAAGGGCGAAGGAATGGATGCGATAGCAACAACTTGGAATGCAACGCTGAAGACGGAAAGCAGATCGAAACGGCGGCAGTGCGCTGCTCACGCACAAATGACGCACGAGTAGAACACAAGCAGGACGAGAGCGGATCGACAACGTTTACCGCTCGACGCGTAACACGCCGTTTAAACGAAAACGACACACGAAACATAATCACAGTTAGAGATGAATGCAAACTAACAAGTGTCCCAGTTGTTACACCTCGCTGTGTATGAAAAGTGCGCTCTTTTCGCAAACGTGACCTGCGCTGCGACCGGAGTGACATTTGTGGGCACGGCAACTAGCTCAGTCATTCCGGTGAAAACCGAAGGCACATACGATTCTCCCCACCAAAGGATAAGTGCGTGCGCACAAGCATCTAGCCCCCGCCCCCCCCCCCCTCATTTGCGGGGGCAAGTACGCAGGGGAGATAAGCGCGCGCCGTCGCATCGCGCGCTGAGGCACTTGAACAACGGCTTGGCTCCCGTAATGGGGTCTATTACGTCGATGTGGCCGGGCCGTCACCTAGGAGATACTACACGGCGGCGGTAATACATCAAGGAACGCAGGTGGACGGCCTCACATTCAAAGCCACAAGCTCAAGTAAGGCAGAGGAGGTGGCCATTGCACTGGCAGTATCCCATCCAAACTCAAAACAAATAGTTACAGACTCTCGAAGAACCTGCGAGAGCTATCTTGCAGGAGAAATCTCTCCATTGGCTAATAGACTTTTGAAATTCAGCCTCAGGAACCACGATCCTACCCCAAAACGTCTTATATGGACTCCAGGACATCAGGGTCTACAGGGTAACGAGGCTGCACATGCAGCGGCCCGCGTGCTTACTTCCCGGGAAACTCCCCGTTCCCCTGATAGACCTGAACGTCCCACACCTTTAACACGGTTTCGAGAAATCAAAGAATACTACATTGAGCAACGCCGCTTGTATCCCGCACCAGCGAAGGGACTCTCGAAAACGGAGGAGCGCATCCTGCGGCGCCTACAGACAAATACGCTGCTCTGTCCAGCCATACTAAAATATTATGACCCAAAAACAAGTGGGCAGTGCCAGTACTGTGGGGAAGTGGCCAACACTTACCATATGGTCTGGGCCTGCCAAACGAACCCAAAATTAACCCCCTTTCCCAACCACACCAAAGAGGACTGGGAGGCGACCCTACTCAATAGCTCCACACTAGAGGAACAGCGAACTCTAGTCCAGCGGACTCGGCGGGCGGCCTCGACTAATGACGTCTCGGACTAGGGATGTCAACCAGCTTGGTGGGGATGAGGGCTATCTGGCAAAGCCAGCATCAATAAAGGTTTTTTCCTCCTCCTCCTCCTCATCGCATCGCGACGAGCTGGGCGCTGAGCATGGACGTTTTTTTTTTTCTCTTTATTGAGTGTTCATATTTATGGACACGCATACACATATGGTGAATGACGGTGGCGGCAATGGCAATAAACCAGCCGAAACTATCCATGTAATTGCTATCGCAATAAAAAAGGCACTTGTGATACCATTTATTTCTACTAAATGTATATACCATGCGCTTCAAGAAGTTGCAGCCTATGGAACCCTTATGGCATAACTTACAGTTTAATTACTACAATATTACTGAGAGAAACAGTAAACTATTCCGAGATTCTGGCCTTAAGCGCACCCTGCACTGGTGCATCACCTATCCTGCCACCCCAACGTTTCTCGCGCAGCTTCTCTGACAAGCACCTTCTCTGTCATACAATATTCACAACTTTTTCTTGTCGTCAAAATAACGACTAAGGAAACGCACCGCGCACTCAATGGCAATGTTGCCGATCAGCCACGTGTCAGCTCTTCTCACTCTTCCAGAATTATTGACCACTGCGACAGCTCTTCATGGCCCAAAAATCGTTCACAACTGACTGCCACATCACCAGAGCAGGTGGTAATTGTTTTTTTTTTTCAGCATTCGAGTAATCGATAACGGTGTTGCTTGCAAAAACCGCCAGAATTGTGTGGCACGCCGTAAGGAAGGGCTCTGGGTATTTCGACCATATGGTGTTGCTTAACATGTACCAACACCATTCGGTACACGCGGCCTCGATCTAAATGCAACCGCCGCAGTCGGGATCGCACCCACGACCTACGGATTAGAGGCAGAGCACCGTAAGCCCTGTACCCCCGCGGCACGCAACAGAAAATCGATAAATTGTCGCCGTTATTTTTTTCTTTCAATAAATATTACATCCAAGACGGAAATCAAAGGTGCGCTTTGCCCGGATGTCCGCGTGACTCAGGCCCGTAGTCAGGAATGTTTTCAAGCGGGCGTTGAAAGCTTTTGTTGAAGGCCCTTTTCTTTAAAAGCGATTATTCTCAATTTTCATCGGTAAAATACCCGCTCCATCTAATTTCTTGGGAGAATTAAGGGCCCGGCAAGCCTCCACCCCCTCCCCCACTCTACTAGCATGGCTTGTATGCTAAGAACACAAACTGAGGGCAAAGCGACAATGTCACGTTGCACATAAATACAAGGGAAGCACAGTTATGGTCACCTTACCCGTGGCACTCCGCGTGTCCGGTAGCAGCCATGCGCGAAGCGTGACACGAGGCCCGGCCACGTCGACCACCAGTCCGTGCGAGGGAGCCATGGTGCGACACGCTGACATTGGAGCGCCCCGTGGGAAGCCGCGCACCGAGAGGACCAGGACAAACCACAGCGGCCAGCCAAGAAGTGGCATCCAGGTCTCGCTCGTCACGTGGTGTGCGCGAGCAGATCTTCCATCACGTGCAGCCAGCGCTGGTGGCCAGTGAGCGTTGCACATGCCCCTAAATTGGTGTTCCAGACCACGCATTCTCTTTCTGCCAGTACAACACAGCACAAGCAAAATGCCCACTACACACCTTGACCATGACGATGAGGCTGATGGCGATGAAGCTGGTGACGATGATCACGGACAACGACTGGCCTGGCAGTGTATCACGTCTCGATATCCTCTACAATGTATAATATTGTATGAAGGAGAAACAACGAACAACCACTAAAATTACGTGCCCAAACCACGTCTTCGCCAACTTCAGGCTAGATGCGATACCCAAAGCAGTAAAGTACAGAATACAAAACGGAATTCACAACTGGACACGGTGTACCATTTATGACCAATAAAATTAGGGGACCCTTAAGCTTCGCCTTTAAGAGTTGAACGCGATAGCGAAATTCGGCCCCTAGTGCACCCTTCAACCACTAAGTGCATGCTTATTCATATGTTTTGTTACATACACACGCACGCACACAAACACGCACACATGCAGTAGATTGGACCAGCGCGCGCTGTTCTCGCCGAATGGGCTCGTTTTCGTCGTGACACCTGTCGAACAAAATGCGTTAAAGGGTCCCTGGAACTCTTTTTCAAATAACCATGGAATGAATTCACTAGAAGAGCTTATTGCCTCACGAATTCTACGCCGCAAAGCTTTTAAGAATCTTTCCAGTGCGAGTAGAGTTACAAAGGTTTGTCGCATTCTGCAATTGCATTATCTCTTCTCTCGTCCCGACGAAAGCGCTGGAAGCTAAGCAGTGAGGGGTGACAGGGCAAAGAAACTACCACGCCTCGTGACCATGAGCACTTTTTTTTTCTTCGAATGCGCGGCGTTTTCAGTGCGATCGCGCGCGCGCGCGCAATGGATGGATGGATGGATATGGCTGTACCCTTTAGATCGGGCGGTGGCTAGCGCCACCAAGCCGTAATACCTAATCAACCAAAAACTATATTTATTTTTTTTTTCCTTAAAAAGTGAGTTTGAGGATTCGTACTTTGCAGTGAAGAGTTTAATTTTCACTCGTGCCCTGACTTTAGCCACCAATCAGATAACCTCCTTCTAGTTAAGTCTACCCGCTTAAAGTTTATTTTGCCCTCCCGGTCCCTAAACCCCAGTGCTTTGAAAAACTCTGCGCCATCATCCTGAACTATAAGGTGAAGCCCTTTACAGACATTATCAAGTGTTCGGCAGTTTCTTCTTCCTCTCCACACGCACTGCATACTGTGTCTACCCCTTCGTATTTGGCCCGATATGTCTTGGTTCGCAGTACTCCCGTCCTGGCCTCAAATAGTAGAGAACTACCCCGAGTATTATCAAAGATCCTTTCCTTGGCAATTTTCTGCTTAAAAGTTCGATAGATCTCTAGTGCGGACTTCTTAATCATGCCCATTCTCCACATGTCAGTCTCCGTTTCCTTCACTTTCTTCTTAACCGATAGTTCTTTTTGGTTTGGCCACCTGCTGTTTTCTAAGTATTTACCAGTCAACTTCCTGGTTCGCTTCCTCCATTTTGTATCCACATTCTTCATGTACAAGTAGCTGAAAACCTTCCTAGCCCAACGCTCTTCCCCCATTTTTTCTCAATCGCTTCTCAAATTTTATCTTGCTGCTAGCTTCCCTGCCCTCAAATGATGTCCATCCCATATCACCTTGTAATCCCTGATTTGGTGTATTCCCGTGAGCTTCTAAAGCAAGCCTGCCTATTCCACGTTGCTTAATTTCTAATCTTGCTTGAACTTCTGATCTCATGCACAAGACCGCATTGCCGAACGTCAGCCCAGGAACCATGACCCCTTTCCATATTCCTCTCACAACATCATACCTATTGTAATTCCACAGTGCCCTATTTTTCATGACTGCTGCATTCCTGTCACCTTTAGTCGTCACGTATATTTCGTGTTCCCTCAGATACTCGGTCCCAGTGCTTATCCATACGCCCAGACATTTGTATTTATCTGTTATCTCTAGCGTGACCTCCTGTATTCTAAGCTCACTACCTTCGTTGTCATTGAAAATCATGACTGCTGATTTTTCCTTACTGAATCTAAAATCTAACCTATCTCCCTCATTACCGCAGATGTCCATCAATCTCTGCAAATCTTCCTTGTTGTTGGCCATTAGCACTATATCATCTGCGTACATTGATGCTGGTAGTGCCTGATCAATAAGTTTTCCTTGTTTGACTAAAGAGAGGCTGAAGCCCAGTCCACTTCCCTCTAATTTTGCCTCTAATCCTTGTAGGTGCATCATGAATAATAAGGGTGACAGGGGGCACCCCTGCCTAAGCCCCCGTTTTACCTCTGCAGGCTTGGGGCTTGGATACCTGTTTTTCCCACTTTATAACTACCTTGTTACCTTTATAGATACCCTTTGAAAGATTAGTGACTATATGTTCCACGCCTAGTGTGTCCAGTATTCCCCACAATTCCTCTTGAACCACGCTATCGTACGCTCCCTTGATATCCAAAAATGCTAGCCACAAGGGCCTGTGTTCCTTTTCTGCTATTTCTATGCACTGCGTCAGTGAGAACAGATTGTCTTCCAACCTCCTGTGTTTCCGAAACCCATTCTGCAGTTCCCCCAGCACCCTCTCATCCTCTATCCACGCCTGCAGTCTTTCCTTTATAATCTGCATCGCCAGTCTGTAGACCACTGATGTCACTGTTTTAGGACGGTAGTTGTTTATGTCAGCTTTGTCCCCCTTTGCTTTATAGATCATGCTCATCCTGCTAAGTTTCCATCCATCTGGAACTTCACCATCGATTATTATTGTGCTCACTGCCTTTCTCAAAGCCTGCTTAGACTTCGGACCTAATGTCTTTATCAGCCTAATTGGAATGCCATCTGGGCCTGTTGATGTACTACTAGGAACCCTTTCCTCAGCCATTTCCCACTCTTGTTGTGAAAATGGAGCCATTGCACCACTTGATTCGTCCTTGTCTATTGTGGTGCATAAAGTACTTCTTTGTTGAAATTTTTCTGTCACCCTTGTTCTTATATATTCGATAGCTTCGTCCCCTTCTAGCCTAGCACCTTGCGCTGTAGTTATAAAACTCTGCTCTAGGCTCGTCTCATTTCTTAGGGAGTTTAGATGGTTCCGAAATTTCGCAGCTGCCTTTCTATCTTTTTTATGTACTTCTGCCAGCCACTGAGCTCCCTTCTTCCTAATCTTTTCATTGATCAGAAGGGATGCATCTCTTCTACAGCTTAGAAAGGTTGCCCATTTTCTTTCAACATCATCTGTCGGTTCACCCCGCTGCTTAGCATGTCTGTGTTCCCTAGAGGCTTCCTGACGTTTTGCTATGGCTCTCTTAACTTCCTCATCCCACCAACTTTTGGGTTTGTGTCTTCTTTTCCGGGGTGACTTGTCACGCATCTTAGCAAGCTCTAGCTCAAAGAGTCTAATTAGATTCGTGTATGTCCACACTGTCTTATTATCCTCCGTGATTACTTTCTCAATTTGTTTAGTGGCTATTTCAATTTGCCTTTCTGGATAAAAATTTTCCTGTAGTTGCTCATCTTGTCTCCTTTCCACTTTCACTGCTCTTCCAAAACTTAGCTTGATACGTTTGTGATCGCTACCCAGACTTCTGGAGCCACCTTCATCTATGTGCATTCCCCTGAGCTTATCATACATCCTATGTGACATCAGTGCATAATCTATATCGTCGACTGGAGCCTTCCTACCTCCCATGTTATTTGCCCTTCACACTTCTCGGTACTGTTGCAAATGATCAAATCAAGCCTTTCAAGCGCGCCCGTGGACAAGTAGCGGCCTCCCGCGGCTATCTTGGTAACTTGATTTTTCGGTCACAGACGCACAGACGATTTTTTGCTCACAACCAACGAGGCCGACGCCGGCGGCTGGTTTTCTGCGACACGAGCTCTCTAACGCTGCCACGTTAAAAAACGTTCTATATGAATGCACATGACTTTTACTCATTTACATGCGTAAGTTGTTAATGTCACGATGTGATTTACCGTAACGCCGAACAATACCACTGCTTCGCCCACTCATCATTATTCACTTAGTGCATACGCCGTGACTTTTTCCATTTATTTCTATATTTGTTCCTGGTTTTTTTCTATTCTTTAGTCTCTTTCTATTTCTGGCTTGCCTCCTTCTGGTTTTCTATTTTTATAGATCGTTTTGCTTTGTATTACACCAAGCGACGACAACACCATACGACAGCCCAGGCCCATAAAGTGTTCCGCGCTCAAAAGATACACCTCTGCAGCTAATCGGTGTGGAAGCACCTCACTCTAAAAAAAAATATCGAGTAAAAAGGGTGTCTTTTTGTCTCACAACGATAATCGTCATCAGGCTTGCGTGCGCTTCCTTTCTTGAAAACTCGGCGCTGGCCGCTTTCCTATCGAGAATGCAATGTGACCCTGATAATGGGCATGTCGATCGTGACCGGAATGTACCGGGCGCGGGGCGATAGCGCAAGGATGGAACGCAATATAGATGACAATTATTGTTGTGGGACAAAAAGACACCCTTTTTACTCGCTCTTTTTTTAAGTGCTGTTGCATAGAGCGCGATTTCACTCTAAAAAAAAGAGCGAGTAAAAAGGGTGTCTTTTTGTTCCACAACAATAATCGTCATCTATATTGCGTTCCATCCTTGCATTATCGCCCCGCGCCCGGTACATTCCGGTCACGATCGACATGCCCATTATCAGGGTCACATTGCATTCTCGATAGGAAAGCGGCCAGCGCCGAGTTTTCAAGAAAGGAAGCGCACGCAAGCCTGATGACGATTATTGTTGTGGGACAAAAAGACACCCTTTTTACTCGATATTTTTTTAGTGTGTTCCTGCACTTTAGCTTCTTCGTCTAATGCAACAAGGCTGTTTTGTTTTGTGCAGTAGGTATGGTCTGCATCTGTTTACGTGTTTGGAATATTGCGCGGCTTATATGTACGATATACATCACACCACTTGCCTGACACGACAAGCTACCTTAACCTATATATTATGCTAACAGTGAATATCACGACACTAAGAATGGGACACGCAGGTAGGTGCGCACTGGCAGTCTTACCAATCTTCCGAGTGATGCAGTGGCTATCCGTCGACGATCCGCCCAGACAGCTTTGTTTGTTTGTTTGTTTGTTTGTTTGTTTGTTTGTTTGTTTGTTTGTTTGTTTGTTTGTTTGTTTGTTTGTTTGTTTGTTTGTAGCCTGGAATCCATGGCACATACCCACTCTGGGGGATGGGCCAAAACAACATACAGTATCCTATGGACAATAATTGCATTATTGCTTACAAAAAAAAGAAAAGGATGCAGAAGTAAGACAGTATCTTTCGTTATCGCGCCGATAGAACTTGGGTCACCGGTGACCCATAAGCGCCGCGCGAAAATTTAAAAATATTGGCACTGGATGGATGGATGGATGAATATGGCTGTAACCTTTAGATTGGGCGGTGGCTAGCGCCACCAAGCCGTAATACTTAATGAACCCAAAACTATATTTATTTATTTTTCCTTAAAAAGTGAGTTTGAGGATTCATACTTTGCAGTGAAGAGTTTAATTTTCACTCGTGTCTTGACTTTAGCCACCAATCAGATAACCTCCTCCCAGTTAAGTCTACTTGCTTAAAGTCTATTTTGCCCTCCCGGTCCATAAACCCCAGTGCTTTGAAAAACTCTGCGCCATCATCCTGAACTATAGGGTGAAGCTCTTTACAGAACATTATTAAGTGTTCGGCAGTTTCTTCTTCCTCTCCACACGCACTGCATACTGTGTCTACCCCTTCGTATTTGGCCCGATATGTCTTGGTTCGCAGTACTCCCGTCCTGGCCTCAAACAGTAGAGAACTACCCCGAGTATTATCATAGATCCTTTCCTTGGCAATTTCCTGCTTAAAAGTTCGACAGATCTCTAGTGCGGACTTCTTAATCATGCCCATTTTCCACATGTCAGTCTCCGTTTCCTTCACTTTCTTCTTAACCGATAGTTCTTTTTTGGTTTGGCCACCTGCTGTTTTCTAAGTATTTACCAGTCAACTTCCTGGTTCGCTTCCTCCATTTTGTATCGACATTCTTCAAGCCACGGAGGAAGGAAGAAGAAAAGGTCCTTCCTCCGTGCTTCAAGCGCTCCTATGGACTAGCTGCGCCATCCAGCGCATTTTCTAAGCACCAATCTTCCATTTTCTGTGTAGTTTGTTTTTTTTCCGCGCAGCGGCGATTTTTATCGCCGGTTCAAAGTGCACAGTTCGCTTGTTTTGTTTACGAAGATGGCTGACGATCCGGCCGCCGGACCCTCGCGTGAACGAGGTCTTTCTGGCAATTCTGTCGCATCTGCAATTGATTATTCTGCTGTTTCTAGCAGCAGTCACTCTGAGGATAATATCGGATCGTCGGATTTTAGTTCTGACGATGGAGATTCGCAGAACCAGCCCGGATCGTCGTCAGCTGTTCGGTGATAAGTTTAGTTTTTTAGCACTTCTCAGCTTACAGATATTTTAGGCCGCGTGAGATGTCGTAAGGATGTTGGCAATATTATATCTCGTATTTACAGTGTCTCTACAGTATATGGTGGAGATCTGCTGCCATCAGGCCAGCAGAGAGTGGCGTTTAGCCCAAGAAGAGAACCAGGCCTTGACCTCGGAATGGTGCTGCGCAGTGAAGCGAAGCGGCTCACAAAAGCGATCGACGTTTTTTTTTTTTTTGATGTTTTTCACAGCGGAGGTAGTAAATAGGATTTGTGTGAACACAAATAAATATGCGTGGACGCAAATCCTGAAGAAGCAGTCCTATGCCGAGGCTGATGGTTCGTGGAAAGAAGTGACGGCCGCGGAGATGATGAAATTCATTGGCCTGCTGATCTATATGGGTATTGTCGAGCTGCCACGGCTACATCTCCACTGGAGCAGAGGCTCCTTGTTTCCGGGTTTCATTCCTCCCAAAATAATGTCGGGAACGCGTTTTTTTTTTTTTTTTTGCTCTTCTGGGTATGATCCATGTCTCGGACCCTGACGAAGAAAGCGGACGAAAGTTGGATAAAATTTCTTGGCTGCTTGAGCATATGAATGAGCATTCAACGAAATTTTTCCAGCCACGGAAAAGCCTTTCGGTGGATGGAAGGATGGTAAACTCGAAAGCACGATCGGGAATTCGCCAATATATCAAGGACAAAGTTGTGAAGTGGGGGTATAAGTTGTGGGTGCTTGCTGACCCTCAGACAGGCTACACCATACAATTTTATGTGTACACGGGCAAGCGAGAGAAAGCAAGTGCCAATGGCTTAGCTTTTGACGTCGTTACAAAGCTGTGCGAGCCATATCTGGACCAGGGCTACCATATCTATATGGACAATTTTTACACATCCACAGCTCTTCCTGAATTTGCTGAAAAGGTGTACGCTGGCTTGCGGCACAACAAGGAAGGATCGCCGTGGATTTCCGCAACAGATGAAAGACAGCAGCTAGGAGAAGAAGGCTGAAAGAGGAAAGTTCGTTAGTTGAGAGAAAGTGGCGTTTTGTACCTGCAGTGGAAGGATCGGCGAGTAGTGAACATGATGAGCACCATCCATACAGCCAACAACCATGTGATTGCAAAGCGTCGGGTGAATTAGAAAAAGATGGGAAGTGGCAGGAAATATCTGTGCAAAAGCCAAAGCTCGTTGGTGAATACAACGCTGATATGCTTGGCGTCGACCAGTCCGACCAAATGATTGCGTCGTGTAACGTGCTCAACAAATGCGTCCGATGGTGGAAAACTCTGTTTTTCCACTCAGTTGACATTGCTTGTGTCAACAGCTATGTCTTTTTTCAAGCTCACCGCCAGCAGCATGCCGGAGCATCTGAGCTGCTAAGACCATCAAACTTTGACCAGCTGGCTTTCCGAATGGAGCTCGCCCAGCAACTTCTCGATCTTGAGGAGAGGCCACAGGTTCCCACACCTCCTCAAACCAGGTCCACCCAGCACAAGCCATATAGATTGGAGAAGCGGAGAAGATGCAAGGAGTGCTATGAGGACAACAAACTAGACCATAAAACAAATGTCATCCGGACAACCTGCAATGTTTGCTTGTGCTTCACTACAGCCAGAAACTGTTTTGCCCAGTACCACGCCAACCTTAGGAATTGAATTTTTTCACAACTTAGAGCTTTAAGATAGGTTCTAGAGCTTGTGGCTACTATTAGACATTGTAATGTAAAGCTATAGTTGTTGATTACACATTTACAACTTTTTTTTTATGGTAAAGGCATACCTTACGCTGTTTTGGTGCCGTGTTCAGAGTTATGTTTTGTGTTTGAGATTTTTTTCCGAGTTCCTATTCAGCACAATTTTTTTAAATGCCCATGGTTCAACAGCTCATTTATCTATTTATTTAGTAACATTCATTGCATTGTTCTGTTTGAAAAATTTGTAGAGGGAAAAAATATAATTGTGGCACTAGATGGAACAAGGCAGTTTCCACTAGGCAGAAAAAAAAATTTAACTCATATGATTTATGAGCTAGGCAGCTCAAACTTTCTTCTTTTATAAACCATTGTTTTGAAAACATTTTGTACATTTCAGATTATTTTTCTTTTTTTCTGATTTTGTGTTATAAGCAACGAATTAGAAATGTTCTATGCAATTTTCAATAAATCTTGTTTTTAAAGAATATTACTACTTGTTGCCCCCAAATATTTTTTTAAGTAATATCATTAGAAAGTGCGTTTATTTAGCTTTCTATTGGTATTGCCACAGGCATGGAACGAGGTTTAGCCATGCCAATGCGAGTATGTGCCATGGTGTGAAAGAAGAAGAGGACGGTTGGTGTGTGCTCGTGCTCTAACGTTCGGTTCGGCTCGACGTCCAGTGCTGCTCCTGTGAACAGGCGTTGTGGTCGTTCTGTGATCACGTGACATTTTCTGGTGGAGGTGCTGGGTAGTGTTGTATGCACTGCAATCAGCAGCAAGGTCCCGACACTAGCCGCGACTTGGAAGAACCAGCTGACCTACGGCGTAGCAGGCGACAGCTAGGCCTACCTCCTGAATTCAGACCATTTCCTCAACTCGGCAGTACTATGGCTAGTGCGGGAACGCAAACCCAAGAAACATCAACGCTGCCTCTTCCATGGTTCTTCAACGTTCCGCGTACTCCAAAGCCGTTCCACGGGGACCCTTATGAGGACGTCGACGACTGGCTCGACGACTACAACCGTTGCGGCAGCGTCAACGAGTGGAACGAGCAGCGAAAGCTTCGGTACGTCTACTTTTATCTCGAAGACTCTGCGCGCACTTGGTTCGAAAACCATGAAGCCACTATGACAACCTGGCCAGAGTTTTGCAACCAGTTGCGAAATACTTTCCGAAGCTCTGACCGAAAGGAGCAAGCGGAACGGCTCCTCAATTCCCGAAACCAGCGTCCGAACGAGAGTGTTGCTATGTTCGTTGAGGACATGACGCGGCTGTTCAGGCGAGCCGACTCTTCAATGACGGAAGAAAAGAAGGTGCGCCTCCTAATGCGGGGAGTGAAGGAGCAGCTGTTCGCGGGACTAGTGCGGAACCCTCCCGGCACTGTAGAGGATTTCCTTCGCGAAGCCACGACAATGGAGAGAATGCTAAGGCAGCGTTCGTACCAGTATGAACGTCCTGGCAGTCTTTCGTCAGTGTCGTCGGCCCTACAAACACCTGACGTCACGACTGCAAAAGACCTGACGGAGCTCGTGCGCAGTATTGTGCGCGAGGAGCTGCAAAAGCTGCACGTGGTGTCTTCTCCGCCCCATGTTGCTGCTTTAACGGATGTCGTTCGCGAAGAGGTCCGGCAGCTGGTGCACCCCATGACGACTCTGCGTGCAGCCGAAGTCCAACCCATGACGGCCCCGCGTCCAGCCGAAGCTCCGCTATTAACGTACGCGGAAGCACTGCGTACTCCTGCACCGGCTGTTGGCTATCCGTCCCGTCCGTCCACCCTGCAGACGGCACCGTCGTTCTACTCGGGACCACCGCAGTACGGCAACCCACCCCTTACACGGAAATCCAGTGTATGGCGTGCTCCCGACAACCGGCCTCTATGTTATCACTGTGGTGAACCAGGTCACATCTACCGTGAGTGCGCCTACAGGCACATGGGTCTTCCCGGCTTTCGTCCGGATGCTCGTCGACCCAGAGATGGTGAGCGGCCCCGTGCTATCGCCGAATACTTGGCAAGCCAACGACCCTCAACCCTTCCGCGTCGCCAATCCCGCTCACCATCTCCACGGCGTTCCACGTCACCTGGTCAACAATCAACCTTTGCGGACGTCCTTGCAGGAAGATCACCTAGATCCACAAGCCCGCGCCGGGGAAACTAAGAACAGCGACCTCTGGGGGTGAGGCCGCTGTTGATCGACCGTTACAAGACCCTCCCCCGATTTCCCTGCCGACATCCGACGACATTCTTTCACCGACGTGTGCCATCGACGACAAACAGGTCTCTGCTCGTATCTCTGTTCTTGTCGACAACCACCCGCTGACCGCTCTGGTAGATACGGGTGCCGATTATTCTGTTATAAGCGCTGACCTCGCTGCACAGCTAAGAAAGGTAACGACACCTTGGGGACATGGAACCAACCTCCGGACTGCGGGAGGTCACTTATTGACACCGCTAGGAATGTGCACTGCCCGCCTCCGAATTCGTGAGTCGACGTACATTGTTTCCTTCGTTGTGTTGCGCAAATGCTCCCAAAACCTGATTCTCGGAATGGATTTTCCCCGCGAGCATGGAGCCATTATTAACCTTCGCGACCTGCTCATAACGTTAGCTAACGACCATACAGCCCCACGAAAAGATGCAGTTGCGCCGACCACAACACTTCGAATTGCTGACGACACCATCGCACTGCCGCCGCGAGCCAGTATGTTGGTAACGGTTGAGAGCGACTGCGACAACAAGAGTAGTGGCATCGCGGAAACTAACCTCTCGGTGCTCTTGGCTCGGCAGATTTGTGTCGCGCGTGCTATCGTCAAACTGAAGCATCGGAGGACTCAGCTTCTGATCACGAATTTCGGCGGCCAGTACCAACACTTGGCAAAGCGAACAGCAATCGCGAACTTTGAAGCCATCGATGACGCAGAATGTTCCACTATTGCTCCGATTGCCACTGCTGCCGAAGGTAACACTGATATAGCCAGTACGGTTGACGTGAATTGCCAGCTATCCTGTGCGCAGCAACAGCAGATACGCATGATTTTACGTACGTATAGTGATTGCTTTGCGTCCACCTCCAAAATCAAGCAGACCCCAACCGTGAAGCACCGCATTATAACGGACCCTACCGAACGGCCTGTACGACAGCACGCCTACCGCGTGTCGCAAAAAGAACAAGAGGCAATACGTTTTCAAGTGAAACAGATGCTCGACGACGACGTCATCCAACCCTCGAACAGTCCATGGGCGTCACCCGTCGTACTTGTTAAAAAGAAAGACGGCACTCTTCGATTTTGCGTCGATTACCGGAAGCTCAACAAAGTGACGAAGAGAGACGTCTACCCTCTCCCACGCATAGATGACTCACTGGATCGACTTCGACATGCCCGATATTTTTCCTCAATGGATTTACGCAGCGGCTACTGGCAGATCGAGGTCGATGAACGTGACAGGGAAAAAACAGCATTCATAACTCCCGATGGCCTCTACGAATTCAAAGTGTTACCATTTGGATTGTGCTCTGCACCGGCAACGTTCCAAAGGATGATGGACACCGTCCTGTCCGGTCTGAAGTGGGAATCCTGCCTCGTGTATTTAGACGACGTCGTTGTTTTTTCCAAAACATTTGAGCAACATTTACAACGACTTCAGTCCGTCTTCGTCGCTATTCGATCCGCAGGCCTATCTCTAAAACCGGAGAAGTGTCATTTCGGCTACGAAGAACTAAAGTTCCTCGGCCACCTTATCAGTCACGATGGCATTAGACCAGACCCAGAAAAGACCATGGCTGTTGCTGCATTTCCTCCACCTTCGAACAAACGGGATTTGCGCCGGTTTTTGGGTCTCTGCGCCTACTACAGGCGCTTTTTCCAGAGCTTTGCCAACATCGCTGAACCCCTTACCCGTTTAACGAAGGAGGATACTCCTTTTGTGTGGGGTCCAGAGCAGAGAGCCGCTTTTTCCCAGCTTCAGCAGTGCCTTCAGAGTGAACCCTTACTAGGGCACTTTGATGAAGATGCCACCACCGAAGTTCACACTGACGCAAGCAACATCGGTCTTGGTGCAGTACTCGTCCAGTGGCAAGACGGCGCTGAACGTCCCATCGCTTATGCTAGCCGCATTTTGTCATCTGCGGAAACTAACTACTCGACCACGGAGAAGGAATGTCTTGCTGTTATTTGGGCGATAACAAAGTTCCGACCGTATCTGTATGGCCGTCCATTCAGAGTAGTTACGGACCATCATGCCCTCTGTTGGCTGGCCAATCTCAAGGACCCCTCAGGGCGCCTCGCGAGGTGGAGCTTACGCCTTCAAGAATTTGAGGTTACAGTCGTCTACAAGTCGGGCCGCAGGCACACTGATGCTGATTGCCTTTCGCGCGCACCCCTCGCGACGACATCGAAGGACGATGATACCGATAGCCATTTTCTTTGTGCAGTCAGTGAATCTGACTTGGCCCAACAACAGTGGAATGATTCAGAGATCCAACAACTTATCAAATACCTTCAAGGTCGCAGCTCGAGTCCACCATCGGCATTTGCACGTTCAGGGTCATTTTGTCTCCGCAACGACATCGTCTACAAAAAGAACTTCGAACCTTATGCGACTGAGTACCTCCTCGTCGTTCCACCAGGGCTACGTGCTGACATTTTATCTGCCTGCCACGACGAGCCTTCCTCCGGCCACCTAGGATTCGCACGTACCCTTGCCCGGATTCGGACTCGCTACTACTGGCCAAAGCTCACCCAGGATGTCAAGCATTACGTTAAAACATGCAATCATTGCCAGCGCCGTAAAGCCCCACCTGTGCGCCCTGCTGGTTTATTACAGCCTGTTGCACCCCCGTCACAACCGTTTGAACGAATCGACATGGACTTGCTTGGGCCCTTCCCGAAGTCACATGATGGCAACCGCTGGATCGTAGTCGCTACTGACTATTTAACGAGGTACTGCGAAACGAAAGCCCTACAACGAGGCACCGCCAATGAGGTTGCGTATTTTTTTATCAACAACATCGTCCTCCGCCATGGAGCGCCAACAGTTCTTATCACTGACCGTGGAACAGCCTTTACAGCCCAATTGATGCAAGACGTCACGAGACTTAGTGGAACAGCTCATCGCAAAACAACCGCATACCATCCACAAACCAACGGTCTGACGGAGAGATTAAACAAGACGCTCGCTGACATGCTATCTATGTACGTCGACCGTAATCACAAGAACTGGGATGCAATTTTGCCATATGTAACGTTCGCTTACAACACTGCGGTTCAAGAGACTACGGGTTTCACTCCATTCCGGTTGCTTCACGGCCGAGAAGCAATTACGATGCTTGATGCCATGCTGTTGCCTGACACGACCGATATTACTACTGATGCGAACGACTTTATCCGGCTCGCCGACGCGGCCCGCCAGCTTGCACTCAAGCGGATCCGAAAACAACAACGAATCGACTCGCAGAGGTACAACTCCCGTCATCGCCATGTCATTTACCAACCCGGTGATCTAGCCTGGCTGTGGATCCCCGTTCGCAAAAAGGGCCACTCGGAAAAGTTACTTCACCGCTACTTCGGTCCTTATAGAGTACTACGGCGCCTCACAGATGTCAACTACGAAATTCTGCTTGAAGACACAGCTCAGCGATCTCGATGTTCCCAGCAGGCCGACATTGTTCATGTGTCACGGATGAAGCCACACTACCCCCGAGCCACCTGACACTGCTTCATCACGCGTCTTTGTGCGTGTACGAGACTACCTTAACTTTTAATCGGCATTGGTCATCGGGGTAGTACTTTTTTTTTCGAAGGGGGGGGTAATGCCACAGGCATGGAACGAGGTTTAGCCATGCCAATGCGAGTATGTGCCATGGTGTGAAAGAAGAAGAGGACGGTTGGTGTGTGCTCGTGCTCTAACGTTCGGTTCGGCTCGACGTCCAGTGCTGCTCCTGTGAACAGGCGTTGTGGTCGTTCTGTGATCACGTGACAGTATATAGCATGGCACGTTAAAAACTTTGGTGCGAATGAATGATTGCTTATCACATTGGCGGCAACGAGCATACTTTCATGCCAGAAAACAAAAAGTAATTATAATTTTAACTTGATGTTGAAAGTTGGTAAAAAGTGACCACTAGTGACACCCAAGAGCGAATGTGGTCAATTTTGATAATCTATTGGTAGGAGGAGGAATTCTCGCAGGAAGATTTAGTTTGCTTAAAAACAAACACATAACTTGAAATTGTATTTTGTGCCCTTGAGGCTGCTTTAGGTTGCACCAGAGTCTAATTTCTGCTTTTTTTTTTTTGCTCACTTGCTCTAATAGCCGCCCGGTGGCGCTGCTGGCGGTGTGTTCACTTTAGATTCTTTAGGTTAGACTTTAGATTCAGTAAGGAAAAATCAGCAGTCATGATTTTCAATGACAACGAAGGTAGTGAGCTTAGAATACAGGAGGTCACGCTAGAGATAACAGATAAATACAAATATCTGGGCGTATAGATAAGCAATGGGACCGAGTATCTGAGGGAACACGAAATATACGTGACGACTAAAGGTAACAGGAATGCAGCAGTCATGAAAAATAGGGCACTGTGGAATTACAATAGGTATGATGTTGTGAGAGGAATATGGAAAGGGGTCATGGTTCCTGGGATGACGTTCGGCAATGTGGTCTTGTGCATGAAATCAGAAGTTCAAGCAAGATTAGAAATTAAGCAACGTGGAATAGGCAGGCTAGCTTTAGCAGCTCACGGGAATACACCAAATCAGGGAGTACAAGGTGATATGAGATGGACATCATTTGAAGGCAGGGAAGCTAGCAGCAAGATAAAATTTGAGAAGCGATTGAGAGAAATGGGGGAAGAGCGTTGGGCTAGGAAGGTTTTCAGCTACTTGTACATGAAGAATGTGGATACAAAATGGAGGAAGCGAACCAGGAAGTTGACTGGTAAATACTTAGAAAACAGCAGGTGGCCAAACCAAAAAGAACTATCGGTTAAGAAGGAAGTGAAGGAAACGGAAGCTGACATGTGGAGAATGGGCATGATTAAGAAGTCCGCACTAGAGATCTATCGAACTTTTAAGCAGGAAATTGCCAAGAAAAGGATCTATGATAATACTCGGGGTAGTTGTCTACTGTTTGAGGCCAGGACGGGAGTACTGCGAACCAAGACATATCGGGCCAAATACGAAGGGGTAGACACAGTATGCAGTGCGTGTGGAGAGAAAGAAGAAACTGCCGAACACTTGATAATGTTCTGTAAAGGGCTTCACCCTATAGTTCAGGATGATGGCGCAGAGTTTTTCGAAGCACTGGGGTTTAGGGACCGGGAGGGCAAAATAAACTTTAAGCGGGTAGACTTAACTAGAAGGAGGTTATCTGATTGGTGGCTAAAGTCAAGACACGAGTGAAAATTAAACTCTTCGCTGCAAAGTATGAATCCTCAAACTCAATTTTTAAGGAAAAAAATATAGTTTTTGGTTCATTAGGTATTACGGCTTGGTGGCGCTAGCGACCGCCCGATCTAAAGGGTACAGCCATATCCATCCATCCATCCATCCGCTTGCCTGCATGACTGACTGACTGACTGAAGTGAACTTGATTTTATCCTGTGAAGACAAGTCCCCCTAGGAGGGCTCGTCCGCGGGCCGCGTCCTCGACGGGACAGGGAGGTGGAATTCGACGGCCAGGTCGTGGGCTCTCTGGACCGCCCGAAGTTGATCTTCCTCTTTCGGACTTGTGAGGAGAGCGGTCCACTGTTCCTCCGTGGCTGGAGACCCTGCAGCTGCGCGCAGCATGGGGAATTTCCACAGCATATGTTGCAAATTGCATCTCGGGAGCCCACATCGAAGGCAGCCCGGCTTTATTTCACTAATAAAGCGTGATCAAGAGATAGGTGAAGAATAAGCACCTGTTTGTAACAGGCGTAAAGTGAGAATTCGTGGTCTCGTTAGATGAGGGTGAGGCAGAGGAAACTTTCTGCGCTCAAGGTGGTATTGCTGACAAATTTCGTTGTACATTAGGAGCGGGTCCCGCGGCCATGGCTCGCCCTTGGGCCTTGGGCCGCCCTCTCTCCTGGCGCCTGGGAGTGAGCTAGCTCGTTGGCGTTAGGGATGAGGGGGTGAGCATCTTGGTCCACGTGGCCGGGGAACCAGATCATGTGTTTAGTATCGGCCCACGTTGCACGCGTGAGCACGCGGACGGCCTTTACAAACAGAGCCGGCGCGAAAGGCCCTAGCTGCGGCTTTGGAGTCTGTGTAGATTATTGCGCGATCCATGGTCGCCAAAGCTAATGCTATAGCTACCTGTTCCACGTGATCTGCATTCGCGTTTCCATGACAGCAACTTCAATTTTGAAAAAAATATATTGATGGCGAAATCATCAATATCAGTGACATTGATGATAAAATTGAGCTAAACAGCAGAATTTGTATGTGTAAGCCTGCATTATGTCAGTTGTTTCTGATCTGATTTGCTACCGTTTAGATTTTAAATAAAAAAGCAACACACAAGTAAGATGGACAGCGCCACAAAACACATGGAAAAAGCACAGGTAAACAGAGCAAACACTTTCTCCCCTCCTCCATCAAGTGAACGAATTGGTCGAAGCGCAAACCTTTAGATATTTTCGCTCGACCACCATAAAAATAATAGTGCGTATGTGCTACGTTACGCTCTCGAATTTTAATCGGGCAAGGAGGAGGAATAAATGAGGAAGGACAGGGAGGTTAGCCAGTTCCTAATTAGGGGTGTGCGCCGACTGGTCGGCGCGCCGCCGCCGATAGTTTTCGCCGCGCCGCCGCCGCCGACGCGAACTGATCGGCGCGCCGCCGCCGCCGATGTTTTTCATCGGCGCAATCGGCGCGCCATTTATGCGCCAGTACTGACTTTTCCCAGATTTGTCTTCTTTTTCATCGTGATTTATAGCTTAGTTTCACATTTTATGTAGCCAGTAAAAACCAGGCTTCTTAGTTATCTTCATCCAGCTTCAGAGACCGAGAGTACCACTATGAACAGCGGAACGAGTTCGGCGCCCGCTGCATGAAATGACATATTGAACAAATTGACAAAAAATAAATGTAACAGTTACAGTAAAGCATAGACACTGCCATCTTAGGCTTAGAAGCAATTTATCTGTTTTTTGTGTCGTAATTAGCTATGATTATGGTGATACGACGTTGAATGTAATGGCCCAGCGTTTTGATGCGTGCGAGTTCGCCATAGCACAATTCGAATATTCATACGGATAAAAAACGGCATCATTATCAGTCCAAGATGGCAGCCTATAATTGTGCCCGAAACAGGGCGTACATAAAGAAGAAATGAAGTGGTAGCAGTGCAGCACGAATGCAGCGCGTTAGATGAAGGGAGGAGGAGGAATAAATGAGGAAGGACATGGAGGTTAGGCGTTAGATGAAGAACTACACAAAACCCCGAAGGATGAAATCGAAAGGGAGAAGTTTAATGGAGAATAAAAGCGTCGAGGCATAATACATGCTCGAACCTACTCAGGGTATATCAGCACCTGTCCGCGGTGTTAAAGTTGATAATTTTCGAGGATGACCACTTATACGCAGCGTCTGAACATGCTGCAAAAAATATTCACCATCTGTTTTATTTTTTAACTTGTCTGTTTGTACCGGCCTTTTAAGACATTGGATACCCGGGATGAAGATGCCAAGGCAGTAAGATGGCAAGAGAAAGAAAGGAAGGCTGCGGGATTAACCATATCTTGGCATCCGGTTCGCTGCCTAGCACTGAGGGTTGAGAAATAGGGGCAAGAAAGGGCGTGTGGAGAGACAGAAAATAAAACGCATGTGCACTCAGGAGTAAGATGGCAAACTTAACAGAGTATTTATTACATTCTGTACAGACAGGGCGAGAGGTCTCTTGCGAATGAGCTGGGTGGCTCACTATAAAGTGTACGTTTTGACTTAATCAGCGAATGGGTCCAGAATGCGCTGTTGAATCACGAGACACACACGCCATTTCTGACGGTGCCGCTCATACTCGCTCAAGTCAAGGTCTTTGATAGGGGCGTGGCCACCACACTGCACCTGTGACACCAAGAAACCATTGTGGTCGTCTCGTCGAACGTCTTATGGTGTCGGAATGCCACCTTACTTCCCGGCTAAGATGGACAGTACACGGCGGACAGCAGGCTGGCAGCCCTTCGGTGACTTGTTTGATGAACAAAGAACACGGCCCTCCCCCGTCGGCCCAGGCGCCGCGCGTAACAACGGCTATCCAGTGGTGAGAAGAGGCGTAATAAGCTTGTCTGAGACCACCAGTTTTAAAAAGAACAAAACAAAATTTTAAAAAACTTGCCAGTAGACAATTTACAAAAGACGGCTGGATTCATCAAAAATGCAGAGACCGACATTTGAGCGACATGTCATATATGACATAGTTCAGCAAACTGGTTTTCATCACGTAACTTGAACGGACCTACTGGCACTGGGAAAGGTTAAGAATGATTGTCGCTGAAAGATGTACTTCTGTTGCGAAGGTAATGCTCAGAGTCAACCAAATAAAACTCAACATTATATTCAAGTCTTGATAAAAAAATAAGTCAAGTTAGAAAGCTCCTCAGGTGGCCAAATAATAAATTACTTCACCATACTTTATGAAGAAGTAATTTGCAAATAAATAACGCAACCACTGTTTAAATGACATTCAATGACGTGACCGCAATCAACGGTGTGTCGTCGCTATAAAACGGGAAAGTTATATGTGGACACGATCGGGCGAATGCGGCGGAGAACGAATATGTCACGTAATAAAAGCGATGTGATGTTGCACATTTTCATCTTTACAACTCCGTGCCCTTTTGCTTGCTCGTGATGTGCTCAAAGGAGCTAGCCAAGTCTTAGGTAGAAGTCAAGCAGAGTAGGCGGGGCTGATAAGAGCAACGTTTATGTTCACTATTTACACACTAAAGGTAGCATCATGGAAGCTTGATGAGAGCTTCTGAGAGCTGGTTCATAGCGTCTCGGTGCTCGCATTTTAAGCTGTGGTCTTCCTAAAATTCCCTGCAGGAAAAAACAATAGACAGTTTGCAATAATCTGCAAGGCAGCTTTTCTGTAAGGTTAGTTTTCCAACCATAAACTCTCGTTTACAGACGGCTTTTCTCGCTCATTTTGTTTTTGCCATTCACCTTTTTGAGATCTTGTGCTCGCGTGGCTTTGCTGGAATTCGGAGAGGTGACATTTTGTTGTACTCGCGTGCTCACGTGCACTCGCTGGAATTCGAAAAGGTAAAGGCACAATGAGGAAGAAAAGCAGTCTGTGAACGAGAGTTTTTGGTTAAAAAATAAACCTTTAGGAAAGCCGCCTTGCATATCACTGTAAACGGACAGACTGCATGTCCATTCAGTCAAGGGCAGTCCAAAGAAATTGCCGTCTTCATCTCCGTCCCCCAAATGGTGGGGGTAGTGGTTAGAAGAAGGCGCCTAATTTCTGCAGCCCAGCAGGGAGCACGGCGCAGCGAATAAAAATAAAAAAAAACGAGAAGGAGAAAGAGAGAGAAAGTCAAACACTGCCTTCTTTTCTACCCAGGAAATAGAAAGGATGCACGTTCAGTTCGTCACACGGCGAGAGAGAAACACAACGTAGGTCATAATGCAATAATACGCACAACACAGCACAGTGCAATAACGTTGCATCGCACGTGCAGAATAGGGCCTGCAGCGCTAGGCAGGCTAGGGCCTTGGGGAGTGGAAGACTTGAAAGCACCACAGAGTGTGAGAAACATACCTGACGATGAATCCCAACCTCTCGGCTAATTATTCAGCGCGTCTCGTGGCACGTCGAACAAATCAAGCTGCCTCGATTTCCGACAGCTCTTCCTAGGCCGTCAGTCAGCCAGGCGTGTCCAAAGAGTTTTTGACGAGGGGAGCCAACAGCCCTGAAGAATTCGAAGTATGACTTTCGTGTTGTCGCCTCTTTTGGCGCACCTCGAGAGCGTAGACCCGGAACAAATCAGGGTAGGTGAGGTGACTTTCCGCGAACCTTACCTGCTTTCCAAACCAGTTACTGCATGCAAGCTTCCCCTGAATGGATGAATGTGTGGTTGAAGAAAAAGAAAAAGACACTATCTTTCCTTGCTAGACCAGGGCTCAGTCCCTTGAAGGGAAAAGGGAGAGTGGAGAAAATAGTTTAGAAGTAGGTAGGAGGAGAAGGTTTGGAAGAACGTGATGGTCATGGCTGCTAGAGCAGAAAGAGAATAGGGGCCGTCTGCAGGGCACTCCGAGTCTTACAACTTGGAAATGTGGAGTTGCAACAATGTACTCAGATACCTATAGTCATTCCCACGAGAGAAAAAAAATCTGGATCCCCTTTCTTGGGCTAGAATACAAAAAACTAGCTAAACGAGAAAACTAAAATAAGTAAAGAAATAACCGATAATCTAACCACCAATTGTCACCACAGCTGCGGAAGGAAAGAAGCAAAAACGTAATCCGCGACCTCGGCACCAGCAGCTACACAGAGGCATTTGTTCGTAGAACACTGTGTATAAGAAAAGACACGGGAAACACGACACCAATGGCGCGGCAACGACGCCACGTGTCGACCAAACTTGAGCTCACGGAACAGGGAACGAAGCACAATGGCAGAACACTGCGAGACCACTCGCAACATATTTGCGTCATGCATACCAGTCCCGACGGCACGGTGTACAGCTGGTTGGGTTGTATTGTAGTCTTTCTGAATTCCTTGAAGTGCACAAAGAGCGCGAAAGGTTGGGTACAAGGAACATGAACATAGAAAACGACTTTGCCATCAAGCCTTTTGCAGTGTGTACTGGACGAACGTAGCGACGGGTGACGAACGACAGGAATTCAGTTCTTATGCGCTTCAGAAATGACTATGAATGGAAAAGTTTTTGAATGGGAATGAAAAAAAAAATCATCAAAAACATGGGTGTTGCTATGTCCGTGCAACAGAACTGCAAGCCTGTTGGAAAAAGATGGCAGCAATATCTCATAAAGAGACTGGAGAATTAAAAGCCTCTCTGATTGCCGAGAAGTAACAGAATTCTTCAATCACGTTACAGCTTGAATAAATTGATTTCCACGAGTGATGAAGGATCACGTATGGCATCAACGGTGCGTTTCTGCCTCCTTCCTTTTTGAAATATGGCCGCGACAATTTTCATGGTAACCTAAATTACGCAGCCGCTGTTTAATTGGTAGCAAATGACATGACAAAACCCATGATCTGTGTCATCGCTACATTTTAACAAAACTTGAAATCCTGCCAGATGGCGCATTGCTATCGGGAAATTTCGAGCGCTAACTAATGCCTCCACGCGACGTTCACAAGCACCCGTCCTGTCTCACTCATTCTTGTTAGCGCCTTGTTTGGCGCTCACAACTTTCCAGATCGCCACATCTATTCAAAAAGAAATTGAAGTGGCATCTCAGGGCACAAGCAGTTCAATGAAATAGAGAGAGAGAACAGGCGCTCGATTGCTCGCGAATCGTGCTGCTTTCTCGTCTTTGAAGCCACATTAATAATGAATCCGGAGCTTAGCTCTTATTCTCCGTTGATTAGGTACATAATCATAGATCAAGCTCAGTGTGGATTTCGATGTCATGTATGAAAGGTGACCTGGAGTGGCACATGTGTCACAACATGCTGCAAAACCCAATTTCATGCCTTCGTACCGTCATGCTCGTTTAATACGAACGTTTGCAGATTGGACTACAGAAACAACATGAAAAGGCCGAGAAATATTTCATTCTTCCGTTCGTTAGTAATGTACTTCGTTATGCGTTTTTCTATTCTCTGGGAGCATATCACGAGAGTTGTGTAGCATGAATGAACATAAATTGCTGTTTCTATTTCACCACAGTCGTTGAACGGTGTACTCTATAAACGCATCATCTACAATAAACTTCGTGCCAGCACAATGCATAAAATGCTCAATTACATTGCCCCCCCCCCAAAAAAAAACGCGGATTTCACCGAAAGATACTCGTAAACCTCATTAGATATTCAAACGTCAAATTTAGAAATAGCACTGCCATGAGCGAGATTAACTCCATGGCCAAATTTCACTGCAAAAAGCGCTTGAATAACTGCACCTTGCAGGTATGCAATATACATTGCATGAGGTTTTAGAAGTGTGGTGACATTATTAGTTAAGGTTACATTGTTTTAGCGTTGAATTAGCTTTTTAGGCACGTTTACTGTGCTTTTAGAGTTAATATTTCACCTCATCGGTAATTTAGTGACGTCATTTCATTTCCACATATTTAAAGGAGAATTATGAATAGTTGATATCCAAGCATTTTTTTAAAGATATGTGAATGGTGTTTATCAAAGGACCAACCCTAGAACGAGTGCCGGGGAGGAGAGGGGGGGATATGAACAGTTTATAATTTGAAAAATAAAATTTTCGGCTTTACAAGCCAGAACGTCAATACGACACCAAGGCACGCCTTAGTGGGAGGTTTTAAATATTCGAAACCATAGGTCGGCAAAATAAATAGAGCCTATACATAGACTCTCTCAGCTAATAGGCTTTTATCTTAGGACTCAATATAGGGCCCAGCCTATAGCTGAAATTTCAGTGACATATAGGCCACCAAAAATATTTTTCTCTCGAAAGAATTTTCGCGATAGACTGATTTCAATGGAGTAAATCAGCCCGACTTTTTTTTTTTTTTTCGAATACACCTGAGATAGTCGACAAAACGTTTAGGACGTTTGGCGGGGAACGACCGATCAAACTTTACGTGGATACCTACCACTTTTCGTCTCCACTGTCTCTTTCTAAGTTCATGTTCTTCCTTTCTTGACATTCAACTTCACAGTATTTTAACAAATCCGCATCATATTGGTTCTATAGAAGAAAATAGCTTGTGGTATACGCATCTTAAACAAAACTTGGCCGTGCACTTACGCCCCATCTCACTGTTTTGTATAAATCATTTCACCGTTCTCATTTCACTTACGGTATTGCCGCGTGGTTGCGACGTCAAAGAAGATGGTACGTAGGTTGCTCAAGACGACACTTTTTATTGAGTGAACATGTGCATAGGAAAGTGCAAAGTGCTCGAAATTCGCGCTTTACACAGATAGCGGTAATCAGAGCATTGGTCGTTGGTAATATGATCTGCGCGAAGGTACGTCACCATTTATACACGTAGCATCCATATCGTAGGTGTCTCAAGCTTATCAGAAAATTCTAAAATAATCTAGAGTGTTCGCAGACAGCCAAGCGTCCTTTGCGCAAGGCAACTGATTAAGGTGGCGGTTCTACTGTCGCCATATTGCGAGTAGTTCTGGAAAAAATACCAGACGGCGCCACCAAGTCAGGACTGGAAAGCCAACATTTCGGAGGTGAACTGCCACACGTGTGCCGGCGCGCCACACTGCATGACGAGGGGGTGCAAATCGCGCTGACACGGTTCGAAGGAATGAGGCACTGAGCAGGGGCTTTTTTTTTCTCCCCTTCACCGACACCTCCATCTCTCTCCATGCTCACTAGCCCCTGACCCCTGCGGTCGCTGCTTTTCAAAAGATCCCTCATGTAGGCTGCGTAGCCTGCTTGGCCAGCTGCTCTACGTTCCATACAGTGCCGGAATGCGGGGTTGAGTGAAAAACTCTATCGCGGAGGTCACAACAATGTATACAATGGAGATCAAAACTTGGACTATGAGTATTCATGCGAGGTTCAACGGAACAGTTCGTTCTACAAATAATTGGGGTTGCTGGAGCATGATGCGGTTCGGTGGGACAGGAGAAGGCAAATTATATTTGACTATGTATACTTCCTTCCCAGTATGACCTAAGCTTCCAAATTTTCAAAAAAACAAAACAAAAAAACGGGTAGTTAGGCAAATCGCGTGCTAAGAAGTGCGGCCGCTGTGACTCACGGTGCCCAACACGTGCCGACTGCATAATCATTAGTTTTCCCCACTATACGTAGCGTAATTTATTTCATTAGAATTGAAACTTCAGCAGGCTAGTATGAATTCATGTTTTGGTTGATGCAGCGTTTATTTATCACTTTGCCGTACGCAAACCATCGGACTAGTCGACAAACTATGTTTATGACGAAAATGAAGCAATTACCTCTTGTGTGTCATATGAGCGAGACTCGCACATGCGTGGCCTGAATGGTCCAGGTGCGTTATTCCCTTGTCCAAGGAACGACTTCTCTATTCGCGTACGCTATTTCAACATCATTTTTTTTTCCTGTAAAGGTCGTGGCAATAACATGAAGAGTGATCGTTTCGCCCAAATCAGTTATTGACTGCAAGCTCGTAGATTCGAGGCCGTTGCCTCAAGCTCTATAAACATCTCATGATAAAAACTGGGGCGGATTCACACAAACCTCCCAGGAGTGCAACAAGGGAGGGGAAGACTTACGGTACAGTGCATCTCCCATGCATCTTTCTACACAGCCGCTGCTTGTATTACTTCTATGTCGTACCCATTTCGAGTTCGTAAAGCGCATGCAAGGCAAAAACATGAGTACACAAATACAATAGTTGCAAAGGAGTTGAAGAAAAGGTCTTGTCGCACTGGATAAGGCTTTTGGATGCATGATTGGTCAATTCAAATAACTGTGTCGGCTAACATATCTTCAAGCAACGAGTCTTAGTGTTGTGTATATGCTATGAAATGAAGGGCTGTCATGCAGTAAGCAAGATTGAGTCGATACACGTTGTTGTGACAATTTATTTAGTACGAAACGAGCGTCGGCAGCACTTGGTTACAGCCACGAAGACACCTGAACATCACACACACAAAAAAGCCCGCAGAACTACAACGCATACATTCAGAGAAATGTGAAATCGCACAAAGCAAAAGTACATATAATGACGATTTTCGGATGCGAACTTGTGACAGCAGAGAATGAAGGTGTATGTTTTATTATTATTTTGCGTTATCCTATATCACACACGAACTTTTTACAAAAGTTTATTGGCGCTTCTGTGGTCATGTCTCTCGGTCATTGCTGCTGCAGAACGCACGTGAATGGCTGATGACACACCCGACACAAAGAAGTGAATTGCTACCTCATAGCTTGTTCGAGAAAGAGTCTTTGCTATCGTCAAATCTGAGCCTGCATCTGCCATTCGATATATACAAGGTCGTTCTCCTAATGTGCAGTTCTTTAGAGCGAAGCTCTTACGCACATACTGCTGCGTTGAGCGGCGGCGCCTGTTGGCGTCGTCGGCGTAACCAGTAGAGCGAACAAGGACGAAAGAGAGCGAACGCGGAGTCTTCTGATGTCACTCGCCACTGGCCTCTAACCTCGCCTTCTTCCTCCGTCACGCTCGCTGCCCCCCCCCCCCCCCCCGGTAGCAGCTCGCGCGCGTGCAGGGCTGGCACGTGCACTGCGGCTGGCTTCGCTTGTCGTAACGGGGCTCTCGGCATTTCGCTTGGTTCGCGGCGCCTGCAATGCACAAAGTGGTATGCGTAACGCTCGAGCACTGGCAATTTGCGTGGAAATATGTAAATAGCTACAACTGCAGATGGCCGAAACTACAGACGCACTTGGCGTTGCCCCAACACGAAAGTGCGTTCAAAATCACCATTAGATAGCATCGTCACAATTGGTGAATTTCTTGACAGTGCACGCGCCCAGCAGTCCTACGACTCAAGGCTGTGGAAAATGTCCGAGTCGCCACTCTGCTTTGCCTCCTTGTTCTTCATCAAAGCTCGTTTAGACTGCTGGTGTGATTCAATTGCTTTCACATTCCACTGTGGTCTGCGTATGGGCATGCTGCGCGTAGTACGGGGATCTACAATTTCAGGTAACATGCAGTCTCTGTAAAATCTGATTAGTTGTGGAAGCATTCTGAATTTCCAAAAGTCATTATCTCTTTCGATCCGCTGTACGTGGATGCCCTTCGACGTGCAGACGACGAAGTGGCAGAAACTTCTTTTAGTGATATGCAGCTGGCCTTGCACTTGGTAGAAATAGTTATGAGAGCAGCTCAATTTGGGTGGTTCGTGTACTTGGCTCCTTTGATTGTACTTTTTAGCTGCCTCGGATGGCTCCATGTCCTTCGAAAAGAATGGGCACTTCACCTCCACGATACCGTCGCTCGCAATTAATCCGTCTGGCGACGCCGCCAAGAATCCGTACTCTGGGTAAACAAATAATCCGCAAGGTTGCACAGCAGTTTCCATTTCTTGCTCGTATAACCGGAGTGCAACACGCTCCTGTTGTCTTCCATGCTCAAGAGCGGCACTGGTGAAATTTTTTTTATAGAGCAGGGTCTTCACGAGCGTGTCACACGGTGTCCACTCCCTCCTTCGGCATACTGCATAGAAATTCGACGCCGTTAGGCGCATGTTTCTTTCAAAATGCTTTGTAGGATTATCAGCCTGTCCTCGAGTAGCCTTCTCAATTTCCATCTGCTGTTTCTCATTCACCTGCAGGCTTGCTAAAATAGCCCGTTCTTTCTCGGCATATTGCTCTGGTGGCATGTCTGGCTGCTGGCAATTCGGACCATAATGAATCATTGAGTAGTTCACCATAGACTCCTTGCGCTTATGCTGCTGGTGGCCATTTTCTTCAAACAGTTTTCTTCTGAGAGACTCTTTGTTTGCTTTCTGAGCCGTCTTCTTGCTTGCGTAGCGCTTCAAGACGGCTGCGGGCCTCTTGCAGGTTACAGTTTTGGATGTGGTGCAGTGCCACTGTGGCCCCAGCTGAAAGCTGAGCCCAGCTCCATAACAGCGGTGTTCATAAGAGCCCTTTTGACATCTGTTGATCTGTTTACCACCAGATAATTTGGCTACCAGTGTCATGACTGCCTCGGCAAGATTACTTGTATCATCTGTCACAAGACGGTCAGCTTTTTCGGCAATTATATTGGCAGCGGTAACTATTTTCATTTGTAGCACCTTAGGCATGCTATCATAAATGTTGTCACCTTTGGTGCCATCACAGAAGTAGTCTTTGCATCTGTCGTGGCAACCAAAAACATGTTTTGTCCATTTATGAGTTCACCCGCAAGCTGGCGCGTAAGGTCGGCTTTCTGGGCATGCTGCTTTTGTGCAGTACCCTGTACATCTCTATAAGAATGTTTGCGTAGTGCTTTATGGCCTTCCGTGCACCATTCTTTAACCGCTTAATCCTAGGGCCACTCAGGAAAGCTGAACCGCCCTTTGTTTCTTTGGCTATGCCATAGAGCCGAGTGGTGTAACATTTCACAACATGGTTTGCACATTCCCTCTTTTTTACAAAGCGCCCGTACTCCACTTTTGTGAGTATCTGATGTAAAACGTACGAATCCCCGTCCCCTATGAATGTCCGGTATTCCGCACCATGCATTTCCACGCTTCTCTGAAAGCCTTCAACGATAATATCCGACTCCATTGCCCCTGAGCTTTGGTTCCAATTCTTGTAGCACACATGGTCTTTCTTGCCCTTTCCCGTCCTAGAATAGTGCTCACAGGTACTGTACAGCTTGTTTCGTACTCCTATGTAGAGGAGCTTCTTCTTGCGTTCTGCTATAATCACAGCGACACCAGAGTTGGCGGAATACCGGTGTCCATGACTGCGGTGTGACCACCCACCATCGACAATCACTGTAATATAGGGGGTTATGCCATCCTCACAGAAAGCCCCAGCTTCTTCCGCGAGTTTTTTTTCTTCTTTTCCGGCTTTTATCATTTGGTCAAGAAGGGCGGTTTTCCAGCACTGCAACAAAACAAAAATTACAGCAGATTACAACGTCGAAATTGTTTTCACAATAGCGATGCCGCACTTTGTAATTGCGTCAATGTGTGAGTGAGCTCCTAGACAGGACGATTACTGGCTCACTTGTAATCCTCACATCTCACGATCAATCGTTTCATTGTATACGACGAAATGTTGCAGAGAAATTCTCATCGTGCCGTACTCCCGTTCAAAACGCTTGCCATGCACGTGCCACTGTCGCTTCACGTGAATTTTACTAAAAATAAAGCGCTGTACATCCTCCATCGTCTTCAGAAAGAGAAAATAAATATTTATCAGCTTATTTACCTTTCCCAGGGACTCCTCCCGGTGTAGAAAAGCCCCTTTGCTCATAGCAGGAATTTCCATGACTGCCATTGCTTCCTTGAACTGCGAGTGGCCCGATCCGATACTCATGAATGCCCAAACAGCAGCATCATTGACTTCTATGTTTGCTTTGTCAGTGAGGGACGTTGGTTCTGTGACGGGGTCAGTCGTCAACTTTCTGATTTCCTGACATTCACTGCAGGTAAAAGTGAGCTCCGACCAGAGCCCCACTCTCCGTTCTTTCACGAGTGCAAAACGTCCAGTCAGCTTAGGACAGCTGTGGTCGTCGAGACTACGAACAGCGTTCACGAAATGGGCCAGCGACACAACTCGTCTTCCGGTGATGATCGGCTCCTCTGGCTGAGTTGTGACGCTTGTCTCCAGACTCAGGCCCGGCAGCGACTCCTCGACGATGCCGAAATTGTCCCAGTATTCAGACGTTGCGTCATCCTCTCTGGCAAAACCACTGTCGTCCAAGCATGGCGTACAGGCGGCGCTTTGGCGTTGCTCTCTGTTGCTCTCCGGCGAATTCGCCTTCCTGAAAATTTTACAGGAAAGTACATCATGTGGTTAGTGAGCTAGCACCAGATGCACAGGGATCGTAGCAACTACACTTCCAAAGCTGGCATGAATAATAAGCTGGTGTGGTGAGGGACCGATGCAAAACTCAAAATAAAAGGGCGAGTCCTTTTCTCAGTCGGGATAATTACTGAAAAGAATTTCTTCCGACAGTCGTCTACTATGGGTTGCTTGAATGTCGATAAAAGGCAAGATAGATGATACAGGTGTTTGGGCTGCCTTCCTTGAACCTAATCAATCAATCAATCAATCAATATATCAATATATAAATTAAATAGTTTTGTTTCCAAAAAAGCATATTTACGGTAGAAAAGGGTGGCCGGGATAAAATATGAACCATTACGGATTGACAAGTGCGTCATAGCGTTTTGAGAGGATGGTTGGGCGGATAGGGCATGTGACACGCTGTGTGCGCGCGTGTCCATGCGCTGTGGGATAAGCGCTCATGTGTACAGAATCATTTGATTGGGTGCATCTCGCATCTTTTTTTTTTACTTTGAGCACAGTCTAGCTTTTATAGAACACTTTCTCAGTTACAGTGCTCAGCTCTCAAGCACGCCGCGTGCTTGCGAAAAAAGCAGCATCAGACAAAAATGCCGGGCTTTGCCACCACTGCTCAATGTTCCGCCCGCAAATATGCTGTTCGATCGGACAAGTGCAGGTCAGAAAGATAGACGGAGCACAAGGTCACGACAAATAAAAGGCGCCCAAGCAGATAAACACGCAAGCAGGAGCGTTGTGACGTACACACAGCGTGCTGTAAGGTCCTGATTCGCCCAGACCTCTCGTCACAGCGCTAAGAAGCACCTACCCTTAGCCTTTTGATACACGGCAGCGACATTTCAGATACACAAAGAAACAAGGTTTTTTATAGACACCACACGTCCGCAGATCTTAGCACTTTCTTCTCACGGGCGCGCATTATCTAGGAGTGACTGCGTGTCCAGCGTCCTGTACACGCACCTATAGGCGCTGCAGCGACAAAGTACGGGATATAGCATTGGACAGTTTTGTTCACCTGAAGCCGTAAAACAGAAGTTCTAACGAATTTGTCTTTGTACATATATAGCCGCCAAAACTAACATGCCAACATAAAATAGAGTAAAGTATAGCAGTGTAGCTGGCAACGTAAAGCTGATGATAGAAAGAATGTCACCCACAACGTGACAATTTGCTTTCTGCTTCCTTCCTTCCTTTACGGAGCTCACATTGCGTCTGGGGTACAAAACGAGCTCGCCACCGTATCAAGAATAGGCTTCTATAATGTTTTTTTTTTCTTTTTGCTGCTGTAGCTGCGCGCTTTTATTATCAAAAGAAACCACAGTAATCAAAATGGTCTTACCTTGAATGGTGTGAAAATGCAGCTGCTGCCTGTGCTCGACAGGAGGCGATGGTGGCTCTCTTCCTCTTCCGTGAAGCTCTATCCTTATGATTTGTCATGACTCATGTGAAGCCCGGCAAGGCACTCGTGCTGCAGATACTCCCACACGCACTCGCAGCGCACGCTAAGCAAACTCTAAAGAAGCCCTCTACGCGAGCAGTGGACACCAGAGGATGCGGCAGAACCCCGCCGCGGTGGTCTAGTGGCTAAGGTACTCGGCTGCTGACCCGCAGGGCGTGGGTTCGAATCCCGGCTGCGGCGGCTGCATTTCCGATGGAGGCGGAAATGTTGTAGGCCCGTGTGCTCAGATTTGAGTGCACGTTAAAGAACCCCAGGTGGTCTAAATTTCCGGAGCCCTCCACTACGGCGTCTCTCATAATCATATAGTGGTTTTGGGACGTTAAACCCCACATATCAGAGGATGCGGCAGAAATGCATTCTATCTCTAGTGTCTCACGCTACTACAGCACTGTCGCCTTCCGTGCTGAGCACGCATTTTTGTGTCCGTCCTCATCCTAACTCAGTCCGCCTCCCCCCTCGTCATGCTGCCTCGCACCTTCAGGCTAGACTAGTGGCTGTTATTCCACATCTCCTGCCCTCGTGCGAGGCCATCTAGACTATTCAGGTGTTAGTGGTGTCGCCTTGGGCACCCCTTCTTCCCATGGAAGCACCTGGTAAAACGCGTTCCTCGCTCACTATTGACGGGGGACTAGCTGGAGGAGAAAGGCGCGTCGCGTTCGCACATTGTTCACTGATAGGCGCGTGGCTAATTTACTTATACGTACGTGGCTTTGGAAGTCTTCCTAGTTAGGAAGCACATGGCGGCAGACACCGGCTGTGTGTGAGAGAGGGTCGGGAGAGGAGGCAGTTGGCGTTACTTAGATAAAAGAGAAAAATTTAGCGGACTTTGGTCCCGAGAAGCTCTTGCTTTCTGTCCTCGCAGCTGTCTTGTAGTGTGCGAGAAGTGCACACAAGGCCAACACGACGAGTGGTCGGCGTTCCTTTGTCGTGAAAAGTACTCTGGGTCGACTTACCCCTCGAAATCCAGACCTGCTTGGCGCATTTGTGCGATACAACTATCTAGCGCATTACCCCCGTTTACATGGTCGTGATTCGCCAGTTGTCGCATTCGTATAAACGCTGTGCGTGCCGTGCCGGCTTACGGCAAACTGTCGACGCCCGGCTATACGCAAACGTGCTTTCTTATCGAGGAAAGACGAACTGGACCCCACTCCCAACAACCGTGGAGACGGCGTGCCAGCCTCTTGTTGAATGAAATTAGTTAGTCGCACCAGCTGGCAGCCGACTGACTGGCAGTTGCCTCGAGCTGTCAGGCTGTAATCTTCGGGATCTTCGGGAGCTGCACAAGCTAGAGGCTTCTCAGCTTTTGAAGTACAGCTATCGCCTTTCGTCAAAGGCGCTAAATCCTAGCAACTTCGAAAGGCAAAATGTTAAGCTAGTACTACAAATATTCAATGCTTTTGTAGCTGAGGCACTGGATCACCACTGGAACTTTCATGCGTTATGGCATGCCAAAGAAACTGCCAATTTCATCAGGATAGTTCTCCGCTGGTGGAAGATTGTAAACGTTAAAACACCTCACAAAGGCCATCACCACAGAGATGTTTATGAAGAGCCAGTTTCGTGCCTGAATGGTGACCCTAAGCTGGAATTTCTCGATGCGTTTGTCACTTGGTTGGATGTGTGGGAATCCTACAAACACGACAACGGCGTTCTCACGCGAGAAACTCAATCTGCTCTAAGGCATTCCGCCTATGCAATACTTGAATTCACCAAGTACTGCCTTGTCGAGCTTCGTTATAAATATGTCCTGCTCGGCAAGCTGCAGACAGACGGCCTCGAAAACCGATTTGGCCAGTACAGGCAAATGGCTGGTGGTCATTACCACATCAGCATTAGGCAGCTGTACGAGAGTGAAGGCAGGATTCGCCTACAAAATACTCTTCCTATAATGAGCAGTGACGATTTCATTGATGAGGCTATTCCATCGGCAACAGCCACAAATCAACAGGACTTCAGAGTTACTGTCAAACCTGAAGACCTTGACAGCTTAAGCACACGCGTCGCTGTTTTTGCTTATGTTGGAGGCTTTTGCACTAACTCTGTGGTAAAAACGTTGAAGTGCAACTACTGTCAAGAGAACCTTGTTGCTGACAGTTGCGATGCTGAGTGCGATGGTGATGCTAATTCTTTAATAGCAAGTCTCAATCGAGGTGGCTTGAAATTTCCGAACGCGTGTGTTGTGACAGTAGTGATGCACACTGAAGTTGTTGTTGCAAAGTTGCTGCAGAATGAAAAAAATGCCGGGTGCTTTCTGCAGGCACGAAATCACAGATGCATTGTTCAACAGCTTGTGAAGGAGAGCTTGCCAGCATTTGAGGAACTGGTGACTTGTGCGAATGGGCACGAACCAGATTTGGTGATAAATATGTTGATAAAATGTGCGACAAATGTTCTGCTAAATAATTATTGCAAAGAGAGGAATGACGCAGCCGCTGTTGCTAAAGCCGATGCCAAAGCTGTCGCAAAAGCACGGAAATTGAAAAATGTTGCTCCAAAATAAAGTGCTCATGTATCATTTGTAATTTTCATTAGTATGTTCATTTATTTGTGTTTTTGATCA
Source organism: Rhipicephalus microplus (assembly GCF_013339725.1). Taxonomy (NCBI): domain Eukaryota; kingdom Metazoa; phylum Arthropoda; class Arachnida; order Ixodida; family Ixodidae; genus Rhipicephalus; species Rhipicephalus microplus. The sequence continues at coordinate 92,551,182 of NC_051168.1, read as the reverse complement.
TTGCTTCGTGCCCTTGTTTCGTGTGTACATGTTGAATAAACTAACTCTTACTACAGGAAGTTTGCACGTTTGACAAGTTTCTTATAATTAACAATACCCTTTGAAGACATTGAGACGCGAGAGAAAACAATATTGCTGAGATACAACTCGTTCACTGCGAGAGGAGTGCCAGAAGCGGCGCGCTCCCGCGGGACCGGTCGGACGGCGAGTGATGACGTAGCCGACGTCATGTCACGTGAGGCGCAGGCCTGAAGAATTTTAGGAGGTGTTGCTTGGGCACCCCTTCTTGGTACCTGGTAAAACGCGTTCCTCGCTCACTATTGACGGGGGACTAGCTGGAGGGGAAAGGCGCGTCGCGTTCGCACAATGTTCACTGATAGGCGCGTGGCTAATTTACTTATACGTACGTGGCTTTGGAAGTCTTCCTAGTTAGGAAGCACATGGTGGCAGCCACCGGCTGTGTGTGAGAGAGGGTCGGGAGAGGAGGCAGTTGTCGTTACTTAGGTAAAAGAGAAAAATTTAGTGGACTTTAGTCCCGAGAAGCTCTTGCTTTCTGTTCTCGCAGATGTCTTGTAGTGTGCGAGAAGTGCACACAAGGCCAACACGACGAGTGGTCGGCGTTCCTTTGTCGTGAAAAGTACTCTGGGTCGACTCACCCCTCGAAATCCAGACCTGCCTGGCGCATTTGTGGGATACGTCTTTCTAGCGCATTACCCCCGTTTACATGGTCGTGATGCGCCAGTTGTCGTGCCGGCTTACGGCAAACTGTCGACGCCCGGCTATACGCAAACGTGCTTTCTTATCGAGGAAAGAGGAACTGGACCCCACTCCCAACAACCGTGGAGACGGCGTGCCGGCCTCTTGTTGAATGAAGTTAGTCGCCCCAGCTGGCAGCCAACTGACTGGCAGTTGCTTCGAGCTGTCAGGCTGTAATCAATTTTACACGAATGCCAGAGTAGCCCATCGACTTTGCAAGCGCGTTTCGGAAAGGTGATGCGACGCCGTTTGCAGGACCTCTCGTCTTCTGTACGCCGCAGCTACCATGTGGTGTCTGATTACAGCGAGCGAGTATCAGATTTCAGCGACTTGTAGCTGGGCGAGTTGGTTTATGTAAAAGAACTAAAAAAAATAACTCATTAGCTTAGTCGTGCCTCGAGCACGGGAAACAGAAATTCGCACAATTTTCTGCGTCATCAACCACTATATAAATAGGTACATATTAGCGCGAGCAAAATAACAATGACTTGAGAAAGGAGTGGCAGGAGGCAGGAATATCTCAGCTCCCGACATTTCTGCTTCGTCCCACTTCTTTCTCGAACGTACGTTTTTTGTTTTCTTGAGCTAATATTAATAAATTCCTTATAGCGAAAGAGGGACGCACGAAGTTCGCACAACGGGGGGCCACCATTCCCCTCATCGTGATTTACGGCCCGTGAATCGACCGGCACTCGCAAAACTGCCCATTTCCTACGCATTAGTGCAATGCGCCTTCCATTGCTTACATGAATGCGAAGCGCATGTTTCGCACTCATGTAAACGTGTTTTATGCACACCGATGTCACCACACTTTCTTATAAACTTATCCCTTTCAGAAACGTTTCTGTTCTTTTCGAGCTACTAGGCGTAAGTCCAAGATCGGCTATTTCTACTCGTCAGCCTTATGACTCACGCTAACGAGTCAAGGAGCTGCTATCTTGACGCATTGACAGTTCTCCGCACAGCAGACTTCCTAATGACGAATTGTCAGCAGGTGCCGCATGTCCTTGACATTTTTCTCTATTCTTTTTCTCCCCTTCCCCCTCCCCGTGTAGGGTATCATATAAGCCTTTCCTTTGCCTTTCTCTCTCTCTCTCTCCTTCAGGCGAAAGCGTCGGCAGGGTGCCTTGTCGCATGGTGTTGTACACTGGCACCGAAGAAAACCTACAAGTTTTCAGTGCATAGGAAATGTAGATGGGCTTCACCACTGCCGCTCCCCCACCAGACCTGCTCAGTGGGAGCATAGTCAAAAGTTATCCGCCTTTCTGCCTCCCTGAAGGACCTCACTTGTCGCGGGTGCTTCAAAGCAGAAAAAAAACAAGAGCCCTGGTGCCTCATTGCTGTCCCCGCACCGAAGTACTTTCTTACACCACGCCGTGCATTCAGCAAATTTCATGCCACTTCGCTTCGTTGTTACTGGCTGAAAAATCTGCAAGATTTTCAGGCAGTAGCATGATTTTAGCCAGTTTATGCAGTGAGCAACGGAATAAATATTGCTCGGTTTTGTGGTTTATTGAAACCGATGACGGATATTCACAGCTGACTTCGAGAGGAGAGATTGCAAGCGCCCGCGTCCCCTTAGAGCGAGTTTGCAGTGATTATGAGGAACGCCGTCATGGGGTACTCCAGAACATTGGTGTTCGCGCATTTCGGCGCTATGGAAATGTGCGCTTGTCGTATATAAAGGCGGAAAGCGAACACGCGTCCTCAACTCCTGCCGCACCGTAGTTTTCCCCAAAGTAAATAAATGAAATAAACACGCAGAAAGTACAAAACAGACTTCATCTCATTCCTGTAGGTGTGCCTCGTTTCGTGTTTGTGCTGTTTGTTGTGATGGGTTCATACGAACAAGCGCAGCACGTCTGAAGCTCCGTATATTTCACGGTAAAAAAAAAAAAGATATTCACAAATACCTTACTCACGCACGTCTGCTCAGTTCGCTCGTATCGCTCGTTTGTCGTTCGTTTTTCTGCTTTCTTCTGACTGTCGTCGCACAGCCCTCGCTTTTCGCTTTAGTCCGTGGGGGGTGAGGAGGGCGACAAAGACGTGCACACATAAAAGAGGGACTTTCCATGAATTCGGCCTTTCTTTTCCCGTGAAGACGCTCACCCCACCCTCTCGGAGGATACTGCCGACCTGTTTTCACGCTCTCCCGCGGTACCGCGCAGCCTTATGAGACTCTGAGGGGAGGAAGGCTTACAGATGACGGTGCATGGTTTGAAGTTAGAAAAGACATTTCCTCCTGAGGCAAAATGTTTTTGCACGCCGCATTCAGGGAGACAGGGAACCTTCAAATTCAGCGCTTTCCTTATTTTTGTTTAGGTGGCGCTAGAGGAAGATTTTCGTTGTAGTGATAGGAATAATGTAGATTTCTCAATATTCCTGCAGCTGTTGTGTGCGATTCGTGTGCATAAGTATACCAGGAGACCGTAACTGTTATAGTTTAGGCTATGCATGCTTAGATTTCATTGCTATTTCAAGATAACAACGACTTTGTTGATGTTTACGGCACGATAAATTAAGACAATTCGCGAGCTTTGTTTCGCATTTCTGCTTACTTTATTGAAAAACGCTACGTTGAGGAAATAGATCAGGGGTTTTAGTTTATCTACGTGCAAATTCAGCAAACGAACTTCAGTAGTTCTCCGCAAAAATGGGCCACGGTAGGTCTATCTAATGAGAATATTGCCCAATTGAGATCAATATAATTAAAAAGTGAGCGGGCGTACATAAATAAAATTGAGCACTCAAACGGAAAATGACATTCTCTATATACACCCAGAAAATGATTTTTCTCTAGCGAATAGGTGCCGGATAGTTCGCATCGACATTTACTAAATTTGGCTCTTTTCAAAAGCTAATCAGCAATACAGTAAAAGTGCTAGAATAATTTGCTACGTTGAGGAAATAGATAAATATGTCTTAAATGTTCTGCGCAAAGAACAGTGCTGTAACTGCAGCAGATTTTTCAGAAAATGGTCACTGCTGACACACAGTCAGACCAAACCATGTAACTAGCGCTTATTCTTGGCTCTCCCTACCCAAATGCTAAAAGCTTACTTATTTTTAATAGATATGTTTAAAATGTACAAAAATTAAGCTTTTCAATGACACATAAACCAACTATATAAGACAAGAAGAACAGCCGCCACGTCAGTTGGAAAAGTGACAAAAACGATGTGCTCGTGCCGCCGGAGTGAGACCGCCGCCCTAATATGTGGTGTTTAACGTTTCAAAACCACCACATGATTATGAGAGATGCTGTAGTGGAGGACTCCAGAAATTTTGACAACCTGGGTTTATTTAACATGCACCCAAATCGCAGCACATAGGCCTACAGCATTTTCGCCTCTATCGAAAATAAAGCAGCCGCAGGTGGGACTTGATCCCGCGACCTGCGGGTCAGCAGCCGAGTACCTTAGCTACTGAACCACTACGGCAGTGCCTTTGCGCAAGACTGTGACATAAAAATACAAGCGAGCGTGGCAGTATAATAATGTTGCGATAAAATTTCAGCAGATGCAACATGTTTCACTGTGGATGCCATTTTCATACAGAACCGTCATCGGGTGGCCACGCGTTGCACGGTGGATTGACGTCTTTGGGTATTTTGAGTAGGCTAAATTTCTACCTAAAACATACGGCGTGACGACAGCACTCACGTTGACTGTAAATATTAACGAAACGAAGTGCACGCTTTGGTGGGATGATATGCATATCATTAAGAAGCTGCTGTGTATTTCTCAAAGGTCGAGATCATCAATGGTCGAGCAACCCTTCTGGATGAAAGGAATATATTCATTTAATGCTTACAGCCAGCCTGTAGACCGCAACAACTAACGGTGTGGGCCGACATCACTCCTGTAAGTCTATTTAGTGATGTATCCGTTACAGTAAAAAGTAACTAAATACCTCACTAGTTACTCAAATAAGAAAAAGGAGAACGTTACACGGCTCCACGTTATATAGATACATAAAAAGGTAACGCATTACCGTTACCGTAACCGAAAAAAACAGAATGAATGTTACCTCTGCCGTAGCTCCGGATTCATCAGTTTTAATCAATGTGTCTTTGCTGCAGAAACACACGATGATAATTTTAAATCTCAAATTTATGTTTCACACATACTAACCCAAGCAGGGATTATACTCAAAATGTTCAATTAACGAGAATTATTTGTACAAATGTACTGAACCTTAGCAATGTCATATAGAAGCTTATTGATGCCTGCACAAGTGATGGCTTCTGACTCTGCAGTGACACAGGATGAAACCATTTTTTTTTTTCATTGGAGCATTATACACAAAGTGAGGTCCAATAATCCACGGTATTCATGAAGAAACTATCACTGAACTCTCAAGAAATTTACAAATATCGGCCTTTTCTTGATCCTTCAGCACCTCCATTAAAGCAAGTCGAAATCGCCACTGTTGGATCTAGCCACCGGATTGGCCCGCCGCGTGCCAGTAGGCAATCACGGAGGCCTACATTGGTGCCTTTTTATTAGAGGGGGGGGGGGGGATCGGGAGATGTCGTGGGGAAAAGGGGGGGACACTTACAAGTTTGTGACACCAGATGTGCCTTGCAGAGACTTAAGCCTAGAAAAATCACGTCTTGCAACACACATCTTGCAATAGAAGCCTTTTTTTAATATGTTGCAGGTTTTATTTTTGTTTATATAAGAAATCAAATCATGCCTAGAAATCAAATATACAAAAGAACAAAGGTTCCCAGCACTCGTAATTGCATTGTTCTATTGTGTCTTTTCCGGAACAAGTCGAGAGTGGCAGTTGCTATTTCGATTTCTCACACATCTTATGGGTATTGAGCACGTGAACACGCTACAAAAAAGCATTGAAAAGTTAAATGTTTTATACATACTTATCAAGCATTCTTATTTGTGACGTTTTTAAGAGAAATTTTAATGGGGCCCACTTGCAAGGGGTGTTCCCCTCCCCTGACCAAACACCAAGGGGTCAAGGAGTCAACGTTCTCTGCAGGCGTGGTCAACGGGCGCCCAGCTCGTGACCAGTATGGGCTGTCTATCTGAGCAAATATTGCATTTGCTCTCATCTGCACATATGACCATCGACAGGTTTTTGTCTTGGGGGGATGCAAACCCTTCTTTCAACTTGCATCACGACTGAGGGAGTAGGTCGTGTTGGTGTCGCTAGAGTGGGTAGCAAGTGCTGGTGGAGCTTGAAGGGTTCAAGTGTCCTTTTTGCACCACCCGCCTCGCCCACGCCCATGTCTACACTTCATTCATTGAACACCGCGCTGAGAACTAGTTGAATAAATGCGCAGATTTGTTTCCTTCCGCATCCTATACCGCTGCATAAAAGATTCTCACATTGCGAAAAGTAGGTATTTTGATTCGTTTGAAGTAAAGTTACATTCAAAGCATGACAGATACTCAAAAAAGCGGTTTCATGCAATCGTAATAAGAAAACTCGAAGCAGACGTGCTTCTTCTTTTGTGCAGCGTACAATGTAAAAGTAAGATCAGATCCGGAAAAAGCGAAATGAGTGACGTGCGTCACTGCTTGCTCATTGTTCAATGAAAAAAGGTTTCATGAAGTATGACGTTGCCAACAACAACAACAACTTAAAACAACACCTTAAATTAAAAAAAAGCAAAGTGCTGCACATTTACCGTAGAACATGGACATAGATTGAAATACGCGTTATTTTTCATGAAAGCGAAATAAAAACTATTCTACAAAACGCTTTGCATTCATCGGGATGTCGACACATCTGTGTAGTGTCATTTATGCTATTTGGATTAAAATTCCTGAATTTCAACTAATTCAGTAACCTGTGGCGGAAGAGCCTTTTGAATTTTCAGTTTCGGTTTCTGCGCCGCCGACGCCGCCGCCGCCGACGAAAATTGGCCGCACGCCGCCGCCGATCAAAAAACCGGCGTGCGCCGACAACGCCGCCGCCGCCGACTCTGTACGACCCCACGCCGCCGCCGGTCAAAATCGCCTCGGCGCACACCTCTATTCCTAATCGGGCAAATTTTTATTTAAGCCACTAGGCTATCTTTACTACGAATGCATGACCTCCGAGATTAAAAATGTGGAAGGTAGCAAGATTGTACTGACCCAACTTCTACGCTCCCGTGCCATAAATGAACCAAAAAAAAGCAACAAGCTTAAACAGTGTTAATTACAAACACAGAAAGCCAATATGCGTGACAAAATTAAGGCAAAGTCACAAAAATATTGGTAGAAGTGGCATTTGTCAGTTTTAGCGACTACGTTTACAAGTCTGGCAACAAGTCGTAATTGTCGCCGCATCAGCTCACGTTATGTTGACGTCTATTTGTTTCATGCTCTCTTTCTGTATCACGGTCCGGCAAGGTTCCATTTGGCGTTGCATAAATCTGTTGCCAGACTTTGGGGTGGTTGTTGCCAGACTGCCGCTAAATTTGGCAGAAAATTTTTTTCCTGTAGTTGTGGCTTCTTTGTAAGAGTTTGGTGCTATCCGCGGAAGCGTAGCGTCCCCCGTCGTAGCGCGCGGTCGACGCGACACGATCAGCTGAGAGAGAAAAAAAAAAGAAAAGTAAGGGGGAAGGGGGGCAGCGCATCCCCTCCTGCGACTCTAATCAGTTTTCCCCGTAATCCCTAATACTGAGACGCGATATCTTAATCGCACAGCTGCGCACACAGCAAGAGAACGCGCCTCGACTTCTGTAATGGGAGGTTAATTCCGTTAATTAAAACGGCCTCTTAATTGCGCAGCAGCGCCGCGCTCGACTTCTGCTAGGCTCGGTTCCTTCCGTTAAATAAAACGGAATTGAAACGGCCTCTTAATTGCACGGCAGCACCGCGCTCGACTTCTGCTAGGCTCGGTTCCTTCCGTTAATTAAAACGGAATTGAAACGGCCTCTTAATTGCACAGCAGCACCACGCTCGACTTCTGCTAGACTCCGCATCGAAGAAGTGCACCGCGGATAGCAACAAACTCTTGCGGAGAAGCCACAACTACAGAACAACATTTTCTGCCATATTTAGCGGCAGTCTGGCAACAACCACCCTTCCAGTCTGGCAACCACTTATGCAACGCCAAATGGAACCTTGCCTCACGGTCCTTCCTCCGTGTTCTGTATACATGTGCTTGTAGACCGAGCGGCGATTACGATCGCATTTGCGTAAATCGCGTGCTTGTTTTTATTCATACTGCCATGTTTGTTGTTCAGGACTATGTTATGCAATTGCCAACGTTTTCTAAATACATTACGCTTGCCTTATGCGATCCCGCGAAGCGTCGCCGTCGACAGCGTGAGGTAGAGATACTGTATATGCTTCCTTTAGCATATACAGTAACTCTAGCGTGAGGTACGTAAACAGTGTTTATACATGTGTGTATATTTTGTCAACGACGCAGTTCATCACTATACCAGTCATTGCATCGTTGTTTGATCGCTTCAGCGGCTCGGAGGTTTCGCTTGACCGCGAATCGCTAGCGTTTTCGCGCGAAAAAGAAAGCGAAGTCGCGAAGTATTCCCGGATGGCGCAAATTTCGAAATGGTTCAGGAATCTCCAATAAGGTGCTTGCAATCAAATTTAAACAAATTTGAACGCGAACAACCTTCACAAAAGACAAATTCTTCGCAGTGTACTTATATTCATGGTTTCGTTTGAAAAATTGAGAAAGTATCGGCTCTGTGTGCGTCTTCCTCCCGACATGCTAAGTTTATTTTGCGCTGTCCACACGCACACACACAAATAAAGCGATAGCCATCTTGCGCAGCTAACCACCCTTACAATAGTGTAATTAGGTTCTTTTTTTTTTCTCAAAAACGCTTGACCTCTATAGTGTTGTTATAGCCATTCTAGTTGAACCAAGCATCAAAACTGACCATTTATTCTTTTCTTGAGCATTTATGCATATGCAGTTGATTACACTGCAGAGTTCACAGCTTTATATTGCCTGACAACATGAAAGAATTTCAAGTGCAGATGTTGTTTATGATTGAGAAAGTTAAAGGATGTTATCAACGTTGCCTGGAACAATCTAGCATCAAACAAAAACATCAACATTATTTATGTCAAGCTCAACTGTGATTTAGTTCAGGTAGATACCGATCTCATTCATACACTGTGTCAACTGCAACTATATTCAACACGCTGCAACAAAGTTTATCGACAAAGTATACCCATTTTTTAATAGGCTGCACAAACTAAGGTCAGCCTATAAACAGCTTCAATGTTATAAAAAAAAATGTTGTAGGCATTTCGTAGATTTATTTTGTATATCTAGGCTAAATAAAGTGGAAAGTAGATATGGCGTTATTGTTGTTTTTGAGCCTGCCAATAAGCTAGGTCAGATTTTGTTCAGCTGTGCAGAGAAAGAATGATAGATGAGAAGCAGACTGACATGTTTTTGTAAAACGCACTGACGAATTCACGAATTGCCATACAGGTGTGGTTCATAAGTTTACTTGTAGTTGCAGCCATTTCTATGTAGTGGGGATGGGCTGCTGTATTAATTGGAGTTTAATAAAATATGAGAGTTCGCTATCCGGAGGCTAACCTTCTAATGTATCTTGACATTGTCAAGAGTAAGTGCATGCAGCAATTCGATGAATGTGCAGTTTTGTACAGGTACAGGAATGAAGAATGCATCTGACTATTGAGGCTTGACATCAATAACAGTTGTAACTCATGCATGAATCAACAGTCTGTTAACCTACACAAAAAGAAATCAAATGCCTTAACAGTTATCATGTACATAGACTCCCATGCGTGCTGCATTGATAGGTCAGCCTATTGCTTGTGCATGCATAGATAAGTTTTTGCGTTTTCTTTCTTTTTTGCCACTGTGCACCTTTGCAGTTGTTAGACAGCGTTAATGCTAGTGTGACATTTTTCTTTCGTTTGTGCTCACATGCCTAGTCAGAATGAATGCTTACCAAGTAGCCTAGCTTTCTCTTATCCTAACCAGTATTTAGCACAACATGGCAGAGAAGCCTTCATGCTACACCATGATGTCGTTTCATTCACAGTACGTAGTCATAGACTTTTATGCGCACCATAATCAGAGCTGAAAATTGCAGTACGTATGCTATTACCGACCTCTGCTGTGTTTTCAGCTTACAACATAATTGGAAGTGGCACTGAGAAGCCGCACTGAATTCACAGCAACTAGTGGAATATGTAAAGCTGTGGCACGTTACCATTTTGCATATTACCAGTCCATGATCGGCTCAGGTCAGATCAGTGCTTTCCATTATTAGACTAAAAAAAAAAACAGGTACCTAAAAATTGGTTCCTAGTCCATCTAACATGAGACATGTAGTGTACATTCTGGTTGTCTGTATTTCAGCGACATTACGGCATCCGACGTGCTGTCGTCGCTGGTTTAATGCAAAGACGAAGGTGTGCTGCTTGGGAAGGAAGCGAGATGCCAAAGCAGAGCAGAGGCTTTGGCAGCCAGCCAGCCAAAAGCCCCCGAACGTTCTAGGCGCTTCGCACCACCGACGTTCGTCGTCTTTTTCTTTGGCTGGCTAGCCACTAATAGTGCTGCACTACAGTATCAAGTCTAGAGCTCAATTGAGCTGTTGTTGTGTAGTAGGCCATTTGTCTTCCGTATTTCTACTTTAATCATTTTGCCAAAGCTGGCATAATTTATAGTGTATTTTACCTAAAACCGTAATTATGAGAATAACGTCAACCAAATGAGGTTTTTGAACATGCACCTAAATCTAAATACGTGGGCCTTTTTGCATTTTTCCTCCATCAAAATGCAGCCATCGTCTCGAAGAATTGAACAAACCCATGTCTTTGTGCTTAAAAGTGCTACACCATACCTTATAAGGTATCATGGCGAGTTCTACTCGTGTTATCCTTGTGTACGGCTGGTAAAAGTAAGGAATATAGACGTACGAAATCTCCATATCATTTTAACCTGAACAAAAGTTAGCCATGCTTGAAAAAATGAAGAGTATAGCCGACTTCTAACAGTTGCATTGAAGCATTTATTGGATGTGAAGCATCTTGTTACGGACTACAGGGCAATCTTGCAATGTACACGTATCTTTTTCTCTGCCTGGCTTCTCGTGTCTGCACACTTTGATAGTTTTCTTAATGAGGTGTTGCCATAAAATTTGTGGCTTGCGTGTTTTTTATTGGAAATGTTTCTTATTCTTTTAGGAAGCATAGTGCGTGTTTCAGGATTCACGTATTCTTGCTAAATAACTTGTTATCTCCTTATTTACATGAATTACTGCTTCCAGCTGCGGTTTCTAGGTGCCAAGATGGACAGTGATATTACTGCGTTGAAAGCTAGAGCACGTGGGCCCACAAAGCTGGAACACACACACAAAAGCAACTGTCTGGCTACCGTCAAAATTCACGAAATTTTTCTAATAAAAAGTAATGCCACGTATAAAATTCCAGTATGTGCAGAAATTTTTGCAGAGTACCCGGTTACTAGACGATGGTATTGACATCTTGTGACACTTCATGCAACCACAATTATAGGAACGTTTCTTTGTTTTTCCTGAGTGATCATGGTGAAAAATGTTTAAAGAAGCTTTGCATTCGGAGCTACATCGCTGATGAGAATTGACACCAGCAGAGAATTAGAATGTAGGTCATCAACATTAAACTGTTTATTCCGTTACTCGATTTATCGGTCATTCAATTTCGAAAACCGTATTGACCAGATATTCGGCTGGTTATTCGGTCAACATTCGGGGATTATCCGTGATATTCGGATAATCAAATAACCTGATTTTCATTTTGTAATGCTAATATAAATATTTGGTTTCTTGGATTGTCGTGTTTGTAAGAAACATAGCAACCGTTTGTAGGAAACATAGCAACAATGGTAACCTACAGTCATCTTCAGCTCCTCCGGCGCGGACACCTGTTGCCTGGATGCATCAGTTGGAGCCACGCCCTTTTTCAGGGAAAGCCGGCGAGGACGTGGAAGAATGGCTCGCTCACTACAAACGTGTGAGCACTTGCTCACACATTTGGCTGGGATGCTACGGCTCAGCTAGAGTATGTTGCTTTCTTCCTGACAGACACTGCTCTTGTGTGGTTCGTGAACCACGAAGAGTCGCTAACAACCTGGGATCACTTCGCTATCCAACTCACAGAGTGCTTCGGGGATTCCACTGCGAAAAGAAAGGGAGTCGAGAAAACATTACTTCAGTGTTCTCAAGTGCCAGGTGAGACTTGTACCACCTACATTGAGATGATCCTGAAGTTGTGTAAGACGGAATCCACTTATGTCCGAAGTGGACGAAGTCGGGCATCTTCTGAGAAGTATTGCCGAAGACATGTATACCTACTTGATTGGCAAGGTGAGTCTCAAATCGGTAGCTGAGGTGATCAATCATTACCGCACATTTAAGACCTTGGAGCTACACCTTATCACGCCAAAGTTCGGCACGTTGGCGCATGCTTGCGACAGTTGCAGGCATTGAGGACAGCTACAGTATCCATTGGGACCTTGCGACCACTGTGAGGCAAATTGTCTGTGAGGAACTCGAGCGAAACAGCAAATCAGTTAACGCCGTGAAGGTCAAACAGTTCGGTTGCACTTTTAATCAACCTCACGAAGCTGCACCGGTGGTTTCTTTGCTATCTGCCATGCCAGGCGTTGCAGACAATCGAACCGATCCCCTACAACAGCACCACCTGACGATGGGACGCATTACGAACGTGCTTATCGGGGTACGACCGAGAATTGGCACTTGGAAGATTGTGTCTACTACTCGCAGCGTCCGAGGGCTGCTTATCCTGAAGTCTACAACGTCAGTCGCCCTTCACATGTTTGCTACAGCTGCGGTGCCATAGGACACATCTCTCGTTTTTGTCGCTGTCTTCGCCAGACGAGGTACGGCCCACCACTGACTTGGCCTAACTTTGAAGGCGTCAACGATGATCATTGACCAGCAGAACATCGTGCAATAAACGCTACAGGCTTGCCACCCAGGAATTCCTTCCATCACTTCAACAGGAGGAGTGACTCACCAGCATCAGACCGTAGCGTGACACCACCAACCAGTCCCTTACGCCGTTCATCATCACCACGGCGACGTTTTACGCCACCACCTCCATCGGGAAACTAGTTGGCGCGGCCGATGAAGGTAAGGTCGTCGGCCGGTCTCCGTCTCTGCAAACTGCTCCTCTTCCTATTATGATGTCCCAAAACAAAGTGTGTATGTTAATTGATAGTGTGCCTGCAACTGCTTTAGTGGATACTGGTGCTACGGTTTCCGTCATGAGTGCTACATTCAAGGAAAGGCTTGGTCGGAAGGTTATGTTCACGTAGAATGGTGGTGTGATGTTTCATGGTGTCAGCAGAGTGTCTCGTTCCTTTAGGTATTTGTGTAGCAAGTGGTTTGTTTGGTGCTGACTATCTCGTCACGGAATTTTCGGTATTACCAGCGGTGCACTCGTGATGTGATTCTTGGGATCGACATTCATCAGGACTGTGGTGCTTCTGTTAATTGTGGTACAAGCGAAATAACGGTGAATAATAACAGTGAATAACGGTAACAGCAAGCATGGACTTTTGTCCATGCTTGCTGAGAGATCTTTACCGAGCAAAAACTCTTTTCGCCGTGTCGAATGATTCTCTTTTAGCGCCGTGGTCTCTATCATGTGTTCCTGTTAATCTTTCTGTTCTCGACCTTTCATCGTTTGACGCATGAATTCAGCCACTTGCGACGGGTTGCATGAAGAAAAATGTACTTGTGCCTCGAAAATGTACTTGTGCCACATGAACGCCACGCTCTTGCACAAGTGCTTATGACACGGAGACTTCACTATCGCGTTATCCTGCTCATCACAGAATTGACACCGAATCTTCACACCCCGTTCGTCAGAACCTTACCGCGTGTCATCGACAGAAAGGGCAGTGATAACTGAACAGCTCACCGACATGTTACGGAAAGGTGGTGTCCAAGAGTCATCAAGTCCGTGGGCAGCGCCTGTGATCTTAGTAAAGAAGAAAGATGGATCATGGCGGTTTTGCGTTGACTATAGAAAACTAAATACGGTAACCAAAAAGGATGTGTATCCGCCTCCTAGAATTGATGACATCATTGATTGCCTGCATTCCCCTGCCTAGTTTTCGTCACTGGATTTGCGATCAGTGTATTAGCAAATACCCATGCGGCCAAATGACAAAGAGAAAACGGCCTTTGTGACACCTGACGGCCTTTATGAATTTAATGTTATGCCGTTCGGTCTTTGTAATGCACCGGCAACGTTCGAACAATTTATGGACACAATACTTCGTGGACTTAAATGGGAACTTCGTTTGTGCTACCTAGATGATGTGGTGATTTTTGGCAGCACACTGAACAAGCATAACAGACCTATTGGTCTTGTTTGGATTGTATCCTAAACTTGATCCTAAACTCTAAGAAATGTCGTTTTGGTGAAATGAAGACATTAGTACTTGGACATTTTGTTGACAAAAATGGAGTAAGGCCAGACCCACAAAAAATCGAGGCTGTCAGCTCTTTCAAACTGCCAAAATCGGTGCGGGAATCAAGAAGCTTCTTGGGCCTACGCTCATATTTTCGTCGTTTTGTTTCGAGGTTCGCCGACGTGGTGCATCCTCTAACATGTTTTCTTCAAAAGGACGTCCCTTTCAACTGGACTTCAGTTTGAGACGATGCGTTCCGCCAGCTTAAGTTTCTAGTAACGTCGGAGCCCATACTGCTTCACTTCAATGCGTCCTTGTGTACGGAAGTGCATGCTGATCCTAGTGGCATCAGTGCTGTACTTGTGCAGCGTCATCAAGGAGCTGAGCACGTAGTGGCTTATGCCAATCGCTCTTTCAACAAGCTGAGCGTAACTATACCGTAACAGAACGAGAATGCTTGGCAGCTGTTTTTGCGGTACACACATTTCGACCTTATATCTATGGACGTCCGTTCACTTTCGTTACCGGCTATCACGCTTTAAGCTGGCTGGTGACTCTTCGTGACCCGACTGGCGCGTTGGGCTCTTCGACTTCAGGAGTACGTCTTTGTCATCTCGTTCAAGTCTGGACGCCGCCACGCAGATTACGACTGTCTCTCCCACCTTCCCCTGAAAATGACTGAGTGTGAAGAAGACAGATTTGATGACCGTCTTGCCTCCATTTCTTCCACATTTTCAGACCTAATTACTTTCAAGAAAGAACAAGAGGCTGATATTAGCTTGGAGTCATTACATGTCGCGGCATCGCGTCCTCGAGCCAACGGCCACTTTTGTGTCCGCGACAGCCTTTTATACAAGATAAATTATTCGGCTAAAGGTACACGCTTCCTTCTAGTCGTGCCACAGAGTCTAGAATTGGACATACTGAAAGCCATGCACGACGATGCGACAGCTGGTCATCTGCGTTTCATCAGAACTTTGAATAGGACACAAGAGCGCTTTTACTGGCCCAGAATGCGAGACACAGTCAAGCACTATGTCGCAAGTTGCGAACAATGCCAACGCTGCAACCTGCCTGCGACTCCTCCGCCAGGTCTTCTCCATCCACTGCCACCTCCTCATCTACCATTTGATCAAGTTGGTATCGATATTTCGGGCCCATTTTCACGCTTGTCTAAGAACAATCGATGGGTGATAATATTCGTCGACCATCTGACTTGATACGCAGAAACTACGGCGATACTACCCTCAACAGCAGCGTGCATGACTATGTTTTTGCTTAGATTCATCATTCTTCGACATGGCCTTCCTCGAGTGATCATGAGTGATCGTGGTCGTCAGTTCGTTGCGGACGCCGTCGAAGAACTGGTTCGCCAGTGCAATTCGCAATTCCGCCATTTATTCCCTTATCACCCTCAGACGAATGGGCTGGTAGAACGTACGAATCAGAACTCTGACTAACATGTTGGCCATGTACGTATCATCTGACCACAAGGACTGGGATGACGTTCTCCCCTTCATTACCTATGTGTATAACACAGCCGAACATGAGACAACCAATTACAGTCCTTTTTACCTCCTTTGCGCACGTTCACCATTAAGCTGCATCGATACTATTCTACCATTTGACATCCATAGTGACTACTCTGTCTCCAATACACTCTGCCTAGCCGAAGAAGCCCGGCGTATTGCTCGTCTTTGTACTGTGGCTTCACAACGCCGATCGAAGAAAGCTATGACAGCCGCCATCAGGCTGTCGCATACTGCAAAGGAGACTTTGTGTGGTTGTGGATGCCACAACGTAAACGAAACCTATGCGAAAAGTTTTTACCCCAGTACAGTGGCCCATTCGTCATTGTTGATCGCTTGAGCGATTTGACATACGTGGTAGCACGGCTGACGTCAGCTGGCTGTCGGTCAAACCGGACTCAGCTGGTACATGTCACTCGCCTTAAACGGTTTCACCCTAAACATTCCGAATGATTCATACTCGCCCAGCGGGCTACATCTGGGAGCCGGGAAATGAAACGGGTATGAGACGAGAGAGGAGAAGAGGAAGAAGACATGAACTGGTGCAGATACCGACACCATTATTACCCGACCACCAACTTTCACCCTGCTAATAGACACCCTTCGACTTTAACCGGAAAAATATGAATATCTGCAGGGTGCGAAAGTGCATGCACAGTTGAGAAATGGAAAGTCTTTGCACGGGCCATTGGTGATTACATCAGTAATGAATTAAAGAGCTGTGCATGTTGTGTCAGTGCGTATCAAATAGCACTTGAATTTTGGATAAGCTCTTAGCGAGACTAAATATTCGTTTCCGAATATTCGAATAACCGAATGCTCGTTCGTTCAAACCCGATGAGCAGAATCGCCGTTTCTTTGCATCCCGATAACCGGCTTTTAAAGCCGGATTCACTTTTCTCCGGTTTCACTTTTCACTGACGTGGTGCATCCCCTAACATGTCTCCTTCAAAAGCCATAACTCTTTGGTGGATAGTTGCAGGCCCTATTAGAATGTGCCAGATATCTGCAACAACAGTTTTGTGCTGCCCTGATATATCTTAGTGATGCAAAGTGGCCCCATCAATCTGGTCTCACATTTACAGCCACGGTAACCCAGTATGCTTAAGCCAAGATTTGTAAACGAAGTGAAATTCACTAAAGTTGCCTTCAAAGGTTTGCATGACGATGCGAAGCACTTTTCAAAATGCTAGCAAGTTTGGCTACTTCGCCAACACGCTGAGAAAAATTAGTATATTAGCCTATTTGTTGCCTGGTGCAACAGAGCTGTTGGTCGGTCACTGTTCTTTGCATGTTACTGTAATGTGGTGTCGCGTCGCAAAAATTTTTTGTTACACTTCCTACACAGTGACGTCAGTGACAGTCGCATTAGCGAGGGTTTTCAACCGCCAGAGTGAACATTTAAGCACACTTTGGAAGTGAATTAAGATATGTTCTAAACATTTGCAGAGTTCAACACTTTGTGCTGAGTGTCCCTGCATACAAAGGAAGCCTACAAATGGCTTTTTAGGGCCTCCAAATTTGGTGGCACCACCCAATCAACATGGTGTTTAAGGTGCTTCAAGAAAAGTTTTTGAAAATGCTTTAAAGTTGGAGAAATTTAATATGTACTTGCTGCCTTACTGATTACTCTTTCTGTAGTGGTAAACATTGTAGAATACTGAAGACATTAATTATGACTATTTAAAGAATAAACTTACTCTTTAATTGGTGGCAACAGGTAGTCGAGTCAATTAGGGAATTGGGTCCTTCTTGTGAAGAGCCCACCGCTGCTCTGACACAGGTCAAATTCTTCAGCATAATTGCCATGACCTTGTGCAGTTTGACAGTGTGAATGCGCAGTGTGTGACTGAACACCTAACTGAGCAAAAACATGAAAGTAGTGCTGTGCTCTGAAAGGGCAACTCCGGCGATTTTTCTAGGTCACTGGATCTGAATAGAATTCACTGGGTACGCTCATTTGCACATTTCATTCATTTATGCCAAATTACATGCTTGAGAGGCGCACTGATTGTTTGCACATGAATTTTAAAGATTGCCTCAACGATCGCCTGGCTTGCTAGAATAATATCCTCCGAATAAATGCACAGAAGCGTAATCTGGGCATTAAGGCTGGCGTTAACTTTATGCTAACACTATTTGATGACTGAAGACCTAAAGTACGACGTGGCAATATAGTCTACAACATTGAAATGCTTCGATCGAAGGTTTTGCAACAGTCTTGATTATCTAGGGGACTACTGCCAGCTCAAATTTTCAAGTGCAGAGGCAATGTCTAGAAAATGTTTTGCACAACTCTAAGGCCTTTCTTAAGGAAATGTTAACTCTCCTTCATTTTTTCGAAATGGTTGCTCACTAGAAGGGCACAGTGTGCCTTTTCAGTTGACAGCCACATTTGTACTGTCTTGTTCTTTTCTGTTGTCTGTGCCTGCTTGCCTCATCTTCTTTCTTGTTGAATCTCTGTCAACTAGGTCAATTTTCTGTGGTGATGTGCATGCGATAAATATAAAAACAAATGCAATAAATGTAAATGTGGGTCACTTTCCTAACAGAGTACAAGTAATCTACTGCACCCCTATCACTACCGCAGCAACAAGAAAGTTGTGTTGGCAATGTTGTGGAAACTAACTCAATTGAACTGAATTGTGAATTCACTCAATTGTCAATTTTCAGTGAACGGGTGATTGCTGCTTCTTTTTCACACATTATGTTCATTTCGTGTTACACAGTTTTTTTTTTCATGTAAATATTTCTACGGGGAGGATTATTCACCGACAGCAGGTCTTGCTAACGGCTTAAAAAGCGCACAGTCATGCAGGCCAACGGGGGAAGCTCGAGAGACCAACCCACAACAACCACGTTGTCATCTTCCTCCTTTCGGGTGCCATTTCAGCTGTGCCGAAGCGACAGTCCCATACACGTATCAATATTTTCTTCTTTTTTTTTTTTCACTTGTTATAATGCCCTTCCTGCTTGGGCCAAAGTATTGACCTGCAGTATTCTAAATAAATAATAAAAATAAGTAATCCAGAAGTGATCTTAATTTCAAGATGACAAAATTTCACGAGAAAACCAGGCTTGAGAGAAAGGGTGACATGCTAACTAGCATGTAGCCCACCAAGGCATAATGCTAGAGTACATGGTAACCAGACTGTCTGACCTTCACGCAAGTGTATTAACATGCCAATGTAGCGAGCACTGGCAGTGCACCAGTTTTCCTTGCAGCTGACGCTTATTACCTTAACCTTCATTCGTGCACTGTTGCAAAGTGAAAGGCAGTTAGATTTCTCGTGCAAGAGCATCTCATCAATCAATCAGTTTATTATCATGTCATAAAAGGATGTTACAAGGAGTAAAATATACAGACGAGGGTCCCAAAGTACATGACTGCAACGGGACCCTCGGTGATGATTACAAATAATAAAAGCACAAGCAGCTGTTAGAATCGTAGAAACAAAAATATACAAAGCAGAATGAAAAAAAGAAGGCATGGAATCAAAAAACAAATAATGCAGCATAAAACAACACAAAGAAGATAGATTAACTATTTAACAGGTACTCCTAATGAGTTTTTAAATGAAAATAAAGAAACTTTGCATTTTAACAAAGGGGGCAAATTATTCTATATGGTGATGGTACAGAAGAGAGAAGATGATTTACCATAGTTAGTACGAACCTTAGAAAGTAAAAACTTATTACTAACTGCAAACCTGGTTGTGTTAGTATTAACTAAAATCTTAGGATCAATGAAATTAGCAGAAAGTTGATTTCTTATTTGTTTATGCAGAAACATAATTAGATTAAACCTGAATAGATAGCTAACAGTTAAGATTTTATTACATTGAAGAAGGGGAGCGGCGCTACTGTCGCGAGAACAG
This sequence comes from Rhipicephalus microplus, assembly GCF_013339725.1. NCBI lineage: Eukaryota > Metazoa > Arthropoda > Arachnida > Ixodida > Ixodidae > Rhipicephalus > Rhipicephalus microplus. The sequence continues at coordinate 92,531,624 of NC_051168.1, read as the reverse complement.
TTAAAAACAGCACGAATAGCTCGATTTTGTAGAAGTTGTACGAATGAAAGATGACACTGGTAAGTATTCTCCCATGATGCGATGCCATAAGTGATATGAGAATGAATGAATGCGAAGTAAAGTGAAACAAGTGCTTTATGAGAAAAATATGAGCGAGCTTTGAGTAATGCGCGAATGCCGAATGCTGTCGTTTTTCTAATGTGAGCAATATGTAGAGCGAAGTTAAGGTTAGCGTCGAGGTGAATGCCAAGAAAAGATGCACTGTCGTTGATATTAATCAAATGAGAGTCAACTGTGAGCTGTGGTGAGGAAGTTAACTTGCATTGAGCTGATCTAAAAATTATAAACTTAGATTTATTTGGATTAATAATTAAGAAATTTTCCTGGCACCATTTTGACACGCTACAAAGTACAGCATTTAATTTATTAGTGACGTTGTCAATACATCTATCAGCAATGGAAATGGTAGTATCATCAGCATATAAAACGCAGTGAGCCATGTGTATAATGTCAGGAAGGTCATTAATGTAAAGTAAAATAAGTAACGGACCCAGTAATGACCCTTGAGGAACTCCTTGATTTATTGTTTTAGTAGAAGAAAATGAGGCCGATTTGTAAACAGTATGCTTTCTGTTAAAGAGATAACTGTTTAAAAATTTGAGGGATAGACCTGTAATACCGTATGATGCGAGTTTCTTGGATAAGGTATGAAGCAGTTATTCCATATAAACTATGGGCGCATCAGACAACGAGACTGCTAAACATACACAACACTTTTATGATGCATTACCTGCACAGTGCACAGTGATGCCTAGTATCATTGAATGACTCTGCTAGTATGTATGCCGTACTCGGGCTACGTAGTATTGCAAGCAATAAATGCTTTTTTTTTCTAAGCTTTAGTTTGTACCCACTTTGAGACATACAAACATATTGAAAGCTGTTTCAAATAAGGTTCAGCTTTTTCATCTCTTTTCTTTTTTTTTTCGCTCGTCTGGACTGTATCAGCATATTGTAGTGCATACAACGCCTCTCACAACCTGCGCTAAATATGTCATTTGTTATTTTAGAAGCAACAAACACATGAGTTTAGAAACACTGCTGGCACCAATTGTTCTTTGCACAGCTGTACCCATCACAATAAGACATGCTTTTTCGGCAGTGCGCACAAGTGTTACGTGTCATGAAATTGGGGAGTTCACTGCAAAGTAAGCTTTAATTTGTTACAATGCAAAGCGATACAGACCCGGGCATCGTAGTCTGTATATATATAAAGACACGGGGAAGGAATCAAAGACATGAAGAATGTTTCGAAGAACCTGCTACTTTGCGCGGCAACCGAACATAATCAAATGAGTCGAGCAGTCATTGTAGGCTTAATTACAACACACTTTCACATACCTTCGTGGCCAGGAAACCTACTAGTGGGCCGAGTCCACAATCGGTGGTTGACATTCTTCGCCACCCCGTCTGGCGCAGACTTCCTTCCTCTAAGGTCATGAAGAATTCGTCTTTCATTTGATCCGGCATCCAACAGTCGCGATATGCGCAAGCCTGGAATACAGCTGTGCCGGCTCACGGGCGTTGACACCGCACATGCTTTCATTTCGGCGTAATATTTACGTGTTTGCACCTAAGTTTAGACAGCACCCACGCATTACACAGAACACTAGAGAAGACAACACCCAGCAGCGCTGCTGCACTACGCTGTTGCTTTGTAGCAACAGTTACACAGAACAGTTCTGACAGTGAGCAAACGGAGGGAAGAAAAGGAGTACGAAACAGCGGCGCTGGTCGAGTTTTCATTCACCTTCCGTTGCTATGGTATGACATCAGAGCGTCTTGTGTTGAAGCAGCCAATCCGCGTGCAGGCGTGGTTGCTAGCTCTGCTCCTACTAGAATCTCAATATGCGCGGCCGGGCAGCCGTGAATGTTCACTGCTGTCGGACACAGAGTACTCTTCCACGAATGAGGACTCCCTCTCCGAAGGGGGTTCTCATTCGTAGCTAGGTTAAATAGCTGTATAACAGCTGGTACTCCTGAGTACCAGCTGTTCTGTCTTTCTAGTCTTTACTTCTTGTTTTTTTAGTTCTGTGCCGTTTCCTTTTTCTCTTTTGTAGTGTTCCTACTTAAAAGCATGGAACAGCATTATAGTTTCAGTATGGAACTGGTGTCCATCTTAATCTGCTTTATTTCCAACTTCATTCTTCTCTTCTTTCCTGCCCCAGCTCTCAGTGCTTCTTCTTCTCCATTCCCAAGGCTCATACCGCTTCACCCTTCCGGTTTGTTTTAATTACCCCTCCTGGGGTAATATTTGAAGATATTTCCAATTGCAGCACATTCAACTGATCCAGGTTCACCAGTGTACCAGACAGTCTTGAAAATTCTGTTCTGGGTGGCTGACTTGGTCACAGAGTAAGGACCGTCAAATTTGGCACTGTCATCTCTTATTGCTTTCTTCACTAGTACGAGGTCAGTGACTTGAATGTCTGGCATGTCTGCTTGATGCCTCTTGTCGAAATCGTTCTTCATTCGTTCTCGGTATCTCTCCTCCTGTGATTTTTCTTGCCTCTCCTCGACGATCTTGATGTTTTCCAAGAGTCCAAGCTCAGGGTCTGCCTGCAGAATAGGGGTTTCTCTTGAAGAAGCGTACTGTGGACTGCACCCCGAGCCACTTGTGTAGGTTCGATTATGATGTTTCACGGCAACTTCCAAAGAACATTTCCATCCACAAGGAAAACTATGGTACATCTTGATGTAGTGTTTCACGTCTTGTATGGCGCGTTCTGCCAGCCCATTCGCTGCGGTATGGTATGGAGCACAGAACTTGATCGATATATTGTGATCCCGAGCCTATCTTGCTAGCTTTTTGCTCTTAAACGCAGGGCCGTTATCGCATACAATTGATTGCGTAGTCTTAAACATGTCTCTTTCTAGGAGGGTTATGACGCTATTTGCATCTTCTTTTCCTGCTCGTGCTGCGACCATCCTCGTGCATTCATTTATGGCCAGAAGAAAAGCTTGCATTTTCTTGACTCCTTCCCGTTTCTTATTTCGGCGAAATCTAGGTGAACTACTTCGGAAGGCACGTTCGAGTAGCAAGGTAGTATCATAGCATCTGTAGGTTGTTTATACTTGACTTTGTGTACTTGACACACATGGCAGGAACAAACGTACTGACTGATGTCTTTCTTCATGTGAGGCCATGTAAGTCTCTTGACCAATTTGTTGTAGGTGCGCCAAAATTCGTCGTGTCCTCCAGATTCTGGGCTATCGTGGTACAAATAAATGACTCTGGAAACGACTGTTGGTGGGACTTGATACCGACCTTCAGTAAAAGCCTGTTGTTCGGAGCCTTCTCACAGGTTCACTTCATTGATTTCTTCGGATTGTTCTGCGTTGCTTCGTACCGTCAACCTTGGTAGAGCATGTGCATCGGTTAAAAGTGGTCCTGGTCGGTGCGAGATGGTAAAGTCGAATTGCTGCAAGTAATTCACCCATCTAGCAATACGTCCTTTAGTTTGGGTCATATTCAAGGAATGAGTGAGGGCCTGATGATCGGTGAATAAAGTGAACTTCGTACCTTCCAGGTACGTACGCAAGTACTCAATGGCCTTCAGAACCGCCAGGGCTTCCTCATCCGTAGTAGTGTAGTTAATTTCAGATGGCTTGAATGTGTAACTGTATAACCTACTATGTGTCGCTTTTCTCGGCAGGATGCTTCAATACAATTTTGATACAACACAGCACCAGTCCCATAATGTAAGGCATCAGTGTTCAATTCAAAGGGTAAAATGAAGTCTGGTAGGCGTAGGACAGGGTCAGAAGAAATTCTGTGCACCAAGTCAAGGAACACTCTCTCACATTCATCACTGCATGTCAAAGGGAACGTCTTTCTGTGTTAAACGTGTCAGACATCTAGTTTTTACAGCAAAATTCTTTATGAAAGATCAGAAATGTCCTGCCAATCCCAAAAACAAACGCAGTGAAAGGACGTCACATGGTTTCTTCAACTGGGATATCTTCTCGACGGGCTCTTGTTTCATGCTTTTGGTGTTCCTATCAAATACTCGTCCAAAAAACACAACCTTTTGTTGAAAGAATGCACTCTTCTTAAAGTTAACATTGAGATGTACCAAACTTAAGGTGTTTAACACCTGAGACAGATGGTCCTGATGCTCATGCAGCCTCTGTTTTGGAGAAGACTATTATGTCGTCTATGTACACATTACAGAAAACACCAAGGAATGGCTTTAGCACGTTGTTCATGATCTTCTGGAACCACGCTGGTGAGTTTTTCCAACCAGAAGAAAGCCGGTTATACTCAAAGAGGTCGAATGGCGTGATAAAAGCTGTGTACATTTTTGTTTCTTTGGTTAGTGGGATCTGCCAGAAGCCTTAGCACAAATCAATGCGGGAAAAATGTTGGCAACCACCAGTCTCATCTATAATTGTGTCGATCTTTGGCATGGGAAATGGTATGAGTCCTGTCTAACGATTGAAAACCCTGTAATTGGTGCATAATCTGAAGGTTCCGTCTTCATTCGGTGCGATCGTTTTGGGAGAAGTGAAGAGTGATACCGATGGTCGTGTGATATCAGCATCTAGCATCTGCTGCAACTCTTTCTTGAGCCAAATTTTTGGCTCTCTTGACATATTGTAAGGTGATTTTTGGATGACAATCTTGTCAGGGAGCTCAAAAGGAACCTTGTATGACTTCATCGCCTGAGGATAGCTTTCTCTGCATACAAGTTCAGGGTAGGTCGCTGCGATATCCTCTGCGCACATTACACATCGTAGGTTATCTTGTCTACCTTGATATGTCTCGTTCCTTGCTATGCCCTTGACTCGAATCACATCGTGCCAGTATATGTTGATCTTTAATTTCTTTATATCTGGTCTTGATAGCAAAAAGTCGTACGCCACCCCCTCTACCACCAACACTTCGCTCTCAATTTTCTAACCCTGGAACTCGATGTTTACAAAGGTCCACTTATCATATGCAACGCTACTTTTCCATCATAGCCTTGTACCCGTAGGACTCTTCCACTATGCACGCTACGTGCATCCACCATCTTGGGATTTATAATAGACACAGATGCACTGTCTACGAGAGCCATCATCGGCTTGTTTCCTACTTTGACGGGAATGTGAAGTAGGCCAGAAGAGCTTAAATAAACAGTCTCATTTAGAGTCATCGCGTGGGACTTATCACCCTCATTTATTAGTTTTTTTTTTTTTTCTGTCGAATCCTCCTGAGCGTCAGTGTCGATATTATTCACTCGACCTCTTGGAGGGCGCCAGGTCAAGTTATCTGTGCTACTCGCGAGGTGGCTCGGTTCTCGCTGATCGCGGCTTGACTTGTCTGCTTTACTTCGACTGAAACAGCTGCTTGAATTAGCGGTTATGCTTGTTTCCGATGTCAATGGTATGTTCTGAAGACGCTCCAGGAGGTCATCTAGTTTTTTGGTGACCATATTTGCACCTGCTTCAAGACTTCAGTGTGTAATCCATGCATTATTAAGGCTACTATGGCCGTAGATGGAAGCAAAGGCTCAGCTAGGTTTAAAAGATGGTGTTTCTTGAAGAAGTACTTTACAAGGGAGCTTGTACTTGAAATTAGGTGCTGTACTCCATCTATGTACTGGATCGCTTCGGAATGCGGTCAAAAGTTTCTTCTTCCACTGACTCCAAAAGTCACCACTGTCTTCCTGAATGCTTATTTCATACCACTTGAGCGCAACGCCTCTCAAATAAACGCGCATGTTAGTGATTTTATCCTCATTAGAGAGCCACCTGTTTTTTTTAGCGGCATATTCGTAGAACTCAAGCCAACTTTCTGGACTTAAAGACATACTGTCGAAGGCATCAGGCGCTATGAATTTCGGCACTGGTTTTTCAGTATGGAGAGAGCTTATAAGGGATGTCATTATTTGGTTCTGTTGCACAATCTGTTCTTGTTGCAGCTGAAGAGCTTTCAAAACGAGGCTCACCTTTCCCGTCGAAGACCTTGATCCCGAGTCTCTTCGGCGCGCTGGTTCAGGAACTAGGTTGTAAAAGGTCGCCACACGCGAGTTCACTTGTACAGCACCTCTCCATCGAAGTTCAGTAGTGTCCACGACTGCCTTTCCCACAACCAGGTTCACGAGTTCTTCTGAGCAGAGCTCACGAGGTAGGTCCATCGCTGCTTTATGTTGAACTTGGTACTTCGAAAAGATTATCTTGTCCGCAGAGGTCTCGTCAATGAAGAACGTCACTCACATGTTGGCTTCGATGGCCCGCTGCGCCAAAATAATGTAGTGTTCCTACTTAAAAGAATGGAACAGCATTATAGCCTCAGTGTAGAACTGGCGTCCATCTTAATCTGCTTTATTTCCAACTTCATCCTTCTCTTCTCTCCTGCCCCGGCTCTCCTGCTTTTTCTTCTCCTGTCCCAAAGCTCATACCGCTTCACCTTTCATGATGGCTTCTCTCACTATTGCTACATTTAACTGTCGAGGTATTACCAGAGCGTCGAAACAGGCCGAGGTTATTCGCTTAGCTCGGTCTCGCAAGATAGATATTCTCGTATCGCAGGAAACATTCGTGTCTAGATTGGGACAAATTAAGAACTTCGACAAAACGTTTGGCATCAAATCCTACTCGAATTATGGCGGTGCAAATTACCGGGGAGTCGCTGTCATTATTGCCACGATTCACCGGTTGTGTGCGAGACTATGCCAGGGATTCGGATGGCCGTGTTCTGTCGGTGGATTTTGATTCTGGTATTAGGATCGTGAATGTTTACGCTCCAGTGAAGGGTCGACAACAAAAGCATTTCGTTACTTCCTTAGATTCCTATCTAGTTGGCCCATCCCGTGTCATTCTAGTGGGCGATTTCAATGTTACTTTAGAACAAGCGGATCATGTTTCTCCCAGGGGAACTCCAAAGTGCAGAGATCGAAACGGTCGGCGGGAGTTGAGGGAGCTTGTAAACGAACTGGGACTGGTTGATGCTTGGTGGTCTCTTCGCCCCCTCCAGTCAGGAATGACTTGGACGGGGAGGGGGAGCCGGTCGAGGATCGATCGCTTTTATGTCTCGCCTTCACCAGCTCCGAGCATGCACTCTGACTGGCTGTGTTCTTCCGCCTTGAGTGACCATAGGCTCCTCGCCTTGAAGTTCGCCGACTCCAGTTTCAGTGCCCTGGGGCAAGAGACCGTGGCATCTCAACCCGCGGCTCCTTAAAGATAAGGACACTACAAAAGATGTAGCAGGGCTTCTCATCAGCTCGCTCCTTGGCGATCAGGGCTTAGGCGGTAGTGAATGCGTCGCAGTGAAGGCCAGAGTTGCGGAGCGCTTCAGGGAGTGGGGCAAGAGGTGGGCGCGGAAGGAACGTGCCGGGATCAAAGTGGTCTCTGATGCGATTTTTATACTCTCAAAGCCGTTGTCCGGCGGCCCGGGAGTAACCGCGGCTCTTACTTCACTGCGCAAGGAATATAGAGTCCTGTTCCAGCGACGCTGGTACCAGCTTACGAGCCACAGTACGCGCAGAACAGTGGGAAATGGAGGCTTGGTGTAGCAGAAATGTTCTTTGTAGACATTTAGCTAGGAAGAGTTCAGCAATAACCTCTTTGATCGATCCAAGCACAGGACAGTTTAGTGGAAACACAGGACGGAGTATTAGAGGTGACAAGGCAATCCTACAAGAACCTTTATGCCGAACCGCCTCCCACTCCGTACTCGTTTCCTTTCACTAAGACTTACGAGGATTTCGATATTCGTGACACTCTTCTCGTCGAACAGGAAGTGTTCACAGCTATTAAATCCATGAACTGTAATCGTAGCCCATGTTCAGATGGTTTGACAGTCGACTTTTATGTCAAGTTTTGGAAGGTTTTGGGGGGGCCTTTCACCACATTGGCAAACAGTCTTCTCCGTGAGGGGACTCTGTCAGCAACTCAAAGGGAGGGGTCGATCATTCTCCTGTGCAAGGATGAGACGAGACACACTGACCTGATAGCCTGGCGGCCCATAATCCTTCTAAACTGCGACTACAAGCTCATAGCTAAGTGCTTGTTCGTTCGACTCACTCCAGTACTTAGTACTATTTTGGGTCCTTACCAGGCGTGTTGTGTCCAAGGTAGATCTTGCCAACTTCATGGTTTTGCTATTAGGGATCTCAAAGAATGGTCGAACTCGCACAACCTGCGTGGAATTCTTTGTTCTTTCGACCAAGAGAATGCGTTTGATATCATCAGTCAAAAGTACCTCTTTAAAGTTTTAAAGCAGGCAGGCTTCAGTGCCAAGTTCATCAGCATGGTCAGGGCTCTCTATTTTCGTCCTAGTTCTGCTGTTGTCATACAAGATCACGTCTCGGAGCATTCTGGTGTGTGCCGTGGAGTCGGGTAGGGCGACCCACTTTCGCCCGCTCTCATGGTGCTCGCATTCGAGCCGCTCTTACAGAGGCTTTCTAAAGACACCAGCATTGTTAGATTTCCCCTTCCGCCAGGTGCCCCCCGGATGGCAATGTTCGCCTATGCAGATGACCTCTCTATTGTCGTCCGGGACGAGGCTACTGTTTGCACCGTCTTGGATGCTATGGAGGGGTACTGCTCGGCGAGTGGCGCCAGGATAAATAAGTCGAAGAGCACAGTCATGTATTTGAACTGCGCTCCCTCCGGCCCACGTCCCGTGCACGGCCTCCCCATAAAAAAGCGTCTACGCATATTGGGATTCCATTTTGAACCGAATGGCCTGACTACCGAAAACTGGCGGTTAGCTAGGGAAAATCTGACCGACAGGATTCGGGAACTCGGTGCCTTGTTTTGTCCAGTTACAGCTAGGGCCACGATAATTCGATCGCTGTTGTTTAGTTTTCTCACGTATGTAGGTTCAGTAATGCCGGTTAAGCCCCACACCAGGGTTTTCTGGGAAAAGAAACTTTTCTGTTTTCTTTGGAGTCGTGCATCTGCGTGGTTGCCATGCCCCGTGCTCAAGCTGCGCAGAGATGAAGGAGGACTCGGTATTCCTGACCTCTGCATAGTGACCACGGCGCTACACGTCAGATGGACACAAGTAGCTCTCGATTCGGAATATGCTCATAACTCGAAGCTTTGCATCGCATTTCCTGAGCACCTGGCTGAGGCTGTTCTCGCCTGAGGCATTTTCTAATTCGATGCCTCGGGCGGGAACGCCTTCAGCCTTCTATGCAGGGGCCGCTTCTACTTTGGCCCGTCTCCAAGAGGTCGACCCGGAAATAGACTTGCTTCGATCGAACTCCACGAGCTAGTCGATCGACTCACTCCAGAGTTACCTGAACGCTGTAGAGAACCTGACTTGCCCCAACACAGTCCTAACTGGCGGTTCATTACTGCCAGTTTCCTGGACGCCAAGTGCGCTACATTCATGTACCACCTGGCCAGAGGGCACCTGCCCATAAAGTTCAGGCCCCTCACGAATGTCTGTATAAAAAGAACGTGCCCCTTTCGTGGCAGTAAGGAGGACCTGGTCCACATTTTCTCCCAGTGAGTGTGCATTACCAGCCGCCCTTCATCGAAGGGTAGCTAGCTTGTTTGGTCACCCCGGTGTTGGTTTCGACACCGTTAGCTTTTTGCAACCCCTGTCGGGACGAGCGGTTAAGCAGTACGTGCTTCTGCTTGTCTAGTGCTCCTACCAAGTTTGGGTGGCATGGTGCTGTGCGGTCTTTGAGACATGAAAATTCACTATTTCGGAGATTTTTCTCATGCACAACAGTACTGATTTCTGCCACCATCCACGGACGCACATACTGTAATTACACGTGTCTGACGTATTGGCGACTTTTGAAATCATGACTGGCCCCTCCACTGCTGCACGACTAAAGCATGAGTTTATTACTTCATATACTGTTGGTACACGCACATTGTGGGCTTGAAGTCCAACACCAATAGTGAACTAGAAATTGTTCCATGTAAATATCGGAAACAAATGTCAAGGGCTATGCTTGCGTGGTGCATGCGCCAGAACGGATTACTGCAGACGATGGCGCACTGTGACCGCTAAATATCGGTCGTCATAGAAGAATTTAACTATTTCCTAAATTCCCTGCAATATCAAGAAAACAAAAAGCGGAAATTCGCCGAAAAAAGAAAAAAAAAATCCCTGCACGGAACATCACTGCCCTTGGTGCGCAAGTGTACGCCTACGCGGCTTTATTAGGTCAATGCCAATGACTACGTTCCTCCTTGGATGACGATAGTTATAGCGCGAGAACAAAACGACGACACAGAGACAAGAAGGACACGAAAGACACGAGCGCTAACTTCCAACTGAGTTTATTGCGCAGAGCACGAAAATATGTAGAGGAGACAGTGACCATGTGATAAAAACCATATGGCACAAGAGCAGAACATGAGTAAGAAAACCAAAAACAAACAACACAAATACAAAGGCGCTGAAAAACAGCAAAGAAAAACCTAGAAGAAAACGAAACAGAAAGGTAAAGCTACCTGCCCGCACCGAATCCTTCGAGGAACCTGCGTTCCCTCTCGGACAAAGCCACCGAGGACTTGCTAATACAAGGCACCTGTTCGCGTTACCTGCCCGCACTGAATCCTTCGAGAAACCTGCGTTCCTTCTCGGACAAAGCCACGGAGGGCTTGCTCCTGTTCTCGGCACCGTTCAAATTAATCAGCCTCACCAAATCTACCATCCCCCTGAAAACGAAATCATCAACAGAATGCAGAGTTCAACATCGAAACAGGTATGCGGCCTGCTCTAGGGAAGTCGTCTATAGGACCCCCCTTTCATGTGGTGCTTGTTATGTCGGAACGACCGGAAGGTGTCTGAACGATCGGCTGAGAGAGCACGCGAACAATGTTAAAAACGGGAAAGATGGTTTTCTTGCCCAGCACTGCACTGAGTGCAAGTGTGTTCCCCTCTTCGAGGACACAGCGACGTTGTACAAACACAGAGATGTAAGCACCCGGGTCATTGTCGAGGCTGCGCAGATGGCACGCGAACAGGTGCCTTGTATTAGCAAGCCCTCCGTGGCTTTGTCCGAGAAGGAACGCAGGTTTCTCGAAGGATTCGGTGCGGGCAGGTAACGCGAACAGGTGCCTTGTATTAGCAAGCCCTCCGTGGCTTTGTCCGAGAGGGAACGCAGGTTCCTCGAAGGATTCGGTGCGGGCAGGTAGCTTTACCTTTCTGTTTAGTTTTCTTCTAGGTTTTTCTTTGCTGTTTTTCAGTGCCTTTGTATTTGTGTTGTTTGTTTTTGGTTTTCTTACTCATGTTCTGCTCTTGTGCCATATGGTTTTTATCACATGGTCACTGTCTCCTCTATATATTTTCGTGCTCTGCGCAATAAACTCAGTTGGAAGTTAGCGCTCGTGTCTTTCGTGTCCTTCGTGTCTCTGTGTCGTCGTTTTGTTCTCGCGCTATAACTATCGTCATGCCATACCAACTAGCCCAAGCTGCCACACTTGCCCGCAGGGGCGCCTGCGCAAGTAGGCGTTTGGTGTGTAGCGACACCACGGACCCGAGCTAACGGGGGAGTTTTGACTCCTTCCCACGCCTAGCCGTGCGTGGCTTTGCCGTGTCCGGGGAAAAGGGGATCCTGGGGGTTGAGCCGACGCTGGGTGAATGGACCTTTAAGGCCCCCCGGCAGAGGCAACACACCCCTTTGGCCCCGGCTTCACGTAGACGGCACCCCTGGGCTGACCCACCCAGGGGAAATCGGCAGTCGCCTTTTCCTATCTCTCTCTCCCTACATCTTAGTCTTTTCTCGTCTTTAAATCTGTCCTGTCTTCTTCTCTCTTCCACTTACTTCAGATTTTTCCTGGCGGCAAGGGTTAACCTTGTGTAATTACTCAACCTTGAGTAGTTATATTTGGTTATAGTGGCAATGTACGGCTGGCGTCTGCAGCCTTATGCTATTAAGTGCTTCAGCGTCCCCTGGTTGGACTCCATGGTGGGTGGTCGCCATTGCTGCCGAAAAAAAGTACACTACTATGGGAACACCTGCATTTCCCCGTCTCCTAGATCGTCCTCCGCCTAAGAGGGGACGCACCGATGACATCTCAATTTTCAGCCAACCCAGACAATGCTTTCCCAAATTCCATGTTGTGCACAGCAAAAAACCAACAAACAAGCCAGAGCCATATCACCATTTCTTGTTGCTAAATCTCTGACCGAGCTCTTTGGCCCAGGATACAAGGTTACAAAGATGGCTAGCGGAGACCTTCTCCTTGAGCTGCCTGAAAAACACCATTATGAAAAACTTGGCAGTCTCGTAGCATTTGGTAATATCCCAGTATCTGTTTCACCTCATAGATCGATGAACACCTCACGCGGAGTTGTTTCAGAAGCAGAACCTTCTTGAAATGTCTGAACAGGAAACTGCTTGAAGGGTGGAAAGAGCAAAATGTCACGGATGTGAAACGAATCGTCATCAGACGCGACAACAAAGAATACCTACCAAACATATAATACTCACTTTTGCATCTAGCACACTGCCTTCATCTATAGACACAGGCTACATCAAACTCTCTGTCCGTCCCTACATTCCAAATCCAAGACGATGTTATAAATGTCAACGATTTGGTCATGGCTCGCAGAACTGCCGGGGTCAGGAAACTTGTGCAAGATGTGGTAGCCACGGCCACCCATCTGATAACTGTGTTACTACGCCTCACTGCGTGAATTGTGACGGGGAACACGCCGCGTATTCGCGTTCGTGTCCTAACTGGAAGAAAGAAAAGAAATAATCACTCTTAAGTCAAAGAAACATTACATTCAAGGAAGCAAGACGAAGAGTGTCGCCATTTTACGGCGCAACATATGCTGATGCGGCGCGTCAGGGGGCAACGCCGCACCAGCCCTCGCCACCCTTCGGCCCGCGCAGAGCGAGCCGTCGGCTGTGGCACCTGCCCCCAAGGCGGCTGTAGCCCAGGCTACACCGCCTACTCCCAACAGAGACCGGAGACTCCAGAGTCTTCGGGTCTCAAGGCCTCCCCTCACCAGGCGAGGCCCAAAATCCAAACTAATAGCCCGCACGTGCGGGCATCCAGTGCCTCCGAGGAGGCAATGGATACGTCGGCACCCTTGGTGCCGAAACAGCGGCGTGGCTCCTTGGAGCGCGCCAAGAAACAAAAAAGCAAATAACAGGGCCTGATGATGGCCCTGTTAAGTGAACTCAAACTCCCCGTCTAAACAGCCACTCGCTTTTCGTACACACAGCATTATTTTACATTCACCATGAACACTCAAATTATACAATGGAACGTCAGGGGCCTCCTCAGAAACCTTGACGACATCCAAGAACTCCTACACGAACACTCACCAAAAGTGCTGTGTGTACAAGAAACACACCTAATTCAAACACACAAATTTTCTTCGTAAATACGTTATTTTTCGAAAGGACCGAGATGATGCCATGACATCATCCGGAGGTGTTGCCATCATAGTAAATCAAGGAATTGCATGCGCACACTTACAACTCCAAACATCCCTTGAGGCAGTGGCTGTTCGAGCGGTTCTTTTCAATAAGCTGATCACAATCTGCAGTATTTACATTCCTCCTAGCTATCAGCTGCAAAAACGTGATTTATACTCTTTAATTGATGAACTTCCGGAGCCCTATGTTCTCCTTGGAGACTTCAATGCGCATAGCAGGCTATGGGGTGATTCTCGGTATGACGCGCGAGGTCGACTGATCGAACAGTTCCTTCTCTCGTCGAGCGCGTGTCTGCTGAATCGAAAAGAACCAACCTATTATAACCTCGCTAATAACACCTACTCCTCCATAGACCTGAGCATAGTATCTCCATCTCTTGTGCCTCTACTCCAGTGGAAAGTCGTCAGTAATCTGTACGGAAGTGACCACTTCCCCGTAGTTTTGAGCACAACGACAGTAACTGAGTGTCCACCACGTGTTCCCAAGTGGCTCATAAACAGAGCCGACTGGGAACAGTTTCATACTATCGCTTGTCTAGGTTGGAATGACATCTGTACTTTGAACATTGATGTTGCTGTCAACTACTTCACAGCGTTTTTGATTGATGCTGCAACAAAATGCATCCCACAAACAAATGGACACCCTGGAAAACGACGTGTGCCATGGTGGAACTCTGAATGCCGAAACGCGCGCAAACAGCAAAACAGAGCTTGGAGGCTGCTTCGGAACTCGCCGACAGCCGAAAATCTTGAAACCTTCAAGAAAATAAAGTCTCAAGGCAGGAGAACGCGTCGGCAGGCCAGAAGAGAAAGCTGGCAGAAGTTTTTGTCAGGGATCAATTCTTACACACAAGAGGCCAAAGTCTGGAACATGGTCGGTAGGATAGCAGGGAAACAAGTACACACACTTCCACTCGTAAACACTCAAGGTGATACCTTGGAAGATCAGGCAAACTTCCTCGGGGCACATTTGAACGGGTATCCAGCTCGTCCCACTATACTGACACTTTCCAAAAATACAGAACAAGAATAGAAAAGCAGAAACTCGAACACAAATGCACTAGATACGAGGCATATAATCAAGCGTTCAGTCTAGCTGAGCTGCGAATGTCTCTAAACTCCTGCAGTACTTCTGCCCCAGGTTCTGACCGTGTCGTATATGAAATGTTAAAAACCTACCGATCGAAACACGAAAAACCTTACTTTGTTTGTACAATGCTATCTGGTTTTCTGGCACTATCCCTAACTCCTGGAAAGAGGCTATTATAATTCCCATTTTGAAAGAGGGCAAGGACCCTTCTTTACCTTCGAGTTATAGGCCTATTGCACTCACAAGCTGCTTGTGCAAAATCTTCGAAAAAATGATAAACTGCAGACTTGTACATTTCCTTGAAACAAACAATTTGCTCGACCCATTTCAGTGCGGGTTTCGAGAAAGTAGGTCCACCACAGACCACCTTGTTCGTATCGAGGCACAGATCAGGGACGCCTTCGTCCATAAACAATATTTTCTCTCTGTGTTCCTCGATATCGAAAAGGCTTATGATACTACATGGCGTTTCGGAATTCTAAGAGACCTGTCCCACCTTGGCGTGCGCGGAAGAATGTTTCACATAATCGAAAGTTACCTGTCAAACCGGACCTTCCGTGTCCGAGTGGGCACGGCTCTTTCCCAAACATTCGTCCAGGAAACAGGCGTGCCACAAGGTGGTGTACTTAGCTGCACACTTTTTCTCATCAAGATGAATTCCTTGCACTTGTCCATCCCTCGCAATATGTTTTATTGTACATATGTCGACGACGTCCAGCTTGGCTTTAGATCTTGCAACCTGGTAATGTGCGAGCGACAGGTTCAGTTAGGTTTAAACAAGGTCTCCAAATGGGCAGAGGAAAACGGATTCCGACTGAACCCACAAAAGAGCACGTGTGTCTTGTTCTCCCGAAAGAGAGGCATGCACTCAGAACCTGACATTGAATTGAACGGTCAACGTCTGTCTGTCAATGCGGAGCATAAATTTTTAGGATTAATCTTGGACAACAAGTTGACCTTCGTACCGCACATCAAGTATCTAAAAACAAAATGTTTAAAAGCCATGAATGTTTTAAAAGTGTTGTCACGTACTACGTGGGGTAGTGACAGGCAATGCCTCATGAACCTCTATAGAAGCCTTATTCGTACCCGCTTAGATTATGGGGCCATTGTTTATCAGTCTGCGACTCAAAGTGCTTTGAAGATGCTGGACCCCGTGCACCATCTGGGCATCCGCCTTTCTACGGGTGCTTTTCGCACCAGCCCCGTAGAAAGCCTTTACGTTGAGTCAAATGAGTGGTCGCTTCATCTGCAAAGAACCTACATGTCCTTTGTATATTTCCTTAAGGTGAAAGCAGACTAGAGGCACCCCTCATACTCTACTATTAATGACTTGGCGAGCTCCATTCTTTTTCAAAATAGACCTTCAATGAGGCAGCCCTTCTCAGTTCGCCTGAAGGGTCTAGCTGAGGACACTGGAGTGTCACTCGAACACAGTTTAATGGCTCCTGTAGCATACCCGCCACCGTGGCAGTGGCAGACTATAGACTGCGATGTGTCTTTCCTAGAGGTTACAAAACATGCACCTATTGCCCATATCCGTACACACTTTCTGGAACTTCAACACAAATACACACGTCCTGAGTTCTTCACAGATGCCTCCAAGACTAACTCCTCTGTGTCCTACGCTGCTGTCGGCCCATCCTTTTCGGATGCTGGCCCTCTACATCCACGCACAAGTATCTTCACAGCGGAAGCTTACGCGATACTGGTGGCAGCTAAACACATCAAACAATTACAAATACAAAAAGCAGTAATTTATACAGACTCCCTCAGTGTGGTAACGGCTCTGCACAGTCTTAAAAACAAAAAAAACCCAGTCCTTGTCTCACTTTACTCCATTTTGTGCACACTCTACACACACAAACAACATGTTGTAGTGTGCTGGGTGCCAGGGCACCGTGAGATCCAAGGCAACGTGAGGGCGGATCAGCTCGCTGCATCCGTCCACGAGAGCACCGCCATTACATCCATATCAATCCCGGCCCTTGATCTTAAGCCGTCTCTCAAACTAAACCTCAGGAACTACTGGCAGAGCAAGTGGGATACACACACACAAAACAAACTACACGTTATCAAGCCACACCTTGGCCATTGGCCACCAGTATCAAAATCACGTCTAACAGAGGTAACACTAACAAGACTCAGGATAGGGCACACATACACGACACACACACATCTTTTATCCGGTGGGGACCCACCATTGTGTGATAAATGTGGTGAGGCTTTAACAGTTCTTCACATTTTAATTGAGTGCAAAGAATTGGACACTGTAAGAAAACAACACTTTCCATTACCCTACCGACAACATATACCTTTACACCCTGCAATGTTCGTCGGTAGGGAACCGCTTTTTAGTCACAAATCATTGTTAGCGTTTTTTTAAAGAAATTCATAGTTTTCACATCATACACCCGGGCATCCCGTAGCATGACCTCTCCAGAGAGGTTTTTGCTGCGGTGGCTACACAAGAAAGCACATGCCTCACGGCCCTTGGACGCAAGGGTTTGAACGAGTGAGGCACTTGTGCTAATGCCATACATATCCACCATCGTCTTTCATTATCACCAACTTTTGTCATCTGTTCACACCACACACACCTTCCACGGCATGGTCATGATTTTATTATTTGTATGTTTTTACCCGCCTTACTGCGAGGAATTTTATGGCCCTTATACAGCCACTTATCACAATCATTGTCCATATTTTTAGTAAGATGAACTGGCGCTCTTTGGCCGTGAATCGGCCCTTGCGCCATAAAACATCAAACATCATCATCATCAAGCTGCCACACTTCTAAGTTACATCCTCCTTGGAGGCTGTCACGTACTGCACGGAACATCGACGAGAGACTCCACCTTCCGGCACCATCCTGGGCGGAGGCACTTGGCTGAGCTAGCTGGCCCTCAGGTCACCTTGTCTCGGTCACCTTGAAACCAAAGCAGAATTGTCACTTACTCACTCGAACTTGAGCACCTTGTGCGTAAAAGAGCTCTATTCCATCGCGTCGGTGGTACAGTGGTAGAATACTCGCCTGCCACGCGGGTGGCCCGGGTTCGATTCCCGGCCGACGCAGTTTTTTTTTTTTATTTTTTGCTTGTTTTATATTTTAATTTTTATGTTGGTTTGTTCTGCTTGCCAAGGTAACGCTGTAACATGTTTTTCTTTTCAACGATCCCTACTGGATCTTTAGTTTTTCAGCAAAGCTAGTTAGATGAATCGTAAGTGCTGTTAATGGTCAGTAGATGCAAATGTAGACTACGGTGGCGCCTCCGGCGATGTACAAAACGTTCTTGCTGAGTTTGCTAACACTATATTTGCTCAAATTTTAAGCATTTGTTATTATTTATGCAAGTCGAAAACAATTTGACTTAACAGGACTTTGTGAACGTGTTCACTGGGTGCACTCTTTGAAATGATTTTTGCATTGAAGTCAGAAACAAGGAGAAAACTTTCACCATTGTTCTTAGCTCACTTGCGCTTCCTAGGTGGTCGTAATTTGTCTGCACCGAGTGCAAAACATTTTCACAGCATACTTACCTGGTGTCGGGGCCACCGTGATCAACTAGGCGGTGCCCCCAGGGTGAGGCGCGGGCATTGCACTGCGCCCGTGCTGACCCCTGCCACTACCCCAAACTGGGGCAGATGGGGCATGCAATTTTTGGTAGTGGGGGACTGCGTTCGCGCTATCCCCCTAATATCGAATCAAAGAATAGACATAAACACGCTATCACAAAACTGCGCACATTGACGACCTGTTGCTTCGTTAGTGTAGTATACACATTACCGTAGAGTAACATAGTTTACTATGTTTATCTTAAGCCATACTTCCCTGCGACGCGCGCATTGTCGGCGCCATGCCTTCCTCCCGCTCGTCTCCAAGCGAGGGCACGCATGCAATCTTTCGCCGTGCACCCTTCTGGGCTGCCTTCTTCCTCTTTTAACCACTACGACCACCACCCTCTGCCCCGAACTCGTTCGCTTCTTGAGCCCCGCCTTCCGCGTGGGTGCACCGGTCGCTCGCGCGCGAAATTCAAGCAACTCGCTGCAGGAAGCAACCGACAGGCACAACGCCGTTACGTTTGTGTCGTGCGCGCCGATCTCCCTGACTTCTTGCGTCGGTAAAGTAATGGAGCATGCTTGCCTGAGCCAACACCACCTAGATTTTTTTTTTTCAAGGCCTCGGCAAGCCTTCCGTCTCGTCAGCGTGACGTCACCGCAGTGAGATCTGTGAGAAAGCAACGCTCGACTGGCTGATTGGATTAAATAAACTTTTACTTGGTCCTCCAAAACACATATCACTGTGTTGCGGGCAGCTCCCACGTGGGGACTGAGGTCGGAATGGTTTGCGGCTTCTGTTCGCCAAATAGACAATCTTTTTTGCTTCGAAACAAGTTTTCAGTAGGCAAACTGTAGGAAATTATTATCTACTCATTACTTATCATTCAGTATCATATCAGTATTACCTACTCTACTTATCAAAGTAGATAAGGCATTGGGCCAATCTGAAAAGAAGGTTTTCGGTTCATTTCTTTTTCTTGCAAGCCTGGTGGCACACATGTCACCGCCCTGTTATAAAGGGGATGTTCATATCATCCGTCCATCCCTCTATAGTCCTACGGCATACTAGATATGCCTTCGTTATTGGGGTACCGGTGCGTACAGGCCAACATTTCTAGAACTAGTTGGTACTAGTCGAGGTCGAACGTCCCCAAGTACATGACATAGTGGTCTGTGAGCTTTTCACCTCCCCCTCGCCAGTGATGTTCCGTACTACGCAGAAAAATTCCAATTGAGAGACATGAAAATTCCCTATTTCGGAGATTTTTCTCTGCACAACAGTACTGATTTCCGCCACCATCCATGGACGCACATACTATAATTACACGTGTCTGACGTATTGGCGACTTTTGAAATCATGACTGGCCCCTCCACTGCTGCACGACTAAACCATGAGTTTATTAATTCATATACTGTTGGTACACTGCACATTGTGGGCTTGAAGTCCAACACCAATAGTGAACTAGAAATTGTTCCATGTAAATATCGGAAACAAATGTCAAGGGCTATGCTTGCGTGGTGCATTCGCCAGAACCGATTACTGCAGATGATGGCGCACTGTGACCGCTAAATATCGGTCGTCATAGGAGAATTTAACCATTCCCGAAATTCCCTGCAATATCAAGAAAATTAGAGGCGGAAATTTGCCGAAAAAGGAAAAAAAAATTCCCTGCACGGAACATCACTGCCCTTGGTGCGCAAGTGTACGCCTACGGGGCTTTATTACGTCAATGCCAATGACTACGTTCCTTCTGGGAGGCTGTCACGCACTGCACGTAACATCAATCAATCAATCAATACATTTTATTTCTTTATATAAGGTGGAGTACAGGACTAAAAGCTCAAGAGCTTGACGAGGTCCTGACCCCGTTCACAAGTTGGCAAAGCAGCAGCAATGGCAGTCAATCATGCACAACAAATATGAAATAAACATACAGGTATAACATCACAAAAAAGTAATACAAAAAGTTTATGAAAGCAGTGCTAAGATAAAAAGAGAGTAGTTCAAATGTATGGTCATGAAGTGGCATGAACATGAAAAGCAATAATGATTGATTGATATGTGGGGTTTAACGTCCCAAAACCACTATATGATTATGAGAGACGCCGTAGTGGAGGGCTCCGGAAATTTAGACACCTGGGGTTCTTTAACGTGCACCCAAATCTGAGCACACGGGCCTACAACATTTCCGCCTCCATCGGAAATGCAGCCGCCGCAGCCGGGATTCGAACCAGCGCCCTGCGGGTCAGCAGCCGAGTACCTTAGCCACTAGACCACCGCGGCGGGGCTTGAAAAGCAATAATAAAAAGGAAAGAATGGGCATAAATTCTGAGAGATGTATCATTAAGGATAATGTATAAGTTGGGCAAAGTGTTTAATCTGACAGTTTTGTTTAGAGGGAGGATCGAAATCTTCGCGGTTTAAAAAGTTTAACAAAGAAGGTGGTCTGTAGGACAATGATTGTTTGTCATAAAATGTTCTTGGGGTGGGTATAGTCCAAACTTCTTTGTGCCTGGTGAGTCGAACACTTGTGTTTACGCTAAGTTTAGCAAGATGTATTGTGGTATTGGTACCATGTTTGACAAACTCTTTATAGCATAACATCAGCTTGTAATTGTACAAAAAGAAAACTGGAAGAATATCATTTTAGAAAAAGAAGTTTTGTAGAGGACAGATAGTGTTGAGCCGCAATATGTCGTACAACCCTTTTCTGTAGTAAGTGCAACTTGCGCAAATTCGTCACACCGGTTGTGCCCCACACAAGTTACAGTAGTGTAACAAAGATGACACCAGTGCATTGTATATCATAATTTTGACCTTGGTGGGAAGAAGAGATCGCATACGTGCAAGGACACCAATGGCCGATGACATCTTAGAGTATAGAATATCAACATGTACATTCCACATAGGGTGTTGTGAAAAATATACACCAAGATTACTAACAGAATCAACCATGTCTAACTGCTGAGAGCCCTGAAGTAAGCTCATCTTATTTATCAAGGTTTTTCCTTTAGGCGTATATAAAATGACTTGTGTTTTTGAAGGGTTTAGTTTTAGTAAATTCACTGAAGCCCAGATATCTATAGCAGACAGTGTTTCATTAGCCATTTCTTCTATCTCTGTTTCCATGCTCCCTGTAATAAAAACTGTTGTGTCATCGGCGTAAGAGACAAATGTTGCGTTGTTTGTGCAGTGTACAATGTCATTAATATAAATCAAAAATAAAAGTGGCCCTAAAATACTACCTTGTGGCACACCTACAACGACCGAGAGACTCCGCCTTCCGGCACCATCCTGGGTGGAGGCACTTGGCTGAGCTAGCGGGGCCTCAGGTCACCTTGTCTCGGCCACCTTGAAACAAAAATAATTTTGTCACTTACTCACTCGAGCTTGAGCGCCTCGCGCGTAAAATATCTTCTATTGTGTAGCGTCGGTGGTTCAGTGGTAGAATACTCGCCTGCCACGCGGGTGGCCCGGGTTCGATTCCCGGCCGACGCAGTTTTTTTATTTTTTGCTTGTTTTTTTTATTTATATTTTTGTTGGTTTGTTCTGCTTGCCAAGGTAACGCTGTAACATGTTTCTCTTTTCCACGATCCCTATTGGATCTTTAGTTTTTCAGCAAAGCTAGTTAGATGAATCGTAAGTGCTGTTAATGGTCATTAGATGCAAATGTAGACTACGGTGGCGCCTCCGGCGATGTACAAAACGTTCTTGCTGAGTTTGCTAACACTATATTTGCTCAAATTTTAAGCATTTGATTATTATTTATGCAAGTCGAAAACAATTTGACTTAACAGGACTTTGTGAACGTGTTCACTGGGTGCACTCTTTGAAATGATTTTTGCATTGAAGTCAGAAACAAGGAGAAAACTTTCACCATTGTTCTTAGCTCACTTGCGCTTCCTAGGTGGTCGTAATTTGTCTGCACCGAGTGCAAAACATTTTCACAGCATACTTACCTGGTGTCGGGGCCACCGTGATCAACTAGGCGGTGCCCCCAGGGTGAGGCGCGGGCATTGCACTGCGCCCGTGCTGACCCCTGCCACTACCCCAAACTGGGGCAGATGGGGCATGCAATTTTTGGTAGTGGGGGACTGCGTTCGCGCTATCCCCCTAATATCGAATTAAAGAATAGACATCTATCCCAAAACTGCGCACACTGACCACCTGTTGCTTCGTTAGTGTAGTAAACACATTACCGTAGCGAAACGTAGTTTACTATGTTCCCTGCGACGCGCGCATTGTCGGCGCCATGCCCTCCTCCCGCTCGTCTCCTAGCGAGAGCACGCATGCAATCTTTCGCCCTGAACTCAGGCACTGCGCCATGCTCCCTTCCGTGTTGCCGCCTTCCTCTTCTAACCACTACGACAAGCACCCTCCGCCCCGAACTCGTTCGCTTCTTGAGCCCCGCCTTCCGCGAGGGTGCACCGGTCACTCGCGCGCGAAATTCAAGCAACTCGCTGGCAGGAAGCAACCAACAGGCACAACGCCGTTACGTTTGTGTCGTGCGCGCCGATCTCCCTGACTTCTTGCGTCGGTAAAGTAGTGGAGCATGCTTGCCTGAGCAGGGTTAACGGCTACCTTGAGTCTAACGACGTATACCGCAGCAACACGATCGGCTTCAAAAAAGGGCTCTCCACACAAGATGCCATGACACAAGTCAAGGAGCAAGTCATAGACCCCTTTGGACGGAGCATGAGGGCAATAATCAGGCTAGATCTAAGGAAGGCCTTCGACATGGTCGAGCACGCAGCCATTCTAAAACGAATAGGTAACCGGTAATATGGGCAATCGCAGGGAACTGTGGTATGCGACGGCTTCCGGTTCGACGCACCACGCGGGTTAGCAGCGGTACAGGGTCTTGAAATACACTGGCAGTATATTTCTAGACACTGTGGCAGTGGCACGCGCGCATTCTGTACCGCTCCGCTGAAAAAAAAAAACAAAAAAAAACTCTCCATGTGATGTCAGTGCTTTAGACGTTGGTTTTTTGTTTTTGCTAACTGTGACAATGACAAGCCTGAAAGCCATGAACTGTAAAGAAACTTTTTATCGCACTAAAATGGTCCGCACTGCTTTTGTGCTGCCTACGGGGGGGGGGGGGGGGGGGGGGGGGTACTTTTAGTTTGGCTAGCAGATAAGTCGATACATGAAACAGTTTTCGTTGTATGATACGTTGCTGCAGATAAAAAATCGCCATTTTAAAGATCTCAGGGATGGTGATGACTGCAGTGTGCTAAGAGTTCATTTCGAGATCGCTGCTTCGGCCGACATCGTCGGTCGGTCGGCATGAAGCGCAGCATTTATTGAGTGCGTTTAGATATCTTTTTTTTTCCTAGCCTTCAGCGCGCAATAAGATGCATTTCTTAGTCGAAGCCAGTTGCTTATTTAAACGCCGATATTGATCAAGTTGCGCGGCATGGCGGCTCATAGACAATACAGTCAGACATAGACGGCGCCGAATAATCTAAACGCTGCGCTTGTTTAACGCACTTCTTCCTTTGAGTGCCGTCCTGGCGCACACTTTGACCAAGATTAACGCAAATGCACTCTTCCAGCGTTTCGTGTAAACTTACTCTTGAGTGAAGCTTTTTGCCCTTTTTTTTTTTTTTTTGTCGTATATATGGGTGCTATGGCCGGCGCTCATCTCGTATGGCAGGTAGATTTCACCCGCGTGTTCCCATAATATATTTGCTAGGCGCGTCTGCGCGACAATTTATTTCTCAATAAAATATTCGGAGCAAATTTATGCGTAAGCTTTTTTTTAGTGTGGAATACACACGTATCTGTGATAAAATGGTTTTGGCACACTCC
The DNA here is from genome assembly GCF_013339725.1 of Rhipicephalus microplus. Lineage (NCBI taxonomy): Eukaryota > Metazoa > Arthropoda > Arachnida > Ixodida > Ixodidae > Rhipicephalus > Rhipicephalus microplus. Next base: position 92,507,747 of record NC_051168.1, on the reverse strand, counting down.
GACTTCAACGTTCCGTACTCAAAGGCTACCTGTCGCTGTGGCTCTCCACATCTGCGGCACACCTCAATTTTCTTTCTTCGTTTCATGGCAATCGATACGTGCGTTTGCCTTTCACGCTCGAGTTGGAGCAGCCAACAGCTGAACTACCGACCATGGTTTATCAGGACGAAGATAAACGGGCGACCACGTGCGCTAATCCCGAATAATCTGAGGCTTGCGGCGAAGCGGTTCACCGGCGTCTACTTTTCTCGAACCGGAAGCCGGTAGCAGACGGTGCATCCCACAATCCCTCGCTCTTTTACTGGCCACCTATTGTTGTAGAGGGTGCGGGTGATGGATGGATGGATGGATGGATGGGTGGATGGATGGATGGATGGATGGATGGATGGATGGATGGATGGATGGATGGAGATGGATGGATGGATGGATGGATGGATGGATGGATAAACTTTAATGCGGCCCATCGGGTAACACTTCACGTGCTGCTCCCACATAGGAACAGAAAGACCAAGTCTCTCTGCTGCGTCGTGGGCCCGTTGGACGGCCCATAACTGCTGTTCCGGAGCTGGTAATAACGAAAAAAAAAAGATATATGTTAGTTTGAAAGACAGCTTCACCGCTATGCCCATGTGTAAAACGCCGAAGCATACAAAAAATTTTAAGAGACGACTGTTAATCGGATATAGACCACAATTGTTTTTTGGAAGTTCGAATACTTCGAATAGTAAAACTGTGGGCGAATCGAATGGCAAACACTGTTCGAAGATTATTCGGAATGTCGAATATTCGCATTTATTATGTGTCTCGTTAAAGTTGTGTTTTGCTTTCTAAAAGGGTACGGTCGATCTATCAACAATACGCTAACAGTTGCCATAAAAATGTTGTTCTATACAACTTTAGTAAATGGGAGAGGCAAAACATTTTTGCTTTCCTTTTTTCTGTCTCTTCGCAGGAAGATGGCATACTGTTGTGCGTTCAAATGCAAGTCAGATGCGAAAAAAGGCACTGGGTGTATCATTTCATGAAATCCCTGCCGACTTTACACTGCGAGAATCATGGCTCAGAGCAATCGACAGACGTGGATGGACCCCAAATGTGACTTCGAATTATTCAATGTCTGCAGCAAACATTTCAAAGATGAAGATTTTCACACTTGGCGAAAGGCGCTGTCTAAAGAAGGGCACAGTACCAACAATCTTTCCAGGGAGACCGTCAGAAGTTCTGCGTGTGCATGAAGCAGAAAAGACAGTTGAGCACATGCGACAGTCACAAGACCAACCTGAAGAGACGGAAGCAACAGAAAACCCAGCTAGTGAGACAGAGACGCCTATGGAACATGAAAGGACCTCCGAGGAAAAGTCATCAAACCAATCATCCACTGCGTTGCTGGAGCAACTAACTGTGTGGACCTCAGATGACGACTGTCGACGACCACACAGACGACGAGTCTCGTATGCTTGCCGAAGAGACGAAGCTAGATGAGGATGAGGTTTGCAGTTTTGCAAGCGAGGGAGTGCGATGGCTAAGGAAAGAAAGGAAAATGAAAAGAAGGATCGACAGAGTCCAGAAAAGAATTGATAAGTATAAGGCGGAGTTAGATAAGGTCAAAGGAGACTGCAACTTTGCGGATATGTCGTACATAAGGCAGCAAGCCAAGCAGAAAGACACATCAGCCGTATCTTTTTGGAATCGGATAATTAATTTCAGAAGCAAAAAACCCATATGGTCGGAATTAAAAGACGTTCTGCGTCACTGCATCATACTGAGCCACCTGGCCACCAAAGCGTATGAACACGCCAGAAAAGAAGGACTGCTCAAGCTGCCTGGGAGAACAACCTTCCGAGAATTCATCGGAGGTGCGAGTGGAGAAACGGGATTTAATTCCTTGATTAAGCTGCGTTTAAAAGCACAGAGTGAAATTCTAACCCCGCCTGCTTCAAGGCTTTGCTCCCTCATCGTGGATGAGTATAAAACCAAAGTTGCAGTACAACAAACAGCAAGATTGTTTCGTAGGCCATGTTGACGCAGGCGCGGAAGACCCGGCGAATGAGCCCGTGCTGGCGAATTCGCTGTTGTGCTTCTTCATAAATGGCCTGTCAACATCGTACAGGATTCCAGTGTGGCATTTTTTTACAAAGGGCCTCATTGGTACTCAACTGGCGCAGCTGGTCCGAACAGTAGTCAAGAACGTGGAGGAATCAGGATTCAAGGTCGACAGGTTCGTTGCCGACAACCACTGCTGCAACATGCTGAAAACATGAGGTCTCGACTGCTGCAACATGCTGAAAAACATGAGGTCTCAATTTTTAGAAAGAGAAATTGGCCCAAACGGAGAAATATGTTCCAGATATTTGAAAAATTTCTATGACTTGCAGAAAAAAACTCATTGTTAAGCCTGTCAGAAAACTAACCAGAAAGCACGTCTATCCAAACAATATTGAAAAAAAATGCATGTCGGGCGTGCATTAGAAATTTTCTCTCCCAGTGTAACGGCGGCCTTAGAATTTTTGAGAGTGCAAGCAGGGCACAGCTGCGACGCCACCTTTTCGGCAGAAGGACCAACGATCGCTTTCATGCGAAACATATACCGCTGGTTTCTGCTGCATGACACGAGCAACACCTAACAGCACAATCATCAGGACAACCCTGATGTGAGGCACTACGACGACCTCGAGGACAGCCGCCTCGAATGGCTCGAATTGACTTTCCCCGTGTATATGGAAGAAAAAAACAAAACAGGGCAACCTCCACGCAATTTTTTTTTTTCACTGCAGAAACATACGAAGCGCTTCTCCTAACAACGTACTTCACGGTAGCTTTTATTCGGCATTTGCTTTCAAGAAAGAACTTTTGCTTTGTGCTCACCAGGAAGCTTAATAGTGACCCTATTGAATCCCTGTTCGGTACGTTGAGAAGATCACTGGGATTGAATGACACCCTGGACGTGTGGTCTGCAATTTAAGGCCTCGAGAATCTGCTGAAAACGGGAATAGCAGCCGGGCCTGAAGGCAGCAACGTCCTACACGAGCAAGAGTCCGGACCAAGCAATGCGCTCCCTGCTGTAACCCGCACACCCAGGGATCCATCTGAGCTTTCACGTGGCGCCACAGACGTTCTCAAGCGTTTCAAAATGAAAACTGTGCCAGCCATCTTGCCAACTCTGCAAGTCACGGCCACCGTAGATATGGGCGGCTACATCGCACGTGTTGTAAGAGAACACATCGATTGTGATTACTGCTGTCAACTAACGAGTAAAGTTCCCAGTAGCTAGCCGCTGCAACAGTTCACCAGGCAACAAAACAGAGGCGGACTTCTGCACCCCTTCGACGAACTTCTCTACGTCCTTGAGACAAGAATGCTCGCTATAGCTGTGCATAGCAGTGTGATGCGGGTTCTTGTTGCTGATTTGTTTTTCTCCCGGGCTGAGCCTCAGAGAGTTTTGTTAATAAGGACAAAGCCGTTCGGTTTCCAAGAAACACACAAAAAGTTTAATTGAAAAGTAAAAAGGCAAAGATTCCTCACAAAACAAAACACTTAATAAACAGTTGACTGGACATGACGAAACACATCTGTAAACACCCAACAAGAACGTTCAAAGTCAGTAACTAAACCTAACGTTCGAAAGGGGCTGAGTGATGGGAGTAGCGCAAGAGTATCGGTGCAGTCTCACCCACAAGTTGGTTTTCGGCGGTGATGAGAAACCGGAACGCCGTGACTCCTGCGTCAATGCGTGGGCTGGACGAGGACGAGGGAACGCTGGCTGCTGGCGACACGTCGAAAAGCCCTACCAAATCGTGATGGTTTCGGCTTGAGGAGCGTGGACACGTCGGAGACGGGAGAACGCAGGCTGGTGGCGACGCGTCCGGGAACTAGGGTCGACCTAGTCAAGCAGCTGGGCGCACAGCTCGGGCCCGGAGCCCGACGGCTGTAGCTCGCCTGCCGGAACCGAAGTCCGCAGGCTCTGGAAAGGAGTTCAGGACCGGATGGCCACGGTCCTTTGGAGCGGGAACCCGACAGCAGGAGGCCCCGGCCGGTGGAAGTCCTGTAGGCTCGGGGCCGGAACCCAACGGCCCATCTTCAGCGCCCGGTCCGGTGACGACCTTCCGCTTGCACTGCCTGCCTCGAATTCCCCTTGCTCTGGTCTGCTCAGGCTCCTGCTTCAGCTCTGGCCCACTTGTCTCGTTCTCCTTGGAGATACTACTGTTTCGTGGTGTCAAGCCATTGGGCCTTGAAATCTCCGTGTTCGCTGCCCATTGGATGTTTTACCTTTTGTTTACTTCACGTCCTGCCACGCATCCTCGTGCTTGACGCTCTTTAACGTCGTCATTCTTGTTTAAGCAGCACCGCACGTGCACTCTGGTATTTCTCCTTTTGTTTTTTTTTTTTTTCCGTGACGCGCACTTTTCGAAGGCGCGCACTTTGAACGCGCACCACACATCACATACGCCCCCCTTTTATTCAAGTTTTTTTTTTTAGAAAAAAAAACTGCCGATGAGTGCGCGTTCTGCACTACGTCACAATTAAACCACATATTTGCACCACGCAGTTCAACACATCACCGGGCTACAGTTCGCTACATCGTCCAAATGTCCACACTTAAACTTTAGATTCACCCAATTGCATTTAAAAGTTCTGAAACCCGGAATAAACCTTTTTACTACAAAATCGACTATGGACAAAGCTACTTGTGTCCGCATCTAAAAGTCGAAGTCCAGAAAGAGCTACCGGTTTTCTAACCCTACACTCAGGTTATCGCGTCCCAAACCAGACGCACTGCCCTTCTCGCACGTTTCGAAAGTAACTGTGGCAAACATGCTTTTATGCACTTTCGCTGAAACGCGTGTCTGCGCCCCCGCCGGCCACATGAACGCTTACCGGTCACAGAGGAACAGGGCGCGGTCTCGAGCCGTCGGCGTCGACACGAAACGCACTGAGACACGAATGTCCAAATGCCACAATCTCTCACACAAATGCTTTCTTTTAGTTCACCATCTAATGAACACAAGCTCGGGGTGCCCTCAACAAGCCCAAACGCTCCGACAAGCGTGTGAGGTTCCTGGATTCTTGAGAAGGGATGCCGTTGTGCTCGGTCATTATACAGCTCATCTTGAGTGGACTTAATTATAGGTTCAAAACCAATCACGTTCTCAGGTTCAAGACCCTGTCTGGCATTCTCCATACCTACTATCGAGCCCACCTCCGATTCGATACTGTTTATTTTGAAGAGTGCTTCAGCACTCCCATCGTGTTTTCTCGGACAAATAGCAGTTACGCTATCCTGTGAACTAGAATCCCCTCTCTCTCTGAGTGAGATATACGTATGGTCTAGGACCATTGACGTGGTGCCTGCTGCTACCTCTGTCGGTACAAAACAATCAGTGGCCACTATATCAGAGCCTTCATGGCATTCGCTGCCATCTTCCCAATGATGTTCTAGCGCTCCTTCCATGGAGCTATTGAGAGGTAGCCCTACCCCTTCCCGAAATGTGCTCGGCCTTTGAGACGTTCTGATACACACCTCATTCTGAATGGAACTTCTTTGTTCCCTGCTATCGAGCTTTGCTCCACCACATTTTCCACAGCTTCTAGGTCGCCCATATCCAGGCGCTCTTCTTCATAGGTGCTTGGCCTCTCAGAGGTCCCCAAGCAGCTAACGGAAGTAATATGTTCCCAGCCAGAGAAGCTTTCCGTCGCTTCAACAAACTCCTCATGACTCCTGCCTTCTTGGCTGTCCACCTCTCTTGCCTTCCTCTATCTGAGCTTCTCGCTCCGAAGTAAGGCTGTCGCGAGGTTCGAGGCCAACCTTGCAGGAATCGACTTCCCTCCAGCAAACGCTGCTATCGGAGCGAAACATTCACCGCTTGCTCGACCTTCTGCATCGCCAGCTGCCCCCTTTTCGCCATCGCAAGCTCGAGTCGCCGCTCGAAGTCCACCCTCTCTAATTGGAGCTGCTGCTTCAGTATGCGTGTCTGACGCTCTAGCAACACTTTATTTTCACGCGTTACGCGCTCTAGCTCCTCCTTCTTAGCTCTAAGCACCAATTCAAGCTTTTCCTTCGCCGCCTTTCGTTCTGCAGCCCGTTGCTCACGCTCCCTCTCCATCCGCTCCTCGTACCATACTCTAAACTCCGCTCCCGTCAGTCCCATTTTATCCGCCAACTCAATTAACTCCCACGTGTTCGTCATCGTGTTAAACCGCGTCAAAAAAATCTACTGGAAAAACAAACGACTTTGTCCTGTCGCTGCGGACGCCAATTTGTGATGCGTGGTTCTTGTTGCTGATTTGTTTTCTCCCGGGCTGAGCCTCAGAGAGTTTTGTTAATAAGGACAAAGCCGTTCGGTTTCCAAGAAACACACAAAAAGTTTAATTGAAAAGTAAAAAGGCAAAGATTCCTCACAAAACAAAACACTTAATAAACAGTTGACTGGACATGACGAAACACATCTGTAAACACCCAACAAGAACGTTCAAAGTCAGTAACTAAACCTAACGTTCGAAAGGGGCTGAGTGATGGGAGTAGCGCAAGAGTATCGGTGCAGTCTCACCCACAAGTTGGTTTTCGGCGGTGATGAGAAACCGGAACGCCGTGACTCCTGCGTCAATGCGTGGGCTGGACGAGGACGAGGGAACGCTGGCTGCTGGCGACACGTCGAAAAGCCCTACCAAATCGTGATGGTTTCGGCTTGAGGAGCGTGGACACGTCGGAGACGGGAGAACGCAGGCTGGTTGGCGACGCGTCCGGGAACTAGGGTCGACCTAGTCAAGCAGCTGGGCGCACAGCTCGGGCCCGGAGCCCGACGGCTGTAGCTCGCCTGCCGGAACCGAAGTCCGCAGGCTCTGGAAAGGAGTTCAGGACCGGATGGCCACGGTCCTTTGAGCGGGAACCCGACAGCAGGAGGCCCCGGCCGGTGGAAGTCCTGTAGGCTCGGGTCCGGAACCCAACGCCCATCTTCAGCGCCCGGTCCGGTGACGACCTTCCGCTTGCACTGCCTGCCTCGAATTCCCCTTGCTCTGGTCTGCTCAGGCTCCTGCTTCAGCTCTGGCCCACTTGTCTCGTTCTCATTGGAGATACTACTGTTTCGTGGTGTCAAGCCATTGGGCCTTGAAATCTCCGTGTTCGCTGCCCATTGGATGTTTTACCTTTGTTTACTTCACGTCCTGCCACGCATCCTCGTGCTTGACCGCTCTTTAACGTCGTCATGCTTGTTTAAGCAGCACCGCACGTGCACTCTGTATTTCTCCTTTTGTTTTTTTTTTTTCCGTGACGCGCACTTTTCGAAGGCGCGCACTTTGAACGCGCACCACACATCACAAGCAGGAGAGACCGAATCTCCAAAGGCCCCTGACATCCTGCTAAACGTAGCAGTGTCATCGCTGGTAGATTCAGCCCTTTTGAAATGCGCAATGGGCGACGACCAGCATCGCCAAGACTTGGCTGAACTGTGTTTCCGTTTCATTAAGCCCTTCTGTTTAACTACGCCTCACGGCAACTGACGAAAGTGATGAGGGCAAAAACTTCATTCGAGAACCCTTGTTTAGTGAAGTGCCTGAGGTTGTAATATGCCAACACATTACTGATGCAGAAGATCATAGCGACAGTTCCTGAGAAGTCAGCCGACAGGAGGAACCCGTCAGCCTAAAGTGCTTCCATCGGTAATAATATGGGTGGTTTAGCGTCCCAAAAGCACGTGTGATATAAAATATGAGAGGCGCCATAGTGGAAGGATCCAGAGACTTGGACCACCTGGGTTCTTAAACCACGGCCCTCAACAATTCCGCCTCATCGAAATGCAGCCGCCACAGGTCGGGATTCGATGCCCGCGACCTTCGGATCATCAGTATCAGTCGAATGTTATAATCACTAGGCCCCGGGGCGGGGATGTCATTGGTGATTCCATATATGCCACAGTGCCACATCCGAAACCCGTCAGCGACATAGGAAAATGCTTTTGCTACCTTCATGAGGCCGTGTATGCCGATACAGCCATCTCCAACAGGTCGCCTGGCATTCAGCGTACCGAGCGTACCTCGCTTTGAATACCACAGTCCTGAATCCCGTTGACATCAGTGCGTCTTCGTAGTGAAACACAGCCGGTGACTTTCTTGCGACATTGCGCCCACCTTGCGCCTGTAGCGAAAAGCAGAACGAAAAATTGGGGGACCCTTAAGCTTCGCCTAGCAATTTCTCGCCCCCTATAGTGCACCCCCTACGTGAGTTCAAGAGAGTCTGCGCACTGCGATATGCGCCGTAATGGGTCGAACGCTTTAAACCAGGAGCAATGATGGGAAGCCGGCTTTAAGCCACCTACTCTGAACGTTTGTAATGGGTGGGCCTTGAAAACAACCCCTTGTTCCGCAATTCACATCTTTCGACGCCTGAAGTGATTCTACGCTTCCGCCACGCAATATTGAATGTGCATAATCACCGGCTACAATACGCGGCTTTTTATCACAATACGCGGCTTTATTACGTCAATGCCAATGACTACGTTCCTTCTGGGAGGCTGTCACGCACTGCACGGAACATCGACGAGAGACCACGTTCCGGCACCATCCTGGGTGGAGGCGGCTGAGCTAGCGGGGCCTCAGGTCACCTTGTCTCGGCCACCTTGAAACCAAAATAAAATTGTCACTTACTCACTAGAGCTTAAGCGCCTTGTGCGTAAAGAAACTTCAGTTGTGTCGCGTCGGTGGTTCAGTCATTCTTTCGCCGGCACTCGCACGCGTCGGACGCAGGAATCATGGGCTCCCGCGGAGCGGCAAAGGTGGTCCTTGGTGGCCGCGGAAACATGATTACGGACGAAAGTGACAAGGATTTTGAGATCATCTTGCCGAATCTGCCAACAGGACGTATTGTTTTGAACACAGTGTTTTTGCACGGTGATATTCTAGTGAGGCCTCTCAAGGTCGAATATTTTCGAGATGCCTTGGAGAAGGAACGACTGCGTCCCGACGTAATTGCATTGGGCGCCTACCAGATCAACCATGTGTGGGCCGTCACCTTTACCAGCCATGAGGCGACGAAGAGGTTGACTGAACTGGAAGAACTCCAAGTCAAGGGACGCTGCTGCCTCGTTATCGACCCTCAGGAGCAGAAGGTGAGGCTGCGGCTTCACTGGCTGTTACACGGTGTTTCGGACAAAAATGTCCGCACGGCGTTGGCAGCGTTCGGGAAAGCTACAGAAGTGACCCGGGAACGCTGGCGTGTGGAAGGAGTAAATGAGAAGAATTCGACGACCCGCACTGTTTTCATTAAGCTGAAAAGTGGTATGAAAGTTGAGGACCTACCTAATCAGATACGAGTCGCCGGTGAATTAGCCTTAGTGGTAGCCTCAGGTCGGCCTATGCAATGCCTGCGTTGCAGCGGAACAGGACATGTGCGTCGCGAGTGTAAGGTGCCTCGGTGCTCTCGCTGCCGGCGTTTCGGGCATGAGGACGCGGAATGCGTCCGTTCGTATGCCGCAGTAACCGCGTTAGCGGAGGCCGAAGATGCGTCAGAACACATTATGGACGTGACAGAAGCAGAGGACGCGGCTGAAAGTTGCGGAGATCAAGTCGCAGAAAATTTGAACTGCACATCTGCAACATCAGTAGACGAATCTACACCGGCACCTGTGGACACTCGACCAGGTTGTGCAGCTGTATCGACCGAGACAGCTGACAATGCGGTGACAGACGCAGGCTGTGAAGTAGCCGGAGCGTCTGCCCATGCGTCGGAGCAAGGCCAAGTTGTCGATGGTGCCTCCTGTAGCGTTGGTTTCGACATGAAGATAGACGGAAACACGTGCAACGCCAGCCGCGTCTCTTGGCCCAGCGGTGCCGTTCCAGCCATTAAAAGACCATTGGAAGAACCTGTGAAGACGGGAGACAAGAACAGTGCAAGTAGCGTGGAAGAACCACCGGCAAAGACGCCGACTGGCAGACGCACCAGCATGAGAGCAAGAGCTGGTGGCACCACGGACAAGAAAGCTGTGAACAATTCAATTCTACTGTGCAGTGAAACCGGGCGGTCGGACGGTCCTGGAGGCGTCTAGCGTAGCGCTAGACGTGCAAGGTAAGCGCCATGCTCCGGGCCTAACTCCTCCACATGGTTGTAATGGCGCCTCAAGTATCATTTAGCTTCGCCACGCTGAATGTTAGAGGCTTGGCTTCAAAGAAGAAGCAAAGACAAGTCTACCGGTTGTTATTGGAAGAAAGTCTGGATGTGCTTGCAGTGCAGGAGACGAAAGTTGAAGGCGAGGAGGAGACTGGGAGCATGGTGCTTACGTTTACATCACGGTATTTTGCCACTGTGAGCCAGGCCACAGGCACATCAGGGGGATGTGTTCTTTTTGTTAGAAAACTGCCAGGATTAGTCATAGAAAATGTCTTTTCTTGCTCTTCAGGTTGAGTAGTATGGTGTGTTGTGACACTGAATGGCGCATTATATGTGTTTATGCTCCAACTATTGGCCAGGAAAGATCGGGTTTTTTTTCCAATTTACGACAACATACGTGTACCGGTAGGAAACTCTTATTGGTGGGTGATTTCAACTGTGTCTTGAATGAAAGTGATAGATCAAGCAGGCGCAACGTTAAAGATCGAAGCAGTGATGTCCTGGCACAGGTGATTATTGAACACGAATTAATAGATGTAGCGGAGTGTTTTCATAGCTCCCGAGATGTGAAGTATATACCCACTTTCAAGGCACAAATAATGCCCGATTGGATAGACTTTACCTTACTGCAGATGCGATATCCCAGTGTAGCAGTTATAATGTTGTCCCTGTTTCCTTTTCCGATCACTGTCTTGTAAAATGCAATATCGGGTCAAAAAAAGAAAGGAACGCCTTTTCTTGGGAACAGTGGAAAATGAACTCTAACCTCTTAAGGGATGAGTCGTGTAGCGCATCAGTTATTAAAGAAATAAGTAATATTAACATAGAGTGTATGGACAAAATAGGAGAAGAATGGGAGCTATTCAAGCAGCGAATCAAAATAAAAGCAATAGAGAGATCTAGCGTTTTATCTTTTGAATCTAAGAAAAATGAGAAAGAGCTTAGACGAACACTTGAGAGTCTAACAGCTCTTGAATGTGAAAAACCTGGAGTATGTGGTGACGATTTGCGGAGTATCAAACAGAGGATAGAGGTATATGAGGAGGAACGCTATCGCGGAGCGCTAGTGCGAGCCAGAGCAACATCAATGACTGTGGATGATCGCCCGACGAAGCGAGCGCTTCGATTAGAAAAGAGTCATGCCAGACGAAATCATATAGATGCCATTGAAGTCAACGGTATTGAAGTTTCAGACAATGAGAGCATAGGATGAGCGTTTGGCAAACACTACGAAGGACTCTTCGCTGCCACGCCCATTGATTCAGAGGCATTTAAGCAGGAGTTCCTTAGCAGAATGCCGAAGTTGTCAGATAACACCAAATCAGCTTTAGAGCTGTCTATAACGCTAACGGAAGTAGAAAGGGCTATAAATAAAATGAATCCTGGTAAATCTCCAGGGCCGGACGGGCTTAGTGCTTCGTTTTATAAGGAGTTCAAAAATGAATTATCCCAAGTACTTGCAGATGTCTTCAATCAAGCTGATAAACTTAATGGCCTCCCTAGGTCATTTAGTGAAGCACATACAGTTTTGATACCTAAGACAGAACACTCGGAGAAGTTAAAATTAGTTTCTTCGTATAGACCGATATCACTAACTAATTGTGATTACAAAATTTTAATGAAAGTACTAGCACGGCGACTTCAAGGGGTAATCAAAGAATCGGTAGGGCCTCACCAAACATGCGGGATTATGGGACGCTCCATTGTGACTACTATACACAAGATGCGCTGCGTGCTCGAGTGTAGCGATGCCAATCAAGTAGGGGTAGCCATTCTACAGATTGATCTCGAGAATGCTTTTGATTCTGTTTCCCACAACCTTCTGTTTGCCATTCTTGACCATGTCAACGTTGGTTTTGTAATCAGAGATGGAGTATCTATGGCATACCGGAACTGCACAACCCGACTGGTAATCAATAAGACGCTAGGAGATACAATTAACATAAAGCGTTCTGTCCGTCAGGGCTGTCCGCTGAGTCCCCTACTTTTCAGTTTATATATAGAATCGTTGTGCTTAGCAATAGCTCAAAACAGTTGCATTCGTGGCTTTAGATTACAAGAATCCGAAGTTAAAATTTTGGCATATGCCGACGATGTGGCTGTTTGTTGTATCGATCAAGATAGTATTACCACTACCATCAGTGTGGTTAAAAGGTTCGGCAAGGCAACTGGCAGTCTAGTAAACTGGGGAAAGTGTCTGGGTTTCTGGCATGGAGAGTGGTCGTCAAAACCAGACTATTTTGCCAATGTTAAATGGGTGACCACACCTGTCAAGTACTTAGGGGTGCCACTGGAATTTTATAAAGATAATGAGAACTACTGGCAAGAACAAGCGAAAGAAATCCGGACGAAAGCTAATAGATGCAACGGTAATCATCTGTCAGTGTTTGCTAGGGCGACTGTCTGTAATCTTTTCTTTGCCTCAAAACTTTGGTATGTGATGCAAGTATTGCATTGTTCAAGGGCAAACATACAGAAGTTCCATCGCATCTTCGCAGTGTTCGTGTGGGCTTCGAACTGGGAGAGATGCAGTCGAACTAATCTGTTTCGAAAAGTGAAACACGGAGGGCTTGGTTTAACACATCTTTTCATACGCCAAGTCGTAAATAGGTTCTTTTTTTTTTTCGCTACACAAGGGACCCTTTCTTACGTACAGCGTGCCAAATGAGACTGATGCGGGCTTTACCTGGATATGTGGTTAGCACGAATGACATGACCGGTGCTGTGCGCGGGTATCTTAAAGAGGTTATTCTAAGTGTACGGTTTTTATCTGTTAGATTTTCCAATGAATATTTGTTTTCAGTGACTCGAAAGAAGTTGTACAAAGATGTATGCGATGATGTTTTACCTGAACCGCTGTACCGTGCCATGTACGCTGTAGGTGAAGGGAAAGATGTGCTTAAACGAGTGAAGAGAATGCAAGTGGCTCCTGGCGCGAAGTCTTGCTTTTTCAAGCTGCACACAGGTACATTATCAGTCAGGACATTTCAAGCAGACCGTGGTTTTTACTTACCTTGGGGGACAAATTGCCTTATCTGTAAAAAACCGGAAAATATTGACCATGTTTTCTTACATTGTTGGGAGGGAGTATATTTTTGGGATGTACTTCAAAGGGCGTTACAGAAAGAATTACCTTTAAATTCATACGGTATGAGATTTCTGCCAATAGTGGTCGAAGAGGGAATGCCTTTTGATTTGATTATGCTATGTGGACTTCACTGTTTATGGCGGGCCCGTATGGCGAGTTTCTATCGCGATCAGGATGCACGGCCTGCACGAATGTATTTCCGTGAATGTATGGGCCAAGTATGTTGAACTGCAGAAAACTGAGGAGATTTTACCTGAGTGGTTGTCGAGGGTGGAGCCCTTGGCAGCACTTAGGGAATTTTAAATTTCTGTCGGACTGCTACTGCTTGCTTTTGTTCTGCTTGTGGTTTGATGTATGCGCCTGTGAACAGGCAATACAGCAAAAAAAAAAAAAAAAAAAGTCGGTGGTTCAGTGGTAGAATACTCGCCTGCCACGCGGGTGGCCCGGGTTCGATTCCCGGTCGACGCAGTTTTTTCTTGCTTGTTTTTTATTTTAATTTTTTTGTTGGTTTGTTCTGCTTGCCCAGGTAACGCTGTAACATGTTTCTCTTTTCAACGATCCCTATTGGATCTTTGTTTTTTTCAGCAACGCTAGTTAGATGAATCGTTTGTGCTGTTAATTGTCATTAGATGTCGACTGTGGTGGACTGCAGTGGCGCCTCTGGCGGTGTACAAAACGTTCTTGCTGGCTTTACAAACACTATATTTGCTCAAATTTTAAGCATTTTATTATTATTTATGCAAGTCGAAAGCAATTTGACTTAACAGGACTGTGTGAACGTGTTCACTGGGTGTACTATTTCAAACGGTTTTTGCATTGAAGTTAGAAACAAGGAGGAAAGTTTCACCATTGTTCGCAGCTCACTTGCCCTTCCTAGGAGGTCGCTATTTGTGTGCACCGAGTGCAAAACATTTTTACGGCATACTTACCTGGTGTCGGGGCCACCGTGATCAACTAGGCGGTGCCCCCAGGGTGAGGCGCGGGCATTGCACTGCGCCCGTGCTGACCCCTGCCACTACCCCAAACTGGGGCAGATGGGGCATGCAATTTTTGGTAGTGGGGGACTGCGTTCGCGCTATCCCCCTAATATCAAATCAAAGAATAGACATAAACACTATCACTAACCTGTGCGCACACTGACCACCTGTTTCTTCGTTAGTGTCGTAAACACATTACCGTAGAGAAACATAGTTTACTATGTTCCCTGCGACGCGCGCCATGCCCTCCTCCCGCTCGTCTCCTAGCGAGGGCACGCATGCAATCTTTCGCCCTGAACTCAGGCACTGCGCCATGCTCCCTTCCGTGCTGCCGCCTTCCTCTTCTAACCACTACGACAACCACCCTCCGGCCCGAACTCGTTCGCTTCTTGAGCCCCGCCTTCCGCGTGGGTGCACCGGTCGCTCGCGCGCGAAATTCAAGCAACTCGCTGGCAGGATCCAGAGACTTCGACCACCTGGGGTTCTTTAATGTGCGTCTGATTACAACCACACGGGCCTCAACAATTTCGCCTCCATCGAAAATGCAGCCGCCATGGTCGGGATTCGATCCCGTGGCCTTCTGATCACCAGTCGAATGCCATAACCACTATAGGCCACCGTGGCGGGGATGTCATTGGTGATTCCATATATGCCACAGTGTGCCACATCTGAAACCCGTCAGTGACATAGGAAAATGCTTTTGCTACCTTCATGAGGCCGTGTATGCCGATACAGCCATCTCCAACAGCTCGCCTGGCATTCAGCGTACCGAGCGTACCTCGTTTTGAATACCACAGTCCTGACTTCCGTCGACATCAGTGCGTCTTCGTAGTGAAACACAGCCGATGACTTTCTTGCGACATTGCGTTCACCTTGCGTCTGTAGCGAAAAGCAGAACAAAAAATTGGGGGACTCTTAAGCTTCGCCTTTGAGTGTTGAACGCGATAGCGATTTCTCGCCCCTAATGCACCCCCTACGTGAGCTCAAGAGAATCTGTGCACTGCGGTATGCGCCGTAATGGGTCGAACGCTTTAAACCTGGAGCAATGATGGGAAGCCGGCTTTAAACCACCGACTCTGAACGTTTGTAGTGGGTGTGCATGAAAACAACCCCTCGTTCCGCAATTCACATCTTTCGACGCCTGAGGCGATTCTACGCTTCCGCCACGCAATATATAATGTGCATAATCACCGTGACTTTGTGGCATGTCACCTGCTTCCCACCCAAACGGTCCGGGCTCAAATCTCACTCGGACCAAAAATTTTATTATTAATTTCATTTGCAGTTTTTTTTTTGTTTTTCGGTCACGGGTGATTTTTCGCTCACATCCAACGACGCCGTCATGGACGCCAACGACGGATTTTCTGCGAAACGAGCTCTCGCACGCTATCACGTTAGTAATGCTGCTACATTACAAAAACCAACTCTTTCATTCCCACGCTCACTCGGCCGGATCGCGCCACCACTGCCTTCTTTGTCGTCGCTGCCTCGGCACGTCAGCACTCGACAATGGCAGGGCTGCCCCGCAGTTTCCCCTGCAGTATTGTTTAGACCAATGGAGCCTCTTTTACTTTGTTCGACATGGCTTCGTGAAAGATAGCGGTTGAAGTAAATTGATAGTACCATTTACAGAGGCTGCATATACACAAAGTTGGTTGAACTGCGCGCGGCAGTAGTATGTCTCATAGATATTCGATACAAATGAAGCAACGCACTTGAATCCTCTGAAAGTTGCCTTCTTGTCTGGAACTCGTGTTTCAAGCTCCAGGCGTGCCTTCGTATAGCCTCTCGACTGTTCTGCTTGCCTAGATCTCACTGCGTGCCTCATCAGACTGCTCGACTACCCACAATCTTCTTGCACCCTAAATCTGTGCGCTTACCCGAGGCTGCGAAATAGGATGGCGTCGTTCCGAAAACGTTTAGGCGATACCAGCTTGACCATACGGTTTCATCCCGGTTTCACGCTGACCACATATGGTTTCATCCTTCGGGTCACGGCCAAAGATCCTTACAGCTGCCTTGATCAACGAACGCTTGTACACGATGATTTTCTTAGTTGAAGAAAATGAAAAGGAAGAGGTCAGAAGAAGAATTCATATCGGCAACAAATTTCCAACCTATACATAACGAGGGTCTCACCGAAGTCTCAAAGAGTACTAGGTGTGTTGAGTCGGGCGCTGACAGGTCGTGGTGCGTTGAGGAAAACACATGGCGGTGTCGATGTAGCGAAGGCTCGGAGTGTGGTGCAGTATATGGTAATTCTGGTACTGGCGTCTGCCCGACTGGCAGAGCTGCAGACTGATTCGGCAATCGGCTGCTCAGACGGGTGTTGTCGACGTTTTCAGGCCCTCGAACTTGAGTCCGAAACTCAACGGCAAGCGTGCACACTATTCGCCTAAGATGATTATGATGATTCTTGTTATTCTGGCGCACACCCACAAAGAGGGATCGGCCAAGGCTTCGCCTATCCCGTAAAACGATTTCCCTTTACAACGCTTCTTTTTCCTGAAAACTCTAATGAACTTTTTTTTTTGTTTCGGTTCGAAAGGGTCTTCGGGCACGACATGAACATTTGATCGACGACACACATCACAAGTCTGTGAGTTCGTGTGCACGATTCATCACAGAAACTGAAGAACTGCAACGACCGACGTTATTCCCATAATAAAGCATTATTTGTTATGTACCTATCGCAGTTTATTTCATCACTATGACGAGTGATACATGATGACTTAATGTATTTATCACTAACAATAGCACGTCTTTCAAAGCTTCAAGAGTGACGTCGCAATCGCATGGTGCATCGACGGATACATGATAGCCCGTGGTATTTCAGATGCCAAAACCACGACATGATCGTAAGAGTCGCCGTAGCGGCAGCACCGCATTTTCACACACGGTGTCAGTGACGTCGGCAGAAATTTCTTTCGGAGGGGCGGGGGGCACGCCCTTGATCCGACATGGAGTCTGGGCAGGTATATGTGGTCGAGTATGTGTCATTTTGTGCAAGGTATTCCATGATAGCGTAAATTTCGTGACGAGTGGGGAGGGGAGATTGCACGTGCCCGGTCTGCCACCCCCTCGCTACGCCACTACGTGGTGTCCTCCACAATGCAGCTGAACCACGTTGTAAAAATAATGCCTGAAACTGAGTTCGCGCTTCTTTCGCTTTAAATATTTCTTGTAGCGCCAATACGCAATCTTTAGAAATAGACGGGCTTTTTTGCTTTTCTTTCTTTTTCTGATCTCATAATGACCGACAAAAAGCATTAAACATTTCATTCTGATGTGAAAGATGGCGGTTCACTTCACTATCATCGACACTTTGTCAGTGATAGGTTACCCACAAGTGACTGTGGAATCCTAACTCATACCACTGCTCATACTAACGCGTGGTCACCAACATTTAAAAAGCGCGTCTTCGTACCATACGTAAGTAGCGCCTCTTACCAAAAGGTCCGCCAACAACCTCTTTTAGTGTTTAAATCACGGAGGAAGAAAAGGTTCCTTCTCCTTTCTCTGTGGTTTAAATTAACAATACAGTAAAGCATAATTACGTTTACGCCCTTTTAAAAATTTTTACGTAATTTTGCTTCACATGAGTTTCAAAAACGTAAGAAAATTATTTGAAGACAACCTTACTTGAGTGGCGTCACCGCCGTAATTCCGATCCGTTGTTTCCGATAACCGCCGCTTCCCAAGTGACCGTCGATAATTTGGCAGGCAAGGGAAGTAGTTGCGAGTGCATCGGTGTTCCTTTGGTTCCTTTTGTGTTTGTCTTCTCGCGCTGCTTCATAAGTAAACATGAACTATCACCAGCCATAGCCTCCTCTATAACTATGCACCAGCTCGCCCAAACTTCAACGTTCCTCTAAACTTAGTGGTGCCAAGTAGTGGGTGCAGTGCGGCAACCATGGCACAATATGGTTCCGTCCATGGATGATTACAGAAGTTACAGAATGACAAGCTCGTCGATGATACAGTAAACCAGAAATTTTGTCAGCTGTCTTTTAGCTCACCCTCGCTTGGACACTTCACACTCGGACAACGAGTGCCAGTTCTTGAACAACTCCTTTGCTTTTACTTGCTTCTCTTCGGAATTGAGCGTGTGCGAGTCGCGAGAAAAAGTGCGCGAAGTTTCATTCAGTGGCTTCGCATCTTTTGTGTGAACTACTTGCGCTGACAAGTTGGTAAAGACTATCGCTGAACAACCAAGTTACCTTGGAGGCCGTTAAAGGCAGTACTGACGCAACGCAACAAAGCACACAATGCTCCCCTGAACAAGGAAGTCGGTTCTGTCGGATACTTCGTGGGATTCAGAGGTAGTGTTTTATAGGTTAACCACGGTCGCCCGACAATAATGAAGCGAGTTCGAACCAAGCTGCGTCTACTGCCCGATTCCGCCTCAAGCGGCAGCTGTGACAGCAACGGCCTGCATGTCAGGATCAGCCGAAACGTCGCCGACGAGCTGTCGCTTGGCGACGGCACCACCGACGGTACTCTGGCGCTAGTGGCTCCCGAAAACGTCTCGCTCACGTACCCGGGCCTTTTCGTCAACTACGAGGTCGTGGACGATCGCGAAGTGCGGAGTTTGTCGTATTCCGGGACTACTGTCGCGCTCTTTGTCACTAGAGACTTCTTGAAGCGACGTCGAGGATGGGAAGATGGGCAAGCCGTGGACGTTCTGTGCGGAGTGCGGTGTCCGCGCCTGACCAAGGTGTCGTTGCTGGCGAGGAGCCCCGACGCGTACGCCAAGCTTAACAGCGCAGACCTGTGGGAGGTCCTGGGTGGAGGTGCCGGGAGCGACGGCGTACTGTGTCGCATGGACGACAGCCTTGCCGCCTTCGGTGGGGACACCGTGCTCGTGGTCGACTGCGAGCCGACGCGCCAGGGACTCATCGTTGCCGAGACGCAGGTGCTCCGTCTCACGTCTTCGCTACGTCAATGTGGTTTTGGGGTAACACCGTGAAAGTCCTGCGTGCGTCACTCTTTGGATTGCTTTGTGCCCACGACGTCAGTTGTGGTTGTTCATAGTTCTTATGCAGTTTTCTTCAATGAGGACACAGCGTTAAGCTGAAAGGTTCACAAATGTAGCCCCTTGCATATCGTTGAACAGTGTCATAGTGTGGGTGCACTTTAGATCGCACTTGAGCCTTAACCAGGTGCGATTATCCTATCGTGATTGGCTCCTTTTTCACATATCGCCAGTTAGCGGCGCCTTTTGCAATGAGCCGCCCACTGCCGATGAATTCTCATCTGTATAGCCTTGACCAAGATCATAAGCCATATGAATGAATGGAGGGATTAACTTTATTAGGTCCTTCAGAACGCGCTTTAGCAAGTTGCTGGCCGCTCCAATGTCAGAACGAAAAGACAAAGTTTCTCTGCTGCATCACAGGCTCGTTGGACTGCCCATTACTGTTGTTCAAATGTGGAGGTGGTAATAGCAGCCTCCCATTTGGGTGGCGCGATGAATTCCCCTCAGTGTTAAGTCGTGTACCGCCAGAGCTTCTGTTCCCGATTAGCTATATCCGAGCATAAGGAACATGTATTAGTTAAATGTATTTCAGGATAAATCTTGGGTAGAAGCGCAGGGTTAGCCTTACCTGAAGTAGCCTGAGTGTCAGAGCCCGAGGTTTGCTTAATTTTTGGTATGGTGGAGGGTATTGTCTCCACACCAAATCAAATGTGTGACAAAAAACTCTCAAAAATCCTTACCTTAATTACCCCAACTCGCTGGTCTCAATCGTTCTCTCAATGGATTCTACCGTGTGTTGCGTAGCTAGTGCGGTGCACTAAACTGCAGGTAACGCACACAGCTGAAAGCTAGTACTGCCACATAGAAAACAGGTAAAATCATTTGGGGCATTCACGTGCTGATATGCATGCAGACCGGTTGGCATTGGATCACTGAGTTGTGTGTGTTATAGGGACAAGTCAGGCATAAGAAATGAGCATGCATAGAATATGTATGATGCCAGTGTGGGTTAAGTGAGTGCTACTTTCTTCTTTGCCTATCTTCCTTTATGCTTGCCACATACCCAATTAAGCAATTTACACCGGCTAAGTTCACTCAATAATATGGAGTACAAGTGCATTTATTTCTACAGACATTTGAAAGGTAACTACCATTGCTTTGCTAACTGAAGTACTGTTTTAAAAACAATATATGTTATAACAATCTTTTGCAGTAGGCAGCGATGATGCTGAGCTATATTCCATGTTTGTGGCTCAAAGGTGGTAAACATATCGCAGTGAACACATCTCGAGAAGCAGGGACGGAGGAATGAAATGCAGCATTTGTGTTATAGCTTGTGTCTCAATCTTCATTTATTAGTCTCTTTTCTGATCACCCATGCCTCAATATAAAAAATGTCTGATACTACTATCACGTAGCACATTTTTCAGTGGCACATTCAGATCACTTTTGTTAGCCATGATCGGCTCGTTTGTGCAAATTGCGTGGAAAAGGACACTATTGTGGTGGAGAAAGTTGGCCAAGCTTTCACTTGATTGCGCTGAAAAACAGCTGTGCAGCGTTAATATCACAGAAGGAGCTTCATTGTTTCCAATATTCATTATAAGCACATATCTGTTTCAGTGTAATACATTGGTGAGACTGCTCGAATTGATTTGGTTATGTTTGTTTGTTAATTGTTCTGTGTTCATTGCATTGTGCTTTGACAGTACTGTACAGATAAGATAACACTTGTCTAGAGCAGCCGAATGCTTGGTTGCGCAGACTGTTGTTTTCTGCAGCTGCAACTTCACACTAGCTGCCAGCTTCCGTTCGTGCTTGAATTATAACACAAGGACCTAGCGCGTGGTATGACTAAGTTTGGTGTTGTAACAATGTGGGTCTTGGCATATTCAGTGCGGAGCACTCTAGGAGGTTGGGCTGTTGCAGGCTGTGGCCGTATGTCGTCGTTGCTTGGTGTAGTGCAGGCAAAACCGCGTACACTCACCTTGATATTAAAACACCCGGATATAACGAAATGTCGGTTATAACGAAGTAAGGAAGAAATAGTCTCGCAATAGTAATAGTGTTAGGAATGAACCTCTATAATGAGTTCTTGTATGTAACGGACCTACTTTTATGTTAAGATGCAACTTTGTTATAAGAAGGTTTGAGTGTACAGCATATCTATGTCAGTGTGTGCTCACACCGACGAGAGGTCTTTTTTCCTTTTGTTGTTTGAACGCCTTGATGATATTAAGTGTGAAGCACTTTAGGGGCTCGAGCTATCATATGCTGGCGTTGCTTAGTGTAACGCTGGCAAAACTACCTATAAATATTGAAAAAGGCAAAAAGCAAGCAAATAATAGAAAGAGAGAGAAAGGAAGCAAGAAAATAGAAAGAAAATACAACAAAAAAACTCGGGAATAACTGGAAAAGAGACAAAGACAGAGAACGACGAAAAGACACAAAGGGGGCTGACCAACTCTGCGATTCCTTCGGGCTTAGCTCCACTCGGATGCAGCTGCCTTAATTTATTTTTTCTGCAATAAACCGCTACTGTAGCGGTCGTTCGGGTGCTCTAGACACAATTGATTCTGTTTGTACTTTCGGTGTACGCTGAGAATCACGTTGGGTCAACATCAAACGTGGTATCTTAAAGCGATAGCATTGGGGAGCTCGTTTTGCAGATATTGCGCTGTCGTTGTTGGCCCTGTTGGTTGTGAGTGACAAATCTCGTCCACGACATAAAAACTTGAGATATACGCAAGTAAAAGAAACGACGAGATTTCCGGCTTTGAGTGAGCATCAAACCCAGGTCATTTGCCTGGCAATCAGGTGTTTCACCACACAGCCACGCATCTGCTTATAAATACAATGGAAAGAACTTCCTCTGCTTGGAAGTGCAGTGAAAATAGCCTTCACCCTTTACAAACTCGCCTGTCATGTATGCAGGCTTCACAATGCAACATGCAATGTCGCAGTAATAATGTGTGGTTCAAGGGTACATTGCCGTCGGGAGTCAGAACAGGTGATTGTAACCACCTCATGGTTTAAAGCCAGTCCCCCCCTACAAAATACTCACATGTTATGGCACGTATTCTCTTAAGACCGCGCAGAGGGTGCATAGCAAGTTTGAAAACATTTCACGTGCATAATTGCTCGTAGTTCAAAGCATGCTACCCTTTACTCAGAATGCACCCGGGACAGAATATTGCTGTCGCGACCAAGTCCTGAAAGAAAGCTTAAGGGTCCCCAAATTTTACAGTATACAACTTTTCCTTGAGACATTGAGCTTCAGCCAATCAAATTTTCTGCAGGTGGTGGTGATAAGGCCGCCGCTGGAATACACGCCTGCTGGTGACGGTGCTCCATGTGACGATGTTGTGAAGCTGGCGGGCACCATTTTGTACACCAGCCGCATTCTGCAGTCAACACACCGAGCCAAGCAGGACAGGTGGGTCGACTGAGTTATTTACAATCGATGAGGATTATGTAAAGTAAGGAATATAGTGCAACGCTAACACCAGAGCAAAGTAAGAACCAATAACAAAGCACTGTTTTGAATCTGAAATTTTAATAGGATATACCCTCAATATTTGCTAATAAAGAAAAAAAACAAAGATTGAACACAGCAATAAGCAAAATAACCCTCAATAATGCATTGAAAACAAGGAAAAAACCATAAACACATACGAAACTCTGTCAATGGTCCGACATATGTAAGGTGAATTGGCGCACAATTATAAAAAACATTGACATGAGCAGGCTGCAACCACACAAGCACAAGTGCCATGTTTGTTTAATTTCAACTTTTTTGCCTCTTTCCGTGACGATTTTTTTCATGAGAAATGAGGCCTTCAGTAGTTTCCAGGTCGTTTAATCCCTGCTCCGATAAAAAATGAGATCTACTGAATTCTTCCGTGCAGCCACATTCGCTAAGTGTGAATCTACTAAAGAAAGAGTGGGGATAGCATGCTAAGGATTTGCAGTGCTCTCTTACTTTCCGTGTTGACAAGTTTTCCTGTTGATTTGGTGTATGCCTCATTTCACGAAAAGAGTCTTGTACACAACTCAAACGGCACGCATGACACATTACTTTGTGTGACTCGCACAATAAAACTGAACTTGATGGAAGTTTATCAACTGACATGGATTGCACGTACATTGCTAAATTTCCGGAGCCCTCCACTACGGCGTCTCTCATAATCATATAGTGGTTTTGGGACGTTAAACCCCACATATCAATCAATCATGCACGTACATTGCTTTTTTTTCTTTTTCAGAAAAAGCCGAATGCAGGAACCGAAACTAGGCTGTACTTCACGGGAGCGTAAAGCTCATTCGTGTAGCTTTAGCTTCTGAAAGAGTTGGAATCAAAATGGGGCAATTACTAATTGTAACGCGAGCTCAAGAAGGAAGTTTCTATTTCAAAATAAGCCAAATGCTGTGACTCTTTCAATCAAACTGGGCAATGCTCAGTAAACCAGCACTGTTAACAATCGTGACCAAAACAACCGACACGGTCTTATCCAATCTGTTTCATTTGGGTTCCTGTTGTTGCTATCATGTTTACGTTCCACAATAATTTTTGCAGAGTGAGTTGGCGCCTACCTAAGGATGTAATGTTGGGCAAAACTTTAACTTAAAGAGTGAGAGGTCTGCATTCCTACTTATTTATGCCTATTAACGTTTTTTTTCTCAGTTAAGGGCTACAGTGTAATGCCCTTCTTTCGCTTCAAGGTGGTATGTTTGAATTAAAAGATCTATGAAATGGAGGTACAGTCGAAACCCTTCATAAGAGAAACTGATATAAGAGACAAATGGGTATAAGAGGCACCAGTGTGCCTACAGTAAAATACGGGGAATAGGAATGTGCATACGGGGTCCCCAGCTTATAAGAGACATCTGGTATAAAAGGCAAGAATTGCTGCCCGAAGCATGCCTCTTATAATGGTGTTTAACTGTATTAGGGCACCAATCTATACCTAGAAGAAGTGATCCAAAGTGGCTTGGCATAAAACATGCTCCGAAGAAGAAGAGTGCGAGCACTTTTGGAGGCCTTCAGCAGATATTAAGAACAAAAAAAATTGCTGCAACAGTCTAGAATGGCGCATCCTTTGCCTGGAAAGATCACTCGCTCTTCAGGTCCACTTATCGCCATTACACTCAACGGAAGAACATGGATGATGTTAGCTTTAGCGCAAAATAGTGCTACACCGTACATTCGAATCACTTTACGCTTTTTTACGAGCTAATTCAAGCCCAAATGAAGTTTTCAAACCCATAAGAGCCGAATGCAAATTTTACTCCGGAATACTGACGATATTGAGCTGTATAGATTTTAGTTGCAATATACCGTAAACCACCAAGCAAGAGCACACACCCGAGAAAGGGCCCCTCTTCCATTTTTGAGAGATATGAAATAAGCGCCAAATAAGAAGCAAATGACCAGTCCGTGACTGACCTAGCGCCCTCTTCCCGAATCCGGTCGAATTATCCTTCACCGCTGGGGTGGCACTCGCTTGGCATTTTACGGCAGGTAGGTGTAAGGTATTGATCAGTAAAGGAACACGCTGGCAACAAATGGTTTGAGCAGGCCTCACCGTGTTCTTGGTTGAAAAAAAGTGTTTCCGAGTTTCAATTGAAGTGTGTTCAGCTTTTTCTCAAGAAAAAAAGAAAGAAATGTCTGATATTTCCTCGCCACTGGTGACACCTGTAGTGGTGTACAACAACCAAAACGTCGGCCACATTATGGCAGGAGGGTGAAGAGATGTAAGCTTTCGATGAAAAAACCAGTAAACAGGGGTTGTGTCGAGCCGGCGTTTTCAACAAGCGGACTTGTGTTCTTCACGGCTAGAACAGAACTGAGGTATGAATTGAACTGAGTGGTGCCCCTTCCAGCCTCTAGTGAAAACGTCGGCTCGACACAACCCCTGTTTACAAATTTTTCATTACAGGGCCACATGACACTTTATGTATTACTTTAACTGGCTCAAATGGGGACGTGCGCATTTGCACACGTTTTAATTTCGTTGTTCGAAGTTGAAGAGCTTAGCTTCACTAAACTGTGCACAGCTGTAGAGGGTCATACTGCTGAAGATATTACAGCATTTGACGAGTTGTGTGACGTACCTCTTCCTGGGAGCTATGTAGAACTTGCAATGTTTATTTGCTTTGAACGGATATGCTAGTGGATAACAAGTTGTCCTTCTGTCTTGAGCGGGAGATTTGATTCTATAAAGAAACGGGACAGGACGACTGCCGAATAAATAGATTTTTGATTGCACTGTAATTAGGGTCATTTACTCAAGTATGCACAAATCAGCATATTACTACCTTCTTTTCTTGCAATAGTGTGTCAAGTGCTTTTGTATAAAGTGTAGTTTTAACACGTTCACTGACAGCTTAAAATGATGCGCATCTGAAGGTCATATAGAGTGATGACTCTCTCAGACTGCTCATTAGGGTGTGCTTGAATAAAATTATTTCTGCTAGGCCAGTGTTCATAGCGGTGGTGTAATAGTAAATTATGCAATAACAAAGCGAACTCTTTAATTGGGAAAGTTTGGCATTGTCCTTAGCATCACAAGTGTGATTCGCCGCCCTCAAGTAGGAAAACTAGGCAAATCCGTTTACTACTAAATATTCTCATGGTCGCTGAATGATCGCAGCACCAGAGTCCTTTGTACACTTGAAACTCATTATAATAAGCTTGCATCTTACATGAAAATAAGTTCATTATATCAGAAAATTCATTATCAATGTTTATTCTTAACACTAAATCTATTGTGAAACTATTTTTCACTTACTTCGTTATAACCGACATTTCGTTATATCTGGATTTGTTATATCGAGGTTTGGAGTGTAGTTAATTTTAGGATACTCTATGTCTTCTAGGCTATATTTGCCATTGATATTTTGTGTATGATATGAATGTCTTCACAAATCTATTTCTCAAGTTATCTAATCTTCAAAATTTTATGTTGGTTCTCCTTAAAATAGATTTAACTGACAATCTTAAAACTCGCGCTTACACCAGGAGCAACTTGCTTGCACATAACGAGAGGACAAGGCAGACCGTGTTACTTTCTGTCACTTGGGGAAGGACAGCGCAGTATTGTGCCTTTTCCACGCTGCAGGTCTGTGGCGGCAGGCATAGTCGCATCCGTACGGAGGCGTACTCCGGGGTTTCTGCGTGTCCACATCCTTCCCCAGTTACCTGAACACGAAATACCAACGACGGCTGACCCACTCAACTGTGTATTCCTCAGCCAGTCGACCATGGCTTCTCTAGGCTTGTCCGAGGGTTCCTGGGCTCAGGCATGGCTGGTAGAGCAGGGAGGCCGTGGCAGCCCTTCATCGGAGCCACAGCTCAAGTGAGTATTTGAAGCATGCTGGAGGAATAATGTAACGTGCAACTCAGGCTAAATTGAGTTTTCACTGTGTCAAATTTTGCCCCTTGCATAAACTCCAGGAACCATTATTGTCAATGTAGAAAAAGTTACACATGATACCGGTCGTTTTCCACTAAAGTATCTCGACGTTGCTTGTTCATTTTGTTTGCAAGCACTTTATGTTCGCATGCCAGTAAATATGTCTGTCAAAGCGAAGAATGTCAGTTTTGCCACAAGGGCGAAACAGTGAGTTCGAGAGTTCGATAGTAACTAATTACAATGAAACACGAAGCAAGGCAAGCAGCTCGAAACTTGAAGTGCGCTGCTCAAACACAAAACAGGATGCATGAAAAGAATGCACAGGCATTCACAGGATGAGACGATCACGAGGTAACAACTGTCACAGTTGTGATATCTTTGTGTTCGAGCAGTGTGCTGCAACTGTCGACTATGCACAACCAATTAGCCCCTACTCTGGCTCTTCTGGCTGGCAGCTCGGTCCTTTCACAAACGCGGACACTGCAGCAGGTGAAATAACCTTCATGTGCTGTACAACTTCAATGTAAACTTTGTGGTGAAGGTTTAGAATTTATGCACAAACTGCTTCCTTACGAAATATGCTTGTACTCACACGAGTGACCACGCCCTCTAGGGCAAAGCACAGGTAGTACATGTAGAAAGCATGCATGCATCTCGGCTCTGGCAAAAAACTAGCGGAGCAACGACCTTTAAAGCGGGCACTTTACGACATCTCACTGGTGGTAAACAGAACAGGCTGAAGAACCTCTGAACTGTGTACTGTGAGCGGTAAGCGTTGTGTATAAACAGCTCTGCATTGGTAGGCTGAAGGACATATGCTTCATGGCAGCGTCGTTTAATGCGATGTGCGGTGGAGCGAGAGGCCACAGATTCAAGTCTCCGGTCATGCAACTTCACAAAACATTTCTCCTGAAATATTTTATTTTATGGCTTCTATATACAGGAAAACCTCAGCAATATGAATCTCATGGGATCATCAAAAATCTTTGTATCATTCGAAATTCGTATCACCATAAAACACGGAAGATTAGTACGACAAAAGAAAGTTGGCATAAGTTTTGATTTATTGTTTCTCAGTGCCGCAGTGACATCCTGAACAGCTGTGAATGATTGCCAATAAAGTTTTGAGGTGTCCACAATCGTACTTGCGCTGGTAAACATATGGCACATGTGTAAATAACAAACCAAATGTGTTGTGACCAATGACTGCTAGTAACCCCTTCCTAATCCTAGTGCACTTTTCAAGCATGATGCAGGAGTACTGTGGCGAGAGTGACTTAAGAAGCACTTTACATGAAAACGAGACCATCTTAGAATTACTGTGCAATTTGCTGTTATTTTCTTATCAAAGTGGTGTTTGGGGTGCTTTTTGGCAGACTTACAGCTGTGCCTGCCCAATGGCACACGCTCGAAATTCGGGAGTCTCACGTGCAATTCGGAGAGCCCGCACGTGTGCTCATAAGTTGCGAGGCCTAGCTCCTTCACCGAGAACGTCCGCTTCATCTTTTGTAGTCGTTATCCTCCTTTCAGGGGGCTTCATAATGGAGCTGCTGCCCAAGCATCAGTCTTGTTTCGTGGAATGTCTGATTGCAAGAACATGGCTTGAATCGACATGGCAGGCACGTGCGCAGTACGACGACGCTGCTGCCTCAAGCGCAGCAGCATGCGTCGATGTGTTGAAAAAAAGCGAAATGCCAGCGCCACCTGTAACTTAAACTAGATGGTGCATTAAGGCCTCCAAGATTTGCGCTCAAAATCTTGGAGCCAACAATGTACCGCTGATGGTCACGTAGCGCGCATGTTCGCACCCATGTGTTATTGCTGCGTCTTCTTTTACAGTGCATGCAATGCCTGTTTGTGCCTGTGTGCTAAAGCTGTATCAAGAATCGGGCTGGGGGGGGGGGGGGGGGAAGAAATAATTTCACAACAGTCACACTGATAATACATTGATGGCTAATGGGCCTTGTCTGGTACCCCAAAAAAATTTGTATTGAAATTCGTATGAGCTCTGATTTGATCACTCAGGATTTACTGTATTCGCATACATATATGGATCATGATGGGACAGCAATGTCGACGGTGACATCGAAACGGGCCGAGAGTCCGTATAATTGCTATCGCAATAAAATGTGCTACACTAAAAAACTCTTCTCTGAAGCTTCTTGGTAGTCATAAACAAAATCGTGTCATTTTGTTAGGAGTACGTCACTAGAATTAATGTTTGCTCTGATGTTAGCATGTGAGTCGAAATTATGCCTATAGTACTATAACACAAAATGTAGATGCTGGAAGCAAATGTAAATCCACTACTACTTAGCCCAAATTGTTTCGTTTCTATACTGTACATTATACGTTCAGGCAGACTTTCATCCTGACTATAATGATAATTTTGACATCAGATAAGATATTGTTACGGGGAGAAGGCGTCTGAAAAATGCCTTTACTTTTGGTAAACAGGCTGGCATACAATATGGAGCCCGGTCTGCACGAGCTCGCGCTAAACATCGTCCTCTTTTCTAGAATGTTCATTTGTGGCGCCCCGTAGCATCACCCCCCGGCGGCGAAGGCACCATCTCGGTGCTTGGCTGGTCTGAGTAAAATCGTTTCAGTCGAGTCACGTGAACAACGTCAGAACACGATCGCGCGCTGGTGGCGTTAAGAGGTTCAATTTCATATGTCACGTCGGTGACTTGGCGCACAACACAGTACGAACCTGAGTACGGTGAAGTCAGCTTTTCGCACAGGCCAACTCGCCGCGACTGCGTCCAGAGAAGGACTGTGTCACCTTGACTGAAGTGGACATCACGATAGCACGCGTTGTAGACCTGTCGTTGTCGTTCCTGCGAATCGCTCAGACGCCGGCGAGCAATCTCACGTGCCTCTAGAGCTCTAGAAATCACATCGCGGGCATATTCTGACGTGGGGCCAACGGCAGGAAGGAGCGTGTCGAAAGGCAACGTAGGTTCTCGTCCGTACAGGAGGAAAAATGGTGAGAAACCTGCAGTGTCATGCTGAGACGTATTATAGGCAAATGTTACAAATGTAAGGGTGAAGTCCCAGTCACGATGGTCGGAAGAAACGTACATGGCGAGCATGTCCGTGATGGTTCTATTTAGCCGCTCCGTGAGCCCGTTGGTTTGAGGATAATACGCCGTTGTGAACTTGTGCTTTGTAGCGCAAGAGTGCAATATATATGTCTTGGATAACTTGTGATAAAAAGTAGCGATATAAGACGCCATCTTGGAGCAGGAACATACGGAGAGACGGAGGAGTTGTGGGACCACTAAGCCGAAGGATTATATCTCTGAGGTGAGGATCACGGCGTTGCTGATCTCCGATGTTGCTAAATGTGGAAAGTGCCAAAACGCAAGTAGACTCATCGCTCTCAGAAAGGTCTGCTGGGTCTACTGAATGACGCGACAAGCAATCAGCATCGTCATGGTGGGGACCTGATTTGTAGACAACCGTGTAGGAATATTCCTGTAGCCGTAGAGCCCACCGGCCGAGACGTCCACTAGGATCTTTTAAGGACGACAACCAGCATAACGCGTGGTGATCAGTGACAACCGTGAACGGGCGTCCATACAAATACGGCCGAAATTTAGCCACTGCCCAGACGAGTGCGAGGCATTCGCGTTCTGTGATGGAGTAATTTCGCTCTGCTGGCGATAAAAGACGGCTAGCGTATGCAATAACGCGCTCGCAGCCATGCTGTCGTTGTGCCAAAATGGCTCCGATGCCGTGGCCGCTGGCGTCTGTACGCACTTTCGTTGGAGCGCATATATCAAAGTGGCCGAGAATCGGTGGCGTCGTAAGTCTACTCGTCAGTTCAACGAAGGCTCTAGTTTGTTCAGGTCCCCACACAAAAGTCACATTTTTTTTTAGTAGTTCCGTGAGCGGTCGTGCGACGTCAGCAAAATTCCGCACAAATCCACGAAAGTAAGAGCCCACAAAGCTTCGAACATCGTTCGCAGAGGTCGGCACAGGGAAATCTTTGACGGCACGGATTTTCTCAGGATCGGGACGAACACCAGAAGAATCGATAAGGTGTCCAAGGACAGTGAGCTGCCGGCGGCCGAAGTGACATTTCGGCGAGTTTAGTTGGAGCCCTGCTTTGGGGAAAACCGAAAGAATTGTTGAGAGACGCTCGAGGTGAGTTTCGAAAGTTGGCGAAAAAACAATGACGTCATCAAGGTAGCATAAGCAGATTGATCACTTGAAACCGTGAAGAAGAGCGTCCATCATTCGTTCGAATGTAGCCGGGGCATTGCATAAACCGAACGGCATTACTTTGAACTGATAGAGCCCGTCGGGAGTTATAAATGCCGTCTTTTCACGGTCCAGATCATCAACTGATATCTGCCAGTACCCGGAACGAAGGTCGATGGAAGAGAAATAATTTGCGCCACTAAGGCAGTCAGGAGCGTCGTCTATCCGCGGCAGAGGATACACGTCTTTTTTTGTAACCTTGTTAAGATTTCTGTAGTCGACACAGAAGCGCCAGCTGTTATCCTTCTTTCTCACAAGCACAACGAGCGAAGCCCAAAGACTTGAAGAAGGTTAAATGATGTCTCGGGCAAGCATCTTGTCGACTTCTTGCTGGATCACGTGGCGCTCGGTGGAGGAAACTCGTTGCCGGTGTACTGGATTTGCATCACCGGTGTTGATCCGATGTTTTACGACGGTCGTTTGACTTAGGGGTCGGTCGCAGAGATCAAAGACGTCTTGATACGACGCAAGAAGGCCACGAAGCGCAGCCACATGCTCGGCCGGGAGATCAGAGGCAATCATTCCAGTTATGCAGTCTAGTGTACTGCGCGACTGAATACTTGCAGATGACGGTGTATCCTCTGTTAAGGCCGATATGTCGTAGTCGCCGGCCGGGGCAAGGGTTGCAAGGGATATTCCTCGTGGCAGCACTTCAGAGCAAAGTCTAAAATTCACTATAGGGAGACATGCCACGTTGTTCTTCATTGTGATGATGGTGTGGGGGAACGCAACATTGAGCGAACAGAGTACTGTAGGATTAGGTGAAATGACATAATCGCCGTCAGCCACAGGTGGATCACAAAAGACGTCGATATACGTCACAGCTCGACAAGATAGGCGGACAAAGTCGGCGGAGCATAGCTTTGGCGGCGCAAGATCAGGAGGGTCAACGGCGTGTGGTAGGACGAGCTGAACAACACCAGCAGAACAGTCAATTAGGGCGGAATGCTCTGACAGAAAATCGAGTCCCAATATGATGTCATGTGGGCAGTGGTCCAGTACGTAAAACAGAACAGTGGTATGACGTCCAGCAACAGTGACACGGGCGGCACACATCCCGGTTACCGCTGGTGTTGCACCATCAGCTACTCGGACAAGAGTGATCGGAGCAGGAGTGAGCACTTTCTTGAGTCGAGCACAAAGGCTGGAGTTCATGACTGATATGTGAGCGCCGGTGTCAATGAGTGCTGCCACAGAAGTACCGTCAACAATTACTTTAATCAAGTTGCTGTGTCCGGGTATCGTGTGTAGAGGAATTTTGGGTCGGGTCGTCGAAGCAGGCTCACCTCTAGGAGCTGCGCCCGTCAGTTTTCCGAGGACTGGTGGTAGGAGGGCGAGGGGGAGCGACGTGGGTTAGTTGAGCGGGACATGCGTCCAGAGGGCGACGGAGAGCGGCTTGGTTGGACGGGCCTGGATGGCGAAGCATCATCTTGTGCCGTGTATATCAGCATCCGAGAGCCAGCAGGTGGGCGTCGGGTGTTGGCATAATGCGACCATGGCTGCCAACCCCAGGAAGTGCGGCAATGACGTGAAATATGGCCCACTCGTCCATAGTTGAAGCAAATCGGCCTGTCATCGGAAGTTTGCCATTCTGCCAAGTTCCGGTAACGTGGGCGGTTGTTCGGTCCGCGGGACATATTAGGTGTACTGGGCAGTCGGTAGTCAGGTCGGTTAACGGGGCATAGCGTCTGAAGTCCGGCGTTGGCCAGTTCCTGGCGTACGACACTCTTGATTAAAGAAATCGTGGCGCCAGAGTCGTCAGGGGCCTGGACTTGGTCAGACAGAGGAGATGCTGCCTCGATTTCGTGGCGCACGATGCGCACGATATTGTCGGAAGCAGCAGGGGCTGGTGCCAAACGGGCGTCCTCGCAGGTTGATGTTGCAGCCGTGTTGGGAAGACGCGAAAAGTGTGGAGTGATACGGCGACTTTTCGCGTCTTCGAAGCGTCGGCATTCATTAATAACGTCGTCTATGGTCGATGAGTTTCGATATACGAGGAGATTGAAAGCGTCATCGGCGATTCCTTTGAGGATGTGCGCGACCTTTTCAGATTCCGGCATCTTGTCATCAACCTTCCGGCAGAGGGCGAGCACATGCTGTATGTATGTGACGTACGACTCGGTGCCGGACTGGAGTCGGGACGCTAGTTCTTTCTGCGCAGCACGGCGACGCCCGATGGGCTTTCCGAAGAGATTGATGAGTTTCTGCTTACAGATGTCCCAACTCGTGATATCTTCCTCGTGGTTGGAAAACCAAACTTTAGCTGTACCGTCAAGGTAGAAAATAATATTGGCCAACATGAGCGTCGGATCCCAGTTGTAAAGAGCGCTCACCCTTTCATATAGCTGGAGCCATTCCTCCACGTCAGTACTGTCACTGCCCGAAAATGTGCCTGGGTCACGCGGTTAAGTCAGGACGACGGTGCGGTTAGTAGCAGCTGGATGCGGTGCTGTTGGTTGCTGCGTAGTTGGACGAAGCACGGTTGGGGTAGTCTCCGAAGAATCCTCGTGTTCGTCTTGATCAGGCATCGCACAGGCAGCCAAGGAATGTCCGCTGCGTAGAATCGTCGTGGTGTTGACTGTGGGAAGACCCGCACCCTCAACCAAAATGTTACGGGGAGAAGGCGTCTGAAAAATGCCTTTACTTTTGGTAAACAGGCTGGCATACAATATGGAGCCCGGTCTGCACGAGCTCGCGCTAAACATCGTCCTCTTTCCTAGAGTGTTCATTTGTGGTGCCCCGTAGCAATATGTAGATTTGATTAGATTAATGGCATTAACATTAATAAAAATGGCAAGCAGAACATACATCACTCCACACATGCAGTTGTAAAACAATACTGATCAGAAGGTAGTGAGCTTTGAAATTCATCAGAGTTCTTGATACAACTTTATTGATCAAACATGCAATGGGGACATCACACTCGCAAATAAATGCACTTGATATCGTGGAAGCCTTAGATGTCTCTCAGAACACAAAAACTGACTATCGGCGTCAGCAGTGTCTTGCATCAGTGGTGTCAGAGTGATGTGAACAATCATCGCTCGATGTCCCCGATTGCAAAAGTTTGTGATGTCGTGTGACGGCATCGTCATATGACATCATTTCTCGGTTAGAGGTGTGCTGATCGTGGAGGCGGCGTAACACCACGCTATGCGCACAGAGCTTTTCAAAGGGTTTCGGGGCAGAATCAATTCAATTGAATCAAGTTTATTCATTGACCGAGTAGAAAGTGACGATAGCTTTCACATTTTAGTTATTTTAGGTGAATGCATGAGGGATTGTGTGCGTTCTTCAGTTGTTTTTTAAAAGTGTATTAACGGAATTTCAAGACATTGCAAAAAGGACATTTTTCATATCCTTGCAAGTGTTAACATTTGTCACACACCGGAGTCGTCCAACACATATAAAATGCTTCTTTGAATTTTATTTTAAGGTTTTGTAACTGAGCATAAGCAAGCCAGTCCCACCGCAATGGACATTATCTCGACAAGTCAACAGAGTCCCGTTGAGTTTGTGAACTCTGCATCTAGCATGCAGCCTAAATCACAGGGATTGCTGTTGGGGTCACTGTAGACAATGCACTCATCGTTGTTTACGTGTACCACGAGCGGATGGCAGATCTGCTGCTAGCACATCGCGAATGGCTGTATTCTCGTGATGTCACACTGCCATGGCACGGCATGGAGAAGCTGCCTCTTTAAGGGAATGGTATTAAAAATACATGCAATGTACTCCCAGGCACCACAGGGTTCTCGAAACTCGTGTTCCTGGTGGTTCCCGACGCTGATGGTTGCCGCGCTATCGCAGCAACGATCAGCGTGCGGCTTGTGCCCCCACAGTTGGCAGGAGCTTTTACCCATTGTGCTTTCAACAGGATAAAATGGTGCCAGAAGTGTACCTGGAGCGGCAGTGTTCTCTTACACCAGTGTTTTTAAGAATTACTACTGTGGCCGCACAGCAGGAAACTTGGTTACTCAGCAAGTGCATGTTTATTACAACTAATATTGCTTCTAAAAGTGCTAGCCTTGCTTTGTAAAACAATAGAATACGTTGCAATCGCTTTCATTGCTTCGCCCTTTTCGTGAACCTGTGACTTTTATCGTGAACATTGACTGAAAACTCAAAGGAAGGCTTGCATGTCGCGGGAAGCTGCATCACAAGTTTACCACGCTTCTGCTCTTCTTGGCTCCGGTGGTGCAGACGCGTGGTGGCAATCTGGAATGTAGAGAGGCTGCACGTGATGGAGAGTGAATTGGCAAGTGGCATCACGCAGCAGGACGCAGCGTTCCTGAGCCCCCACCTCTGGTTTCACCTGCACGACCGGGACAAGCCTGCGCTACTGGTCCGGCCCACGGCACGATTGCACTTGGTACACACTTATGCCCCATGTCATGCTTTTATCAGTTTTTGATTGTTTGCAAGAGAGCAGACTTTGGTCTAGTTGGTTTGTTACGTTTCATGAAGCCAAAGCGCTGATGAGACCAGGACAACGGGAAGAGTACAGGACTTTTTGGTATGAAAATTGTAGCTGATTGTAAAGTGCGCTTTTTAAACACTACTTTTTGGTGGCAGCGTGACACCGTTTTAGATGACCAAGGAACTTGGTGCGTAGCGTTGCCACCTGTCCTATTTTAGACCGCCCGGCTGGTTTTTTAGACCGCGGGCCCATTGCAGATCTACTCTGACTGCCATTGGCTGTTTATTATTAATATTTTTTGTGGTAATCTTGCAATTATTTATTTTTGGGGTGTTTTGCGAGCGTCAGTTAAACAATTACGACGGTAAATATTTATAGTCAATCACCAAAACTTTTACACTATTGGTCTACCTCATTTTGGGATCTCTTCAAGGGTAGCAATCATCGGAATATTGTTTTGTGTGTATGGTTGATGAATTTGTGACATTTTCATGGCATATGCAGTCTATACATTTAAACATTCGTTTCTGCCTGTAATGCCACTGGCCTGTTGGATTCAGACGCAAGGAAGAGACTTTTATGGACAAAGTATTGCGATTCCTTTTTCAGTGCAGCACATTCAGAGTAATAATCGAAGCGTGATACCAATCAATGGTATTTTTATGCCAGCAATAAGATTACAGTGGGCTCACAATAAACGAAACTCCTGCTAAGCGAAACATATTTTCTTGGTCTTTTCAGATTCCATTTAATGAGAGTATACAGTTGGTTATCTCAGTTTGCTATTTTTGTTTGTTCATTAGGTGTATTTTTCTCAAGAAAAGCAATGTTATATTAAATGGCAGTGCATGCACAAGACCTAACAGCATCTATTGTTCAGCATTAAACTCCTGATAAATTATCCTGTAAGTTCTGTAAGTTGAGTTGTCGTTGCTCCGCCCATGTTTGTGTACGCCAGGCATACTGAGTATGTGTATGAAGCTGATACAATTCATGTTAGCAGGACCTGCAGCGTTGCCTTGCAGCTCTTCACTAGGGATTACCTGTAACATAGCTAAATATGCCTTTTACTGGTTATGTTCGGAATCTATTTGCATTATTCGGGACGTGGATTAAGTGACAGAGGCATGCATGCCATAATTTTTTAGCTGACTTGTGAAAGCAAACGTACCGATTTCGAAAGCACCAATCGGTGCATTGAAGCAGAGCTATTAACGAACGAAGGCCTATTGAACAATTCTAGTGCTGATGATGAGAGCATGAAGTTTGGATGTAATTATCAATGCATTGGTAATGATGATCAACATTTATAAAAATATGTTGAAGTAAACCTCTGGGCAAGCAAATGGGCCTTGAATGATGATAATGATGGTGATAATAATAGTGTTCAACACGAGGATTAGTGTGCTGGTGATAGTGCTAATGAATGGTGACGATGAAAGTGTTGAATCAAAGCTGTTCGCAAGGGGCCACGTGACTGTTTATGATGATGAAGGCATTGATTATGGTAAGTAGAGATGATGGTAATGGTTGATGCATTGAAACTGAGCCGTCAGCAGCCAAAGTTCTCTTGTAGTATAAAAAATGATGATGGACCAAGCGTAAATAGTATTCTCAGCGTCCACATGTGTGGACTCTTGTTTCCTTTTTGATCTAAAGCTACATTTTTCTAAATTTTTTCATTTATTCCCACTTTCCTATGTATTGTCAGTGCACATATGCAAAAAAAGATTAGTTCTTGTGCAACTGGATTGCCTATAGGATGCAAAGGTTTAAGCAGCCTTTACGAATAATGTCAAGCAACTAGTCCAACTGGTGCTCTATTTCAGTGTCATTTCTTTGGCACTGAAAGATTATTTCTGATGACTTTAGAGCCGATTGTGTGACTGTTCAAAGAAAAACGCTTGTGCGAATGTCAGTGAGGAAATACATAGCCGATGCAGGTGTCCATCTCTTGTGGTGATACAAGCTAAGCTACTCTAAATAGTTACAGTTGGTACTTGTGAGACATTGTGTAGGAACAGTTTGATTAAACAGAACAAAGGTGCTCATAGATACACACGTTTCTGTTGGGTAGCATTAAAGAAATTGTAATACTTGTGTAACCGTAATCGGTTTTGCCATTGTTTTCCATACCTGTTTATTGCATACCAATCAGTTGCTGACAAAAGCAACTGTGCACAAGTTTTCACAAAGTATGTATTCCCCTTTCTAGAAGCTACACTGCAGCACCTTCAGGATTGGTCCTGCTTTTAATCTTACGGGCTTTAATTTTCTTTCATTAAAGCGCAACAAATCGGTCATCGTGCTGCTGTGTCCATCATGCAGCCGTTTCATGTTATGTACAAAGGTTTGTGCCTCTTTGTTAATGCTCTGCCGGACCCTGAATGATCCTGGCTTGGCAGTTACATGCAAAATATTACGTGTCTCATTAATCTACAACTTGAGCGAGATCCGCAGAATGTATTTCTTTTTAGGTTTTTCGACGCCCTCTCTGTTTCACAGGAAGCGTTGGAAGGTTCCAGCAAGGGCAGTCCACCAGCGTCGGCTCAAGAGTTCAACCTGGCCATCGTGCGAAGCCCCCTTTACAGCCACACTATTGAGTGCACAGCATTACTCAAGGAGCACTTCTCGAGGCCACGGTGGGAGTGCACGTGCTTGTAGTTACAATACAGAATACTTCACGTCTGCATACAGGCCTTTAGGTGTATACACTTTGCAAAGTAATTCGAATTAATGTGTCATCGTAGTTTGCTTAAACCGGCCCTGCAACAATTTACCAAGTAATCGTCCATTGGATCGTTCTGGGAGTTCATTACCCCGCATATCCACTGCCACAAAAATGCTTAAAATTCGTCGAGTACAAGCGTATTCACTTGGATTTGTTTCACGACCAAAACTGCATTGGGGGTGAAGGAAATGACTTGGCAGCAAGAAGTTGCGTCTGTTTGTCAGCTTGCGTCCTGACCTTTAGTGCTTTTTCTTTTCTTCATAAAGCACTCGGCTTTCAGCATAATTGCGAGTGTGTGCACGGGCACGTCCGACATGCGCGCACTTGCAATCACATTTTGCGGCAGCTGCAGTGACTATGCAACTCCCAATACTCAAGTCAGCCACTGGCTCTGGGCTCTGGGTATACGCCATCATTTGTTGAGACAAGAGGGATGGAGTTCTTGCTGACTTTTAGAAGTAATGGCAAATACTAGGCCGCTTGCTGGGCTATGATGTCTGACTCACGTGTTCTCCAGACGCTTTGACTACCAACTGGTGGTGTTTTCAGATGACACTGAAAAACTGCAAGGCCCCTGTAAGCAACTGCCCAAAGCAACGTTCTGTACAAGTTGGTGGTTATGGTGTATGGGGTCTGAAAGTTACTCGCGCTTATTGAACATGTAGATTGAGCAATACACATGGTTGTTTATTGTCATATTTTACAACGGCAAGCTCGGCAGCCTAATTCGATGCATTACTGGTCACACGACAAATATTCCAATATGACAACAGTACACCACACAGAGAATATAACATACGATTGACCACAAAAGTGGCGTCGCCCACATCTGACTTGTCATGAAGGCCCGTGAGCACGAGCTGTGAAATTGTACCCACGAACCTCGGCGAATGCTGTCCATCGCTGACCACACCAAACCCCAAACGGGAGAAAGATATCTTCTCCAAGCGGCCGAATAACCGCGCTTCCACCAAGCAGCCTTACCGAAGCCACCGCGTGACCAGAGCATCATCTCTCACTCAACGACAAAACTTACTGCGACTAATGGTGCATTCAGGTGGCAGACTAAATCCGGATTTCTTGTGGACGTGGACGGCTAGTCCGTAAAGGATCCACCTGTAGGCGCATCCACACGGCAGACAGTTCATAGGAGAGGACAGCTGGATTACTTTCGACTGCAACTCCTGTGCTCACCTGTGCCCACTGTCAATAGGCCAGTTTGAGAGTATTCAACATGTAGGCCAACAATGTGAAGCGCACCGAGCATTGCCGAATAAGGTCGACAACTGTAATTTCTCTCAGTGAAAACGGCGTTGCTGGCGGAATAGCTAGATGGAAAGAAAAATCTGCTTTACAAAAAGCTGCTGAAGACTCACTTTGCCACTGTTGCGCGTGGGGCCTGCATACGAAGAGAGGATGCTGTAATGTGCCGATATCAGCAGGTCTTTTCTTTCGTAGTCAACAGGTAATGACCGAGCGCATTGCGCTTGTGCACATTATGTCTCCTTTTCTTGGTTCGCATCTTGGCCTTAAAGTTGGTGCTCAGACATGGGCCATGTTCGGAGACTTAGTAAGCGCTTGATAAATGTAAAGATGTGGCTTGCTGAATAATACACCTCATTATGATTAACAAGCTACTAGATAACCTAACACTAATTAATTGCGTTGTGTCATGGCAATGATTATGTGACACTTTTAATTTTTTGTTATGTGAGAGGAACGTGTCGTAATTTCTCCTGTAACCTCTCAACATTGCAGCTACATCTGCAATGGGGATATTGTCACCATCAACCTCCGTGGTGAGTCACCTCGGCCTTCTTTCCTCTTCACTCGGACAACCTTTGATACCTAACTAGGGCAAAAAAGTACTAACAACTATTATACATCAGGCACTAAACTAGAGGCCACTTTTACGTCTTGGTGTCTTTGAACGTTGTATTTTATTCACTTTCTGCTTGTCGATTAGATCTCATATAATTCCTAACTGTGAAGTGGAATCTCAAATATAAGTCCCCCAGTTTAGCAACGACACGCATATTACGATGAATCGACTTGGTGCCGATACAATCACCATAGAATTAATGTATTAATTACGAAAAACGTCAATTATTTCACACAATCTTATACTGACCTCGCATCTTACCAGGACTTTCGGATACCATCCGAGAAAAAAATATTACATTTCTATTACTCAAATCTAAAGCTAACCAATTGGCTTGTGCAAAGTAAAAACTTACGTGCCCCTAGGTTGATGATTAGAAAAGTAGAAAGAACGAGACAGTGTGTTTTCTTAGAATGAAAGATTTCTTCTGCGAGTTCATCTACTTTTGTGATCCTGTTTTTCTGGCTTTCTCCCAGGTAAGCCTCGATGGTGTGCATATTCACAGTCACCACATATACAAGTTCTATCCACATCTGCAACCTTTGAATTCGAAGTTTGTGGGTTCGGATCCCAACAACAAAAAGGGTGGTTTTTCGCCCACTTTTCTTTCTTTCAATTTAATTCACAATCATTACATTACATTTGAACAACCACAAAAAAAGTTTCCCTCAGCTTTCCTTGTCTTTAATTGTGTGTCGGTTTCACTTGTTGTTTACAATAAAGAAGAGTCTTCATTCCTTCATTTCGTTCATTCATAGCGAGGGTCTTGATCTGGCAGACTTAATGCCTTCAAGTGGTATGTGAAGGATTATTGGTCAGCTGCCAGTTCGTAATAAGATTACGTGTTACGTGACACCAACAGGCAAAAAATTAGTGTCCCACACTCGCCCCAATGGCAACAGGGGGCGCAGACTGACGCTCCCACATTTAAAATGCACACACATACATACCCCATAAAGTGGAT
Source organism: Rhipicephalus microplus (assembly GCF_013339725.1). NCBI lineage: Eukaryota > Metazoa > Arthropoda > Arachnida > Ixodida > Ixodidae > Rhipicephalus > Rhipicephalus microplus. Next base: position 92,466,927 of record NC_051168.1, on the reverse strand, counting down.
GAGGGGGTATCTGTCATGGTAGGTCAGTTGGTAGAGCATCAGACGCGTTATTCGAAGGCAGCAGGTTCGGTCCCTGCCCACGGGAAGTTATCGTTTTGTCCACTTTTCCTTCTGCACAATTGCATTACAATTACTTTCGATTACATCCCCTATACTTTCCCTGGCATAATTGTTTGCAAACTCTCATTAACGCTGTATCTAACACAAGAAAACGAGCCCTCCAATTTACTCTTTCCTTCAACTGCTGAACAGAAAAGACAGCCGATAAACGAGACTGCGGGTGTTGTTTAATCATCAGAGCTCCGGCAATTTCATGGCTGTGTGGAGCCATGTAATGTATGTACTTTAGAAGTACGAGAGTGTTTAGTCTTGTGTGGGAATTACGGAAGGACATCTTTCTCTCTTGTTCTCAGGTTCACCGTGCTATGAGGAGTACCTCCCGGATGGCTCATCGCAGAGGTACGCTCTGTTCTGTGTTTGACTTTGTTTATAGATCGTATGTTGATATGACAAATTAGGATATAAGGAATTATTTATAACGAAGTAAGTGAAGAATAGCTTTGCCAAAGATACAGTGTTGCATGTAAATATTTGTAACAAGTTTTCAGATATAATGAAGTATTTTTGTGGCCGATGTGACTTTGTTGTCATGAGGCTTGTGTGTAGCAATTTTCTATGCAAAAAAAGGCTGCTGGAAATTTGTGCCTTGAGGCAAACTGTGTCATTACAAAGTTAACGCTTTGTTACTAGCTCCTTGCATTTCGCTTGACAAATCTCGTGTCTCGAGTCTCGGCTGTCGTTTCTTCAGTAGCTGAGTGCAGGGCTTGTGTTTACAATAAAGAACCACTGATGTCAGTGGTATTGTGCGGCCCTTCAAATTTTCTTCTAAAATCTTTCGAAAATTCTTTTCCAGGAATCATGTTGTGTTCTTCAAGGCCACCCAGCTGCTTGGCCCCGACAACGGGGGGCCCGGTTATTTCTGTGACACCAACACCAGGCTTTACCAGGTGAAGCTCTCGTCATGACCTTCATTTGCTGGTGTGCGTTATTGCTGTATTCTAGTCTGTGGCAGACCACGACATAAACCGTTTCGGCAGTTAAAAATGATGCGTGTCCTGTTTTGAACCTGGCCGCCGAGCTCCTAGCACATTAATTAAACATGGTCTGTGCAGCCTTTTTCAGGTGAGGGCCACAGTCCAGGCACAAAAGTGTAGATACTGTATATATAAGTACATCCATTAGCCAGTTTCATTCATTCGGTGTTCAAGTCTTGTTACTAAAAAAAAAGATATCTGGGGTTTTAGGTCCCAAGACCAGGATATGACTATGAAAGATGCTGTGTTTGGAGAGCTCCAGAAAGTTTGACCATCTGGTGTTTTTTAATGTGCAATGACATTGCACGGTACACCCGCCTCTAGCATTTCACCTCCATGGAAACACAACCGCCGCGGCCAGATTGCAGCCTTGATCTCGGGGTCAGCAGCTAAGCACACTGCTCCACCACGGTGGACGTTCGAGTTTTGTTATGACAACACAGTGATACATAGCTGATGCTGCCATGTCAACGCTGCCTCATGACACGACGTACACAGGACTAAGTGGTTACTACACGTGGTTGTGCAACTCCTTTCACTGCTGAATGGAAGTAGAGGCTGATCTACTGTCAATGTCAGTGCACGTTAAAGAACACGAGATAGTAAAAATTTCCGCAGCCCTTCACTACGGAGTCCCTCAAAATCCTCTCGTCATTTCAGGATGTTAAAATCCAGATATTATTATTATTACTCTTAAATGGACCATGCAGTGAGAATCCTTCGTTAGGTTCACAGTTTAGACATGACATGAAGGCCCACTAAATTAATATTCATGTGACTATATTAACTGCAACTGGTGAAGGTTGGTTAAGATTTCAGTTACTCTATGGTAGTAGCTGGATTACTAGCCAGTTACCAAATTTACTTGACTTTGATGTGACCACGATTGTAACACGATTGATGACTTTTCGTTGCACCAGAAAGAAAATAATAAAACATAAATAAAATAATTGCATGCATCATTGCACTTTTCAGATAACTTGAATTCAGGTAACTTCTGTATTCAGTCAACTTCAGGTACCAAAATTCTGGAAAAAGCTCGCGTCGCATTAGAGTAAGTATGGTATTCCCGTTGTGGTGAGGAAGAGGAAAAAGGTGAGTTTGTGCATCTGTTGCTGTGCTTGTAATCTACCTTCATGTTCTGCTGATGATACTGCGACTATGCGTCGTCGCCTCGTGATAGTCATGCATCAGTAACAGTAAATTGTGTTGTGCCGAAAGATTTTACAGACTTGGTCACGGAGTCATTGAAGCCCAATTGATAAAAAATCTGGGTTGAAAAGTGTATTAGTGCACCCTCTATTCCACTTTCTCAAGTGAGGAATTCGATTACCGAGCTGGGTTTCAGAGCTCGAAGCATATCAAACGATTGTACGCTTGAAGCATATCAAATGATGTGGAAAAGATGCAAGGGCCTTTTTCTTTCGTTGTCTCATACTCTGTCTCATGCCTTGTACATACCATATTTACACGATTGTAGGTTGACCCATTTTGGCTTAGTTTGAAATCTCAAGGTAGGAGGATAGACCTAGAATCTTAAACTATTTTTGGTTGTAGAGCCTTTCTGAAAATAATCCCTGCGCATTTTTGCAGGGCTACCTTTTATGCACAAATTTTAAATGCTGCCGTGGAGCCATAATGGCTCACTGGAATTCGACCGTTTCTTTTTTTCGAAGACCCCGTAAACAAATTTTTTAAAATGAGATTTGCTGATGCTCTCCTCTCTGTGGTGGTGTGACTTTGGTGGGGTCTACCTATATTCGAGTCGACTTACAATCGTGTAAATACGGTATGCACTTTTTCATTGAAATGAAACTATATATAAGTCGGTGCTCTTTTCCTCCATTCGTCTCGTCCCTTTCCAAAATCTTCTATGCGCTGCCAGTATTTAGAATTGATCTCGCTTCTTGCTGATATCGTCATCAATCTCTTTCGTCCAAGGCGGGCACCAAGGGCTGCTATGTGCCTGCTGCCATGGCTGCCTACCACCGCTCCTGGGCCCCCCACCCTGTCTGGGATGCGCCCCAGCCCCCGCATCTGGCTCCCATAGTCGAGCGTCTGCAGTCAATTCTGCTGCCTTGTCTTCAATCTGGGTGAGCGAGGTGGGCCTTAAAGTTCCACTGAAATGGATCGATGAATCGGTTCAGACTGATAAATTACACTCTGAAAACTATTGTCAATTTCACCATTATGGGCTCATGGATAGACGAGGAAATTGAGGCCAGTGTTTCATTTCGAAACTTTGCACCGCGATCTCTGCACTTTATGTCATGGATTTGAAAATATTTTATTCATATTTCAGCTACACTGCCTCAACTAACTTTTCTGAAACTTGGTACACTAACTCTATGGCTCCCAGAGAGGACAATGTGCTTTATATCATTGTGATGGCAATTATATGAACACTCTTGTCTGATTTTTGCCATTGCCGTCATGTTCCGGATATTTAAAAATATACATGTATATACATATATGAAATCTAAAAGACAATAATGCCAAGGAAAGTATAGGGGAAGTTATTAGACAGAATGGTAATGTAAATGTAAAGAATGAAAAATAGGGGAAAGGATGGGTGAAAAGACAGCTTGCCGTGGGCAGGAACCGAACCTGCAACCTTCCAATAACGCTTTCAGTGCTCTACCACTGAGCTATTCTATATACCCAATAAAGTGGCTGGGAGAATAGCTGCCGTGGTAGCTCAGTGGTAGAGCATTGAACGCGTTATTATTGGCAATGAAGCATGTTACCAGAGCTACGCCAGGTCTTGGAACTACTTTTCAAAAAGACTCTAATCTTCGAGAAACGTCACTAGTGGTTGCACTGCTGCCTACCTAATTTTATAAACATTATATATGTACTTCTTTGATACAGCCGCCACGTCGGGTTAACGTCAATTGTAGTTAGTTGCCATGCGCTGAAGTTGATTTATGCAGCAGTGTCCATGGTCAGCATATTTGTGAGCATCAGTGCTTCATATCATCAGCATCTGGTGTTGCTAATAGGCACGTTCCTGTTGGCATCGTTGCGCAAGTGCAAACAACTGGTTACATGCACATCTGCAACTCTTCAGCATATCTCTGTACGTGCAACATTTGTACATATATTTAGTGTCATGTCATGACAGTGTCGCTCAAGAAAAAAATTGCAACACGGTCACCTTCCCTTCGCATGCTTCGCACAACGTTGATTGCCAGGTACAAGGGATCTGCCGAATTTTCTTTCTTCACATTTACATTACAATTCAGTCTAATAACTTCCCCTATAGTTTCCTTGGCATTATTGTCTGTTAGATCTCATTAATATTATGTCAAAACACGGAAAAACGAGCCCTTAAGTATACACTTCCTTCCCTTATATACATATATGTATATATATGTGTGCGTGTGTGTCAATATATAAATAACGCACAAAGAAAAGTCGGAAGGAAAATTCTAAGGCACCCACTGGAAGTTCGAACCAACGACTCCTCGCTCCTCAGCATGCTACGTTAACCAACTAGGTCATTCCTCTCATACTGTCCACCTCACTTACGGTGCGCTGTGTACACTCAAACCTCGTTATATTGAGGTTGAAGGGAGCCACAATTATTTCATTATATCAATTGTAACTGTTTGTGGTAATGTATGCTCAGATGGGCGCACACCTATAAGCATGCAAAGAAGGAAACCGCCTCATGGCTCGATGTACCGCTACACAACCACGCGTGAGACAGAAAATAAACACAGTCGAGTCTCATTTATTGGAACATGCTTAATTCAAACTACTGGTTAATTCGAACTCGTGCTGTGGTCTCGTCAAAGCTATGTGTATTCAATTGGGTGAAAACTAGGGGTGTGTGAATATTCAAAAGGTTTGAATATTCGGTAAATATTTCATTTGTACTATTCGTATTCAACTCGATAACCAGTTATTCGAAAATTTCAAATATTCGAACTAGCTTGAATATTCCTGAATATTCGATGTTCACAAATATTCGTTCGTAGGCTTGCGTGATTATTTAAATGCTTTAAATATTCAAATGATTACTAGAGTATTCAAACTCTCTTTGGTTCGAATTTAAATTATTGAAAATTCCAAAGTATTCGCAAGGAACGAATAAGTGCATAATATTTTGAATGTATCATCTCTAAAGGGGGTTTCACTGCAGTGTAGCGGTGGTGAATCGTGAACGCATTTATTCAGGAAAAATCCACTCAGCCGCGAAGCCCCCCTTTAAATTTAAAGGGGCCCTGCAACACTTTTTGATCATTGTCAGAACACGCTGCTGATCGGTAGTCGAGGCTACCGAGGACACGCAAGCTAAATATTATAGCGCAGCACGTGGCTTGCGATTCACAATAAATTCTCAAAGCCAGCTGAAAATTCCTTTCTTCTCTCGGAAAATGACTCCATAAGCTCAGAAAGTACGTGTGACGTATTTTCTTTTCTCGTGCCATCCCTGCCTGTTTAGCTGCCAGTGCTTTCGTCGGGATGAGAAGAAAAAATGCACTAGCAGCGTGTGAGAAATCTTTGCAACTCCGCCCGTACTGAACGGATTCTAATAATATTTCCTGCGGTGAATTCGAGGCAATAAATAAGCTTCTTTAGTGAATGCATTCTATTGCTACACGAAAAAAATGTCGCACGGCCCCTTTAAGTGAAAATATTATTCTCAAATAAATTTCCGGAGCTTTCCACTGTGGTGTCTTTCATAATCACATTGTGGTTTAGAATATTAAACACTAGCAATCATCATCATCATAAACATTGAAGTGTCCGATGGCTAGATCACTGGTGGTTTGGGTTCACTGAAGCGCATACAGTTGGATGAAAGGGGCATTTCAAGATGCCTGTGGCTCCACTTTCACTCTGAAGCAACAAAAAAAAATTGCTCGCATCGAGTCCAGGACTATTTGGGAAGTTGCTGGTCCTGTCATGCCTGTGAATTCAGTTCTCATCAAAATGCACACTGCTACTATCATGGAAAAACTCAAGTCGCTGCCCCAAATGAGTGGTGGTCATGCTTGTGCCATTAAAACATTGCACGGCTTCAGCTTCATTATCGCAACAATGCGCATCTCTCCAGGAACCTTGCTGACTGACGTCATTAACTTCTTGCTGCACAACTTCCGTGCGGTGTGCTTACAGGACATGCCGGTAATAGTCACAGGAAGCTTCAGCGTTTGTACTTCGACGTGAAAACCAGCGGCTTCTCCCGTTCCTCGATGCCGACCTTGGACTACGCCTCCTGTTGGACGTCACACAGTCAACTATTCACAACACCTGTCAAGATACTGTGGTTACTGCATTACTGTCTATTCAAGCACAATCGACCATGTTCAGTACATTTCATATGGTTCCTAAATCTCCTAGCCTTACTTCGTATATCAGCCTGATGTATTGCTATCGCATTCATTGCTTCGGCCTTGTGCTGAAATTGTTACTTTTTTTTTTTAACAATCAGCAACTACTGTAAATGATTACTTGCGCTCTAATCTTCATGGGTTCCCCGCAGGGGCGCCTGCGCAAGTAGGCGTTTGGTGTGTAGCGACACCACAGACCCGAGCTAACGGGGGAGTTTCTACTCCCTTCAACGCCTAGCCGTGCGTGGCTTTGCCGTGTCCGGGGAAAAGGGGATCCTGGGGTTTGAGCTGGGTGATTGGACCTTTAAGGCCCCCCGGCAGAGGCCACACACCCCTTTGGCCCCCGGCTTCACGTAGACGGCACCCCTGGGCTGACCCACCCAGGGGAAATCGGCAGTCGCCTTTTCCTATCTCCCTCTCCCTACATCTTCGTCTTTATCTCTTACTATTTATCTGTCCTGTCTTCTACTCTCTTCCGTTTACTTCCAAACTTCCTGGCGGCTAGGGTTAACCCTGTGCAAATAGCCTACCTTGGTCTAGGCGCATTGGGCTATAGTTGCGTTGTACGGCTGGAGTCTGCAGGTTTTAGCATCCACAAACTTGTAGCGTCCCCTCGTTGGGCTCCGTGGTGGGTGGCCGCCAACGCTTCTGAAGAAAATTAAACTGGCATGCATAGAGCATTTCCCTTATTAAGTGATCGTACCGCCTTAAAGCGTGTACGCAACCGAAGACTTAGGCTTTTTCAACCGATCAAGTGAAAACTTCCCCCATTTTCATGTTATACATAGTGAGATAAGCAGCAAGCAAGCCAGAACTGTATCCCCCTTGTAGTAGCCAGATTTCTCACAGAAACTCTTGGAGCCGGGTACAAAGTTACCAAAATGGCCAGCGGAGACCTCCTCCTTGAAGTTCGAGAAAAAGAACAGTTTGAAAAGCTACAGAATCTATCAACTTTTGGTGACACTTCCATCACTGTAACGCCACGCAGATCGAGGAACACAACCCGTGGAGTAGTATCTGATGCTGATTTGCTCGGCTTGACTGAAGAAGAACTTCTGGAGGGGTGGAAGAGTCAGAATGTGACCAATGTACAAAGGATCACCATTAGATGAGACAACAAGGTAACACCAACGAAACACCTGATACTCACGTTCGCTTCCAGTAATCTGCCAGAAAGTATTCAAACAGGGTACACAAAGACGTCGATCAGACCATACATACCTAACCCGCGTCGTTGTTTTAAATGCCAGAAGTATGGCCACGGCTCACAAAGCTGTCGTGGTCACCAAACTTGTGCACAATGTGGAGTGTCAGGCCACCAATTCTGACAATTGTGAAGACCATCACACTGTGTGAACTGTGGCGGAAATCATGCCGCGTACTCACGTTCATGGTTCTTTCTGGAAAAAAGAAAAAGAGATCATCACTTTAAAGATAAAAGAAAACATTACATTTAAAGAAGCAAGAAAAGAGTCTCGCCATTTATGGCCCCACATATGCTGATGCGGCGCGCCAGGGGGCAGTGTCACACGAGCCCTCGCCAATCCTTCGGCCTGCGCAGAGCGAGCCATTGGCTGTGGCGCCTGCCCCCAAGGCGGCAGTAGTTGAGTCTACTCCGCCTACTATTGAACAGAGACCAGAGACTCCAGGTCCTCGAGTCTCAAGGCCTCACCTCGCCAGGCGAGGCCCAAGCTTCGAAAACCAGCTCGCATGAGCGGGCATCCAGTGCCTCCGAGGAGGCAATGGAATACCGGCGGCACCCCTGGTGCCAAAAGAAGGGCGCGGCTCTCTGGAGCGCGCCAAGAAAACTAAAAGCTCATAACAGGGCCTGACAATGGCCCTGGTACTTGAGCTCGACTTTCAACTTAAACAAGTCACTCCCTTAATGTACACACAGCACTACTTTACTTCCAATATGGACACACAAATTATACATTGGAACGTCAGAGGACTGCTTAAGAACCTCGACGACGTCCAAGAGCTTTTATACAAACACTCACCTCAAGTGCTGTGTGTACAGGAAACACACCTAAAATCCTCCAATGCAAATTTTTTACGTGCTGTACGTCATATACCGAAAGGACCGAGATGATGCTGTGGCGTCATCCGGTGGCGTAGCCCATTATTATTAACCAAGGAGTAGCGTGTACACATTTACCACTCCAGACGTCTCTTGAGGCGGTGGCTGTTCGAGCGGTACTTTTAAACAAACTCGTCACCATCTGCTCTTTGTATGTACCTCCTCACCACCGTCTTGAAAGACGTGAATTTCAGTCTTTATAGTAGTGACCATTTTCCTGTAGTGTTGAGTTCACAAACAACATATGAAGGTCCTCTACATGTTCCCAAATGGCTGATAAACAAAGCAGACTGGGAACAGTTCCATAACACTACACGTTTGAGTTGGACAGACATATGTAGGTTAAACATAGATGAAGCTGTGCAGTATTTCACAGCTTTTCTAACTGACGCAGCAGCCAAGTGCATACCGCAAACATCTGGAATGCCCGGCAAACGACACGTCCCATGGTGGAACACAGAACACAGAACAGAACAGGGCATGGAGGTTGCTGCGGAACTCGCCGACAGCGGAAAATCTGAAAGCTTTAAGAAAATAAAATCTCGAGGCAGGAGAACGCGTCGGCAGGCCAGAAGAGAAAGTTGGCACAAGTTTTTATCAGGGATAAATTTGTATACACAAGAGGCCAAAGTCTGGAACATGGTTTGTAGGGTAGCAGGAAGAAAAGTACACTCACTCCCACTCGTAAACACTCAGGGTGATATCTTGGAAGATCAGGCAAACTTCCTCGATGCACACTTTGAACGGGTATCCGGCTCATCCCACTATACTGACACTTTCCAAAAATACAGAACAAGAATAGAAAAGCAGAAGCTCGAACACAAATCCACTAGATACGAAGCATATAACCAAGCTTTCAGTCTAGCTGAGCTCCAAACATCTCTAAACTCCTGCAGCACTTCTGCCCCAGGTTCTGACCGTGTGGTGTATGAAATGTTAAAAAACCTACCAGCAGAAACACGAAAAACCTTACTCTGTTTGTACAACGCTATCTGGTTTTCTGGCACTATCCCTACCTCCTGGAAAGAGGCTATTATTATTCCCATTTGAAAGAGGGCAAGGACCCTTCTTTAGCTTCACGTTATAGGCCTATTGCACTTACAAGCTGCTTGTGAAAAGTCTTCGAAAAAATGATAAACTGCCGACTTGTACATATCCTTGAAACAAACAATTTGCTCGACCCATTTCAGTGCGGTTTTCGAGAAAGTAGATCCACCACAGACCACCTTGTTCGCATCGAGGCACAGATCAGAGACGCCTTCGTCCATAAACAATATTTTCTCTCTGTGTTCCTAGATATCGAAAAGGCTTATGATAAAACATGGCGTTTTGGAATTCTAAGAGACCTGTCCCACCTTGGTGTGCCCGGAAGAATGTTTCACATAATCGAAAGTTACCTGTCAAACCGGACATTCCGTGTCCGTGTGGGCACGGTTCTTTCCCAAACACTTGTCCAGGAAACAGGCGTGCCACAAGGTGGTGTACTTAGCTGCACACTTTTTCTCATCAAAATGAATTCTTTGCACTTGTCCATTCCCCGCAATATGTTTTATTGTACATATGTCGACGACGTTCAGCTTGGCTTCAAGTCATGCAACTTGGCCATGTGTGAGCGGCAGGTTCAACTGGGTTTAAATAAGGTCTCTATATGGGCAGATGAAAACGGATTTCGATTTAACCCACAAAAAAGCACGTGCGTCTTGTTCTCTCGAAAGAGAGGCATGCACTCGGAACCTGACATTCGACTGAACGGGCAACGTCTGTCCGTCAAAGGCGAGCATAAATTCTTAGGCTTAATCTTGGACAACAAGTTGACCTTCGTACCGTACATCAAGTATTTAAAAACAAAATGTTTAAAAGCCATGAACGTTATAAAAGTGTTGTCACGTACTACGTGGGGTAGTGATAGGCAATGCCTCATGAACCTCTATAGAAGCCTCATTCGCACCCGCTTAGATTATGGGGCCGTTGTCTATCAGTCTGCTACTCAAAGTGCCTTGAAGATGCTGGACCCCGTGCACCATTTGGGCATCCGCTTTTCTACGGGTGCTTTTCGCACCAGCCCCGTAGAAAGCCTTTATGTTGAGTCAAATGAGTGTCGCTTCATCTGCGGAGAACTACATGTCCTGTGTTTATTTCCTTAAGGTGAAAGCAGACAAGAAGCACCCCTCATACTCTACAATTAATGATTTGTCGAGCTCAACATCTGTTTAAAAACAGGCCTTCCATGAGGCAGCCCTGCTCAGGTCGCCTGAAGTGTCTAGCTGAAGAAACTGCAGTGTCACTGAACACAGTTTAATGGCTCTGGTAGCATACCGCCACCGTGGCAGTGGCAGACTATAGACTGGATGTGTTTTTCCTAGAAGTTACAAAAAACATGCACCTATTGCCCATATCCGAACATACTTTTTGGAACTTCAACACAAATACACACGTCCTAGTTCTTCACAGATGCCTCCAAGACTAACTCCTCTGGTCCTACGCTGCTGTCGGCCCATCCTTTTCGGATGCTGGCCCTCTACATCCACGCACAAGTATCTTCACAGCGGAAGCTTACGCGATACTTGTGGCAGCTAAACACTCAAACAATTACAAATACAAAAAGCAGTAATTTATTCAGACTCCCTCAGTGTGGTAACGGCTCTGCACAGTCTTAAAAAACAAAAAAACCCGGTCCTTGTCTCACTTTACTCCATTTTGTGTACACTCTACACACTCAAACAACATGTTGTAGTGTGCTGGGTGCCAGGGCACCGTGAGATCCAAGGCAACGTGAGGGCGGATCAGCTCGCTGCATCCGTCCATGAGAGCACCGCCATTACATCCATATCAATCCCGGCCCTTGATCTTAAGCCGTCTCTCAAACGAAACCTCAGGGACTACTGGCAGAGCAAGTGGGATACACACCCTCAAAACAAACTACACGTTATCAAGCCACACCTTGGTCATTGGCCACCAGTATAAAAATCGCGTCTCACAGAGGTTACACTAACAAGACTCAGGATAGGACACACATACACGACACACACACATTATTTGTCCGGTGGTGATCCACCATTGTGTGATAAATGTGGTGAGGCACTAACAGTTCTTCACATTTTAATTCAGTGCAAACAATTGGACACTATAAGAAAAACAACACTTTCCATTACCCTACCGACAACATATACCTTTACACCCTGCAATGTTCGTCGGTAGGGAACCGCTTTTAGTTATAAAATCATTGCTAGCGTTTTTAAAAGAAATTCATTGTTTTCATATCATATACCCGGGCATTCCGTAGCACGACCTCTCCTGAGAGGTTTTCGCTGCGGTGGCTACACAAGAAAACACTTGCCTCACGGCCCTTGGACGCAAGGGTATGAACGAGTGAGGCACTTGTGCTAATGCCATTCATGTCCACCATCGTCTTTTATTATCACCAACTTTGTTCATCTATTCGCACCACACACACCTTTCACGGCATGGTCATGATTTTATTACTTGTATGTTTTTACCCGCCTTACCGCGAGGAATTTTATGGCCCTTATACAGCCGCTAATCACAAATCATCGTCCACATTCTTTGTCCCTGAACTGGCGCTCTTTAGCCGTCAAATGGCCCTTGCGCCAAAAAACACCATATATCATCATCATCTTCATGGGTTGACTATAATTCAAAAGCTAATTCTTCGCTGCGTGGTAACTAGAGGGGCAGACTGGGCTGCGCACGCAGGAGCCTCAAGAAGGAGTGACTCGACTAGTTGTTGACAGTTTCAAGACTAGTTTATTGAAGGTGACTAGAAGGTTAGAAAAGAAAGAGATAGGTAAAATAGCAAGAAAGTAAGATCGCATCCGGTCCCACGAAGGCTACAGTGGGAAAGGTGCAGGTGAAACCCCCTTTGCTCCTGTTGGCATTGTGTTGGCGGCTCTCCTTTCAACCCGTGAAATTGGGCGGTGAAGATGAACTTCTTTGACGGCGTCTGTACGGTGGGAGGCAGGACGAAGCCATAGGAATGTTTATCCGCTATGTCAGCACTAGCAGATGTAGTGAAAGCATGTGACATCATCACTATTTATGTGATAATCTAAACGGCATCGCCACCTGCATTTTCTTCTTGTATGTTTTCTTGGTTATGAAACGTCCTCTTGCAACAGGCGGGTTGATTTTTATATTCTGAAGGAGTAATTCATCAATGAGGAGTACTTTATTAATAAGAGAAAAGGGGTTCTTTTTAGTGCCCCTTTAATAATGAAAAACTCTCAGCACTACAATTAGTAAAAATAAGTTGAGTCTTCGAGCTGTAGTAAAAAGTGGTTAATCTAGATTCGCTTGAAATATAACAAGACTTTCTCGAATGATAAAGTGTTCAATTACTGAGGTTGTTGAGAAAATAGTAAACAGGTGCCTGCTGTATAAACACACCTTTATTTACTAAATGAATTGGCAGACCCTGTTTGTAGTAATGTATTGTACAAAGAAAGTGTGCGAGCTCCTATTCTAGTCATCTCGCCACTTTCACATTACTGTGACTAGCAGTAATAGTGACTAGCAGTAATAGTGTGAATAGTGAATTTCAGGTTAGAAGTGAATTCAAAGCGTATAGTGCTCTTGGTCTAATAATTTCAAATTGAACTTGAATAGTATATATCTCATAATATGAAGAAAATTGGCATATTTTTCGTTACCCAACTACCTGCACAATATCTTTTAGAACTGTAACAAGGCTTGTGCAAATACCGTATTTTTGCGCGTATAACCCGCCCCTGCATATAATCCGCACCCCCCACTTTCAGCTCACCGAGAAAGAAAAAAAAAATCCTCGCGTATTGCCCGCACATTTGATATACAGGAAAGGCTGTACAAAAGCTACTGCTCAAGCAACATAGCACATATGTAGACAGAAAAAGCTTTATTTAGCAAGCAGAATGCGCTGTCTGCAAGGCCAGTCACAATTCACTCACTGTCGCTGCTCTCGCTAGAGCTATCACTTGAGCCGCAGTCCTCACTATTATGCACAAGGTCATCTTTGGTTCCATCCATGTTGTTTGTGATGCAGCATTTCTTGAAACTTTTTCGCACCATCTCACCTGGAATGGCCTTCCATGCCTCGGCAATCCACTTGCAGCATAGGGCAATATCAGGTCTTCGGACTCGTCCTGTCGGCGTCAAGTCGTAGCAGCCTTCGGCCATCCACTCGGCGTAATAGCGCTTGACATGCGCTTTGAAAGGCTTGTTAAGCGACACATCTAGAGGCTGCAACATTGACGTCATTCCACCGGGTATAACAACTAAGTCGGTGCCGTTGCGTGAAAGGTGGTCCTTCACTTCCTCAGTTGTGTGGCCGCGAAACGAGTCAAGAACGAGCATGGACCTCTTTGCGAGCATCGCACCGGGCTTCTTCTCCCATACCGTCTTGATCCAGTCTACGAACAAGTCACTGTTCGTCCACGCGTTCTCGTGTGCGCGCACCACCACACCGGCAGGCAAATGAACCTTTGGTAGAGTTTTCCTTTTCAAGGTGACGTACGATCGCAGTTGCGTGCCGTCGGCGAGGGCACAAAGCAAGACTGATGCGCAGTTTCGTGTTCTTGCCGGTCAGCACGCTCACCGAACTGCTGCCCGTCTTCTCAATCGTTGTGTCCAACGGCATTTCAAAATGAACAGGAGTTTCATCCGCATTGCCGATTTGCGAAAAAATGTAATTGTGCTGATTTTGCAGGCCAATTACATGTCTCTGGTACTTGAGCAGCTTCTCCTCATAAGAAGCCGGCAAGCGTTGACATATTGTAGTCCGCCGTCTGATTGAGAGCCCTTGCCGCTTCATAAAGCGGTGCAGCCATCCGCGGCTCGCACGGAACTCGGTAGGCCTAGCTCCCTTGAAAGTCGCCGCGCTTCCACTTGTGCCAGCTCGGTCGATACGGTGTGACCCCTGCTTCTCACATCTTCGATGAACTTTACTAGCTCCGCCTCCAGCTCAGGGTAGGCACCGGTCTTGGGGCCACGAAATGACCTACGGTCGCGGTGCGCGGCTTGTAGGCTCTCTTTCTTCTTTCTCCACAGTCGCACGCAGGACTCATCCACATCGTGCCGTCTTCCCGCTTCGCAATTTCTGAATTCCTCGGCGATGGCGATGATCTTAAGCTTTTGCTGTGCCGTGAAGGCCTGCCGCCGTGCGCTACTCATGGTGACAGAACAGATCGACTTAGGCTTGGCGAACGGGTCGAGATGTAGAGAACCGGCGGTATCAGCGAGGTAAAGAGCGCTCACACTCGGCGACAACTAGACAGCACTACCCCTTCTAGTACACTGTAAGAGCACCCTGGAAACAACAGAACCGAAATGCATGCCTGCTACCGCGTCAAAAAGTAGTACATTAATTTACTGATAATATCTCTATAGGCACTATAATATCTCATTTGCCTTGCTGAAATAAATACTGCTTTATTAATTATGGAACTTACTTTATTTGTTATGGAACTTTCTTAGACAGCACCACCTTTTCGGCAAGCCCTTTCCAAAAGTAAACATGGCGTCCGTGACGTAGGGACATGTGGAGGGTCACTGAGCGGCCACGAACGTCCAAAAAATATACTTGTGGTGTGAAAGTGAGGTTTTACACTGAACAACCGAATTGTCTCTCCCCAAATGTTTTTATAAACGCTTCAACGATGTAAGCAAGCGATACCAAAATCGGCCGCAAGCTGCCGTGCTACTTGCGGAGCAACACGAATTTGCGGAAACTGCCTCCGTAGCCTTCGCTACACTGTTAAGGGGCTTCACAGCACAACACGCATTGCTGTGAAGCAGCACTATAGGAAAAACCCCGCGTATTATTTGCACCTCCTCTTTGCCACTGAAATTTTTGGGTTTTTGGTGCGGGTTATACGTGCAAAAATACGGTAAAATCCTTATTGGTTCAAAGGAGTGGAAACAACTTCAAAGGCGCTGTGCAACACTTTTCGAACATGGTCAGAAAACGCTGCTAATCGGTAGTAGATGCTGCCGAGAACACGCGAGCCAAATAATATACCGCAGAATGTGGCCTGGAATTCACAATAGATTATCAAAGTCAGCAAAAAACAATATCAGCAAAAACAAGTCAGCAAAACAACAAAAACGGCAACGTGACAGGACGTCAGCAGTCATTGGCACGCAGCCAACTACTGAGCAGGGCATCCCCGACGTGGGCACGTGTCATGGCAGAATGGAAAGAAAGTGTTTGGCTAGGAGCTCCCTTTCCCTAGTGGTAAAGTAGTCAGGCACCACTTGAAGGCCTTTGTTATCAAAGTCAGCAAAAAATTTATTTTCTCTTGACTAGGGATGGAATACGCTCAAAAATCACTTATAGAAGGCTATCTATCAGCCACTGGCTGATTTGAACAAGGCGCGCTAAGTCATTGCAAGAATTGCCATTAGAGGCCGCGACTTGTCTGGGCGTGCACCCGCGATCACACTGAAAAATGAAAAAGCCACGTATTTGAAAGAAAAAAAGTGCTCAAGGTCACAAGGCGCGCTTGATGTCTTTTCTTTGCCCGTGTCATCCGTGCCTGCTTAGCTCTCATCACTTTCGTCGGGACGAGAAAAGAGGGAATGCAATCGCAGCATGCGACAAATTTTTGCAGCTCCACTCGTACTAGACTGTTTACTCAAATTTTTGCAGGGTGGTAGTTGTGAGGCCACGAGTTCTTTTAGTGAATCCATTGCATGGTTACATGGAAAAGGGTTTCAGGGCCCTTTTAAGTAGTAGCAGGATTTGAGCTTTGGTACAGTGCAAGTGATAACCTGAAACTACATCAAGTTTTGAAATTTACTGTACATTATAGCATATGAAGCATTTAACAAGCTTTTAAACTTAATAAGTGGTGAATCGACGTGATCATGTTATGTTCATTTAACTTTAAAGTGGGACTTCACGGCAGGGCGAATTTTTTTTTTTTTGATGAGGCGTTTTTACTGTTTAGCATTCCTTCACTGCAGTGAAAGAACCTTTGCAGGGTTTATATGCTGACTGGTATACCTCTATTCGTTCATTTAAAATACTTCGAAATTTTCAACAATTTAAATTCGAATCAAAGCAAACTCCTATACACCAGTATTTGTTCGAATATACAAAGCATTCGAATATTCGCATAAGCCTAGTGTAACTGTTTCAAGTTAAGTCGCTTAGTGCATCGGCATCTTTTCAGGTCCCTGCGTGAGCGTGTGGCACCCTGCGTGCTTCTGAGTGGGTCCCGTGGTTCTGGCAAGCGCACTGCCTTGACTGCTTTGACACGTTCGCTTGGCTTGCACCACTACCAGGTCAGTATAGTGAGGACGTACGCGTACGTCTTGAAACGCGATGAATACTTCTAATATAGCTGTTGGCACGTGCAATAGCTCGAGATAAGCCTGTCACAACGATTCTGGTTTCCAAAGGGGATAGATTTTAATGAAAGAATTCTAGTTGAAATCTTGCCCACATGGCCTAAACTGAATATGGTGCAAATGAAAGTGCGCGCTTCATGTAGTCCTTAAGTTTTAGAGAGTGTTGTAGTACTGTCGGCCGCAGATGTTTGTGGGATCTGCAGGGCATGGCAGAGCGACGAAATACTGCATCACCTTGTGATGGGGCGAGCATTGACACTGTCGGCCCTCAGCAATTAACGACAGCACGTTTTTAAGACAATGCGCCACTGCTGGATCTAATCGAAAAAGCCGCAATCGATAACCTCAACAGCTCCTGTGTCACGGTAGGTGACAACCGTATCCTCGCTGAATTCAGGTCCTCTACTATGCTGTGCAGTAAATATTAGCAAAAGTTTGGCATATGGTGCTTGACCAACATCTGCATGTTGCACTGCAGGTCAACTGTCAGCAGCTTCTTGGTGACACGGCGGCAGCAGCAGAAACACGGATCAGGCATGCCTTGATGAAAGGTAATTGCCAAGCGGAGAAAATATACTACATTCATAAAAGTGTTGGTGTTAGTGAGTTTGGACAGGTCAACCACAGCTCAGACTTCTCCAACACAGCCTCATGTGATGTGCAAATTTAAATGAAGGGTATCAGGAATTGGGCCCAAGTATGAAGATTCGGTTTTCACTTTTTGTTATTTTCTTTCATTTGGACATGCTTTTAGAATATCTTGGACTCGATTGTGGCCATAGAAGTGGCATTTAGTATGTGTACGCTTGTACCAGGCCCGCAGCCCGGAATTTTTTTCGAGTGGGGGAGAGGGGCATTTGTTGAAGATTTTGACAAACACTTATTTTTAATATTCATTCAGGTAAAACACCCCCAACATCCGAATCTGGGGTGGGGAAGCCAGGCCCTCCAGGGTTACCCTCCCCCCCTGGTTACGGGCCTGGCCTGTACACCTCACAGCAAAAATTTGCCGGATGCAAAAATTTAGGAAAACCAATACTCCCACTTTGTCTAGGAACATAGCCTCTAATCAGGTATCCCAGCTTGTAGTTGTGCACTAGGTTTAAGGTACCATTCGCTAACAGAGAAAAAATGCCCTGTAGCTGTAGAACAAATGCCCTGCAAAGTTCTGGTTATACATTTTGCAAAAGTGGTAAAGGTAACTGTACTCTAAATTTGATAACTGAGCTCCATCAGCTGCATTTAATACCCTGTAGTGCGTTGTGCTTTTCGTGCTTATTCAGTTAAACTTTCTCAGTAACCATACCAGATCACTTTGTCAGGTCCGTAGTTGTATAAGTCAAACTTCACTTGGACGTCAATACAATGAACACGAATATAACGAAATATCTTATGTAAGGAACTAAATGGAAGATAGTCTTACAATACGTGCCAGTGTTAGGAATAACTTGTATAACGAATTTTAGATATAACGGACTTATTTTCTTGTAAGATGCAAGCTTGTTATTAATGAGGTTCGAGTGTAAATGAACTGATACCATGACTAATGCATTAGAGCAGCGTGCTAATAAGTACTTGTCACGTGGCTCCCCCTACAGCACAACTGTACACACCCTGCCTACTGCAACTGTCTAACGTGGAGGTGTTCAGCGTGGACAGGGATGTTGGCTCCGGCGGTGGTGAGCACGTGTTTTCTCTATTTGCTTGTGTTCGTTGAAGTCCCTGCAGGCTTTTCTTATAGGGAGCAACAGCCAATTTTTATGGTGCCTATTTCCTTTAGTGCAATGGGAAGCTTGCAGGTGTTAAAGTGAATTGGACTGCTTAATTATTTGTCCAAATATTTGAAGCATTTGAGTTTTTGCCTGTGTCAATAAATTTGTGAGTGCAGTGTGGTAACAAGATTGTGTCGGTGTGCAGATCCCCGGGTGGTCCGCTGCCTCGGTGACACGCTGCGTGCGTTGAACGGCGAATTGGACGAACCCCCTGTGGCTGTGGTGGCCACCACGGCTGCCGACCCTGACACCCTTCACCCAGACTTGGCCCCCCTGTTCCTGCACTCGATTGAAATCCCAGTGAGTTAGAGCACTAGTAAACAACCACGAGGTCGAAAAATTGTACTAAAGTAGAATAATGCGTACTTTTGCTGTGAGCGTGCTGCCACAAGAATTTTGAAATTTCGTGCTGTGACAAGGAAGTTACAGAGGTTAGAGCATTAGTTTCAGCTGGTTTCGAATTTTTGCGCGCCCTCTTAACTCTTTGCTTTCAAAAAGGGAAAGGTGTAGCTCATCGTTGGGGCTTCGCCCACTTCGGCAACGTGACAGGACGTCAGCAGTCATTGGCACGCAGCCAACTACTGAGCAGGGCATCCCCGACGTGGGCACGTGTCATGGCATAATGGAAAAAAAGTGTTTGGCTAGGAGCTCCCTTCCCCTAGTGGTAAAGTAGTCAGGCACCACTTGAAGGCCTTTGTTCCCGCAATACCGCTTCTCCCGGTAGTTTAGGGCCGAGTGAAACGGCAGAGAGCAGCATGGAAAAATGAAAAGTCGTAATGCAAGCTGCACCACCGCAGGGCCAAAGCACCGTTTCTTTGGGCGGAGGACCAATAAGTGAGCTCAGTAGCGTGTCATGTTTCTGTTGGTGTGCGTATGAGGGGGATCAATCAGGCACGAGAATTGTTTTTCGAAAAAGAGGGTCTGTGCGGCTCGCAGCACTGTAGTATTTAGGAAATGTAATCGCCACTCTCTAATGTACGAATTGCCGAGCTTGTCCAAAGGCTGTGAAAAAAAAAATTCAGAGCCTGTTTATTGGTCCTTAAAACGGAAACTGCCGGAAATTGTCTCTGTTCACTGATCTCAAAGTCTTCAGTTCCTATGTGCTCTCATTACAACTTAAAATAGGTACCGACTGTATTTTTTTGAAAGTGAGTCAACTCTGTCATACAAACCTCTTGTATATAGGCACAGCTCTGACCAACTGTGAAGCTCGGGAAATGTGTATAAGGTATTTTATTTCGATATAAAAGTCAATTTTCTTATTGGCACACCTACCAACATCGGCACTAGCTTAATGTCAAGCTACAGTACTAATTCTGGTGTGACTTCATAATCAGTCTGGCTAGTGGTGATGGCATCAGATACCAAATTTATGAAATAGCTGCTTGTGCATCATCGCCACAGTTAAGAGTGTCCTTGGGAACATCAGAATATCTTGCGCAAGTGCATGAAAAAAAGGTTATACTGCGTTTTGACATCAGGGTACAACAGGAACCAAACCTATCTTTTAAAAACATACCTTATTTACTTGATTCTACCGCGCCCTCGATTGTAACACGCACCCAGTTTCCACGATGAAAAAAAAAAAAAAAAGTAAGACATCGATTGCAACGCGCACCCATTTTTCTCGTTGGCCCGCACGATCACACGACTCGGGAAAACGACTCCTTTCGCGAGCGTCTTCCATTTAAATATGAGGTACGGGGTAAGCTTGGGCCTATCTGACGTGCAACGGAGCATTGCTGTCACTCTAGTTTTACCGTTACCCGATGTCAGCACGCGAACTTGCTTCACCCCTTCTTCTCGACGGTTGTGGTGCCAGGCATGTCGAAGTAAAGAGGCGTCTGATCGGGATTCCCGATTTGCCCAAGCAGGTAGCCGTTGTTGTGCTGCAACTTTTGTCATATGCCCGTTCGCCTTTGGAGGGAAAAGCCTTCCCTCTTCATAAAGTTAGTTAGCCAGCACCTGCTCGCTTTAAACTGGCTCCGCATTAGCCCTTTTTCTAAGGCTAACTGCATAACCTGCACTTGGAGCAGTTCTGTCGTCACGGGCCGCTCACTGCTCAATCATATACTCGCCGAGCAGCTCTTCAATTTGCGGAAACCGAACCTGCTGTGGTCCACTGAAGCCTTTGCGTGAATGTTTGCTGTCGACAATATTCTGCTTTTGTTTCCGCCAGTCCCGCACGCACGTTTCGGGAACTCCGAACGACCGCGATGCGGCCCGATTTCCGTTCGTTTCGGCACACGCGATATTTCTTTTAAAAGCGGCATCGGGGTGCACTCGTCGAGTTTTTGGAGTCGGCCCTTCCATGCCTTCGATGCTAATGCACTACAAGATGACGAACTCCTCAGCACACGTACGAAGTGCCGCACATAGGAAACACATGGGCAGAAATGGCCGACACGCCATGCCGACGCACGTAGGGGGCAGCCATTTCGGAAATGCCGATGGCAATAGAATGACCCTATTCATTTTTTTTTTCGTACTCGATTCCAACGCACATGCGATTTATGAACTCGCTTAACCAGAAAAAAGGTGCGCGTTAGATTCGAGTAATTACGGTACTGCAATTACTTTTTCACGGTGCACTCACGGTTAGGTGTACACTTTCTAGGATCTTGAGGGCTTGGACATTTATTCGATTCAACAAAGCGACAACTGAAAATATTTGTTAAGCACATGGCCTGAGGATCTTTTTTTATTGGTCGAAGGCTTTACGAGGAATAACTTTTTGTGACTTTGCTAAACAAAACTCATTCTATTTTCTCACTGATTTCAATTAATAACGCTGTGTTTAGGTAAACTTCAGTGAGGGACTGTTCTCAGGCATTGTTTCTTGTGAGGCGTCCCACGTGTTCTCCATGAGCTGACGCATCATCGTGGAATGAAAACTCTGAGAATCCTCGTCCAGAGTTTTGTGATTGTAGAGATCAGTATCGATATGTTTCTCAAGACCTAATGTCAAATTCACATCAGATACATATATGAGATGTGGGAAATGCATTCTCTCTTTTTTTTTTTTTTCAAATACCAATGTTAGGAGACATATAGCAATCTTAGGTGACATTTTTAACAACCCCCCCCCCCCCCTCCTTTTGCCTTTCTCCACTATATCTTAATGGCCCCACTCTTAGTGTAACTAAATTTTGCGACTACACCCCTCTATCAAGGTAAGTTTGACACCCCGGCTTTTTAAGGGGACACTGAAGTGAAAATATGATTCTGCTTAGGTTGACGAGTTGTACTCTTAAAAGTCTGATGATCATTTCGTCATCGTAGATCTAAATAGAGCAGAAAACTTAGGGTCAAAGTTTGGTTTTTGAATTTTGTGCTGAGATCTCCGCGCATGACAGCAGGAATTTCAAAGCTCCTTTGTTACATTTTGGAGACGTTGACTCATCTAAACTTTATGAACTCTGTTGAAATCTGACTACGTACCTCGGAGATCCATGTGTACTTCAATTTCACCCAATTAGGAACTGTGCAGGTACTAGTCAATGCCGTCAAAATGTATGATGTCATGGTGATTGGTGCAGGAATTTCAAGCTGGCGTTATCACCAACATTTTTTTTGCGCATTGTCACGCTTATTACGCGTTTCTCCATACTGACTTTTGTATTGTGAAAGAGCAATTTACTGATGGAAGAAAAATTGTTTCTTTCTTTAGTGTCCCTTCGATGATGTATGCCAAACTGTACGACTCCGAGTCACGGCGTTTCTGAAAATGAATCTTAAAGATTCTTGGAGAGTTCCCTTATCGTGCCTTTCACTTTTTGACCACCCTGTGTTTGTGACATGTCCGACACCACTTCCTCCTGAACCCGGCAATCAAAAACAAACTCCGATTCTTGTGCACTCAACTCTTGGATGAAATAGCCAGCCAAAAATGCTGGCACAGCTCGTTTCATTGTCGAATGAAATTGTCAATTTCTCTTTTCTCGTGCCAGTACTATGTGTGTACTGTGTGCACGGTACTTATGAATTGAAACACGATAAATGAACTTAAGACTAAATAACGAGCGTACTCTCATTTAAACTGTCTTCATTTTGGGAAAGATCCGCATAATTTTGACTCGAATGCATCAGTCAGAGCCAACATTATCTTTATGCAGACCAGAATCTATCTAGTAAAGTATTCAGTGTCACGTTTGGATCCGTAAGTACTGCAGGGCATCACTGAAGGGTATGGCGTGATATTATTGTTAACATCACAGAAAACAGCTGCCTTTTTCGGTGTCAGTTGTGGCACAGATTTTTCCAGGATGCAGACATCCTTGTATACTGACTTATACATTTGGATATTAAGATTATTGAAGAGCTTGAGGCTGAACTTCACCTAACACCTTCCACCTCAAGCACCTTGCTTTGGCACCATTCCATCTGGCATAGCCACATGTGTTTATTGGGAGGCTTTAAGCGCTATAATTTTACTGGAATTTGTTTTTTCTGGAAATGCTTTTTGCCACTCTTGCGCGCACAGTACCCGAATGAAGAGGGCCGTGCTCAGCTCCTGGATGCGTTGCTGTGGAGCCTTCCCAAGAACAACTCGGTGGACATCTCCTACTTGGCCCAGAGGACGGCCGTGAGTCAGCATCTCTTTTTTTTTTCTTTTACAGCAGCAGTTGTCGTTGGGTTTTTCTGCTCTCAACATGCCTTTCTGTTGATCTATCCACAGAATATGCCACAAAATGTGATAGTTTGGGTGAAACATCGAAAGGATTAATGCCTTAAAGGATCATTCACAGCGAAATCGTTTGTGACGTTTTTGCTGTTATTTGTAGCGTTGTCAAAATGGTTTATTGGGCAAGTATTATGTCTGGTAAGGCTGGAATTGAAGCGTAAGTGCTGTAATGTGTCGTATAATTACGCATGCATTACCCAATCAGTTAATGTGGAATGCCTCTATGACTTGTCTAGTTTTGTGACAACCATGTTTTGACAGCATCTCTGCACCAGTGAAAATTGCCCTTTTTTTGCCTTTGGCAGTGATAAGCTCTGCCTGAGGACATTTATGTGTGGGCAATTTGGCAGGGATTCAACCTGGGGGACCTGTGTGCACTGGTAGGCCAGGCCACGGCTCGGGCTCATGCAAGACTTACAAGGTTAGTACTATTTATTGTGCTTTCCATTCTACTGTGCAGCATTGCTTCGGTACGACACTTCAGTTGAGCATTTTAAAACTGTTGAGTTATTGATGAGATGACATTGCAACTTAAATGTTTCCTACCAAAGTAGGATTTTCTTGACTGATTAGCAATTGTACCTGTTTCTTTCATTTGTTTAAATACCTTTGCACTTCTATGCTTACTTGATAATTTGTATCCAATAGTAATGTACAGAAGGTCTTGGGTACTGTATCCTGATTTCTGACCTTAATACCCTCTCCTGTATGTCTTTCAAATGATAACTGTACTATGAAAAATTAATGAATATTTGATTTTATTCAATTTTGATATCCTACTCTGCATCCACCTATATGTTTACCTCATGGATATGATCTCCACACGATGAATATACAGTATACTCTTGTTAAATGAAATCTAATGCGAACAGGAAAATATGCGTAGTTTAACAAGAGTTTCATTTACTGAGATATGAACAGGGGGTATAGTATACAAGTACGAAACTAGTATGTCTTGTCAGAGGGCCTTGTTTCGTTTAAGCAGCGATTCTGTTTAAGACATTTCTGTTTACGGAGAGTGTATTCTAGTGGTAGATGCCCCAAGTTTCAAAGTCGGGGAAATGGCTATGCTCTGCCAATCTTTTTTTTTTCTTTTTTGTCTTCTCTAGCAGCAGCAGCAGTGGCAGCCAACAACGGGAAGAGGGCTGGGAAGCGGGTGTGTGCGTCGCTGGCCCCCTGCTCGTGCAGGCCGACCTGGAGTCAGCCCTGGAGTGGCTCCAGGGCAGTCAGGCGCAGGCAGTGGGGGCACCCCGCATCCCCTGCGTCCACTGGGAGGATGTGGGTGGCCTGGCTGAGGCCAAGCGCACCCTGACCGACACCCTGCAGCTGCCCCTGCGACACCCGCAGCTCCTCGACGCCGGCCTCAAGCGGTCTGGTGAGCATCGAATGTTTCGCGCGTTATCTTGGAAACGTGTGGTGACCTGTAGAGCAAGCTAAAGCGCTATGGAGGAATGCGGAATAGAAACGGGGCTGTTGCCGCCACAGAAAAATAAGAAAATGTGGTGAGGATTGAGGAGTACATGCAGGGAGAATGCATTGAGATTACCTCATAGTTATTTCCAGTTATCGTGATAGCCAACATTTGCCATTTAGACAACACTAGGTAGTTGACATTAGTTTGTCATTAGCTGAATTAATCAGTGCTGGCAACGGGCAAGTAAATACAATATAACCACAAATCTCGACATAACAAACCGAGATATAACGAAATATTGGTTATTACAAGGTAAGTAAAAAATACTCTTTCAATAAATATAGTGTTAGGAATATATATATAACAAATTTTTGGATATAACAAACTTTTTTGTGTAAGGTGTAACTTCATTTTAATGAGGTTTGAGTGTATTAATATAGGCCTCATGGGAAACATCGCGGTGTCATTTGATGGGTCATGGATGACTCGCGTTCATTCGTCGCATATCGGTCTCAGCAGCGTCATTGAATTGTTCAGCGGGCTGGTGCTTGACTTTGTTGTTTTGAGCAACTTTTGTGCTGGATGCAAGTCGGGCCCAAAGGAAGGTGACCCTTCTGATGCAGCGTGGAAGGAACATCACCAGTGTCAGAAAAACAATGACAAGAAGGCTGGAGAAATGGAGGTTGAGGCTGCCCTCATTCTCTTCAGGAGGTCACTTCAGCGGCACGACCTGCGCTACACCATGGTGCTTTGCGACGGGAACAGCCGCAGTTACCTTGCGCTACAAGAAGATAAGGTTTATGGGTATATCCTAGTGGAAAAAGAGGACTGCATTAATCATGGCCAAAAGCGTATGGGCACTGCTTTGCGCAAGTTGATTGCAAAACACAAAGGCCCTGGCCTTGAGAGTCTTGGGGCAAAGAGCCGCTTGACAGGAGACCTGATCTCCAAGCTCACCAATTATTATGGGTGGGCTCTGAAGACACACAGTGATGTTGATGCTATGCACACAGCAGTGATGGCCACTTATCATCACATCACGTCCAATGATGATGTGGCAAACCACACTCTGTGCCCACCTGGTCCGAATTCCTACTGCAAACAAAATGCGGCAAAGGCCAAGGGGGAGCCCATTCCTAAACATCGTCAAAAGCGGCCTCCACATGTCTGCCAAGCCTTACTTCCAATTTATGAGCGCTTGTCAGACAGAAAGCTGTTGCAACAATCCCAGCGAGGGAAAACCCAAAATAACAACGAATGCCTGCATTCAGTGATCTAGGAGCTGGCACCAAAAAAGCGACATGCTTCACTATTCACGGTGCAGGCAGCTGCGGCAGAAGCAGTGCTCATGTTCAATGCAGGCAATAAAAAGGCATCAGAGGACATTATGAAAAAGCTGAGCCTAAACCCAGCTGCCAAAGCCACAGCCGCATGGCTGAAAAGTATCGACGGCGCACGGCAGCATCGGTGAAGAAGCGACAAGCAACGGAGAACATGCACCAGTCCCTGAAAAAGTGCCTCACAGGGACTCATAGTCAAAAGGACTACATGCCCGGTGCATACTGAGCATATTCAAGTGCAGTTATGTAAATGAATGAGTTTTATTACTTTTTCTCAGTTTTCTGAAAACATGCTTCTTGGTGACTTTACCAGTTTGTCGGGTTGATATCTTGCAATCTAGAGCAGCCAGAGCAATAATTTTTTCATTAACGTAAAGCCCAATCTGTGTATTACAAAGTGCTGAGAGCAGAATTTCCATTTGCTGCCCATATAAATTTAGAAGGTATTGAATTTCTTTGTATGTGATAGCCATGACATGACTCCTCAACTGTCATCATCTGCAGAATCACTAGTTTTTCTTTGATTTGAAATCTTCTTGCAGCAATGCATTTATTGCTGATTGCACTGTCTAGCTATGCAATAATATGATTACGCCACACGAGCACGGTCGCTTTCATCGTCTTCGTCGTCTATGATTCTCTTTCGTTGCCGATGTCATGTAACAATATTTACTTTTTAATAAGCCCTTTCTTTTCTATTGTCTCCAAAAACAATAGAGTGGCAGCATTGTTTATCTTTTAAATTAATTGACCTACAATGATTTTTTTCGTATATTTGAAATCGGCAGGAGAAACTACATAAGCATGTATATTTTAATCATGTTTTTTTTATTATTCATCAGATACCCCGCAGCGCCCGAAGGCGTTATAGCAGGGGGGTTACATCAATAAATGACGTACATCTCCGTTCACACACACAATACAGCTTTGTTCACACATAAATAACTGAAGTACATTTGCGTTCACACTGTTTGGTCCACAAATACAGAAAATATTTCCACACACCATGTTCTTCGTAAAGCTTTACACAGCATGCTTCAGACTCCTGCACTCTTCTTCCGTTTGCGCCTCCCAGTGCCAATGCATCAAGAATGACAAATAATCTTTATCTTTTTTGGCAGTGATACGGTTCACCCATGATGCGTTGTCTATTCGTATTATACGGTACAGATCAAGAGTGCAGCCACTACAGGGACGAAAAAGGGAACGACACAAGCCCTTTCTTGGCCCTGTTGTGTTAATGCACTTTAGTCGATCGGTATGAACCAGTGCCAATTAGCTAGGCTGTCCATTTTGCTTGTCTATATCAAGCAGCAAAATTCCTTGCAAAAACTTCTACTCATCCACTGTACATATGACATATATACCCACGTATCTGATGCAGGTGTGCTTCTCTATGGTCCACCTGGTACGGGAAAGACTCTGCTCGCCAAGGCAGTCGCCACAGAGTGTGCCCTCAGCTTTCTCAGGCAAGACTGCCTTTATGGCTTTATTCGTATGTGCTGTCTCTTCATAGGGCATGGCAGGGTGGTGCAGTCGAGGTGCTGTGCCAGAATAATAAAAATTCAGTTTCTCTTTATTTTATGTGTTTTAAAATACTATGTAGGTCTTGTGAGAGGCATTGCATAAGGGGAGTAGCAATAACAAATACACGTGTTTCGAATAAGTTAGAATACATAACATCAACACGTACCACCAGGAAAAATAAAGAAAGAATATAAAAAAGTCACACAGTTGAGTAGTATGTTGTATTTACTCGCATAATCCTCGCACTTTTTTTTTTCACGGAAAACCAGTGAAAAGTTATGGGTGCAAGAATTGCGCTACGAAAATTTTCTGCGAAGACGTACAAGGTGAAAAAAAAAAAAAGCAAGAATCAAGGTGGCCACAAATCGATATTTCCACGCTGGCAACTAACTACAAGCTTTGAGAAGTACTAGTCAAGTCTTAATAAAAAGCACAGGTTTGACCCGAGGCAAGGTTTATAGTAGAGAGTTTTGGCACACCAAACGCGAAACTCACAGGAGTTCTGGCGTAGCGTTAGTGTTCGTCACTCAGCGGGAGCCGGTAAAACGTCAGGGTACGACGTCAACCTTGGGCTGATGGCCATATAAGACAGAATCATCTGCAGTTACCTTCTGACAAAATAAAGTTTTACCATCTATCTCAGTCTGAGGCACACGGAAGGCCCAGCACGTGTTGGTGGCTTTCAGCTGGCCGTGCTGTTGTTGCCAGTAGCGAACACAAAACTAATAGACTTCAAAGTGCCTGCTGTTAGCCCTGTTGCCGTTGTTTCATGCTTGATCAATCGCTTTAAACTTGAAAGCAGCCATGTAGCTTCCGTAACGCCTCATAGCGTAACCACATAATGGACACGACGTATACTAACATGGCACAATGCGCACTTGCCTTCTTGCCTTGGATTAGATTGGAGCTCCGTGTGTTGATAGTACGCACAATGCTTAAGAGGTGTTGCCAGGCTGTAGTGTGCTATCACCATCAGTGGTTGGAAAGAGCAGACGACATTACGGGTGCAATTTACGGGGGTGCGATAATTACTCCCGAAATGAAAAATTTTATTTTTATTGGGCATTGTGGGAGGTGCGAGAGTTATGCGTGTACGAGGACTAACTACGCGGGTAAATGTGGTATATTGTGAAAGGGGGTGATGCAAAAAGAGAGAATGTGTACATTGCGACATTTTGTGGCATTGATACCAGCGTTTGGCATGGAAACCAAAAAAAAATTTTAAGTTGCTGTACAAAAGCAGCACAGTTTAGTAGTGGCACCAAAAATAATATAATAAGATGCCCCCAATAATGGAAAAAGATAAGAAGATATAGCTGCAAAAAAAAAGAAATGTGTTGTGCCAATAATACCAAAGTTTCATGTCTAAGCAGGCACAGTAAGTGCTACTCATTGAGGTTTGCATAATGGTTTCTCAGGATATGACAGGAGCAGTTATAGATAGTGTGTACTTAAGTAGTATAGTATGTCTATCATAACTGGTACCTATTTCTTTTCATGACTCATTGATTCACTTACACCAGCAGAGCAGACATGTAGGTATGGAAATGTCACTTATTGATATACCATACAATAAGGTTCATATTCACTGTATATGTGGCTTTCATGTACTTAGTGTTTTTGATTGTAGATGGAGCTGCACCCATTCGCTTTGTGACCTTTGTGACATTGAACGCTCATTGCCCTAGGTCAAAACAAAACTACCCAGTGCCATATCTGGGTTGAATGAAACCATGATCGCTAGTAACGAGATCGTAGGTAGTGTCTGCACTCTCATGGAAGCATGTGCACAGCCTATGCTGAAGGAATAGACACAAGACTGTTTGTTGTAACCATGGTGCATGAAACTGGAGTTTCTTTTTAATCGTAAATAATAGGCTTGTGCGAATAGTAAATTTTAGGTTCCAAGTGAATTCAAAGCGAATAGTGATCTCGAGGAATACTTTGAAATCAAATTCAGATAGTATATGTCACCTATTGTAAAGAAAGAGGAGCATATTTGTCATGACCGAACTAACCAATAATTTAAAATTAAAACAGGTCATGTATAAATGTCTTTTTTTTTTGTTCAAAAGTGGTTAAACCAACTTTGTATAGTTACAGAATTCGACATTTGTTAGAATGGAAGTGATTACCTGTAAAATACATTGCGCTTTGAAATTTTCTAAACTTAGAACCAATGCGAGTCTGATACGTTCATGTAACCCGAAAGTGGGTTTTTGCGATATTTTTGGGTGCAGGAGGGGGCGGGTTAGGTGCATTTACAATAAATTATTTCTCCACTGCAATGAAACGACCTTCACAAAAGGTTACATGTAGTCTATTTATGTCTATTTGTTCATTTTTAATACTGTAACGTCCGCTCGAGCATTCCAAGTGCTCATATATTCACACAAGCCTAGTGAATAGCAGCCACGCAGTTATTGAGGCATTCTGCAAAAATGAAACTACTGTTTGCCGCAGCCAATGCAGATGAAACCTAGAACACTAGCTTAGCGGTACAAACAGCAGTCATTCAGATGTTGTTCGACTGATGTGTTGCCACACATGATAACACAGTCGAACTCTGCTACAACGAACGCCGCTTCAACAAAATTTCCGCTACAATGAAAAATTCACGATTCCCTGTCAGCAGTCTATGCACAAATACTGTCGCCACAACAAACACATTTTCTTCGATCGTTCCACTTCAACGAAATTTAACAATGCATTTCCAGACTAAGGTACTTAATTCTATGCAGCAAACACTATATTTAACATTTTTGATGCATTTTCAGAGCCTGCAAATGCGTCAAACACGCGTTGCCCTCACCAGAAACCGTTGCTATACCAGTGCTCTTCAGCAAGCATGGGCGCCGCCATTGCTCGATAGCGATGGCAATGAGACTGCCTTGCTTTTGCCACTGATGCTTTTGAGCCGTAGACGATCCAAAGCTGAAGCTCAGGCGCTCAGTTCATGGTTTCCTTCACGCAGCTACTGGGTGCAAACACGGAGCGATGCCTTTTCCGATTCCGATGCTTATCATTATGTTCACGCTTGGCCACTGTGTTAACTAATCAGAGCGTTGCCTCGCCTTGGTGGTCTAATGGCTAAGGTACTCGGCTGCTGACACGCAGGTCGCGGGATCGAATCTTGGCTGCGGCGGCTGCATTTTCGATGGAGGCGGAAATGTTGTAGGCACGTGTGCTCAGATTTGGGTGCACGTTAAAGAACCCTAGGTGGTCGAAATTTCCGGAGCCCTCCACTACGGCGTCTCTCATAATCGAATGGTGGTTTTGGGACGTTAAACCCCACATATCAATCAAACTAATCAGAGCGGCTGTTCATCCGCATTATCAACAAAATCAGCTGGCCGCGAGGGATGGATGATAAGAATGGCATAGATTAATGCAAAAGTCTCCGCTTCACGATACCCTGCCTCGATCTCGGCATTGTCGGATACTTTTGACGGCGGACAGTTGCTGGTGTTAACCTGTTAATGCGACTGTTTGGTTTGTTCACGAAGATGGTTTTAGGCATTGTTTCAGCATGCTTTTCACCATGGCCTCCCTATGCATGGTTGAAAATCACGTCCTGACGCTGCTGGGAAAGAATAGGAAGCAGCAGACATTTTTTGAATTTTAAAATAAACGTTCCTTTGTTTTGCTAGCTCATATGAGGTATATTCTTTTTATTTCACTACAACGAAATTTTCGCTTCAGCTAAATTTTTCCCATGACCCATCAGTTTCGTTGTGGCGGGGTTCAACTGTAAACACAAAACAAGTATGAAGCATCCTGGCTTTCACCTCGTTACTTTATGGATCCTGTGAATGATTACAGTATGCGACATTTTCACACATTCGCATTGCACATTTTCGGCACTTTGTGCACGGTGGCATTCAAGAATTGTCCAAACGAAGTAGGATGTGGCCAAGGTAATGATTTTAGTCCCATTAAATGCATATCTTTGCAAGAACCAAAGGAGATTAAGTTATCAATTTTTTACGAACAACGAAGGTTGTATCACCAATATTTCACTGTATTGACAATCAGAGAGCATAATTTATTTAGATAATGTCGGAGTGATAGCCTGAAAGAATTCAACAGCAGCGATATGTTCTCTTCTACGTTCTGTGCAGTGTCAAAGGTCCCGAGTTGATCAACATGTATGTCGGGCAGAGTGAAGAGAACGTCCGAGCTGGTAAGTAGACTCGGCTTGTAGAATTTGCGCTTTGTCAGTTTTTGCCAACTTTTACCCTATTTACTCATATAATGAATGCACTCACATAATAAACACACTCCCAACTTCAGTCATCAAAACTTGTATTTTTTTTTTTTTGCGTAATAAATGCACCCTCTACATTCATCCGCCACAGTCCCGTTAACCGACACCTGGCGCCTCCTCGCCCCTTGGATCTCTTCTGTTCTTTATTACTTTGCCGATCCTCCTTTGCCACCTCGGCTCACTCCCTCCCCCCCTTCGCCCGTTGCAGCATGCCGTATTGCTTTTCATTTTATCTGTGCGTGGCACGTCCTCTGTCTTATCTGTGCGCCACAGCGGGGTTCACCAGTGGTGCGGTGCGAGTGTAGAGACATCGCAGCTGATAAGCACACAGCGAGTGAAGGTCACCAAACTGCTCACGCCAACCAATGTCGGTCGCTTCCTGCTAATCTCTCGCCCTTTTCTTTTTTAGCCTACTTTCTTTTTTCTTCGCTCTACCTGTCTCTTCATTCTCTGTTGCCCCCTTGAGTATCGTTTGAAGTGTCCTTACATGAGAGACAGTTATCGTGCACTGCACACCCCATTTTCTTACCTTTCCACCTTTTTTTAAAGAATTAACCCCCCTTCCCCCCCAAAAAAAAACTAACCACGTGCACGCGACTTTTGATTCGAGCGACGACGACAGGATTTGCTTTCGTGAAGGGTCATTCGTCGCTATCACGTCGCAGTTTTCTGGAAAACCAGAAAAATCGCTTGTCGTCCAGAAAAGATCGTGACGATTTTCGCAACATGGTAGCACCCCCGATTCTCGCTTTGCTTGTTATTTACCTATAGAGGCACTTCTTGTGTAGAAGCGAGGTGGCTGCCGTATTTTGTCGTTAATCTTGTTGTCGACGGTTTCTTTTGGTGCTTCGGGTTAGCTTGCTGCAATGTTGGTTACTTGCTACCACGACCTCGTCGTGCTTGCACAATGTTAACGGTGTCGTCACGGTTGTCGTGCGAGGTTGCCGCGAAGTTGGCAAAGTGCGTCGTAGTGCACGCTTTTGGGCACCCCTCGAGAATATAGCAGATAGCGGTTAAACTATTGCGAAAAAAGATAGCCGCAAAATGTTTTTATGGCGTGTGCGGGGAGGCCTGGAGACAGCTTGCAGAAGGTAGTGCCATCAACAACCGTGCAAAAAAAGGCTGTTTTCAAACAGCGTTTGCATAAGTAAATTGCAAAAGGCTAAGCGACCTAACTTTTTTTTGCATTACTGCATTTTTTGCTCCTCCCGAAAAAGTTTTCATAAAATTTATCCCGCGTGATAAACGCACCCCTCAACTTTGCTCCGATTTTCTGAGAAAAAAAAGTGCGTTCATGCGAGTAAATATGGTATTTTCACACGAGAAGCACTTGGAACCAAGTAAAGTTTAATTCCAAATAGAAGTTTTCCATTACGTGTTGAAGTTCAATTTCAGTTACGAGAGGCTAAGTTATGCCTGGGGATTGAAGAAAGTGCTTTAATCACTAACAGCACAGAGCAAAGATGAATACAGAAAAACCTTGTTAAACCGTAGTTGGCCGAAGCTCGGAAAAAGTATGTACTAAACGGTAGTACTGCTCAACTGAAATAGCGTCAGGTCGCTCACTTACCTGTCAAAAAAAGAAACCTTCAGGGACTGCCATGAAAGAACAAAAAACGTGCAGTAATTTATTAACTTCGCGTGACAAAGCCTGTAATCTTCATTCGACGATGCGGCGGCCTAGCAGCAACAACAGCGGCCTTAAACTCACTTATGCTGTGAGCCAGCTTTTCCGCCAGCCCCCTCTTCTCGGCAAATACCCGCATGACGCTGACGCAATGCGCAGCTTCGGCCACTGTCGGACCTAGATCACCTGTGTTGTCGCTTTCCATGTCGTCCTCATCACTATCGTTTGGCAACACTTCGACAACCGAGGCAACAATGGCTTCGTCGGACATGTCCGGAGATGTCTGCACATCGCTGTCTGCGTCTCTGAAGTCGGGAAAGGAAATGCCTTCCGTAACGCCCTGCCGCTCCAGCACTTCAGCTAGCAGAGTTTTTCAAGCTTCGTCAACAATGTCCAAAGTCTGGTCGATGGTGTCACTGGCGTCATCTGCGTTGCCGGCACACACACTGAAGCCAGCACGCTTGAAGCAATTTTGAACTGTCGTTGCTTCAACCTGCCGCCACGAGTATTCGAGCAGGTGAATCGCGCCAATCAGGTCGATGGAGAATAATTTGCCACATTCAATGGCGAGAAGAAATCTGCGCAGATTCTTCTTGTAGAGCTGTTTTACAGCTCGAATGATGCCTTGGTCCAAGGGCTGGGCAATCGCTGTTGTGTTTGGTGGCAGGAACGCCAACTTCACAGCCGTCAGGTTGTCCAGGGTGACGTGCGCCGAAGCGTTGTCTAAAATAAACTCTTCTGTTCTTAGCCGCAAAACGACGATCGATGAGGCACACATACTCCTGAAATAGTTTTGCCGCCATCCATGCTTTGGTGTTGCTGTGATGGATGACCCCTGATGGCAACCGGGAGCCTTTGAAACATCTAGGCTTCGCCGACTTTCCAATCACAAGGAGCGGAGTTTTGTCGGTTCCAGTCATGTTTACGCAAAACGCCACTGATATTCTGTCTTTTGCATGCTTGCCGCTGGTGCACGTCTCGCCTTTGAACGCGAGGGTTTTGTCTGATAGGAGCTTAAAGAATAGCGCCGATTCATCCATATTAAAGATGTCATCAGGTGGGTAGTCTTCCAAGATGTTCCAAGATGTTGCCACTGCTCTGTGCCATCCACGTCAGCAGCAGCACCTTCTTCCGAAACAGTCCTCGAGGTAATGCCGTGCCTCGCCTTAAATCTGGCCAGCCAGCCATTGCTGCACATGAAGTTGTCATGGTTGAGCTGCGAGGCAAAAACCAGGGCCTTTTCCACGAACAGGGATCCGCTGATAGGCAGATTTTTTTACTGTGAAGCTTTTAGCCACTTCACCAGTGCCTCCTCTACATCCGAAAACGCCGAACTGCGTAGCCGGCACCTTTTCGCAGTTGCAGCAGCACTGCCGAGCAACTTCTCTCTGGAATTCCAAATTCTACTTACCGTGGTTAACGGCAGGTCCTTTTCGCGTGCCAGCGCCGATTTTTTCGTGCCACTTTCAATAGCACGAATTATGTCCAATTTCTCCTCTATTTTCAGCACTCGATGCTTTTGTCCCAGCTTCGGCATGACGCAAGTACGAAGCAGCACAACCACACATACACATCACGTGAAAAACGACGCGAGAGCTGTACGGCATGGATCAACCAGAGAACACCTATGCACGGCGCCAAAGGAACAAAGAAAGCAAAGCAAGCATACACCGTGTTTGCGTGTTTGTGCAAAGCGCCATTGCGTGGACAACATCATAAGCCTAGCTGGCCGAGTGCTTCTTGTTGCAGAAAATTCCAAGAGATAGCGCTCACCAACACAGCTGCCATCATCAGCAACACAAACAAGCGAGGAGTGTTTCAATCTTTGGGGCTTGCTGTTCTGTCGGGACGCCCAGACATGCCGCGGCGAGTGCGCAACGAAAATTGGAAAAACTACTTATTAACCGATACATACGCGATAAGCTGGTACGGCTTATGCGGATACAAAATGCATTATGTTCAATGGCCGCCGAGTCGGGGATTTGACTTCACTACTTTTAAAACGAAACTACTGCTTATGCGGGTACGGTTTAAGGAGGTTTTACTATAATGAAGAATTTTTCATAAGCTTGAATCGCTCGAACAGGTACTTCGTTTACTAATCATTCTTGAGGACAGCTTTATCATAATTTGTTTGCCAGTTAATTTTTTCGTCACCACTACTATTCAAATCAATTACCAGTGATCGACGCATTGGATAGGCAATTTGGCATGTTGAATTCATTTCTCATGCACCCAGCGCTTTCTAGTAGTTGGTCCGGCCACTTGACTTTCATAAAAAATTTGAATCTGCCCATTTTGGCAACATAGTGATTTTTGACAGATCTTAGTGCGAACTAATGTGCGTGTGTTTTCGGGAAAATGCACTTAGCTGGCGAACTTGACAGAAGTGCGTGCCCCTGGTAGTTCTTGCACAGAAACGTCAAAGTTTTGTAATCAAATGAACCATTGCTAGTCAAAGATCAAATTAAGGTGCATTCTTTGCATTCTGACAATGTTAAGCAGTAATAATTGCAAGAAATTTATGCCAGTTACTCAATAGAGAACTTTTGCGAGAGTTGTGAAAACTTCATTCTACAAAAAAAAAAAAAAATATTTGCAAAAGTCCACCCCATATATAAAGTACCCTTCTCAGCCAGTTTCCAGCAGCTTTGGTTTGGCTTGTATGGTTATACACAGGGCCGCATCTAGTGTCACTGGTCACTCCTATGGCGTCCTCACACACGCATTGGTGTGCATCAGCGCTGCAATATACAGGTGCCACTCGAAACTGTTGCAACTGTAGCTGAATTGAGTAAAGACAAGCTTAGAGTTCGAGGATGACAGGACCTCACTTCAAGTTCTATGGCAACAATGTTCTGCGTCAGCCTAAGACATCCGCAGCCGCTCACGGGTTTCGTTTGTTTTTGGCCTCAAGTTGTCTGCTCCACCGCAAGTGCGTAGCTGCTGACTTTCATGCACAATTTTGTAGCTACTCTGGTTCCATACAAGGTCCACACGTCGATAGAGAGAAGTGTGCTGGCGCCGGCTGCAGAGCTTCTCCTCAGAACAAAAAGGCCACTGGCCTTTTTGGCCCAGACTACAGAATCTTGGCTTGGACTACGGAGCAGTGCCAAACTTTTTAGAGCTGTGGGGGATACGGTCTTTTTTTAAAAAGATGTGCTAGTACGCAAAGAAGTACACTTGGATGCATATATTGCTACGCCAACCTATGCGGAGTGAGCTAGCTGGCTCATGGAAAGATGTATGCTAGACGAAACAGAAAAGTTCATTGGACATCTAATTTATAGAGAGATTATTCACATCACGGACATCCTTCTGTGTCGGAACACTTTCAGGTTCTTATTGCAAAAAACAAAAATTTACTGAGAAAAGTGTACGAGTTCACTTGTGTCTCGCGAAAAACGAAGCAATGTTTGACTGCATGGCACGAGCAATGAAGTAGCACCTCAGTTCCGATTTCCTTTGTCTATGTAAAGAGAAGCATTTTGTGCAACATATATTATTTTTTATAGTGT
This sequence comes from Rhipicephalus microplus, assembly GCF_013339725.1. NCBI lineage: Eukaryota > Metazoa > Arthropoda > Arachnida > Ixodida > Ixodidae > Rhipicephalus > Rhipicephalus microplus. Next base: position 92,429,916 of record NC_051168.1, on the reverse strand, counting down.
TCTTTTGTCATTTATCTCCAAGTGTATATTCTGAGTATTCTATGTTCTGAATATTTTTGCATATAAGGTGTTTTTATTTCACTGTTTACCAGCTGGCAACCAAAAGTTACACACTTTTCTAATCTTTATTGATTCCAAATTATTGTTACGTATGGTAAAATAACTTAAGGGGTGGGGTTTTAATGCGCACCGAGTCCGCGATCACAGTATGATGATGATCACCATTCCACCGCCATGGCTCATACCCACTCAGGGGAATCGCAGTAGAAGCAACGTTGTCTTCGTTTTCTACCCATGCTTCTGTTGTTTTTCCTGGTAGTGACACTTCATATCATTCCTCCTGTCTCAGACGAAGCCTTCTGGGCGAGTCTTTCTTGTATCCTTTGTTTAAATGGCTTCAGGCGGGCAACATGCGTCACCTTTGTCTTGCATGAACGTCGGCCACTAGTGGTGACACGTGCAATTTCATAGTTGACCTCGCTGCGACGATGGAGTATCACGAACGGACTGGCGTAGTGTGCTAGTAGCTTTTGGCTCAAACCACGTCTGCGTATTGGGGTTCACACCCACACTAGATCTCCGGGGGCATGGGTTACATGCCGGTGTTGACTGTCGTAGCGAGTTTTGGAGGACTCTTGCGCTGCCAGTGTACGTAAGCAGGCAAGTCGACGTGTCTCTTCCGCACGACACAAAGTTTCCGCAATTGTTAAATCGTCATGGATGGCAAAAGGAAAAATAGTGTCCAGCGTATATCGAGGTGAGCGAGCGTAGAGCAGATAGAAAGGGCTGTAGCCTGTCGTTTCGTGTTTCGCCGTGTTGAAGGAGTACGTCACAAATGGTAACACTTCATCCCAGATTTTGTGGTCGGAGCTGACGTACATTGACAACATATTGATGAATGTTCGGTTTGTGCGCTCGGTGAGGCCGTTAGTTTGTGGATGATATGCAGTTGAGTGTCGGAACTTGGAGGCACACAAACGAAGGAATGATTCCGCAATATCAGCAGTCTATTGTTGTCCACGGTCACTTATTATCACGCCAGGTGTCCCGTGCCGGAGAATGACTGAATGCAACAGGAACTCCGAAACCTGGACTGCCAAGGCGGAGGATAAGGCAGCCGTCTCGCAGTACTGCATCAGGTAGTGGGCGCATACAATTATCCACCGGTTACCTTTTGAGGAGAGTGGAAATGGTCCCATCAGATCAATGCCGACCTTTTCAAAAGGGGAACTGGGAGGCTTTATGAGTTGCAGGTGACCAACTGGACCCGAGGTGGGTCACTTGTGGCTCTGACACTGCGTACAGCTGACCACGTAGTTTTGAATTGTCTTGCTCATTTTCGGCCAATAGAACCGCTCTTTCGTGCGACTAAGTGTTCGTGCGGTTCCTAGATGGCCAGAGATAAGGTCATCATGTGTGGGACGCAGAGCAGACGTTTGGAGGGACACAGGAACAACCAGCAGAAAGCAGGCGCCCATCGTGGACAAGTTTCTCTGGTAAAGAAGACCATTTCGGACGCAGAATCGGCCTTCGCTTAATGACTTTCTTGCTCCAGGAAAGAGAGCTTTCAAGTTTGGTTCATTACGCTGCTCAGCGGCGAAAGTCACGGCATCGGGAAAGTCAGACGACAGAGAAGTGATAAGGTGGTCAAAGTTATCGGCTTCACAATCTGTCGTTGGTAGCGGCATCCTGGAGAAGCAATCCGCATCAGCGTGCAGATGGCCAGTCTTGTATGAAATAGTGAAGACATATTCTTGCAAACGAATGGCCCATCGTGCGAGGCGGCCGGATGGGTCACAAAGGTTGACCAGCCAATACAGGGAATGGTGATCTGTGACGATAGTGAATGGGCGACCATAGATGTATGAGCGAAACCGTTGTACAACAAATACTACCGCTAGGCATTCCTGTTTTGGTCACTGTGTAGTTGCGTTCAGGCTTGCTTAAAGAACGACTTGCGTACGCCGCAACGTGTTCCTTCTTGCCAGAACGCTGAACGAGAACGGCACCGATACCGATGCCACTTTCGTCTGTGTGAATTTCCGTGGGTGACGAGGGATTGGAGTGCTGAAGTATTGGCTGCGAAGTTAACAAACACTTCAGCTTGTGAAAAGTGGCATCATACTTGGAGGTCTACTGAAACGGGCTGTTCTTGCGTAGAAGGCTCGTCAGGGGGCGAACGACATCCGCGAATCTTGGTACGAACCGGCGGAAATACGAGCACAGCCCGATGAGGCTAGTTGTTTCACAGATTTAGGACGCTCAAACGATTCAACGGCCGCTGTCTTTTGTGGGTCAGGTCTAATGCCATCTTTGTCGACAAGATGTCCCAACATCAATGTCTGTCGCTCGCCAAAGTGTCACTTTTTTGAATTCGATACAAGGCCAGCTTTTTCAATGCAGTTGAGCACGAGGTCTAGGCGGGTGTTGTGCTCCTCAAACGTACGTCCAAAAATTACGACATCGTCAAGGTAACACATGCATATATGACATTTTAAACCATGCAATATAGAGTCAATAAATATTTCGAATGTCGCAGGAGCATTACATAATCCGAATGGCATAACGTTGAACTCGTATAGTCCCTAAGTCGTAAGTTACCTTACCATATGTAACAATATTTTCATTGCCCTACAACATATATTATTTGGAAAGAGCATTCCATTGTACGAAATTTGGTATGCTGCAATGTGTGCTTGAGTACTTTTAAACTGGCGAGTACTATCTTCCTGAGATATACCGTATTTACTCGATTCTACCTCGCCCTTGATTGTAACGCGCACCCAATTTCCACAACGAAAAAAAAAAAAAAGAAACGTAAGACATCGATTGCAATGCGCACCCATTTTTCTCGCTGGCCCGCACGATCACACCACTCCTAAAAAAAACTCTTTTCGGGAGCGTCTTCCATTTAAATATGAGGTACGGGCGAAGCTTGTGCCCATCTGACGAGTAACAGAGCATTGCCGTCACTGTAGTTTTACCGTGGACCGATGTCAGCAAGCTAACTTGCTTCGTCCTTTTATTCTCGACGGTTGTGGTGCCAGGCATGTCGAAGTAAAGAGGCGTCTGATCGGCATTCCCGATTTGCCAAAGCAGGTAGCCGTTGTTGTGCCGCAAGTTTAGGACGAACCTCTGAAAACTGTGAAGCTTTTCATCGTACTCCTCCACAAAACCTTTCGCATATGCTCGTTCCCCTTTGGAGGCAAAAGCCTTTCCTCTTCATAAAGTTAGTTAGCCAGCACCTGCTCGCTTTAAACTGGCTCCGCATTAGACCTTTTTCTAAGGCTAATTGCATAGCCCGCACTTGGAGCAGTTCTGTCGTCACGGGCCGCTGTGCCGCTCGCTGCTCAAGCACATACTCGCCGAGCAGCTCTTTGATTTGCGGGAACCAACCCTGCTGTGGTCCACTGAAGCCTTTGCGTGAAGCTCTGCTGTCGACAATCTTCTGCTTTTGTTTACACCAGTCCCGCACGCACGTTTTGGGAACTCCGAACGACCGCGATGCGGCCCGATTTTCGTCCATTTCTGCACACGCGATGACTTTTCTTTTAAAAGTGGCATCGTGGTGCACTCGAGTTTTTGGAGTCGGCCCTTCCATGCTATAGATGCTAATGCACTACAAGATGACGAACTCCTCAGCACACATACGAAGTGCTGCACAAGGGAAACACATAGGCAGAAATGGCCGACGCGCCATGCCGACGCACATAGGAGTGGCCATTTTGGAATTATCGATGGCAATAGAATGACCGCAGTCATTTTTTTTTTTTCGTACTCGATTCTAACGCGCGTGCGATTTATGAACTCGCTTAACCGGAAAAATGTGCGCGTTAGATTCGAGTAATTAGGGTAAGAAAACCATTTTTGTGGGGTAAGGAAAGAGTCGACTTTCATCAGCAACATTTCACCATTTCGTGGGTGATATTGCAGGAATTAACCTTGATCATCATTAAATACAGTAGATGGCTTTAGTATAGACAACTAATCTTTAAGATGATTGGATTGAAAATTCTTGCTTCAAAGCAATGTTCATACAGTGCATGCTATGAAGCATTACTTAGCTGTAAGAAATGTACAATGATCATTTGTTACATGAGAATATTGTTGTTTTTTATCGTACCTGTGGTGAGTAAGTACAAAGAATTAGATTTTGTAATGGCTGTTTCCTCAGTTTTCATTATATAGAGTTTTCTTTTCATTACTGACTTTAAGGAAATCTTTCTAGCCAGATGAATTTAAAATACCACTGTGTGCCAGCTGGTGGTGTAAACCATAAAAAAACAAATCTGTAGGCTTGTGCGAAAAGTGATTTTGGTTGAATAAATTCTTGTCTAATTTGAACAGTATATATATCACATATTATAAAGAAAAGTTAGCATATTTGCCGTCACTCGACTTACTTGCACAGTTGTTTGTTGGGGGATTTAAGCTAGGCCTGCAAAAATACTATTATTTTTTGGTTCAAGGGAAGTGAAAACAACTTTAAATAGTAGCACGATTTGACTTTTGATATAAATCAAATGATAATGTGCCAATTTATTTATTTATTTATTTATACATACTGCAGCCCCTAATTTGGGGCTATGGCAGGAGTGAGCATTTACACAAACAAACAGATCAACAGAGCAATAAAACAAAAGAACACTTAACGCAAATCAGCAAGGGCAAGTAAAAAATTTTCCAGCGGAAGGGAGCGAATATCACCGGACAGTTGATTCCACATTTCGGCAGTGAAAGGAAAAAAACTAAATTTGAATGTGTTAGTTCGACAATGGTAAGGCTTGATATTAAGGTGGTGATTACCGTATTTACTCGATTCTACCGCGCCCTCGATTGTAACGCGCACCCGATTTCTACCACGAAAAAAAAAAAAAAAACGTAAGACATCGATTGCAACGCGCACCCATTTTTCTTGCTGGCCCGCACGATCACACCACTCGAAAAAACGACTCCTTTCGGGAGCGTCTTGCGTTTATATATGAGGTACGGGCGAAGCTTGTGCCCATCTGACATGTAACAGAGCATTGCCATCACTGTAGTTTTACCGTGGACCGATGTCAGCACGCGAACTTGCTTCGCCTCCTTCTTCTCGACGGTTGTGGTGCCAGGCATGTCGAAGTAAAGAGGCGTCTGATGGGCATTCCCGATTTTCCCAAGCAGGTAGCCGTTGTTGCGCCGCAAGTTTAGGACGAACCTCTGAAAACTGTGAAGCTTTTCATCGTACTCCTCCGCAAAAGTCTTCGCATATGCATGTTCCCCTTCGGAAAGGAAAGCCTTTCCTCTTCATAAAGTTAGTTAGCCAGCACCTGCTCGCTTTAAACTGGCTCCGCATTAGACCTTTTTCTAAGAGTAATTGCATAGCCCGCACTTGGAGCAGTTCTGTCGTCACGGGCCGCTGTGCCGCTCGCTGCTCAAGCACATACTCGCCAAGCAGCTCTTTAATTTGCGGAAACCGACCCTGCTGTGGTCCACTGAAGCCTTTGCGTGAAGCTTTGCTGTCGACAATCTTCTGCTTTTGTTTCCGCCGATCCCGCACGGACGTTTCGGGAACTCCGAACGACCGCGATGTGGCCCGATTTCCGTCCGTTTCTGCGCACGCGATGACTTTTCTTTTAAAAGCGGCATCGTGGTGCACTCGGGTTTTTGGAGTCGGCCCATCCACGCCGTCGATGCTAATGCACTACTAGATGACGAACTCCTCAGCAAATGTACGAGGTGCCGCACATGGGAAATACATAGGCAGAAATGGTGGGTGGTAGTGGTTACAATGAAGAGGAAAAAGGCACCTAATTTCTGTCTGCCTTCAGGCGACACGGCGCAGTGCCTTATAGGGGTGGGGGGAAGGAGGGATAAAAAGAACAGAAGGAAAATAGAAGGAGAAGAAGACAGCCAACGAGAGGAAAAAGAAGGAGATAGGAAAGTGGGGATCCGGTCGAAGCAGTCCAAGGGCGGGGCACCACAATGCGAGAGCTGCACGGCTTCAGGAGACCGCGGAGGGCGAACCAGTCGGCGGGAGCTACGCTGAAGTCGGAGATCGCGAGGGCACAACCGTCCAGCTTGAAATCCTGCGAGCGAATCAGAAATGGCCGACGCGCCATGCCGACGCACGTAGGGGGCGGCCATTCGGATTTGCCGATGGCAATAGATTGACCGTAATTTTTTTGTTCGTACTCGATTCTAACGCGCATGCGATTTATGAACTCGCTTAACCGGAAAAAAGGTGCGCGTTAGATTCGAGTAATTACGGTACTTCTAGTTGTGGATGGCGAGGCAAATGAGATGTAGGTATTGTGGGACATGCGATAGACCGAGTTAATAAAACAGTAAAGCAGTTTCATAGAATCCTTTAGACGGCGCATGCGTAATGTGGTTAGTTCAAGAGAAGACAGGGCAAGGGAAGGTGAAAAGTAGCGATTATAGCGGTTACAAATAAATCTGATAGCTTTTTTTTGAATGGCCTCAATTCTATCGATTTCACCCTGCTTATGTGGATTCCATACGGGGCATGCGTAGTCAAGTATAGGACGAATCAGTGTTTTATACATTAGTAATTTAGTGCTTTTGGGGGCTTGGGACAGTGTTCGTCTTAAATAACCTAACTTTTTTGAAGATTTTGTGCAGATAAGGTTAATATGCTGAGACCAAGATAAATTGCTAGAAAGAACAACACCAAGATATTTGTATTCTGTTACTTTTTTTAAGGTGGATCCGTTAAACGAGTACGTGAAGCAGGAAGGGGACTTACTATTCGGGAAAGACATAAGCACAGATTTGTTAAAATTTATACTCATTTGCCAGGTTGCACACCATTCACAAAATATAGTAAATGAGTCATTTAGACGATAATGGGCTTCAGGAGAGTCGATGGGTTCATACAAAACACAATCATCCGCGTACAGACGAATTTTACAGGTGACGTTATTAGGTAAATCGTTTATGTACAGTAGAAACAGTAACGGGCCAAGTACAGAACCTTGTGGAACGCCTGAATTAACACTAACAATGTCGGAGTCAGTTGAATTATAACAAACGTATTGCGAGCGCTCAGAAAGAAAATTAGAAATCCAGGTAACTAGTTGCGGGTTGTTTAATATGGCATTTAATTTGCATAGTAATTTAGAGTGAAGTACAGTGTCGAACGCTTTCGAAAAGTCGATGAATAGTGCGTCAACCTGATTACCAATGTCCATATTACTAGAAATGTCGTGCACGAATTCGGTTAGCTGCGTAACAGTACTATAACTTCGTCTGAATTCATGTTGGAAGCTAGACAACAAATTGTTAGATTCGAGAAATGCAATAATATGTTTGTATATAATATGCTCTAATAGCTTGCAGGAATGAGGGGTAAGAGAGATGGGCCTGTAATTGCTGAAAACTTGCTTGTCACCAGATTTATGTAAAGGTACTATTTTGCCGTTTTTCCAAGATCTGGGAACGGTTCCAGATTTTACGGATTTATTGAAAATTATTGTAAGGTATTGAGAGGTCCAAAGGGAGTAGCGAACGAGAAACATGTTGGGGATACCATCGGGTCCATTACACTTTTTAGTGTCCAAATTAAGTACGAGATTTAGCACGCCCTCTTCAGTGATCACTACATCACTGATTGGAGACGTTGGATTCAAGGTGGAAAAAGGAGGAACAACCAGATTGTCGACTGTAAAGACAGACTGAAAGAATGAGTTAAAATTGTTCGAAATTTCTGCCGGATCATCAATGATTCTATCGTTTATTTTGAAAGAATTACAAGAAGCATCGCGAGGCAGGACCGAACGTCAGAACTTGCGGGGATTGTCAGATAGTAAACTTTAAAGTTGAACACGAAAAAAGAAATCTTTAGCTATATTTTGCTGCTCTCGAAGTTCCTTCTTGGGCTCAGCAAACTTGATAATGCTTTCTGGATTGCTCGATGATTTGCAGCGCCGAAGTCTTCGGACTTTACGAGATAAGTGTAAAAGATTGCGGGACATCCAGGGAACATCAGTGTTTTTCTTTTTAGTCTTTGTAGGGATAAACTCTGAAATGCATGATTTTACTAGATTTTCAAAAGTGGTAGTTAGTGTATCAATGTCTCCTGAAGCGCTGAGTAGCACAAAGTCATCGTACGCATCCGCCAAAGCGTCTAAAACAGAAAGGTCATCCGCACGTTCAAAGTCAGGAAACGAAGGGAGAACATATCGCGGTTTACTGATTACGCATGCGAGGGAAACGAGAACAGCCTGATGGTCAGACAGGCCATCAATTATTTCATAGTCAAAGCCTTTATCCGAAAGGTCGGAGCTTAAAAATACTAGATCGAGAACAGCATTCAACCTGGTGGCACCATGAACAATTTGAGTTAAGCCGAAAGATACTGTAAAGTCTATAAGTTCCTTGCAAATATTACTTTCGCGACCATCACACGTAAGGGAAGGCCAGTGGATACCTGGGGCGTTAAAATCGCCCATGCAAATGAAGTTTGACGCACTAAAATTGCGCTCGTACATGAAGTTATTAAGAATCTGTAATGTTTCAATACTCGAGGCAGGAGGCCGATAGAAAACGCAAACAACGATTGCACATTTTTCGAGGCAAATCTTGCACCAAACAGACTCGGTGTCGGCTGGGCCTGTAATCACAGCAAATTTTAAGTCCGAACGGGTAAGAAGAGCAACACCACCCCCTTTCCCCACGAGTCTATCGGTGCGAACTGCTGTGTACCCTGGGGGAGTGAACTCGGAATCAAGGATACCATCATGTAGCCACGTTTCAGTAATGCCGATGACGTGAGGCGAATACACTGAGACAAAGGAGAGAAGGCTAGGCAATTTCTTTATTACGCTCCTAGCGTTTAAGTTTAGAAGGACGAAATTTTCATTCCTGCCGGGACGACGTCAACCGGAGACAACAGGCGCTGCTGCCGGGGAAGGTTCACCAAGAGAAGGTCGTAGTTCCGAACCGGATGCAGCCGGGAAGGGCATCGCATCGGAATTATTTGGAAGACTAGGTGCTTTGACAAGGGAATTCAGTGTTTCATCCCAGTAGTACCGAGCTTTGTTTATTAGAATGTAATCAAACCTCAAACTAGTAGAACACCCTATATCACGAAAAGGAGCTGCGGCGTCCCACATTTTTTTACGCAGAGCGCGAACTCGCGGAGAGAAATCTTCGTTAATATAAATTTTAGTTCCTTTAAGCTTTGCAACGTTCTTAAATATGGTCATTTTATCCCGATAATCAAGAAGCTTAAGTATAACAGGACGGGAACGATCTAGTTGCTGTCTACCGAGTCTGTGACAACGTTCAATCTGAGGACATTCAATCTGCAGCTTTTCAGTAAAAAATGCCTCGATCTTAGTTGCCAAACAACCACCGTCTTCGAAGGCTTCCTCTTCCAGTCCATAAATTACAATATTGTTGCGCCGTGAACGATTCTCAAGATCATCAATCTTGGAAGCGAGTTCGGCAATGCATGCGTTAGGCGACCCAACAGAAGCAGAATTGGAGTTGGAACCCGTGGAAGCTTTTTCCAAAGCACATACCCGAGACTCGAGTGCATCAAATCGGTTGTCGAAACGGAGCTTAATGTCAGCAATATCACTTGCGATTTGCTGCTGAGTAGCCAGCAGTTGTGAAAACAAAGCAGCGACATCGGGTTTGTCTGATATAGAACAATCAGCTGTTCGGGAACGTGCACCGAGCTCAGGGGTCGAAATAGAATTCCCGAATGGACGAGTAGCGGGACGAGTGCTATGCGGCCGGTTATTAGTTCCAGGTGCAGTTTTGGGGGGGCCGGGATTAGGTTCGACATCACCACACAGTAAAATACTGTTAAAGGAAAACACTGCATCCAAACATGACAAAACAAACACTTGTGGGCAGAGCAGCAGCAATAAAAAACGGTCATCGCTACGGACTACGTTTGCGTCAGAAAAGTAACATACCTGCGTCAAAAAAAGGCATCGTTTTAGCATAGTGTCCTCGTTGCTGCCACTATGCCCACTGAAGCTGAAGCTGATGGCCGGTTCCCTTATAGCTTCGCTGCGGGACGTCACATGTCTTGCGTTGGCGATGATTGGATGATCGATGACTGCGTTGAAGGAGGGCGCGAAGTGGAGTCTTCGATAAGGCACACAGGTGGACACGTCGCAACTATCGCGCACGGGGGCGATAGGAAAGTCCAGAGGCGTGCCGCCACCGAAGACCACATGACCCTCCAGGCAGAATGGCACGTCAGAAGGCGATGCAGCGCTGAAACCAGGAACGGCACTTGCGCAGAGCGAGGGTCCGATCAGGCTGACAAGGAGCTGCGTCAAAAAAAGGCATCGTTTTAGCATAGTGTCCTCGTTGCTGCCACTATGCCCACTCGTTCGTTGCCCACTAAGTATCGTTTTAGAATTCACGATATAAGAAGCATTTATATAAGCTTGTATAAGAAGCATTTTAACTTCGATGTGAGGGTAGTATGTTAATTTAACTTCAAAGTGGGACTTTGCGGCAATGCGGATTTACCCTGGATGGGCATTTTTACGTCTTAGCACTTCTCTCCTGCAGTGAAACCACCTTTGCAGAGAGGTGACAGGCGAATTATTATACACCTATTCATTTTGAATACTTCAAAACTTTTAACAAATTAAGCTCGAATGGAAGCGAATTCGAATACAGTAATAAATTTGCAGCATTCAAAGCACTCGGATATTTGCTCATGCCTACTAATCTGCAAGGGAGTCAACGCAATGTGTGTCTCGTAGATTCTCTTTCTGCCTGTAAAATCTGGCTGTCTCTACTGCATGCTCTGGTTGCAGTGTTTGCTCGTGCCCGTAGCGCGGCACCCTGCGTCATCTTTTTCGATGAGCTGGACTCGCTGGCGCCTAATCGTGGACGCAGTGGAGACTCTGGCGGTGTCATGGACAGGCAAGTCCTCTCTGTTCTCTGTTGCATTTGCCAGCGTAGGACAGTGTGGATGGAGTGCAGGACAGAGGTGACCAGGGATCCCTCGCTCGGCCAGGAACATTAACATTGAAGGGCCACTTTGCAGGGTTTGGGCACTTGAACATGCTTCGTGCGTAAATCATTTTCTAGTAGTAGGGACAGTGTTTCACAAATCTTGAAGTGTCTGTACAACTTGAAAAAGGTCGAAAGGCACTTTAAATCAACCCATTGCTCCACTATTTGGTTCACTTTACAAAGTTCACCATAAAAATTAAGGCTATTTAACAAGAAAAATTTACGAGGAAAGGGGAACTCAACCTTTCCGCTGTTCGGTCATATCGTATTGCAACCATGTGATATATGTTGCACATTTTAATTTGCTTGTGCATGCCTCTGCACATATCCATGGTTGTAATACCATTTGAACAAATTGTCTAAAATCAGCACGTGTGCTTTTTTGCATAGGAGCTGCACTTCGGGGTAACGAAGGCAGGCTTGTGCGAATAGTGAATTTTAGGATTGAAGCAAAGCCATCCGAAGTGAATAGTGATTTTGGTCAAATTATTTAGAATAGAACTTGAATAGTATATACCTCACATATTGTAAAGGAAGACGGGCATATTTGTCGGGGCCTAACTAACCTGCAGAACATTGTTTTGAAATGGAAACAAACCATATGCAAATGCCATCTTTTTTGTTTCAAACCAAGTGGAAACAGCTTAAAGTAGTAGCAGGATTTGGCTTTCTCTAGAATGCAAGTGATAACCTGTAAAATTTTTACGTTTTGAAATTCACTATACTCACAGCATACAAGCCAGTATGACAAGCTTTTAAATATAAAAAAAAATGATAAGTCGATGCAAGGGTAATACAGTGTTTTAATTTGCCTCGAAGCGGGGTTTCGAGGCATTGTGAATTTCACCTGTGTTGTTTTCACTGCTAAGCACATCTTCACTACTGTGAAATTACCTTTACAAAGGGTTACACACGAATTAATATACACCCATTCGATCATTTTGAATACTTCGAACTCTTCAATATTTTAGATTGTAATCGAAGCAAATTTAAATACAGATGAACCGCTTTATAAGAGGCATGCTCCAGACAGCAATTCTTGTCTTCTATATGCGTTGTCTCTTATAAGCAGGGTACCTCGTATGCATTTTCTTATGAACTTGTATTTTACTGTGGGCCTACTGTTGTCTCTGATACCCATTTGTGTCTTATATCAGTGTCTCTTGTAAAGAGGTTCGATTGTACTGTGATATTCGTTCGCAGAAGCCCAAACAAAAGCAAACACTCATACATGCTCAGGTAACATGTGCTCGTTTAAAGAGCCATGGCCAAGCCTGTACAGTTGCGCACCAGAATACTTTCTGAACGTCACTGGCTGTGGCATGTGACTTTGGTTCTTCGTCCAATGTGGAGCGCATAATGTATGAAACTACTGCGTGTGTGCCAAAAATCAAAATGAAAGGAAGAAAAAGAAGAAAGGGACTCGCAATGTCAACACAGAGGCATTTCCTTGTCTCTGGCAGTTGGGAGTTGTACGCTCAAACTTCATTATAACAAAGTAGCATCTTACACAAAAGTAAGTTTGCTAAGTCGAAAACTCGTTATAAGTGTACATTTAAAACTCTATATCAGTTGCAAAACTAGTGATTATTTCTTCGTTATTACCGATATTTCACTATATCTGGGTTTCTTGTATCAAGGTTTGAGTGTATGCATCGCTCATGAATGCTAGCCAAGTCAAGGAAAGGAGCTTTTGTTCTGTCATAGAAGCCCTGTTCCTACAGGCACGGTAAAAGACCTCCTAACATTTTGGTAATGACCTTATTGAAAAGGCACATTTGATAAAATGCTTCCCAGGTGGAAGTTACATTAGCAAGTGATGGGTTGACGAAAGACTGGTGCCTTTCATCAACCTGGTGCCTCGACTGCTCCAATACCCGACCTTGCTACAATGTCGTGAATTTCGCTGGCAATTGCGCAGTCGTAGTTGCTGTAACGGCAAAGATGTGCTATGTTGCACTCTATAGGATTCAGAGCCTTAATATGTCAAGCTTCCCGAGCTTTTCTCGAGTCAAAATGACCGAAATATGAGAAAGAATAGAAAATGAGGCCTGTGACGTCACTCTGGGGCAGCACATTTTTTGTCACCAAGTTATAGCAATTGATTCAAATTGGGTGTTTGCCTGTTGTTATTTGTGTCTCGTAATCGACCTTTTACTGTCAAAGTCATCAGAATAGGAGGAAAGAAATACGCGGAAGGGCAGGGAGTTTAGCCAGCATCAAAATAGAGTTTTTGAAATAGTAATTGGTCAGTCCAAACTGATTTCATATTTCACTTTTATTGTCCCTCTAACAGGCCAGTGATGATGATGACATTAATGTGCCTTGAAGTGCAACCTTTCTTTTTTGCTCTTTCTCAGAGTTGTCTCTCAATTGCTGGCGGAAATGGATGGGCTCAACAAGTCGGCCGACGTGTTTGTCATTGGTGCCACCAACCGGCCTGATCTGCTAGACCCAGCCATCCTACGGCCTGGCAGGTGTGTCGCCGTCTGTTAGCCACTGTGCTTTACGACATTGCCGACACCGTGCAACTCGGCACGGTCAAGTCTTTTCTCGTCACTAAGGCGAAAGCTTTAGATGCCTCATCGAACACGAAAATTGGCTGTTATCGTTGGCACTGTCGAAACAAGCGATGCAAAAGGTCATCAGCATGTGACGGCATCATCATAATACATTATCGAGCCGTCAGAAATCGCCAAAAATTTTGACATCGTGATGACATCACATTTCGCGTTACATGATGACATTATCACTTGAAATTATCGTCGAGTCAGAGGTTGCCCGATCATGGAGGCCTGGTGAGCTGCAGATAGCTTTCATTGCCTCTGGTCCTAGGGGAGCCATGCTAAACCGAATTTCGTGCGGAAAGCTGCTGGGAGAGTGCGTGGCAGGATAATATACATCGACCTATGAGAAAAGAAGATGCCTTTTGTCTTTCAGTCATATCAGACCGATGCATAAGAGACTCTGCAAGTTTTATTTTGTGCATGGTCTCTCAAAAATAATATGTAATGATGATCAGTCGTAAGTAAGATGGCTACGAATAAAAAAAGTCTGCATTAAGTTCACGGCTCAAAATGCGTTCTAAAAATCAGCTCAACCCAGCAGCCTGTGCATTAGAGCAGCGTTCACTCTCATCCCTCATAGTCCTCCAGTTTCAGCACCTCGAGTGTGTTACCGTACTGTTTTCACTGTTTGTCTGCCTGCGTAGCACCACTTGGGCTACTTCGGAAAAAGCGGAATGAAAGAAATTCAGCAGAAATGTTGCATTGCTTTTTGTACTGCTCTCGTATGTGTGTGTGGCCCTTTGTATGAGAAATGAACTGGATAGAAAATGTGGGTGGCCTGCATCACCAAAAAGTACAATGAACTCAAGCACGGACGTAGCTAGGAGGTGGCACACCGGGCACATGCCCCCCCCCCCCCCCCCCCCATCCTTCGAAATTTTTTTCCGCAATGGCATAGAGGGCGAAAAATGGTCATTTTAAAAGGGTGCCCCTCCTAAAATTAAGGTGGTGCCTCCCCCCCTCTCTAAAAATATAAAAATATTTCTGGCTACGTGCCTGAGCTCAAGCCAATTTAACATGACTGAAGAGGGAAAATGTCACAAAGTAATATTTGGCAAAAAAAAAAAACTGCAATTTATTAAAAAAAAAAAAGACTAAAACCTAATAGGTGTGGCGTGTGAGTGCAGGCAATAAACCGATTAGGTTCTTGAGAAAGAGCAGGTCTAAATGCATCAGTGTTGAATTTCCCCAAAATCAGTGTTTTGGGTGGAACAGGCTGTGTGTTTGTTTAGCTCACCTCTGAACACTGCTTTGCATTCACTTCCACCAGAGTGGCCGATGGGTTATGCGCCTGTTGACTTTTCCTACAGCAGGCAGAATTGAATAAGTCTACACTAATACCACATTCACTGGTACAATTAGCTAGATTAAGTCCGAAATTTTTATCGAGTATTTGGGGCACAGAAGAAAAGTTTAGGTAAGGACTTGACTATTAGTCTGCTCCATGTGCAGTAAACTTCGACCTTATGGAGCGCATTTCTTTAGTGAAAAAAAAAATTAGTTGATATGCTTAGGTCACAAGGCAAAGATTGCACAATATTGTTAAAGGGGCCCTGAAACACTTTTTTGAGCATGGTCAGAAACCGCTGCCGATCGGTAGTAGAGGCTCCCGACAACATGCAAGCCAAATATTATAGCACAGCATGCCGCCTGGAATTCACAATAACTTATTAAAGTCAGCTAAAAATTGCTTTCTCTTCTTTCGACAAATGACAGAAGAGACACAAATATCACACGTAGCAAGCTCATCTATCAGCCATTGGGTGATTTGAACATGGCACACTCCCTCGTTACAGAGATTGCCACAAGAGGCTGCGACCACGTGTGTGCGCCCTATCACACTGAAAAAAGCCGTGCATTCAAAGAAAAAACAGAAAAAAGTGCACAAGGTCACGAGGCACGCATGACGTATTTTCTTGCCCCTTCATTCCTCTCTGCTTAGCGTCCAGCGCTTTCATTGGGACCAGAGAAGAGAGAATGCATTGGCAGAGTGCGACAAATCTTTGTAACTCCGCTCATACAAGACAGATTCTTAAAATTTTTGCGGCGTTGAATTCATGAGGCAATAAGCTCTTCCAGTGAATTCATTCCATGGTTACTTGAAAAAGTGTTTCAGGGCCCCTTTAAGTGCAAGGCCAAGCTGGGAGGCTTTATCTAAATTTACAATTCAGGAGATGCAGTTTCTTAAGGCAACAGCCAGTGACAACTTGACGATCGTAGTCCTCTTCACTGAACCGATTTACTTCTTCCTTCTCAGTGGCACTGGCCTCTAGCAGTACTTAGTGACAACGAAACACATTAAGAACTTAAATCAAAATCGTACACGTGAGCTCACGTAATTGTTTGAATAAATTTGCATTGCAGCGCTGAAATTAAATATTGCTTTAATTAGAATGGAAGTATTCACTTCACAATTGGAGTTTCAAATGCGTGTGCATCCGTAGTCGCTACTGTTGGGGTGGCTGTCTGCGTCGAAGTGCATCGTTCCGAGTGCATTTCCCAACAATGCACTGTGCAGGTTTGACCAGCTTCTGTACGTGGGTATCCCGTCGGACAAGGACTCGCAACTCAAGATCCTGAAGGCCTTAACCAGAAAGCAAGTTGATTTTGTGTTCATTCTATACAGTTCGTCTTCCTTTGTCCTTTAACACAGCTAACCAGTGCAGTGACTGCTACTATGGCCTTCTGCGCTCAAACCTCGTCATAACAAAGTCGCATCTTACCCAAAACTAAGTTTGTTATATCCAAAAAATTGTTTTAAAGGTTTATTCTTAATATCCTATCTACTGCAAGGCAACTTTTTTTTTTTACTTCGTTATATTTGGGTTCGTTATATCAAGGTCTTGGTGTATATTAAGCGCGAGTTATGGAGAAAGAGAATGAGTACTAGTCCTCCATTAAAGCTCTGGTCCCATGCTGACGAGTATACAGTCGACTTTTATGAATTCTATCTTGGTGGGACATCGAAATTGGCCAATCTGTCTGGCTGGTTGTATGTATGCAAACACTTCCCTCTTTACTTTAGGCTGTTTATGAGGTTTCCCTATTTGTAATGCACTTAGTTCTTGTGCATTGTTAATCGAAAGGGCACGTGTTAGAACCACACATTCAAATGCATGTTTTGCAGTCTACCAGATACTTATATTGTAACCAGCCATTTTTACTTATAAATCTGCCTCATGCAGCTCATAAACATGCGTATCTTAGCAGCGGCAATGTGTTGTCAAGGAATTCATTTTTCTGTAGTTCCACCAGGGTTGATGCTGCAGTCGTTGAGATTACATCAAACAGTACTATTGATGTGGTTGTTAGAGCAGTTGTGCACATTTACAAGCAGAGTCTAAATTTTCTCGATTACCTACGATGAGCATACAGAAGCTAAGGCCCGTGGAAAGTGTGCTGGTGATTATGGTGATTGCATGGATTAATCCCAATCGCAACTAAAGGTTGCAAGGCTGCGGCTTTTGGTTGTGATTGGGATTTATTCATTTATTCACCGATTTCTCAGAGACTGTGATCGGAGAACTGATGCATAGGGCAGTACGAAGCAAATGAAAGTAAGAATGCACGCATGAAAAGGGTAATTTCAAAGGAGACATCTTCGTAGCATCGTAAAGAAAGGTGTAAGATAATGGAGGAGAAAAATGGCTGGGCTGGTATAACCCTGGTTGAAAACCTGTCCTGTTATTTCATCTCTGCTCTGTTCTTACATCATTCGTTGCACACTAGAAAGCACCTTTTATGAACTTTATTGAATAATCATTATAGAGATGGTAAGATGACTGTAAACACAGTCTTTATTTAAAAATATAATTAGAAATAATGAACAGAGTGTTATTGCAGATGTTGCCTGTGTCGAAACAAGGGAATGTAGTGCTTGGATGTTCGAAAATAACAATCAAGTAAGCTTGTGCGAGTATTCTAATGCTTTTAGTATTGAAATTAAAATTACAGCATTCAAAGTTGCTTTGACTTGAATTTAAGGTATTGAAAATTTCGGAGTATTCAGAATGAACCAATCAGTGTATATTAGTTCGCATGTAAGCTCCTGTAAGGGGGGTTTCACTGCAGTGAAAGGGTGCTAAGCGGTGAAAACATTGGTTCAGGTGAAATTTGCAGTATCTGAACGCTTCTCTTCAAGGTTAAATGAGCATATTACCTGCACATCGAGTCATCATTTTCTTTTTTTTAAATTTAAGTTTGAAGGCTTGTCATATCAGCTTATATGCTCTAGTATAGCAAACTTTAAAACGTAACATACTTCACAGGTTGTCACTGGCATTCCATCGAAAGTTAAATTTTGCCACTATTCAAAGTTGTTTTCAGTTTCATTTGAAGCAGAAAGAATGGCATTTGCGCAGGTCTTGTTTCAGTCAAAAAATATATATTGTGCAGTTTAGTTGGGTGGTGTGGTGACAAATATGCCCATTTGTCGCTAAGGGTGCCGGTTGAAAATCAAGCGCCATGTTAAGTAAACAATAGCGTTGTTCATGCCAGTCGAACTGAGCGCCGCCTGTGTTCAGGTTCCGATTTGCCGATGGCCTAGATTTGGCCTCAGTCGTCGAGGAGTGCCCTGCGGGTCTGACAGGTGCCGACTTCTACTCCCTCTCGTCGTCTGCCATGGTGCTTGCCACTAGACGTCACATCGACCAGCTCGAAAGAGGTGAGAGATTGTGGTGTGGGGCTGTTGCTCGGGCTCAATCTGTATTGTTTCGAGTTTGCACAGTGGAAGAGTCTATTGGCACCTCAACAGCTTTTGTCTCGCGTATTCAGTAGAAATTTCCCGTGTAACGTCATAGCTAGAGTGGCTCGTTGCTGTTCATCTTGGCCCTGGCAGTAGTAATGATGACAAAATATCAAGAATCGGGAAGCAGCACAGTGAAGGCTTCTGGCCCACCAGTGAAATGGGCAAACCGTTGACACTCACGAAATGAGGAAGCTCATGCTACGCCGAGCAGAACTAGCTCATCAGTGAAATCACCAGTGACATGATGCTCAGGTGCACGTGGGCTCTCTTGTGCATCACCTTCACGTTAGGTCACTGAAATTTGGGAAGATCGCTGCAAAACATTTTTTAAAAGTGTCTGCAGTATTCACAGATTTATACTGGACGATTTAAAGCCAAGTAATGCACACACTTTTCTTTCCACCCTCTTCGTTTCAGATCATGTCGGTGCGATTTTGACTCGAGTACATAGGTCACGGCCAACGTTATCCTAGAAACGAGGTTCGTCACGGTGTGACATGGCTATCTCGAACAATGGCGCGCATCATTCGTTATGCAAAAAAAATTTGATGTCATGTTTGAATCAAGGCTTTGAAAGACTACGGTGGAACTTCACTACAACGAACGTTGCCTAAACGAAATTTCCGCTACAACAAAAAATTGTCGGTTCCTTGTCAGCAGTTGGTCAATGCAAAAATATTTGCGTCACAAAAAACATTTTTTTCTCCTATTGTTCTGCTTCAACAAAATTTGAGCATGCGATTCCAGGCTCAGATATTTAATGCCGTGCAGTAAATGCAATCTTGACCATTTCGATGCATTTTCAGAACATAAAAATACATCTACGAAGTCTGAAACGCATGATGGCACCACCAGAAACTGCCACCGCGTACCGAGAATTAAGGCCGCCATTGCCCGATAAAAGTTCCAATGAGACTGTCCTGCTTTTGCCACTAGCTTGCTTTTGAGATGCAGACAGTCTGAAGCTGAACCTTAGGGCGAATTCTACTGGAAGAGCAGGTGCACTCAAAAGCACGCTGAGAGTGCTCTCTTCGGAGCCGACGTGTGTCAGTGGTCGAACAGGTACAGGAGCACCGTCATCCATTGGTAGAGCGAGTATGCTTTTGCTGTGACGAGTCATGTGGCCTTTCAACATCACGGCCTCCGAATTCTTCTTTAGCCGACAAGTGCGGCCGCAAAGGTAGCAACCATGTGTGGTTTGAAACCACTGTTCCGCTGTTTTGTACGGGTGGAGGCAACGACAGCTGGACGTCTGCCGAGTGCGTTGTTGCACAAACATACTATGTATTAGAATAATGAAGAACAAATGGCCGACCGATTTCGCGTGTATTTTGCTGCTGCTCCACAGAGAATATGCCGGAGCTTGGAATCTTTCGATCATATGGTGTTCCCACTAGTGAACCTCTTACCTGCTCTCCGGGAGCGGGCCGCATTCCAGTGGCAGATTGAGTGGCCTTGCTTCTAGGGCTCTGTGTGCCACCCTTCACTGTCTTACCCCTCTACTCCTGCTCTCTCAATAGAATTTGCCATTAGTTTCCTACACCCTTTTGCTGGGCGCAATTGCAAAACAGTGCCTTTTCCAATGCCAGTGCTTTTGGTTATTTTTGCGCTTGGCCAGTGTCAGAGTAGCTGATCATCCGTGTTAATAACAGGATAAGCCAGCCGCTACCAGCGGATGAGAAGAAAAGCATGAAGTAAGGCACACGTCACCACTCCACATACCATGCCTGCATCTCTGTGTTGTTGGATACCTTCTGACGTCGAACAGCGGCCTGTGTTAGCGTGTTAGTGCAACTGTCAAGTTTGTTTACAAAAGCGGTTGTGGCCCTTGTTTCAGCGTGCTTTTCAACATGGTGTCGCTATGCATGTGGGAGAATCACGTTTAGACGCTGCTGAGGAAGAAAACGAAGCGGCCAACACTTTTAGAGTTTCGAAATTAAAGGTCTCTTTGTTGCCCTAGCTCAAGCAACTACATTTTCTCGGATTTCACTTCAATGAAATTTTTTCGTGCCCCATCAGTTTCGTTGTAGCAGGGTTCAACTGTACTATGCTTCATTCCGCAGAATTGAGAACAATTGCACATTCCATATTTAGTTGGGAAAGTTCCGACATTTGCAGCAACACTTATTCCATCATCCGACAGAAGTCTGCAACTGGTAACTCGGTAGCTACTCTGACCTTCCAACATCCACATCAGCGTTCACAAAATTTTCTTCATCAAGCTCGTAACTGCTTTGATTTTGTTTGCCTCAGCGTTCCTATTTTTGCATACCTTTTAGCTGGTGGTAATGGTGGCAATTATTTTCATTGCATTCTTACATTAGGACCTGCCTGATTTCGGAGGCTTCTCATGACATGACCACTTGCATCTCAAATGTAAAATTTCGCGCAGCGCAAGGTATTCTGCAAGTACACTAGCATCCGAGAATACTTTTTCTGTGTGGTTTAGAATGATACAGGGAACATTTAACAGTCTGCTCAAGCCGTTGCAGTATGCACTCAAACCTCGATAAACGAACTCAGATATAATGAAATATTGGTTATAACAAAGTAAATGAAAAATAGTCTTGTAGTACATATAGTGTTAGGAATAAACCTTTATAACGAATTTGTGGGTATAATGAAATTATTTTGGATGTAAGGTGCCACTTTGTTATAATGAGGTGTGAGCATATAGATATAATCAATTTGCACAGGTTTCATGTAGGGCTGCTTGTTTGATTTACTAAGTGCATATGTGAGCATCTCTCTTTCATCACTTGCATTTCTTTCGGTGCAGTGAATAAATACTTCTCATTTTGCCTATTAACTACCCACAATGCCAAAGAAAATCGTGTCTTAGTACTCACTTTTAGGTGGCAAATAGCAAATGAAGCGTTTTGTGTGCGTGCAGGCGTCATACCAGCAGACAACCACCACGTTGTGGTGACCCTCGAGGACTTTCAAGCTGCCCTGAAAGACCTCGTGCCTTCAGTTTCCCCGGCCGAGCTGGCTCGCTACAAAGACATACGAGAAAAACTGGCTTCCCCCAAGGCTGTTGCCGTTACAACGTGAAGATGTCAAATGAGGCAATTTTTTTAATATAGTGTAATAAATCTTATAAATTTTTTTTACAAGGCGATGTGTCATTTAATACACGGTGTTAGCAGTTAGGCTACACTCTGCACTTATTTCATCAGATAGTGAGGGGCTGAAGAAGTAGCTGTAACACTATCATAGCTTCCATTTATTGGTCACCTTCATCATCATATTCAAACTTTTGTCTTGAGTTAAACAGCCATCCTAACAGCCTTTTTAACAGCCTAGTTAAAGGAAATAAGAATGTTGGCTTATGTGGCGATTTTAACGTAAATATTATTGATCCCGATAGCGCATCGTGCCTGGAATATATGCACAGTGTATACGCTACTGGCTTTACTTCGCATAACTCTGCACCAACTAGAAGCAATCTCCTAAGTTCGAATACATTATAGATCACATAATGTTGAATATTTCAAGTGATCACACTGCTGGTATGATAGATCATAGTATTACAGATGATACTCCTGTTTTTTTTTTTTTTTCATTTTTGGTACCAAAAATGCCAAAGCAAGTTCACTAAATGCCGATTGGATTCAGATAAATTTGGGCAAATAATTAATGTAGTCAACTGGAGTTCGGTGACTCGTGAGGACTGCGCAGAAAAGGCTTTTTAGTCTTTATCAGAAGTAATTGCCAAAGGTGTAGAGGCATGCATCACCTCTACTACTGTCACGAGGTGGTAGCGTTCACCTAGAAATACATGGATAAGTTCATTGTTGAAGTCCATTAATAAACGGAATAACCTTCACAAAAAACTAAAGTCCCAGCCTTTCAACATTGCATTAAAATGCTCCTTCCAGAAGTATTCATCGATATTATTTTAATTGGCTAAGCAAAATTACTACCAGGATATTATTTTTAAAAATACGGGTAACATGAGGCGTGGCTGGCAAACCATCAAAGAATTTTTGAAGAAAAAGGAGTGCTTAGCAACCACAATAAAAATAAAGCAAAGGGACGAAATGTGTACCGATTCATAAAAAGTGGCCACTGCATTTAGTGAGCATTTCTGCGCATCTGCGGAGAAGCAGCAGTCAGCAATTCATGTATTTCATATGCCACAATGTATTCATTCATTTTATCTAAATTCGACGTTCGCAGATGAAGTATTTCAAGTTATCGTATCATTGAAGACTACAAGTGCTGGTTTAGACAATATTGATCCTTTTAAAGTGAAACTAGTCTCAGGCATAATATCCCAACCTTTGTCACTTATTATCAACAAGCTGTTTTGTGCGGGTGTGTTTCCGAGCTGCCTCAAGGTTGGTAAAATAGTTCACATTTTTAGGAGGGCGATAAGACTTCTGTCCAGAATTATAGGCCTATCTGTATCCTCTCTTTTCTCGGTAAAGCAATTAAAAAACTATTCCACATAAGATTAATCAGTTATTTGAAAAAATTTAACCTTTTGTCTCCACAACAATGTAGATTTCATCGAGGATATTCAACTGAGCTGACAGTAATCACCTTAACTGAAGAAACGAAACAAGCTATTGACAGAGGACTACTTGTGGGATTTCTTTTTATTGATTTTACGAAGACTTTTAACACAATAAATCATCTCATACTACTTGAAAAACTGGAATCTTTCGGCATGTTTGGCTCTCCCCTAAGCTTTATTAAAAGCTACCTTACTAATCGGTCTCAAATGGTACACGTAAACGGTAATCTTTCATCACCCAAGTTCATTAACGTAGGTGTGCCACAGGGATCAATTTCAGGCCCACTACTATTTTTGATGTTTATTAATGACCTGCCTACCATTCTTACTAGAACCAAGTGAATACTTTATGCTGACGATACAACCATATATACATGATCTAAATCAGTTTCTACACTCCAGACTGACCTCAACACAGATTTACATTACATAACTCTATGGTACCAGAGAAATCAGCTGCAAATTGATGCAACCAGAACCGTCTTTATGGTGTTTCATTCTGCTCGAATTTCACTTGATATACCACCTTCTCTTCACATCGGTAATAACATCTAAACATTTCTACTGAAGCACGGTTTCTTGGCGTCATCTTAGATACTGAACTGAAATGTTATAAACATGCCGCTTTACTCATTAAAAATATTGCACTTGGAATCAATGTTATCATCAAGACATGTACATATTTTCCACCTCACGTCATACGTTCTTTGTATTTTGCCTACATTCACAGTCATATTTCGTATTGTGTATCATCTTTGGCTAACACTTATATCACACACATTGAACGACTGCAGCAACTGCACAGTCAAGCGGTTAGACTAATGACTTTTAGACCATTTTATTCTTCCTGTAGCTCATTGTTTCCAAAGCTTAACATACTATCATTAAGACAATTATTTCACCACAGATTGTCCATAGTAGCCTATAGGCTCATCACGCATCATATTATTGCATGCGGTGATCATCATCATTTAACTAACAGCAGTATTACCCCATTTTCCCAGAGCAATAATCTCTTTTACCAGCCATAAGAACAAACTACAGCAAGTTCACAACCTTGTTTTCAAGTATAGCAATTTGGAATTCATTGCCCTTCGAATTAAAATTATCGCAGAACATTCATATTTTCACCTTGCGTAGCAAAAAACATTTTATTCAGGAAATATAATGCAATCTTCTGATTTGTGAATTTAACTGTTGGTAGCTTTCAACAGTTCAGGGTTAGTTTTATATTAGCATTTGCCTTTCTACAACTTACGCAACTGATAAAAAACTAGTTGCCTTTGTCATGTACAGTTCTTTGATTTTGCTTTGTTCTAGTTTTATCCCCTGCTATTGATAATTTTTATGTCTAATTTGATCATTAGTATTACCATCATGTTATGTAATAATTGTATTGTTACTGTTAATCAAGCTCATTAGTCCTTGCTCACAAAATAGCATCTTTTGCTGTACTTTTTTTTGTAATTCATGTCACCATAGGAGGTCCCCCCGTCAGTTTCTATGAAACTTTAGGACCTCCTCCTGTACTACTACAGCCTTGTAACCAAATGTGAAATATGTAATAAACTTGACTTGGGACTTGACATCATTTCACATTTTCAATAAGCACGTTTCCTTTAGATTAACACGATGTACATTCAAATAGGCTGAAGAAAGTGCATAACCTGAACACTGTCAAACTCACCATTGTACTGTTCTGTCCTGCATACAACACTGTCCACCACAGTGCTGGACTGATGCTTGGAGCGGCAGCCCTACACCTTCCAATACAAATGCAGAAAACGGCTTTGTGCACGCTTTTGACCTTGAAGTCCAGCCATCATCAATTCTGTCCTCGCGCATGCGTCGTCATAGCAATGGAAATGTACAGTGTCGGTTCGTTCATTTCCGCACATCCCTCTTCATCAGTAGCCAAGAGCCACGATCCAGCGAGCGCACGTGCGTGAATACCTCGAGTCTTGTCATGCAATTCACTCAATGGCAATGGGAGAAGTAGACAGTGTGTCACTCTTTTTCTTTCTTTCACATGCCACTTGCATCTTTTTGAAATTGGAGGTAGCATGGCCTGTGCGCTGAATAAGCATTAAGCGTGCCGTATACCGCCGTACAAATTTAGGTATCTGATACATTCTCTTCTTTAGTGTGTGTGAGTGGGCGAACAGATAGGACGTAATAGGAGAAGACTGCTGACGTTAATGTGACAGGGACGAGAAAAATAAAAGCATGGGACCCCGCTATACTTCAGTTGACCTTAACTGCATTCAACAACCAACTATATATACACAATTGGTGACTGTATGTACTGAAGACATTCACTATACTCATACAAATAAATTGATATCACCTGTGGTATCAATTTCTTCGCAGATAATTATACCTTCAAATGTGGACGAAAAATGTGGAGATTAAAACCACCGACCTCCTGGTTGTTAAACTAAGACGTAATCTGTCAGCCACTGTCACATGCTGACGTTCAAGCTACAGTGCTAGGTTGAGCGTTTGCCTTCTAGATCTTCTGAAACTGATAATTGCATTTGACCTTCAATAAAATTTAAAAATCTTTACATGGATGGGCAAATCAATGTGTTTTATTGAAAGTCATATGTGGTTATCAGTTTGGAAAGATCTACAAGGCGAAGGTTCAGCCTGACATTGTAACTCCACTGCCAGCATGTGACAGTAGCTGAGAGGTTAAGTGTTCGATTCAAAACTGGAATGTCAATGCTTGCCCATTATTATTTAGTCTGTTACTGTGTACCTCTGTGTGCTTTTGTAGACAAGAAATACACGTGCCCGAGCATAATAAGCACCGAGAAGTGCTTATGTACATTTATGGGGTCGTGGGTTTTAGTTTGTGGGCTGTGTCCCTTGCAGTGGTACGTTGAAGTCATAGCCACATCTAGATTGAGAATCGCTCACTAGATGGTGTTGTCTGTACGTGCTTGTTTGTATGTGCTAGAGATAATAGATAAATACAAATATCTGGGCGTATGGATAAGCAATGGGACCGAGTACCTAAGGGAACATGAAATATACGTGATGACTAAAGGTAACAGGAATGCAGCGGTGATGAAAAATAGGGCACTGTGGAATTACAATAGGTATGATGTTGTGAGAGGAATATGAAAAGGGGTCATGGTTCCTGGGCTGACGTTCCGCAATGCGGTCTTGTGCATGAGATAAGACGTTCAAGCAAGATTAGAAATTAAGCAACGTGGGATAGGTAGGCTTGTTTTAGGAGCTCACGGGAACACAACACATCAGGGAGTACAAGGTGATATGGGATGGACATCATTTGAGCGCAGGGAAGCCAGCAGCAAGATAAAATGAGAAGCGATTGAGAGAAATGGGGGAGGAGCGTTGGGCTAGGAAGGTATCCAGCTACTTGTACATGAAGAATGTCGATACAAAATGAAGGAAGCGAACCAAAAAATTGACTGGTAAATACATAAAAAACAGCAGGGAGCCGAACCGAAAAAAATCACTGAATTTCAAGCTGCTTGAAGATAATTATGGGGCAAAGCTTTTGGAGGTGATTATTGTGATTAAAGTTGAGATAGTACTGAGACTGATTGTGGTTGTGATACTTATATATTTTTTTTATTCAAAGAGATAGTGCTGAGACCGATTGTGATATAGCGGTGATTCTTTTATAGCTGATATGAGGTTCCGAGTTCCGGGTTACATTTTGACATCATAATCACAGCTTCATTAGCTATCGTCTCTGGTGTAGAATTTTCTTGTCGGTATTGCCGCCTTGCATCAGCTTCAAGTTGTCTCAACTGCCCGTCAGCTTGGCGTTTTTCACGCTTAGCTTTTGCTTCCTTAGCCCTAGCCTGTGGTGTAGAACTTTGTTGTCGCCGTCGCCTCTTTGCATCAACTTCCTTCTCTTTTATCTCCACGGTAGCTTCCCGTCGACGGCGACGCTGATACTTAGCACGTCGCGCTTTCCCGCGTTCGTCTTCGTCCATATGAGAGAAGAGAATGTGTGGTATGGAACGTGGTTATATATATAGCGTTGACAGCAGCGCCATCACATCTACAATTAACCACAGTGCCCTCTGTTGCTTATAAGTTGAAGGTTACATGCATGGATGGATGGATGGATGTGGCTGTACCCTTTTGATCGGGCGGTGGCTAACACCACTAAGCCACAATACTTAGTGAATCCAAAAATTAGATTTCTCTTTTTTTTTTCAAATAGTGAGGTTTAGGATTCGTACTTTGCAGTGAAGGGTTTAATTTTCACTCGTGCCTTGACTTTAGCCACCAATCGCATAACCTCCTTCTAGTTAAGTCTACCCACTTAAAGTCTATTTTGCCCTCCCTGTCCCTAAACCCCAGTGCTTTGAAAAACTCTGTGCCATCATCCTGAACTATAGGGTGAAGCCCTTTACAGAACATTATCAAGTGTTTGGCAGCTTCTTCTTCCTCTCCACATGCACTGCATACTGTGTATACCCCTTCGTATTTGACCCGATATGTCTTGGTTCGCAATACTCCCGTCGTGGCCTCAAAAAGTAGAGAAGTACCCCGAGTATTATCATAGATCCTTTCCTTGTCAATTTCTTGCTTAAAAGTTCGATAGATCTAATGCGGACTTCTTAATCATGCCAATTCTCCACATGTCAGTCTCCGTTTCCTTCACTTTCTTCTTAACCAATAGTTCTTTTTGGTTTGGCCACTTGCTGTTTTCTAAGTATTTACCAGTCAATTTCCTGGTTCGCTTCCTCCATTTTGTATCCACATTCTTCATGTACAAGTAGCTGAAAACCTTCCTAGCCCAACGCTCCTCCCCCATTTCTCTCAATCACTTCTCAAATTTTATCTTGCTGCTAGCTTCCCTGCCCTCAAATAATGTCCATCCCATATCACCTTGTACTCCCTGATGTGGTGTATTCCTGTGAGCTCCTAAAACAAGCCTACCTATTCCACGTTGCTTAATTTCTAATCTTGCTTGAACGTCTGATCTCATGCACAAGACCGCATTGCGGAACGTCAGCCCAGGAACCATGGCCCCTTTTCATATTCCTTTCACAACATCATACCTATTGTAGTTCCACAGTGCCCTATTTTTCATCACAGCTGTATTCCTTGTGCCCTTGGTCATTACGTATTTTTCGTGCTCCCTTAGATACTCAGCCCCGTTGTTTATCCATACGCCAAAGTATTTGTATTTATCCACTTTTCTAGCGTGACTTCCTGTATCTGATGCTCAGTGACTTTGTTATCATTGAAAATCCTGACTGCTGATTTTTCCTTACTGAATCTAAAATCTAACCTATCTCCCTCATTACCGCAGATGTCCATCAATCTCTGCGAATCTTCCTTGTTGTAGGCCATTAGCACTATATCATCTGCGTACATTAATGCTGGTAGTGCCTGATCAATGAGTTTTCCTTGTTTGACTAAAGAGGGGTTGAGGCCCAGTCCACTTCTCTCTAATTTGGCCTCTAATCCTTGTAGGTACATCATGAATAATAAGGGTGACAGGGGACACCCCGTTTTACCTCTGCAGGCTTGGATACCTGTTTTTCCCACTTTATAACTACCTTGTTACCTTTATAGATATCCTTTAAAAGATTAGTGACTACACACACCTAGTGTGTCCAGTATTCCCCACAATTTCTCTTGAACCATGCTATCGTACGCTCCCTTGATATCCAAAAATGCTAGCCACAGGGGCCTGTGTTCCTTTTCTGCTATTTCGATGCACTGCGTCAGTGAGAACAGGTTGTCTTCCAATCTGCAGTGTTTTCGAAACCCATTTTGAAGTTCCCCCAGCACCCCCTCATCCTCTATACATGCCTGCAGTCTTTCCTTTATAATCTGCATCGCCAGCCTGTAGACCACTGATGTCACTGTTATAGGACAGTAGTTGTTTATGCCAGCTTTGTCCCCCTTTCCTTTATAGATCATGCTCAACCTGCTAAGTTTCCATCCATCGGGAACTGCACCATCGATTATTAGTTTGCTCACTGCCTCTCTGAAAGCCTGCTTAGACTTCGGACTTAATGTCTTTATCAGCATAATTGGAACGCCATCAGGGCTTGTTGATGTACTACTAGGAACACTTTCCTCAGCCCTTTCTCACCCTCAATGTAAAAATGGAACCATTGAACCACTTGATTCATCCTTGTCTATTGGGGTGCATAAAGCACTTCTTTGTTGAAATTTTTCTGTCACCCTTGTTCTTATATATTCAATAGCTTTGTCCCCTTCTAGCCTAGCACCTTGGGCTGTAGTTATAAAGCTCTGCTCTAGGCTCGTCTCAATTCTTAGGGAGTTTTGATGGTTCCAAAATTTCGCAGCTGCCTTTCTATCTTTTTTATGTACTTCTGCCAGCCACTGGGCTCCCTTTCTTCTAATCTTTTCATTGATCAGAACGGATGCATTTCTTCTACAGCTTAGAAAGGTTTCCCATTTTCTTTCAACATCATCTGTCGGTTGACCCCGCTGCTTAGCATTTCTGTGTTCCCTAGAGGCTTCCTGACGTTTCGCTATGGCTCTCTTAACTTCCTCATCCCACCAACTTTTGGGTTTGTGTCTTCTTTTCCGGGGTGACTTGTCACGCGTCTTAGCAAGCTCTAGGTCAAACAGTCTAATTAGATTCGTGTATGTCCACACTGTTTTATTATCCTCCGTGGTTAGTTTCTCAATTTGTATAGTGGCTATTTCAATTTGCCTTTCTGGATAAAAATTTTTCTATAGTTGCTCATCTTGTCTCCTTCCCACTTTCACTGCTCTTCCAAAACTTAGCTTGATACATTTGTAATCACTATCCATACTTCTGGAGCCACCTTCATCTCTGTGCATTCCCCTGAGCTTATCATACATCCTATGTGACATCAGTGCATAATCTATCGACGACTGCAGCCTTCCTACCTTCCATGTTATTTGCCCTTCACACTTCTTGGTACTGTTACAAATGATCAAATCAAGCCTTTCACACATATCAATGATCATTTTGCCTGTCGGGTCGGTATACCCATCTATATCATCTATGTGCGCATTCATGTCTTCTAGTATAATTATCTCGCACTCTCTTCCTAACTCCTAAATGTCCTTTGATATACACTCTACCATTGCCTGGTTTTCCTCTCTGGCCTTTGCTCCCGTCCACAAGTACACAAAACCAAGGAGTGTCATTTGACCTGCAAGTTTCCCTTTTAGCCATAAATGTTCCTTGCACTCTTGCTTGACCCTTTGCCAGTCTGTACTTTATGAATGGATGCCCCAATACCACCCCCTTTTCTGCTGCCTTCTGTTCTATTAAAATATTCCCACGCGTAGTCCGGATGGTTCGGGGGTTGTTCCATGTCCCCGAGATGTGTTTCTACAAAACTGTATACCATCGGCCTCTCTTCCCTCAGCTGTTCTTCTATCTCTTCCCACTTCAGCCTGTTCCTACCACCCTGCATGTTAATATACCCTAAGTCTGAATTGGCTCGGCGCTCGTGGCTACGTCTATTTATGCCCCGGACTCTACCTATCTTAGATATTGGTGCCACTTTGGAATTGTATCTGTCCATACCACCTGTCAAAAAGTCTCCCTGCTTGTTAAACGCAAAAGGGTTACCACCAACACCCTCTGTTGCTTATAAGTTGAAGGTTACATGAAAAATGGTTCAGAAATGTCAGACAGATGAAGACGTGTTACGGACAGACGGGAGACGGCGGACATCGTGAGGTCTTAAGGAGCTTCGCCCCCTAAAAGAACTATTGGTTAAGAAGAAGGTGAAGGAAGATGAGACCGATATGCGGAGAATCAGCATGATTAAGAAGTCCGCACTAGAGATCTATCGAACTTTTAAGCAGGAAATTGCCAAGGAAAGGATCTATGGTAGTAGTCGGGGTAGTTCTCTACTGTTTGAGGCCAGGAAGGGAGTATTGAGAACCAAGACATATCGGGCCAAATACGAAGGGGTAGACACGGTATGCAGTGCGTGTGGAGAGGAAGAAGAAACTGCCGAACACTTGATAATGTTCTGTAAAGGGCTTCAACGTATAGTTCAGGATGATGGCGCAGAGTTCTTCAAAGCTCTGGGGTTCAGGGATAGGGAGAGCAAAATAGACTTTAAGCGGGTAGAAATAACAAGAAGGAGGTTATCTGATTGGAGGCTAAAGTCAAGACACGAGTGAACATAAACCTTTCACTGCAAAGTGCGAGTCCTCAACCTCCTTATTTAAAGGCAAAAAATAAATAAATATACTTTTTGGTTCATTAAGCAGTAGGGCTTGGTGGCGTTAGCCACCGCCCAATCTAAAGGATACAGCCATATCAATCTATCCATGAAAATAACATCACTAGATGGCGTTAATGGTTTTCGTATAGTTGACAATTTTGCATAGTTCACGGACGGACGATTCACCTTACTCATCATCATTCACTCCGTGGATATGCTGTGAATTTTTTGGGGGGAAGTTCTAAAATGTTGATTGTCAATCAGGAGATTATAAGTGCGTGCCACTTAGTGAATTTTGGTTGTCTTGAAAGGGGCATGTCTTCCCAGCTAGAATTTAGGATGTTTAAGGTTTCTGGCGTAACTAACCTTGCGAAATTTGCAGGAAGTGCCCCACCTTGATACTTACTTCCTAGCTATATATATACATAGCCAGCATTGTTTGTGTAATAAAGATAAATGTGGTAAATACATTTTCTTAACGCTATTCTGTAGTCTGGTACAACTTGAGAGGACCAGAAAAGACCCGCCCAGATAAGCGAAATGCGGCTGCCGGTTGCCCGTCACTGAAGAAATAGTCCTCCTCATGCACTTTGTGACGTTCTCTAAAAAATAAAAAAAAAAAAATAGAGAGACCGGTTGTTGAGCTGTTGACAGCCGGAGTACATGCCCATTGGTACTGACTTGTCCGCTATTGCCTTTGAGGAAGCAATACCGTCGACTTGCATCAGTCAGTCTAGTAGAGGGCGAAGATATATTTAATGCTCTTATCAGTGAGACATCCCGATTTTCAAAAGTATTGAGGATTCTGTTTATTTCTTATTATATGCTGCTCTGCACATTTGCAGTTGTGCAATGTCTTTCTTCTATTACACCACATATATCAAGATTTTTTGGGTATCTACCATTTCAGTACTTTTTCCTTCCTTTGGCTGAAGCATATGGCTGCTTACTAATGGCTTGTTCAATTGGGAGCATATAACAGTATGCAATATGTTCTATCTAATTCATAGTACTACCACATGCCGTCTTTGCCCAGTAAAGTGATAGTTCCCATGTAGCTTCCATACAGGCCTAACTACATGTGCAGGTTTCTGAACAAATTCTTTGTTCAGGGATGTGAGCTGTTGGGTTAGTTTACATTCTTTGTCACAAGTTTTGCGGTTACTGAAATACATAAAAAAATAAAAAGTAGATACATAGTGTGTTGCGTTTTTTTAATTAGCGTTTGATGGTGCTCGGCCGGTCGAGTGCTTCTCTGTGGCCATGACCAGTTTGTCAAGCCTGATGGAGCACACAGCGTTGCTCTACAACTCATTCATAAAATAGTTGGCAAGGTACTGGAACGACACATAAAACATGCTCACAAGATGAAAATCCACTCAAAGCAGCAGATAAAGACTTCAAGAGATGTATATTCAACGCAGCAGGTTGGCGGAGTTGTTTTGACAAATGGTGTTACCTTCATAAAGAAGGGGGGGGGGGGACATGGACAAGACTGCTGGCCAAAATAACTGTTTAAGCTCAATATTTTTTGTCCTTAGTATTCCCTTGTGTGGAAATGTCATTTTTGCAGCTGTTCTTCAAAGTACTAACTGTAAATCTTTGGTGGGCCACCTTACAGCTTAACATGCAGATGCGATCTCGCCATTTTTGACGTCTCTACTGTGATGAGGTCTGGTATCTAACAATGGTTGCTTGTAAAGCAGCAAAAAAACATGTTTTTGTACTGGGCGTACCTGAATACTAAGATTTTGCAGGACATATTTGATGTCATGCAGCTATTTTATACCTGCTGAAATTAATAAACAAAGCACCTTGGGTTTGAGAGCAAAGTTGATGTCGGTTCTGATGTTCGTAAGAATTTGAAGTTCGTAATGGTACAACGTTGAGCAGCAGTTGATGTGCTGGAAGAAATGTTTTGTGGGCTGAAATGCCCCAGAATTTTTCGAAGCCATTGTCGAATGCCCCGGAAGGCCTTTGCAAAGGTAAGCTTCGCCTCTCATACTTACTGGATGTTACCAATCAGGGGCGCTGCCGTCGGAGAGGTAGCTGCCCCCCTAATATTATGGCCTGCCTCCCCTTGCCCCCCCCCCCTCGCCAAAATGCTCAAAACACAGAATAAGTTCCCCACCTACCTGTCTTTACTCCCCCCTCCCTGAATGAACTCATGAACTCGCTTAAACAAGGTTCCCTGCCCCCCCCCCCTCCCCGAATAAAAAACGGTGTCCTCTTGTCGCCCCTGTAACCATTAACCGTAACCGTTTTTTTGCGTAACATGGCATGAGAAGAATTTTAGTCTAGTCCTTAGCAAGTTATACATATATCTGCCGTTAAGCCGAAGCTCTCCCCCCCACCCCTTAAGTCGGTGACGCCGCGCTCGAAGAAACGGAAAGACGAAGTTCAGTCTGTAAAGTGCTGAGCGTAAAGAAAAAATGGCCCCGTATTGGAATGTTTTCACTTGAAATGTCGTCGAAAGAAAATAATCTTGCGTGTGGAGAGAGTGAACGAACCGTTTATTTGATGTTCTGCGCGAGAAAATCGACGAATTGTATTCTGGAAGCGCTGCGTTAAAGAATATCGATCCGTGCAGCGAAGGCAAACGAGCGCATCGAGGCACGTTAGACACGAGCGCTATCTGGCAGTTATCTTCGAAAACGAAGGAAGGCGTGCGCGCCCACGGAGAAAGATGCCCGCCTGTCTCGGAGGCGATAAGGTGTAGAACGCAAAGCGATGGGCAGGTGCCACAACCTTAGCTAGCCCCTTGATCTTGTAAAGTCACTCATACAAAATATTGACGTGTTATGGTGCCTCAGATATGCGCACATATTGCTTTTTATTGACAAATGCACAAATATGAACGCTGAAACTTGAGCAATATTGTTGGGCCGTGCGGATGGTGTTGTCCGTTTGGGGTATTTTGGCCGTTTGAGGTATACGGCGGACAAACAGACAAATGTACAGACAGACAAATATTTTTGCGTCGAAGTACCCCGAGAAAGACTATCATCTTTAAAAAAATTGAAATAGTGGCTCACTTTGTCGTACATATGCACTGTACTCTGGCACCTCACTAACTTCTGAAGTGTAAATATTTGCACTGAAATACATTTATGCTACATTCAAGTATCGCTGTTAGCAGGGTACAGTCTAGCACACTTGCAGTTAGTCTCATACATTTCCCGGAAAGCACACCTAGGCGATTTTTTATAACAGTCTTAAGTCGTATTCACACGTACACGTTACAGCACGTCAGCGGGTGTGCTCTGTGGCATGTTGATTTGGCGTCGCGTCGCGCTTATATATGAAGGGACAGGACCACATGGGAAGTGTGCACGCCGTATACACACGCTTAAGCGTGAGCAATAGAGAGGTAGAAACACGGGAGCCAAAGCGAGAAAGAAACAGACACCCTCACTCCCGAATACATTAAAGAATGCAGCCTAGCTAGAACAGCCCGAAATTGCCCGTGGGCCAAAAACGAGGAACACTAGAACACATGATAGGAGTATGTAACTTCAACCAAAATCACCCACAACTGCTCCTCTGTCACCCCACCCCTAACATATATGATCCCTCATCCTGTCCCGCCCCCTAGAGAGCGGTGGAAGATCTTGCTTTGCAGCTCCACCCTTAAAGACCAGCTCCTGCTCGTTACGAGAGTCTAGGTGGCGAGAAACGCATTTGGATTCTCGTTAAGAAGAGACCACTTCCTTCTGGTGCATTCGATCGCAGGACAGCTCATAATTAAGTTTTTCATTCCTTCATTTAAACCTATAGAGGCGTATTCAGGACATCACACGAGCTCGCTAGACACCGTATAGACATCACCGTGTCAAAGACGCAGTGTTGCGTGAAACGGAGGCTCCGAAATGCAAGTTCACCAAGCAGAGGCAACACGGTAAGAAAAGGTTCATGGTACTGCTCAGGGCAGCAAGTATCGCTGCAAGGAATGTCGCAAGGGGATCATCACGCATGGACTGCTTCGGTGTACGGCCATTATCACGCTATTATTGGGCCATAGACTTTCTCCTTCTGCATCTCTTTCTTTTGAGTCATAAGAGAAGGTACAGCACGGTTAAGCAATAGCACGTCTACTGCAATTAAAAACAGTTTCAGAAACCATAGTGCATCCCGGCTGGCCCACTCACGTCGCCCGTACAATAACACTAGAGTGTGCTAGAAGTGTAGTGACACAAGATGCACAAGGATGCCGCAGGGAGTAATCTATTATTATTATTATTATTATTATTATTATTATTATTATTATTATTATTTCTGTCACCGGTACGGTGCAGATGCCTGGCTTACTGGCGTTCACACTCTGCAAATGACGGCACATAGCTTAGTGCCTAAGACGCTAGCCTTTTTAAGTAGAGGAGCTAGGTTCGACTCCCAACACTGTATGAGAGTAGATTTTTTACTAAACCATAAACAGCAAGTGTTATAGTTTTTTTAAATATCTATATTCGTTGTAGGTGACATAAACACGAAAAGACACGCAATTTTAGTCGTTGATTGCGTTGGGTACTGACGATCTACACATCATCGCTGCAGAGCCATGAACCATTCCTCAAGGTCTTCAGCGTAGCGAAAGAATGCGACAATGTGCTCAGTTCGTTTGGTCAAGCAAGCGTTTGACCATATACAATTGCTTAACTCATCGGGGCTATGGTGCTTACAACGGGACAAACGTGAGGCAAGGGTTCCCCTGGTGCGCTGGATTCCCCACAATGCATAATCAAAACCAGCGAAAAAAGTTGAGGCCCTTATCACCTCTGATAAGGCTCAACTTGGTCTGACGTCACAACTTTTCACGTGGGCGTACTGTGCCTTTGTTCCGAGCTAAAGGTTACCTTGAAAAGCTGGCTTCCCCGCAACGCATGGTCAAACCAGTGAAAAAACTTGATCCCCTTATCACCCCTGATAAGACTGAACTTTTAGATGACGTCACAACTTCTAAAGCTAAAGTGTCCTCTGAGAAGTTCACTTCCCTGCATTGCATGGTCAAAACCAGGGAAAAATGTTCAGGCCCTTATCACCCCTGATAAGACTCAACATTTGTCTAACGTCACGCCTTGTCACGTGGGCGTACTGTATGTTTGTTTCAAGCTGATGGTTCACATGAGAAACTGGCTTCCCTGCAATGCATGGTCAAAACTATAAAAAAATGTTCAGGCCCTTATCACTCCTGATAAGGTTCAAAATTTGCCTGACGTCACGTCTTGTCACGTGGGACCCTTCACAGCAAGCTGTGACATCAGACAGAAGTTGAGCCTTATCAGTGGTGATAAGGGCCTCCACTTTTTTCGCTGGTTTTGACCATGCATTACGGGAAGCCAACATATCAGAGAAACCTTTAGCACGGAACAAACACACAGTACGCCCACGTGATAAATTGTGACGTCAGACAGAACTTGAGCCTTATCAGTGGTGATTAGGGCCTAAACTTTTTCCGCTGGTTTTGGCCATGCATTACGGGGAAGCGAACTTTTCAAGGAAACCTTTAGTTTGAAACAAACATACAGTACGCCATCGTGACAAGGCGTGACGTCAGACAAAAGTAGAGCCTTATCAGGGGTGATAAGGGCCTGAACTTTTTTCGCTGATTTTGACTATGAATTGCGAGGAAGCCAACTTTTCAGGGGACACTTTAGCTCGGTAGAACGTACAAAACATCCACGTGACAAGGCGTGAAGTCAGACAAAGTTGAGCCTTATCAGGGGTGATAACAGCCTCAACGTTTTTCACTGGTTTTGACCATTCATTGCAGGGAAGGCAACTTCTCAGTGGACACTTTAGCTCAGTAAAAACGTACAGTATGCCCACATGACAAGGCGTGGCGTCAGACAAATGTTGAGCCTTATCAGGGGTGATAAGAACTTCAACTTTTTTCGCTGGTTCTGAGCATGCATTGCGGAGAAGCCAACATCTCAGGGGACACTTTAGCTCGGCAAAAACGTGCACTAGCTCACGTGACAAGGCGGGACGTCAGACGAAAGCTGAGCTTTATCAGGGCTGATAGGGCGTCAGCTTTTTTTTTTACTGGTTTTGACCATGCAGTGCGGAGAATCTAACTTCTTAGGGGAACCCTTAGTTCGGAACAAACGTACAGTACGCCCACGTGAGAAGCTGGGACGTCAGACAAAGTTGAGCCTTATAAGGGGTGATAAGATCTGAACCTTTTTTACTAGTTTCGACTATGCATTGCGGGGAAGCCAGCACATCAGGGGAACCCTTGCTTCATGTTTCTCCCGCTGTAAACACCATTGCTCTGATGACCCTAAGCAATCATCGGAAGTTTGCTCGATCAAACGATGAGCTTATTGTCGCATTACCTTGCTATGCTGAAAACATTGTGGAATGGTCTATCGTTACGGAGCGATGATGCGTAGAGCGTCAGCAGCCAACGCAATGAACGACTAAAATTGCGTGTCTGTCCGTGTTGATGCCACCTACAACGGATATAAACAATAAAAAGCTATGGAACTTACTCTTTATTTTTTAATAAAAAATTAACTCTCATACGGTGATGGGAGTCGAACCTAGCTAATCCGGTCAAAAGACGGGTGTCTTAAGCGTTAAGCTATGCGCGTTATCTGCTTTGCGTGAACGTAAGGCAGGTGACTGCATTGTACTGGTGATAGAAATAATAATAATAATAATAATAATAATAATAATAATAATAATAATAATAATAGACTACTCCCTGTGGCGTCCTTGTGCGTCTTGTGTTACTGCACTTCTAGCACACTCCATTGTTATTGTACGGGCGACGTGAGTGGGCCAGCCGCGATGCACCATGGTTTCTGAAACTGTTTTTTAATTGCAGTAGACGTGCTATTGCTTAACCGTGCTGCACCTTCCCTCATGACTCAAAAGAGAGAGATGTAGAAAGAGAAAGTCTATGGCCCATTCATAGCGTGGTAATGGCCGTACACCGAAGCTGACCAGTGATGATCCCCTTGCGACATTCCTTGCAGCGATCCGTGGTGCCCTGAGTAGTACCATAAACCCTTTCTTAACTTGTTGCCTCTGCTTGGTGAACTTGCATTTCGGAGCCCCTGTTTCACGCAACACTGCGTCTTTGACACCGTGACGTCTATACGGTGTCTAGTGAGCTCGTGTGATGTCCTGAATACGCCTCTATAGGTTTAAATGAATTAATGAAAAACTTTATTATTGAGCTGTCCTGTGATCGGGTTACGTTTTGACATCATAATCACAGCTTCATTAGCTATTGTCTCTGGTGTAAAATTTGCTTGTCGGTATTGCCGCTTTGCATCAGCTTCAAGTTGTGTCAACTGCGCGTCAGCTTGGCGTTTTCCCCGCTTAGCCTTTGCTTCCTTAGCCCTAGTCTGTGGTGTAGAACTTTGTTTTCGCCGTCGCCGCTTTGCATCCGCTTCCTTCTCTTTTGTCTCCGCGGTAGTTTCTCGTCGACGGCGACGCTGATACTTAGCACGTCGCGCTTTCCCCGCGTTCGTCTTCGGCCATATGAGAAAAGAGAATGTGTGGTATGGAACGTGGTTATAATATATATATATATATATATATATATATATATATATATATATATATATATATATATATATATATATATATATATATATATATATACATATATACATATTATATATATATATATATATATATATATATATATATCTATATACACATATATATATATATATATATATATATATTGTGGGCATTTAGTATACCAATCCTCTCATCTGTACATTATCATCATTATCATGTATTGCTTATGGATCCTCATCGTTGTCACGTATCATCATCATCTTGGTTCGTGCATCTCCGCTGTCGGCTGCCGGTTCCTCGGGCCTAATAAAGGTCTTCCAAACCAAGACTTCATACGTGGTGGAGGTGCTGTTAGATCCCTCGTCATCCTCTCGACCACTCTACCCCCTGGAGCTTCGTTCAGGTCGCCGCTTGGGCCAGGTGTCTGGAAATATGTCGCACCAAGAAGAGGTCGGTGCTGCAACCGTTCCCACTCCGCCACCGCGTGCCGCGCCTTTCAGCCCCCAGCGTGAGCCCCATCCCTTCGCCGGTATGCGCGGGGAAGATGTGGAGGAATGGCTGGACGATTTCGAACGTGTCGGCGCTGCTAACCGGTGGGATAACACCTACAAACTCGCTTACGTGTCATTCTACCTCACGGGTGTCGCGAAGACGTGGTTCCTCAACCACTACATCGTCATCCCCGACTGGTCAGCCTTCAAAGATCAGCTTCGGCATGTCTTTGGCACACCGACTGTTCGTTAGGCTCTCGCAAAGAAAGCTCTCGCCGCTCGGAAACAGCACATCGGCGAGTCGTATACATCCTACATCGAGGATGTCCTTTCACTCTGCCGCCGGGTTGAAACCCCAATGACAGAGTCAGACAAGGTACGCCAGCTTCTTAAGGGGATTGCACCCGTCGCATTCAATGCCCTTGCAATCCAGAATCCAGCTACTGTTGCTGACGTTGCGACAACCTGTCAGCGCCTCGAAGAACTCGAGTCTATGCGCCTACAACCGGACAGTGACGCGGCCCGTATTACGGCAGATCCAAACCTACAAGACACAATAAGGGTGATTATACGCGAAGAATTAGAATCAATGGGATTCACACTACCTTCAGTGTGTCCCATGCAGTCTTCTTCAACGTCATTGCGGGATGTCATCAGGGAGGAGCTCACGTCCATGACCCACATGGCCCACCTGCAGCCCACTGTCGCTCGTACTCCTCTCCCATCATTCTCGCATGCCGTCGCCGCACCATCAGGCACCGTCAGCTCGACGCCACCGCCACCAACGTACGCGTCAGTTGCTGCCGCACCTCCCAGAAGCTTTCCCACGAGCTTTCCATCACCACCGCCTGAGCCATCATCTGTCCCTCTCACTGCTCTCTCTCCCGGTGTATCTAACACAAGCTACTACCCTTTTTATCGATCGACTCGCCCTACGTGCTATTATTGTGGCTATCGTGGTCACATTTCACGCTTTTGCCGCAAGCGCCAGCAAGATGAGCGCCGGGGGTACGACATACGCGAACGAGACTATACCGCAGGAGCCTTGTACCAGGGCCGTCGTTATTCGTCACCGCCGCGTCGGTCTCCATCTCCGCCAGCATCCGGTGAACTGCGCAGTAGTCATCGATCAACCAGACGCCGTTCACCATCGTCCTACCGTCGCTCCTCTTCTCCTCTTCAGCCTGCTTCCCTCGCTTCTGATCGGCGTCCAGAAAACTAAGCGATGCAGTTTTTGGAGGACAAACTGCATTCCAACACAGTACTCCAATTCCTCCAGCGCGCCCTTACAATATGATTGCAGTCTCAGTTGAGGGAGTGGACGTTGATGCTTTGGTGGACACTGGGGCTGGGTTTTCTATTATTCGTGCTGATTTGTATACCCGTCTTCGAAAAGTCACGACGCCTTATGATGGACCAACACTGGTTACAGCCCAGGGAACAATGATTCGCCCTTCCGCTCTCTGTACTGCCCGTGTGCTAATCGACGACATTCTTCATTATATACAATTCGCTGTGCTATCCCCGTGCTCCCACGAACTCATTTTAGGCTGGGACTTTCTTTCATCTGCTTCAGCGGCTATTTGTTGTGCACAACGTGTCGTCCATCTTACTGACACAGACCACTTGCTTAGTGACGAAACCTACAGGCCACTTCGACTCGTCGCTGCTGTAGACATCGAGTTACCCCCAAATGAACATCAATTAGTCACTGTTTGTCCAACGACGTTGACTCTGGTGACATTTTGGTCACTCCATCGCCCCGTTGCCTCAATAAAGGCATAGCTCTCGCATCAGGTGTGGCTCGCTTCAACAATGGATCAGCTGTCCTCGCTGCTACGAGCACCACACCAGATAAAATTTTACTGCCGCGGGGCACTACTGTCGCCTGCGTTGCCGATCTGGAGCCTGTGTGCGTCGTGCCTCTTACCCCTGCCTCCCCTAAAGGCCATCTTGGAGATCATACTGCTTCATCGGCCTTTACAGCAGCCATCAACAAGGACTTGACAGACTCACAGAAGCAGCAGCTGCTTGATTTGTTGCAAAAGCATGCAAACTCTTTTGACATTCATTCATCCAGCCTGGGTCAGACAACTGCTACAGCACATCGTATTCAGACAGACGGAACATCCATTGTGCATCGTCGTCCTTGCCGCGTCTCCCTAGCCGAACGGAAAATCATTGAGGAAAACGTAGACGATATGCTGCAACGGGAGATAATCCGACCCTCAACCAGTCCTTGGTCGTCTCCAGTGGTTCTGGTGCGTAAAAAAGACGGTTCCGTACGATTTTGCGTCGATTACCGAGCACTCAATAAGATCACTAGGAAGGACGTATACCCCATGCCACGTATCGACGACGCCCTCGATTCCTTACAAGGTGCTGAATTCTTTTCAAGCCTCGACTTGCGTTCCGGCTATTGGCAAATCCCCATGCACGAAGATGACAAAGAAAAAACGGCGTTTGCAACCCCGGATGGCCTATACGAATTCAATGTTATGCCGTTTGGTCTATGCAATGCGCCCGCAACTTTTGAGCGTTTGATTGACACCGTGCTGCGTGGCCTGAAATGGAAGACTTGCCTATGTTACCTCTATGACATTCTTGTATTTTCGTCGACGTTTCCTCAACATCTGCAACGCTTGGACGAGATCCTGACTTACCTTGCGGGCGCTGGTCTTCAAATTAACACCAAGAAGTGCCATTTCGCCAGCAGATCTATCAAGGTCCTTGGTCATGTTGTGAGCAAGGACGGAATTCGTCCAGACCCTGAGAAAACTGCTGTGGTGCTTCGCTTCCCTCGCCCTGAGAAGCCGAAAGATTTGCGAAGTTTCTTTGGTCTCGCCTCTTACTTTCGGCGATTCATACAAAACTTTGCCTCCATAGCCGCACCACTCCATAAGCTACTTGCTTCTGGTACGTCCTTTCAGTGGTCTCAGGAATGTGAATCGGCTTTCGACAGGTTGAAGAGTGCCCTCACGACCGATCCTGTACTTTCTCATTTTCACGATGGTGCACCGACCTTCCTCCATACGGACGCTAGCGGCCATGGTTTAGGAGCCGTCCTCCTCCAGCGCGACAACTCTTCGCGAGAGCGAGTCGTTGCGTACGCCAGCCGCGTCCTCTCCGCAGCCGAGAGGAACTACACGATCACCGAGAAGGAGTGCCTCGCAGTCGTTTGGTCAGTGCAGAAATTTCGTCCCTATCTTCACGGCCGCCATTTCACAATTGTGACCGACCACCACGCTCTATGTTGGCTTTCGACACTCAAGAACTTGTCGGGACGCCTCGGCCGCTGGATTCTACGCCTACAAGAGTATGATTTTGCCATCGTATACAAGTGTGGCAGGAAACAGTGACGCCGATGCTCTTTCTCGCTGCCCACTACCAGCGACTCCACTCGGGGTTTCCGCAATCAATTCGCACAACACGCCCTCGGAGTCCACGTCTGCGGCGGTTTCCTCTCTCGCCTCTATGGACCAGCTGCCTTCGGACGACTCGCACGATTTTTCTTCTCGACAGCTGGCTGACCCATACTGTCGACGTATTATAGGCTACCTCACTGGCAGTTCCCGTCCACCTAATGCGAGGCTTCGTCGCCAACTCTCGCAGTTTAAGCTGGACAACTCGGTGCTGTACCGCAAAATTTACCATCCTGACGGTCAGCGCTGGGTTCCCGTTCTACCCCGATCGCTTCGGTCCGAAGTCCTCAGAGCACTTCATGACCATCCGACGGCTGGTCGTCTTGGTTACCACAAAACCTATGATCGACTTCGAAGTCGGTTTTATTGGCCAGGTATTACCACTAGTGTAGCTCGGTACGTTGGGTCCTGCACTACCTGCCAATGTAGAAAACTACCCACATCTGCTCCAGCCGGTACATTACAGCCTCTTCCATGCCCAGCCACACCATTCGAAGTTGTAGGCATCGATCTTTATGGCCCCCTTCCAGTCAGTGCTGCTGGAAACCGATGGATAGTAACAGCCGTTGACGATTTGACGCGCTACGCCGAGACGGCATCTGTCACTACCGGTTCAGCTTCTGAAATTGCCGACTTCATCCTCCGTGCCATTATACTGCGTCATAGTGCTCCACGTGTATTGCTCAGCGACCGTGGAAGGGCCTTCCTTTCACAACTAGTGAACGAACTTCTTCGCGCCTCTGGCACAACTCACAAGACTGCCTCTAGTTATCATCCCCAAACTAACGGCCTCACTGAGCGATTCCACCGCACTCTTGCTGACATGATCGCCGCCTACATTCAACCAGACCACAAGAACTGGGATCTAGTTCTACCATTCGTCACTTTCGCCTACAATACGGCTATTCAGCGGACAACCGGCTACTCACCATTTTACCTAGTTTATGGACGCTCCCCTACTTCTTTGCTGGACGTCTCCTTCTTTACCTGCCATGCGGATTCATCTACATCCTCTTCAGAGGAATACGTCTTGCGGCTCGCAGAGAGCCGCCAACGTGCTCGTATAAACACTGAAGCCCGACAGCAAGACAGAAAGCTGGTTTATGATGAATCGCATCGTGCTGTATCCTTTCAACCTGGAGACGAAGTGCTCCTTTTGACGCCTATTCGCACACCTGGTTTGTGCGACAGTTTCAGCCACGATTTATTGGGCCGTACCTAGTTCTTGAAGAAACTTCCCCAGTAAATTATCGCGTGACGCCACTTGTAGCCCCAGCAGATCGCCGTTATCGAACTACTGAAGTCGTCCATGTCTCCCGTATGAAGCCCTTCGTGCGAAGTTCTTTGTCCCCTTGACTTGCCGCGGCCAGTCTGGCCGCTCTCACGTGGGGGGAATCAGTGTGGGCATTTAGTATACCAATCCTCTTCATCTGTACATTATCATCATTATCATGTATTGCTTATGGATCCTCATCGTTGTCACGTATCATCATCATCTTGGTTCGTGCATCTCCGCTGTCGGCTGCCGGTTCCTCGGGCCTAATAAAGGTCTTCCAAACCAAGACTTCATAATATATAGTGTTGACAGCAGCGCCATCCTATCTACAATTAACCACAGCGCCCTCTGTAGCTTATAAGTTGAAGGTTACATGCAAAACGGTTACCACCAATGCCCTCTTTCGCTCATAAGTTGAAGGCTACATGGAAAATGGTTCAGAAATGTCAGACAGATGAAGACGTGTTACAGACAGACGGGAGACGACGGACATCTTGAGGTCTTGAGGAACTTCGCCCCCTAAAAGAATTATTGGTTAAGAAGAAGGTGAAGGAAGATGAGAAGGATATGCAGAGAATTGGCATGATTAAGAAGTCTGCACTAGAGGTCTATCGAACTTTTAAGCAGGAAATTGCCAAGGAAAAGATCTATGATAATACTCGGGGTAGTTCTCTTCTATTTGAGGCCAGGAAGGGAGTATTGCGAACCAAGACATATCGGGCCAAATACGAAGGGGTAGACACGGTATGCAGTGCGTGGGGAGAGAAAGGGGAAACTGCCGAACACTTGGTAATGTTCTGTAAAGGGCTTTACCCTATAGTTCAGCATGATGGTGCAGAGTTTTTCAAAGCACTGGGGTTCAGGGACAGGGAGGGCGAAATAGACTTTAAGCGGGTAGAAATAACAAGAAGGAGGTTATCTGATTGGTGACTAAAGTCAAGACACGAGTGAAAATTAAACCCTTCACTGCAAAGTACGAGTCCTCAACCTCCTTATTTAAAGGAAAAAAAAAATAAATATAGTTTTTGGTTCACTAAGTATTACGGCTTGGTGGCGTTAGCCACCG
This sequence comes from Rhipicephalus microplus, assembly GCF_013339725.1. Taxonomy (NCBI): domain Eukaryota; kingdom Metazoa; phylum Arthropoda; class Arachnida; order Ixodida; family Ixodidae; genus Rhipicephalus; species Rhipicephalus microplus. The sequence continues at coordinate 92,385,108 of NC_051168.1, read as the reverse complement.
CCCGATCTAAAGGGTACAGCCATATATATCCATTCATGTAAATAACATCACTAGATGGCGTTAGTGGTTTTCGTATAGTTGACAGTTTTGCATGGTTTACGGACGGACGATTCACCTTACTCATCATCATTCACTCCGTGAATATGCTGTGAATTTTTTGGGGGAAAGTTCTAGAATGTTGATTGTCAATCAGGAGATTATAAGTACGTGCCACTTTGTGAATTTTGGTTGTCTTGAAAGGGGCATGTCTTGCCAGCTAGAATTTAGGACGTTTAAGGTTCCTGGCGTAACTAACCTTGCGAAATTTGCAGGAAGTGCCCCACCTTGATACTTACTTCCTAGCTATATATATATACATAGCCAGCATTGTTTGTGTCATAAAGATAAATGCGGTGAATACATTTTCTTAACCCTATTCTGTAGTCTGGTATAACTTGAGAGGACCAGAAGAGACCCGCCCAGATAAGCGAAATGTGGCTGCCCGTTGCCCGTCACTGAAGAAATAGTCCTCTTCATGCACTCTGTGACGTTCTAAAAAAAAAAGAGAGAGAGACCGGTTGTTGAGCTGTTGACAGCCGGAGTACATGCCCATTGGTACTGACTTGTCCGCTATTGCCTTTGGGGAAGCAATACCGTTGACTTACATCAGCCAGTCTAGTAGAGGGTGAAGATATATTTAATGCTCTTATCAGTGAGACATCTCGATTTTCAAAAGTATTGAGGATTCTGTTTATTTCTTATTATATGCTGCTTTGCACATTTGCAGTTGTACAATGTCTTTCTTTTATTGCACCACATATATCAAGTTCTTTTGGGTATCTACCATTTCAGTACTTTTCCTTCCTTTGGCTGAAGCATATGGCTGCTTATTAATGGCTTGTTCAATTGGGAGCATATAACAGTATGCAATATGTTCTCTCTAATTCTTAGTACTACCACATGCCGTCTTTGCCCAGTGAAGTGATAGTTCCCATTTAGCTTCCATACAGGCCTAACAACATGTGCAGGTTTCTCAACAAATTCTTTGTCCGGGGACGTGAGCTGTTGGGTTAGTTTACATTCTTGTCACAAGTTTTGCGGTTACTGCAATACATAAAAAATAAAAAGTAGATACATAGTGTGTTGCGTTTCTTTAATTAGCGTTCGATGGTGCTCGGGCCGGTCGAGTGCTTCTCTGCGGCCATGACCAGTTCGTCAAGCCTGATGGAGCACACAGCGTTGCTCTACAACTCATTCATAAAATAGTTGGCAAGGTACTGCACGACATATAAAACATGCTCACAATATGAAAATCCACTCAAGCAGCAGATAAAGACATCAAGAGATGTATATTCAACGCAGCAGGTTGGCGGAGTTGTTTCGACAAATGGTGTTACCTTCATAAAGAAGGGAGGGGGGGGCATGGACAAGACTGCTGGCCAAAATAACTGTTTAAGCTAAATATTTTTTGTCCTAAGTACCCCCTTGTGTGGAAAGTCATTTTTGCAGCTGTTCTTCAAGTACTAATTGTAAATCTTTGGTGGGCCACCTTACAGCTTAACATGCAGATGCAGATCTCGCCATTTTTGACGTCTCTACTGTGATGAGGTCTGGTATCTAACAATGGTTGCTTGTAAAGCAGCAAAAAACATGTTTTTACTGGGCGTTACCTGAATACTAAGATTTTAAGGCCATATTTGATGTCATCCAGCTATTTTATACCTGCTGAAATTAATAAACGGAGCACCTCTGGCTTTGAGAGCAAAGTTGATGTTGGTTCTGATGTTCGTAAGAACTTGAAGTTCGTAATGGTACAACGTTGAGCAGCAGTTGATGTGCTGGAAGAAACTGTTTTGTGGCTGAAATGCCCCAGAATTTTTTGAAGCCATTGTCGAATGCCCCGGAAGGCCTTTGCAAAGGTGAGCTTCGCCTCTCATACTTACTGGATGTTACCAATCAGGGCCGCTGTCGTCGGAGAGGTCGCTGCCCCCCTAATATTGTCACGTGCTTTCCCAAGAAAGACGATGACAGTTGTGCATGTGCCACGAAAGACTACGAAATGGACGAAGAACTCGCTTGCGCGTTCTAATTAAAAAGATCGACCTGCTTCTGGTGTCTCAGTCTCTACGGCAAGAGCTCTGTTTTGACGTCGTGACACTGGTGGAGGTGCTGGAGCCTACAACCGGATGCAGGACAGTCTTGCTCGGACCTGTTCACCTAGTCCAGAGACCCAGCCCCTCGTCACGACTCCGGTGCACCGATTAAGTCGGCGCCTACTAGGCCCAAGTCCGGAGTCCGCACCTGTTCCACCTCTAACAAGCATGGCAGCTCCTACCACATCCACGGCTACCCTTACATCGCAGACCGCTCTTCCCTCGCAGGTGACTCTTGAACATCCTCGCGTTCCTGAAGTTTTCCATGGGAAAGAGTACGAGGATATCGAGGACTGGCTTGACCAGTTCGAACGGGTCGCTGTATCTAACCACTGGAACAAACAGCACAAACTTGGCCGTGCATATTTCGCCCTGGAAGATAGTGCTCGCACGTGGTACGTGATCCACGAGGCTACTTTCCAATCCTGGGAAGATTTCCGTCGGAAGCTCCTCGCCACATTTTTGAACACGGACCGACGGGATCGCGCACAGCAACTGATTGAGGCTGGCGCACAAAAACCCAACGAAACAGCCGCCATGTACTCAGAGGGTATGATCCGTCTGTTTCGACGAGCTGACCCTGACATGCCCGAGGCGAAGAAGGTGCGTCACCTAATGCAGGGTGTCAAAGAACCAGTGTTTGCGGGCCTCGTACGAAATCCACCTACAACAGTAGATGAATTCATAAGAGAGGCGACTGTCATGGAGTGCGCACTGGGACAACGATACCGACACTTTGACCGCCTGCCGCACCACATGGCAGTAAGTGCGGCAGCTCAGAACACTGCCATGTGTGAAAGTTCTCTGCGACAATGATTAGGGAAATACTGCGTGAGGAACTTCAGGCCCTCTGCGTCCCTTCTACCCAACCGCCCGTCGCAACTGTTGCCGAAATCGTCCGCCAGGAGTTGAGGCAAGCCGTTACACCACCGGCGCCAAGTCCTGAGCCACATCCAGCGAGCTACGCTGATGTGGTCCGTCGTCGTCCACCGTCATTTGTGGTGACACCCTTCTAACCACGACCCGCGGCCGTACCTTGGTGGCAACGGGATTCCATGAGACGACCACCAGTTCGTCGAACTGACTTGTGGCGCATGGCCGACCGTCGTCCTATTTGCTTCCGCTGCGGAGAACCAGGTCACATTGCCCGCTATTGCCGTCATAGCGATTCCGGCTTCGGGAACTGTTCTCGTCCCGCTTCTTTCCGCTCTGAAGACCGTCGTGCCCACGATGCCGATCAACTGTCGACTGGCCAAGCAACTACACCGCGTCGCTGGCGATCTCCATCTCCTGCGCGTCACCGTGACTTCCCTTAGAGCTACGCGGACGTCACCAGAGGCCGTTCGCCTAGCCCGCGCAGGGGAAACTAACTGCTGCGACCTCCGGGGGCAAGGTTGCCAATCGTCGAGACACTGAAAAGTTCCCCCTATCATCGCAAGAAGATATGACGACAACCACGACCAATACAACGACGAATACGACGACGAATACGACGACGAATACTAATGCCGGTGAAGTTGTACGTGCTGATCTTGGCGTTTTCATTGACGGACATTACAGTTACAGCACTGGTCGACACTGGCGCCGACTTCTCAATCATGCGACAAGAACTCGCCGACCGCCTTAGAAAGACACCGTGGACAGAGCCACACATAAGGAATGCTGGTGGTCAGCTGATGATTCCCACGGGTAAATGCACCGCTCGACTTCGCATTGGGGATTCTAGCTTCGTGGCCACTTTCGTCCTGTTGCCAGACTGCTGTAAAGAGCTAATTTTGGGCATAGATTTTCTTCGAGATCATGGCGCTGTTATCAACATCCCTCAACGTATGGCGACGTTTTGCGCACATCCGTATGTCGACGACAGCAGCGACGAGCTACGCGGCAGTTTGCGAATAGCCGACGATGTGACGCTCCCACCGAGATCCTGCTGCCTTGTGTCTGTGTCCAGTGGGTGGCCTTCCTATAATGATGTGATAGTGGAGCACATAGTCGCTCTTTTGCTCACGCAAGGCATTTCCATCGCGAGAGGCATCCTAACGCTTACTGGTGGACAGGCAGAAGTGCTCCTTACGAACTTCAGCAACGAGCGCCGTCAAATCCAGAAGGGTACCGCAATTGCCTACTTCGACGATATAGACCAAGCCGGGGATTGCTGTGCTTTGCAACCAGATGACGTGACAGTCCCTGCCTCGACAACTTTGTCGGTGGACATCTGCTCCACGCTACCGCCCTCTGATAGGAAGCGTCTGCTTGGACTTATACACCAATTCGAAGACTGCTTTTCGCGTACGTCAAAGGTCCAGCGGACACCATTGACCAAGCACCGCATCGTTATTGAAGACAACACGCGACCGATTCGGCAGAACCCCTACCATGTGGCTCCGAAAGAACACGAGGAGATTCAGAAGCAAGTGCAGAAGATGCTCGTGGATGACGTCATACAACCTTCGAAAAGTCCTTGGGCGTCCCCCGTGGTTTTGGTCAAGAAAAAAGACGGCAGCTTGCGTTTCTGTATTGATTATCGCAAGTTGAACCAAGTCACAAAGAAAGACGTCTATCCACTGCCTCGCATAGACGATTAACTCGATCGGCTGTGTCATGCGCGCTATTTCTCTTTAATGGACCTCCGAAGCGGCTACTGGCAGATAGAAGTCGACGAGAGAGATTGTGAAAAAACGGCCTTTGTGACGCCTGATGGCCTTTACGAATTTAAGGTGCTTCCTTTTGGGTTGTGTTCGGCGCCAGCCACTTTTCAGCGTCTCATGGACACCGTACTATCGGGCCTGAAGTGGCAAACATGCTTGGTCTATCTGGACGATGTTGTTGTATTCTCAGCATCATTCGAGGAACATCTCAGCCGTCTATCCACCGTACTCCAAGCCATACGCTCGGCCGGCCTGACTTAAAACCAGAAAAATGTCATTTTGGTTTCAGCGAACTCAGCTTCCTAGGCCACGTCGTCAGTCACGAGGGTGTTCGACCTGACCCGGCCAAAATAGACGCCGTAGCGCAATTTCCTGCACCCCATGACAAAAAGGCTGTGAGACGCTTCTTAGGGTTGTGCGCCTATTACCGGCGCACAACCCTAAGGTTGTGCGCCGGTAATTATTGAGGACTTTTAGTCTATTGCGGCGCCAATGACACGACTCACACGTGAGGACGTCCCCTTCTTTTGGGGTGAACAGGAGCAAATGGCATTCAATGAACTGCGAAAACGCTTGCAAACACCTCCAGTCCTTGCGCACTTCGACCAGGACGCCCCTACAGTACTTCACACTGACGCCAGCAATGTAGGTCTAGGTGCCGTTCTGGTGCAGTGGCAAGACGGCTGTGAAAGTGTAATAGCCTACACCAGCAGAACTCTCTCTCGCACGGACGAGAACTAATCGACCACCGAGAAGGAGTGTCTCGCCGTGGTGTGGGCAGTCATCAAATTTCGTCCGTATTTGTACGGCCGCTCCTTCAAGGTTGTTAGCGACCATCACTCTTTGTTCTGGCTCACCAACCTTAAAGATCCATCTGGTCGTTTGGCGCGCTGGAGCCTAAGACTTCAAGAGTTTGACATGACCATCGTCTACAAATATGGGAAGAGGCACACCGACGCCGACTGTCTCTCACGGTCGCCAGTGGAAACTGTCGCTCCTGATGACGAAAACATTGACGCGGCATTCTTGGGAGTCGTCAACATGGCCACTATTGCACGAGAGCAGCGCAGCGACCCTGAGCTGTTACCACGCATTGAATATTTAGAAGGACCACGTAAAGACATGCCATGGTTATTTGCTAGAGGACTCCCATCTTTTTGCTTGCGAAACGATGTTCTCTATAAGAAAAACTTCTCACCGACCGGTAACCCGCACTTGCTCGCCGTGCCTGCCTCTCTTCGAAAAGAAATTATGGAAGCGTGCCATGATGAAGCAACTTCTGGTCATCTAGGCTACACCCGAACACTGTGCCGACTACGATGCAAGTACTACTGGCCAAAGTTACCTGCTGCTGTTAACCATCACGTGTGAACTTGCACCGACTGCCAAAGACGCAAAGCACCTTCCAGCAAACCAGCCGGTCTTTTACATCCAGTCGAAGCACCAGAAAAGCCGTTCACCCAGATTGGAATGGATTTCCTGGGGCCCTTTCCAACTTCCACAACAGGGAACAGATGGATTATTGTGGTCACTGATTACCTGTCCCGTTATGCGGAGACTAAAGCTATGCAGCGTGGCACAGCAGCAGAAGCCGCTCAGTTTTCATCGAAAACATGTCCTTCGGCATGGCGCTCCGACAACAGTGATCACAGACAAAGGACCTGCCTTCATCGCAGAGCTTTTGGAGTCGGTTCTCAGACTCAGCGGTACAGCTCACCGGAGAACAACTGCATACCATCCGCAGACAAACGGACTGACGGAGCGCCTCAATAGGACCCTCACAGACATGATCAGAATGTACGTTGACACGGAACATAAAAACTGGGATCAGATATTGCCGTACGTGACCTTTGCTTATAACACCGCTCGACAAGAAACCACTGGAATGACACCGTTCAGTCTGATCTATGGTCGCGAAGTCACGACAACATTGGACGCCATGTTGCCGCATGAGTGTGACGACATCCATGTAGACGCAAAAGAATTCACTCAGCGTGCCGAAGAAGCCAGACAGCTCGCGCGCGTGCGCATCTGTCATCAGCAGCATCAAGATGCACAACGCTACGACACCCGACACAAGTTTGTCAGCTACTCACCAGGCGACAAAGTGTGGGTCTGGATTCCGATACGTCGACGTGGACTGTCTGAGAAACTGCTAAGACGGTACTTTGGTTCATACAGCGTCACGCGACGCTTGAACGACGTGAACTACGAAGTCGTTTTCGACACTAATTGTAGTTCTAAGCGCAAAAAGCGTTTGCCCGAAGTCGTGCACGTCATGCGTATGAAACCGTATTTATCGAGTTAATTAGCTCCCGGTTACCGTTTTCGTACGACCACTTCATACGCCTGGTAGAGCACCTAAGTTGCGCATCGGGACGATGCTTCTTCGGAGGGAGGCAATGTCACGTGCTTTCTCAAGAAAGACGATGACAGTTGTGCATGTGCCACGAAGGACTACGAAATGGACGAAGAAGAACTCGCTTGCGCGTTCTAATTAAAAAGATCGATCTGCTTCTGGTGTCTCAGTCTCTACGGCAAGACCTCTGTTTTGACGTCGTGACAATATTATGGCCTGCCTCCCCTTGCCCCCCCCTCCCCTCGCCAAATGCTCAAAACACAGAATAAGTTCCCCACCTACCTGTTTTTACTCCCCCTTCCCTGAATGAACTCATGAACTCGCTTAAACTAGGTTCCCTGCCCCCCCCTCTCCCCGAATAAAAAAAGGTGTCCTCTTGTCGCCCCTGTAACCATTAACCGTAACTGTTCTTTTGCGTAACATGGCATGAGAAGAATTTTTAGTCCTGAGCGAGTTATATCTAATTAAGCCGAAGCTCTCCCCCCCCCACCCCTTAAGTCGGTGACGCCATGCTCGAAGAAACCGAAAGACGAAGTTCAGTCTGTAAAGTGCTGAGCGTAAAAAAAAATTGCCCCGTATTGGCATGTTTCACTTCAAATGTCGTCGAAAGAAGATAATCTTGCGTGTGGAGAGAGTGAACGAACCGTTTATTTGATGTTCTGCGCGAGAAAATCGATGAATTGTATTCTGGAAGCGCTGCGTTAAAGAATATTGATCCGTGCAGTGAAGGCAAACAAGCGCGTCGAGGCACGTTAGACACGAGCGCTATCTGGCAGTTATCTTCGAAAACGAAAGAAGGCGTGCGCGCCCACGGAGAAAGATGCGTGCCTGTCTCGGAGGCGATAAGGTGTAGAACGCAAGGCGACGGGCAGGTGCCACAACCGTGTCGTCTTAGCTAGCCCCTTGATTTTGTAAAGTCACTCATACAAAATATTGACGTGTTATGGTGCCTCAGATATGCGCACTTATTGCTTTTTATTGACAAATGCACAAGTATGAACGCTGAAACTTGAGCAATATTGTTGGGCCGTGCGGATGGTGTTGTCCGTTTGGGGTATTATGGCCATTTGGGGTAAACGGCGGACAAACAGACAAATGTGCAGACAGACAAATATTTTTGCGTCGAAGTACCCCGAGAAAGACTATCATCTTTAAAAAAATGAAATAGTGGCTCACTTTGTCGTACATATACACTGTACTCTGGCACTTCACTAACTTCTGAAGTGTAAATATTTGCACTGAAATACATTTATGCTACATTCAAGTATCGCTGTTAGCAAGGTACAGTCTAGCACACTTGCAGTTAGTCTCATCCATTTCCCGGAAAGCACACCTAGGCGATTTTTTATAACAGTCTTAAGTCGTATTCACACGTACACGTTACAGCACGTCAGCGGGTGTGCTCTGTGGCAATTTGATTTGGCGTCGTGTCGCGCTTATATATGAAGGGACAGGACCACATGGGAAGTGTGCACGCCGCATACACATGCTTAAGCGTGAGCAATAGAGAGGTAGAAACACGGGAGCCAAAGCGAGAAAGAAACAGACACCCTCACTCCCGAATACTTTAAAGAATGCAGCCGAGCTAGAACAGCCCGAAATTGCCCGTGGGCCAAAAACGAGGAACACTAGAACACACGATAGGAGTATGTAACTTCAACCAAAATCACCCACAACTGCTCCTCTGTCATCCCACCCCTAACATATATGATCCCTCATCCTGTCCCGCCCCTCTAGATAGCGGTGGAAGATCTTGCTTTGCAGCTCTACCCTTAAAGACCAGCTCCTGCTCGTTACGAGAGTCTAGGTGGCGAGAAACGAATTTGGATTCTCGTTAAGAAGAGACCACTTCCTTCTGGCGCATTTGATCGCAGGACAGCTCATTAATTAAGTTTTTGATTCCTTCATTTAAACTATAGAGGCGTATTCAGGACATCACACGAGCTCGCTAGACACTATATAGACATCACCGTGTCAAAGACGCAGTGTTGCGTGAAACGGAGGCTCCGAAATGCAAGTTCACCAATTGATTGATTGATATGTGGGGTTTAACGTCCCAAAACCACTATATGATTATGAGAGACGCTGTAGTGGAGGGCTCCGGAAATTTAGACCACCTGGGGTTCTTTGACGTGCTCCCAAATCTGAGCACACGGGCCTACAACATTTCAGCCTCCATCGGAAATGCAGCCGCCGCAGCCGGGATTCGAACCCGCGCTCTGCGGGTCAGCAGCCGAGTATCTTAGCCACTAGACCACCGCGGCGGGGCTGCAAGTTCACCAAGCAGAGGCAACACGGTAAGAAAAGGTTCATGGTACTGCTCAGGGCAGCAAGTATCGCTGCAAGGAATGTCGCAAGGGGATCATCACGCATGGACTGCTTCGGTGTACGGCCATTATCACGCTATGAATGGGCCATAGACTTTCTCCTTATGCATCTCTCTCTTTTGAGTCATAAGAGAAGGTACAGCACGGTTAAGCAATAGCACGTCTACTGCAATTAAAAACAGTTTCAGAAACCATAGTGCATCCCGGCTGGCCCACTCATGTCGCCCGTACAATACACTAGAGTGTGCTAGAAGTGTAGTGACACAAGATGCACAAGGACGCCGCAGGGAGTAATGTATTATTATTATTATTATTATATTATTATATTATTATTATTATTATTATTATATTATTATTATTATTATTATTATTATTATTATTATTTCTGTCACCGGTACGGTGCAGATGCCTGGCTTACTGGCGTTCACACTCTGCAAATGACGGCACATAGCTTAGTGCCTAAGACGCTTGCCTTTTAGGTAGAGGAGCTAGGTTCGACTCCCAACACTGTATGAGAGTAGATTTTTTACTAAACGATAAACAGCAAGTGTTATAGTTTTTTTAAATATTTATATTCGTTGTAGGTGACATAAACACGGAAAGACACGCAATTTTAGTCGTTGATTGCGTTGGGTACTGACGATCTACACATCATCGAGCAGAGCCATGAACCATTCCTCAAGGTCTTCAGCGTAGCGAAAGAATGCGACAATGTGCTCAGTTCGTTTGGTCAAGCAAGCGTTTGACCATATACAATTGCTTAACTCATCGGGGCTATGGTGCTTACAACGGGAGAAACGTGAGGCAAGGGTTCCCCTGGTGCGCTGGATTCCCCACAATGCATAATCAAAACCAGCGAAAAAAGTTGAGGCCCTTATCACCTCTGATAAGGCTTAACTTGGTCTGACGTCACAACTTTTCACGTGGGCGTACTGTGCCTTTGTTCCGAGCTAAAGTGTCCTCTGAGAAGTTCGCTTCCCTGCATTGCATGGTCTAAACCAGCGAAAAATGTTCAGGCCCTTATCAACCCTGATAAGACTCAACATTTGTCTAACGTCACGCCTTGTCACGTGGGCGTACTGTATGTTTGTTTCAAGCTGATGGTTCACATGAGAAACTGGCTTCCCTGCAATGCATGGTCAAAACTATCAAAAAATGTTCAGGCCCTTATCACTCCTGATAAGGTTCAAAATTTGCCTGACGTCACGTCTTGTCACGTGGGACCCTTCACAGCAAGCTGTGACATCAGACAGAAGTTGAGCCTTATCAGTGGTGATAAGGGCCTACACTTTTTTTGCTGGTTTTGACCATGCATTACGGGAAGCCAACATATCAGAGAAACCTTTAGCACAGAACAAACACACAGTAGGCCCACTTGATAAATTGTGACGTCAGACAAAACTTGAGCCTTATCAGTGGTGATAAGGGCCTAAACCTTTTCCGCTGGTTTTGGCCATGCATTACGGGGAAGCGAACTTCTCAAGGAAACCTTTAGTTTGAAACAAACATACAGTAGGCCACCGTGACAAGTCGTGACGTCAGACAAAAGTAGAGCCTTATCAGGGGTGATAAGGGCCTGAACTTTTTTCGCTGATTTTGACTATGAATTGCGAGTAAGCCAACTTCTCAGGGGACACTTTAGCTCGGTAGAACGTACAAAACATCCACGTGACAAGGCGTGAAGTGAGACAAAGTTGAGCCTTATCAGGGGTGATAACAGCCTCAACGTTTTTCACTGGTTTTGACCATTCATTGCAGGGAAGGCAACTTCTCAGTGGACACTTTAGCTTAGTAAAAACGTACAGTATGCCCACGTGACAAGGCGTGGCGTCAGACAAATGTTGAGCCTTATCAGGGGTGATAAGAGCTTCAACTTTTTTCGCTGGTTCTGAGCATGCATTGCGGAGAAGCCAACATCTCAGGGGACACTTTAGCTCGAAACAAACGCACGGTACGCCCACATAACAAGGCATGATGTCAGACAGAAGTTGAGCCTTATCAGGGGTGATAAGGGCCTCAACTTTTTTCGCTGGTTTTTACCATGCATTGCAAGAAACCCAACTTCTCACGGGACACTTTAGCTCGGTAGAAACATACAGTACATCCAGGTGACACGGCGGAACGTCAGACAAAAGTTGAGCCTTGTCAGGAGTGATAACAGCTTCAACGTTTTTCACTGATTTTGACCATTCATTGCAGGGAAGGCAACTTCTCAGTGGACACTTTAGCTCAGTAAAAACATACAGTATGCCCACATGACAAGGCGTGGCGTCAGACAAATGTTGAGCCTTATCAGGGGTGATAAGAACTTCAACTTTTTTCGCTGGTTCTGAGCATGCATTGCGGAGAAGCCAACATCTCAGGGGACACTTTAGCTCGGCAAAAACGTGCACTAGCTCACGTGACAAGGCGGGACGTCAGACGAAAGCTGAGCTTTATTTGGGCTGATAGAGCGTCAGCTTTTTTTTTCACTGGTTTTGACCATGCAGTGCGGAGAAGCTATCTTCTTAGGGAACCCTTAGTTTGGAACAAATGTACAGTACGCCCACGTGAGAAGCTGGGACGTCAGACAAAGTTGAGCCTTATAAGGGGTGATAAGATCTGAACCTTTTTTACTAGTTTTGACTATGTATTGCGGGGAAGCCAGCACATCAGGGGAACCCTTGCTTCATGTTTTCCCGTTGTAAACACCATTGCCCTGATGACCCTAAGCAATCATAGGAAGTTTGCTCGATCAAACGATGAGCTTATTGTCGCATTACCTTGCTATGCTGAAAACATTAAGGAATGGTCTATCGTTACGGAGCGATGATGCGTAGAGCGTCAGCAGCCAACGCAATGAACGACTAAAATTGCGTGTCTGTCCGTGTTGATGCCACCTACAACGGATATAAACAATAAAAAGCTATAAAACTTACTCTTTCTTTTTAATAAAAAATTAACTCTCATACGGTGATGGGAATTGAACCTAGCTCATCCGGCCAAAAGACGGGTGTCTTAAGCGTTAAGCTATGCGCGTTATCTGCTTTGCGTGAACGTAAGCCAGGTGACTGCATTGTACTGGTGATAATAATAATAATAATAATAATAATAATAATAATAATAATAATAATAATAATAATAATAATAATAATAATAATAATAATAATAATAATAATAATAATAATAATAATAATAATAGACTACTCCCTGTGGCGTCCTTGTGCGTCTTGTGTTACTGCACTTCTAGCACACTTCATTGTTATTGTACGGGCGACGTGAGTGGGCCAGCCGTGATGCACCATGGTTTCTGAAACTGTTTTTTGATTGCAGTAGACGTGCTATTGCTTAACCGTGCTGCACCTTCCCTCATGACTCAAAAGAGAGAGATGTAGAAAGAGAAAGTCTATGGCCCATTCATAGCGTGGTAATGGCCGTACACCGAAGCTGACCACTAGTGATGATCCCCTTGCGGCATTCCTTGCAGCGATCCGTGGTGCCCTGAGTAGTACCATAAACCCTTTCTTAACTTGCCTCTGCTTGGTGAACTTGCATTTCGAAGCCCCTGTTTCACGCAACATTGCGTCTTTCACACTGTGACGTCTATACGGTGTTTAGCGAGCTCGTGTGATGTCCTGAATACGCCTCTATAGGTTTAAATGAAGGAATGAAAAACTTTAATAATGAGCTGTCCTGTGATAGAATGCGCCAGAATGAAGTGGTCTCTTCTTAACGAGAATTCAAATGCATTTCTCGCCACGTAGACCCTCGTAACGAGCAGGAGCTGGTCTTTAAGGGCGGAGCTGCAAAGCAAGATTTTTCACCGCTCTCTAAGGGGCGGGACAGGATGAGGGTTCATATGTTAGAGGTGGGGTGACAGAGGAGCAGTTGTGGGTGATTTCGGTGAAGTTACATACCCCTATCATGTGTTCTTGTGTTCCTTGTTCTTGGCACACAGGCCATTCCTAGCTATTCCGGCTCGGCTGCATTGTTTAAAGTTTTCGGAATTGCAGGTCTGTTTCTTTCTTCCTATTGCTCCCGTGTTTCTATTTCTCTATTGCCTTCTGTATTACTCATGCTTAAGCGTGTGTACGGCGTGCACACATCTCATTTGCGCCCTGTTGGATGGATGGATGTATCCGGCTGTGCTCTTTAGATGAGGTGATCGCTCACGCCACCGAGCCATAAAGTTAAGTATTATCACTGTGTGTTTAAGGATTGAATTTCTCTCGTGCCTCGATTGTAGCCACCAATCAGTTAGCCTCCTCCTGGCTATTTCTACACGTTTAAAGTCTATTTTGCCTTCACTGTTCCTAAACTCCAATGCTTTCAAAAATTCGGCGCCATTACCTTTGACAATGAGGAGGAGCCCTTTACAGAACATCATCAAATTTTCAGCCGTTTCCTCCTCCTCTCCACACGCACTACATACCGTGTCTGTGCCTTCGTATTTTGCTCGGTACGTCTTGTTCCGCCATACTCCCGGTTTAGCTTGTAAGAGCAGAGAACTACCCCGAGATTTATAGCAGATCTTTTCCCTGGCAATTTCCTGCTTAAAAGTGCGGTAGGTCTTCAGTGATGATTTCGTAAGCCTTCCCATCTTCCACATGTCCCTCTCTGTTTCCTTCACCTTCTTCTTAACCGATATTTCTATTTGGCTTGGTATTCTGCTATTGTGTAAATACTTGCTTGACAATTTTCCAGTTCGTTTACTCCATATAGTATCGACATTCTTCATGTACAAGTAACTGAAAACTTTCCTAGCCCAACGCTCCTCTCCCATTTTTCTCAATCGCTTCTTAAACTCTCTCTTGCTGCTAGCTTCCTTGCACTCAAACGATGTCCATCTCACGTCTCCCTGTACCTCTAATTTGGGGTATTCCCGTGTGCTCCCAAAGCAAAGTTTACCCATGTCGCGTTGTTTAATTTCCAATCTTGCTTGAACTTCTGATTACATGACCAAGACCGCATTGCCGAACGTCAAACCCGGGACCATGACACCTTTCCGAATCCCGCTCACAACGTCATGCCTATTGCAGTTCCACAGTGCCCTATTTTTCATTACAGCTGCATTTCTGGTGCCCTTGGTCATTACATATTTTTCGTGCTCCCCTTAGATACTCAGCCCCGTTATTTATCCATATGCCCAAGTATTTGTATTTATCCTCTTTTTCTAGCGTGACTTCCTGTATCTTATGCTCACTGACTTTGTTATCATTAAAAATCATATATAAAAGTGACGCGACGCCAAATCCACACGCCACACACGCTGACGCGTTGTAACGCGCACGTGTGATTACGACTTAAGACTTTTAGGTTATAAAAAACATTCGCCTGTGCCTCCCGGGCATTATAAAAAACTGCAAATGTGCTAGACTGTACCTTGCTAACGGTGATACTTGAAAGTTGCACGGAAATTCATGTATGCTAATACTTGCACTTCACAAGTTAGTGAAGTGCTAGAGTACAGCGCATATGAACAACAAAGTGAACCACTATTTCTTTTTATTTACACTCAACACCTTGCAGACGAAACTTTTTTTTGTTTTATCGAGGGTGGCGTCACCGGTATAAGGGAGAGAGGGAAAGGGGAGAGGGATTCGGCTTTACTAAGTATCATTTCCTCAGGACTAGAGACATTCTTCTCTTGGTCATGTTACGCAAAAGAACAATTAAGGTTAATTGGTTACAGGGGCGACCAGGGGACATTTTTTTATTGGGTGGGTGAGGAACCCAGTTCAAGCGAGATCATTCAGAGGGTGGGGATGGAGACAAGTAGTTGGGGAACTTATTCTGTGTTTTGAGCATTTTTTTTGGAGGGGGAGGGGGCAAAGGGAGGTAGGCAGTAATATTAGGGTGCAGCTACCGCTCCGATGGCGGCGCCCCTATTTGGTAACGTCCAGGGAGTATGAGAGGCGAATCTTCCCTTTGCGAGGGCTTCTCCGGGGCATTCGACAATGGCTTTGAAAAATTCTGGGGCATTTCAGCCCACGAAACATTACATCAAGCACCTTAACTGCTGCTCAACGTTGTACCCTTACGAACTTCCAATCCTCACGAATATCAAAACCAACATCAACTTTGCTCTCAAACCCAAGGTGCTCAGTTCGATAATTTAAGCAGGTATAAAAGAGCTGCATGACATCAAATATGGCCTGCAAAATCTTAGTATTCAGGTACGCCCAGTACAAAAACATGTTTTTTTGCTGCTTTACAAGCAATCATTGTTGGATACCTGACCTCATCACGGCAGAGATGTCCAAAATGGCGAGATAGCATCTGCAGGTTAAGCTGTAAGCTCGCCCATCAAAGATGTACAATTAGTACTTTGAAGAAGGGAGGAAAAATGACATTTCCACATAAGGGGTACATAGGAAAAAAAATATAGGGCTTAAACAGACATTTTGGCCAGCAGTCTCGTCCAAGTCCTCCCCCCCCCTCCCCACTTCCCTTCTTTATGAAAGTACGACTATTTGTCGAGACAACACTGCCAACATGCTGTGTTGAATATTCATCTCTTGAAGTATTTATCTGCTGCTTTGTGTGGATTTCCATCTTGCGAGCATGTTTCATATGTCGTTCCAGTGTCTAGCCAACTATTTTATGAATGAGTAGTAGAGTAACGCTGGGTGCTCCATCAGGCTTGACGTACCAGTCAAGGCCGCCGAGAAGGACTAGACCGGCCGAGCACCATCGAACGTTATGTAAAAAAACGTAACAAACAATCTACATTTTATTTTTTATGCATTGCAGTAACTGCAAGCTTATAACAAAGAATGTAAACGAACACAACAGCTCACGTCCCTGGACAAAAAATCTGTTCAGAAACCTGCACGTGTAGTTAGGCCTGTATAGAAGCAAGATGGGAACTCCCTTTTTACTGGGCAAAGATAGCATGTGGCGGTACTATGAATTAGAGAGAACATATTGCATACTATTATATGCTCTCAATTGAGCAAGCCATATGTAAGCAAGCATATGCTTCAGCCAAAGGAAGGAAAAAGTGCTGACATGGTAGATGCCTAAGCGTACTTGCACAATGTCTTTCTTCTATTGCCCCGCATTCATAAACTGCAAAAGTGCAGAGCAGCGTATAATACGAAATAAACACAATCCTCAACACTTCTGAAAATCGGGATATTTCAGTAATAGGGGCATTAATATGTCTTCGCCCTCTTTTAGACTGACTGATGCAAGTCATTGGCATTACTTCCTCAAAGGCTATTGCGCACAAGTCAGCACCAATGGGCATGTATTTCGGCTGTTCACTGCTCAACCGGTCACTTTTTTTCTAGAGAACGTCACAGAGTTCATGAGCAGGGCTATTTCTTTAGTCACAGGCGACCGGCAGCCATACTTCACTTATCTGGGCAGCGCTCATATGGCCCTTTCAAGTTGTACCCAACTACATATTGATGAACAGGGTTACGAAAATGTATTCACCACATTTATCTTTATTACACAAACAATGCTGGCTATATATATATTGTACAGAAGCCGCCGAACACTGAAGTGGGTCGAACTCTTATGTGCTTTCTAGTGGGTCTGCCCAAAGAGAACGCCGCTCGCGCGGAGACCCCGTGTTTTTTGCCGTTACTGTCGCCATTGTGTAGACTCGCTGTGTGCCGGCTAATAAACGCCATAACAAATTGGTGGAGAGTGCTACGATCCCCTTCGATGCCCTTGGAACTACGCTCACGTACGCTGCAATCTACCATGTCCCACGACGCCTCTCAGCAAACGCCTCCTCCCATGCCACCCCCATGTCCCGGTGTCCCCAGGATCCGCGATCCACCCATCTTCACGGGCGCCGATGGCACTGACGTGGAGGACTGGCTCGCCATTTACGAGCGCGTGAGCGTCCCCAACAAATGGGACGAGGACGGCAAGTTGACAAACTTGGTGTTCTACCTTGCGGGCGTTGCAAGTTTGTGGTACACCAACCACGCGTCCGAGTTTGCAACCTGGTCCGGTTTCAAGACTGCTATCACCAACGTTTTTGGCCGCCCTGCCGTTCGCAAGCTGCAAGCCGAGCAGCGCTTACGCGAACGCGCTCAGCAGGCCGGTGAGTCATTCACCAGTTACATTGAAGATGTCCTGGACTTGTGCAAGAAGTCGAACGACAGCATGTCCGAATCAGACAAGATCCGGAACGTCATGAAGGGCATTGACGATGATGCCTTCACGATGCTGCTTGCCAAAAACCCAGGCACAGTAGCTGAGGTCATCACGCTGTGCCAGAGCTACGAGGAGCTCCGCCGGCAGCGTTCGATGACCCGTCGCTACACATCACGAGATGCAGGGCTTGCAGGCTTGGAAGCGAGCTGTGATCAGGTGGCACTGCTGGCAGATCTCAAGTCCTTCATACGTGAGGAAATCGCGCGGCAGTTCTCTCTCCTGCCCTTTGCCCACCCACCGGCTGCTCAACAATCGGCCCCTACCATTCTTCCACCCATCCGCCGAGCGATTGAGCAGGAAATAGCGGAGGTCATGCCTGCGTACCACCTACAACAACTTCCAGCCCCTGCACCTCCAAGTTACGCCCAAGTGGTCGCAAGGCCGCCTCCAGTCGTTCAAGCGCCTGCACCAGTGACTTACGCCGAAGCTGCCGCACGACCTCCGTCCTTTGCAGCGGGTATGCCAGCTGCATATGTTGGCGCAACCCCTCAGCCTCATTTTCAGCCCACCATGCAGCCTTTCCAGACACCGTTCCGGGCGAGACCCACCCCGGCAAACCGATGGCGCACACCCGACAACCGGCCCATCTGCTTTGCTTGCGGTTACGCCGGTCACGTAGCCCGTTATTGCTCTCGACTACAGCCGGCTCCCACTTCTCCTGTTGCTGGCCACCTTAGCCGTTCGTATAACGAGGAACTGCCGTCTGTGCCACTTTCGTCTCGCCCAGGTCCGTGTGCTCGAAGGTCACCGTCTCCACGACGTCGGTCTCTGTCCCCCATGCGGCCAAGTTCTTCTGCTCATGAGCGGGAAAACTAGTCGTCGCAGTCCCAGAGGCAAGGACTGCGACGCTATCGCATTGTGAAAGCCCTCAGAGCCGCCCATCTAATGTCATTGACGTGCTTGTGGACGGTGTTCATGCATCTGCTCTTATTGACACTGGAGCTGCGGTATCAGTTATGAGCGAAAACCTTTGCCGCTTGCTTCGAAAAGTGACGACGCCGATTTCTGGACTGTCCCTTCGTACCGCTAGCTCACATCGTATTAATCCTACAGCAGGCTGCACAGCTCGCGTTGTCGTTCAGGACGTTCTGTATGTCGCCCAATTCATCATCATTCCTGCATGCTATCATGACGTCATCTTGGGATGGGATTTTCTCTCCCGCAACGACGCCGTCATTCATTGTGCCGCCGCCGAAATTGAACTCTCGCCCTTCTCGCATTTGACGCCAGAAGACGGTCCCTCGACTCTGCACAAGATTCTTGTGAAAGACGATACTATAGTGCCTACAAGCTCGACGATGGGCGTATCGGTCTACTGCACCGGTCTCTCCGACACAATTGCACTTGTTTCGCCATCCTACCGTGCTTCCAGGAGGAAAGGGTTGCTAGTACCTTTCGCGACCGTGCAAATCACCCAAGGCAACGCCGCTATTTTTGTGACCAACCCATCCCCGTACACTGTTACCTTGGTTCAAGGGGAATGTCTCGGCAGAGTGGAAGCAGTCGACGACGCACAAGTCCTGGACGTACCCGAAGACTCGCGTTGTCCCGATTCACGTACCATCAGTGCTGTTTCTACTTCTGACCCATCATCTCCTGATGTATTTGGCCCATTCATTGATGACAACCTTACGTCAGTGCAGCGTTCCCAGCTTCTAGACCTGTTGCAAGAATACCGTTCTTCTTTCGATGTCGGGCGAAGTTCTCTCGGTCGCGCGTCCACTGTTACGCATCGTATTGACACTGGTGCCCATCCACCATTACGGCAACGTCCATACCGCGTGTCGCCTGCTGAACGCCGGCAAATTAACGAGCAGGTTGACGATATGCTCCGACGCGACGTCATTCGGCCCTCGGACAGTCCATGGGCGTCTCCTGTTGTTCTTGTTGCGAAGAAAGATGGTTCTGTGCGGTTCTGTGTGGACTACAGACGGCTCAATAAGATCACTCGCAAGGATGTCTACCCACTGCCGCGCATCGACGACGCCATTGACAGCCTTCACGGAGCCCAATTTTTTTCTTCTCTCGATCTGCGCTCGGGGTACTGGCAAGTACCCCTGGCTGATGACGCTCGACCGAAGACTGCCTTCATTACACCCGACGGCTTGTACGAATTCAACGTCATGCCGTTTGGTCTGTGTAATGCACCTGCGACATTTGAGCGCATGATGGACACCGTACTGCGCAACTTGAAATGGCACACGTGCTTGTGTTACCTCGATGACGTTGTTGTCTTCGCTCCAGATTTCTCCACCCATCTCCAACGTCTAAAAGAAGTTTTCGCACGTGTGAGCAATGCCGGCTTGCAACTAAATCTGAAGAAGTGCCGCTTTGCAGCACGCCAACTCACCATCCTAGGGTACGTCGTGTCCAAGGATGGCATTCTTCCTGACCCAGCCAAGCTTCGGGCCGTGGCCGAATTCCCAAAACCTGCGTCCGTCAAAGAACTGCGTAGTTTCGTGGGCCTGTGCTCATACTTCCGACGCTTTATACGAAACTTCGCCACGATTATATCACCGCTGACGAAGCTCCTCGGAAGTAACGGGCCCCTCAATTCGTGGTCGTCAGAGTGCGACAACGCGTTCTTGAAGCTCCGCCACTTGTTGACGTCTCCTCCCATTCTCCGCCACTATGACCCTACGGCCCCAACAGAAGTGCACACGGACGCCAGTGGTGTAGGCCTCGGCGCTGTCCTGGCGCAGCGCAAACCCGGGTTCCCTGATTATGTTGTGGCATATGCAAGCCGTACGCTCACAAGAGCCGAGACAAACTACACCGTCACGGAAAAAGAGTGCCTGGCAATCGTCTGGGCTCTTACAAAGTTTCGACCTTATTTGTATGGTCGCCCATTCGATGTCGTCACTGACCATCATGCACTATGCTGGCTGTCATCATTGAAGGATCCCTCAGGCCGCTTCGCCCGTTGGGCTCTTCGCTTACAAGACTACGACATCCGCGTCCTCTACCGCAACGGACGCCAGCATGCTGACGCCGACGCCCTCTCGCGCTCCCCTCTGCCTGAAGCTAACGTGCTCTGCTCAGTATCCTCGGTTGTTGTTTCTGCCATTGATGTTGACATCATTGCTACCGAACAGCGAAAGGATAATTGGATCGCCCAACTGATCGACTTGCTCTCTGATCCGTCCGCAACGCCATCCACGCGTGCCTTGCGTCGTCGAGCTCACCATTTCGCCATTCGTGACGGCCTCCTACACCGACGCAATTACGACGCCGATGGCCGGCAGTGGCTACTCGTGATACCCCGCAGTCTGCGGTCGGAGATATGTGAATCCTTCCATTCTGATCCACAGTGCGCGCACTCTGGGGTATTCAAAACCTACCATCGCATTAGACAACGCTACTTCTGGCGCGGGATGTACCGCTACGTCCAGCAGTTCGTTCGCTCCTGTCTCGATTGCCAACGCCGAAAACCGTCCGCACACATGTCACCAGCCGGTCTGCAACCGCTACCTTGCCCTGACCGTCCGTTTGGGCGCATAGGTATCGATTTGTACGGACCACTTCCTCTGACGTCCACTGGCAACCGCTGGGCCATCGTCGCCGTAGATCATTTAACGCGATACGCCGAAACCGCCGCTCTCCCCTGCGGCTACTGCGCGTGATGTTGCGTCCTTCCTACTACATCGATTTATATTGCGCCACGGTCCACCCCAGGAGCTTCTCAGCGATCGAGGCCGTGTCTTCTTGTCAGAAGTCGTCGATGCCATTCTCACTGAGTGCCATTCTGTCCATCGCAAAACTACTGCTTACCACCCGCAGACGAATGGTCTGACCGAACGCTTTAACCGCACCCTCGGCGACATGCTGTCGATGTACGTCGCCGCCAACCACACGAATTGGGATACCATACTGCCCTTCGTCACTTACGCCTACAACACCGCCCCTCAAAGCACGACTGGTTTTTCACCTTTCTTTTTGCTGTACGGAAGGTACCCGTCACACACCATCGACACGATACTCCCGTACACGCCGGATCCATCTGAGTGTACACCTATTTCCGAGACCGCCAGGCTTGCTGAAGAGTGTCGCGAGCTTGCCAAGACTTTTACGACGCATGAGCAAGAGCGGCAGAAGAGTATTCGTGATGGCTCCGCCACTTCTGAGCCCACCTTCCTTCCTGGTTCCCTTGTATGGCTCTCAATCCCGACCTCTGTAGCTGGCCTTTCTTCCAAACTACTCCCGAAATATGAAGGACCCTACCGTGTGATCGAGCGCACATCTCCGGTCAACTATCTTATCGAGCCAATTGAACAATCTTCGGACATGCGCCGCCGCGGGCGCGACATAGTCAACGTGGAGCGTCTGAAGGCTTACTATGACCCGCTCGTAGTGACAAGCTGTTAGGTCGCCAGGCGGCTCCCTCTTCGACCCCGGGGTAATTGTACAGAAGCCGCCGAACACTGAAGTGGGTCGAACTCTTATGTGCTTTCTAGTGGGTCTGCCCAAAGAGAACGCCGCTCGCGCGGAGACCCCGTGTTTTTTGCCGTTACTGTCGCCATTGTGTAGACTCGCTGTGTGCCGGCTAATAAACGCCATAACAATATATATATATATATATATATATATATATACTTAGCTAGGAAGTAAGCATCCGAGTGGGAGTGGGGCGATTGCTGCAAATTTCGCAAGGTTAGTTCCACCGGCAACCTAAATCATCCTAAATCCTAGCTGGCAGATCATCCCCCTGATTGACAATCAACATTCTAGAGCTTTCCCGGGAAAAACTTCCCCCCAGAAAATTCACAGCATATCCACGGAGTGAAGGATGATGAGTGGGGCGAATTGTCTGTCTGTCCATGAACTATACGAAATCTTCAATTATACCAAAAACCACCAACGCCATCTAGTGATGGTATATACAAGGACATACAGACACGTCATCTAGTGAGCGATTCTTAAACTAGAAGTGGCTACTACTGCAACATATTACGGCGAGGGACACGATCCACAGCCTAAAACCCACGACCCCCTAAATGTATAATGTCAATTTTTATGAAAGTGAACATGGGAGCGCGTGACCTGCGTGCTCCGCAGGCTACTGGCAGCATGCTCAAGCGGGAGCGAGAGCAACCACCGCCTCTTTACGCGTCATCTCTCGGCGAGCAAAACAGCCATTCATTGCTTATATGTAACCAGCAGAGAGACCCCAAACCCTTCCTTGTTCAAGGCGATAACGGAAAGGGCCGATAATCACTTCGAAGGGGAAGGGGGTAGCAATCTTGCTGGTTCTACCTGCTTGTTTTGCTCGCCGAGAGATGACGCGAAAAGAGGCTGTGGTTGCTCTCGTTCCCGCTTGAGCGCTCTGCCAGCAGCCGCCGGAGCACGTCGGCCACGCACTCCCGTGTTCCCTCTCATAAAAATTGACACTTTAAAAAAGGCACTTCTCGGTGCTTATTATCTTCGGGCAGGCGTATTTGTTGTCCACAAAAGCATACAGAGGAACACATACTAAATAATAATGGGGAAGCATACATGTCGAAACCGACTCCCATCATAGTAAAAGTTTTCGTTTGTTTGTTTGTTTGTCATGATTATGGTCAGGCCCCACATACCCTCCAGTCGCACAGTGCTCGTTTCGGCATATTGATGCTCTTGCATGTTTACCGGTACGGCAAAGCAAGACCAAAGCATGCAAAGCGCACTGCCAAGTTGGAAAGTCAACACCAACAGAAACAGACAGAAGGAAGTAAGAGGTAGTTAGGTGAAGCTCCTGGACCATATCCAGGAGACCAAGTGTTAGCGATGGACCATATACGAATGCTGTGGGCGCTCTCAAAAGAGGACACCAGGAGAAAGCAGATTCCATTGAAATGATGTTTATTACCCACACGTGACGATCCTTCAGGGGAATTTTCATTGGACAAACAAGAACCTGCCGAGCGCGTCCGCACAATCACCGCCAGACCGAATTGAAAGAGCACCGAGTTCAGTAGTGAATGGGCGAAATGGAAGAGTGTTAGATGCGCAACGTAAACGTGCAAACACATGCACGCACGATGGGAGCCTCCCGGTAACACAGATAGATTAGACGGATTTAGCTAAGTTGTCCAGCTTTCCATGCAATTTAAAGCAAAAGAGCATCAATATGCCACTGCATGGCACAATTTGAAATAATGCATATCATGGCTAAGAAAACATGCAAATAGGTTGACAAATTTCACTTCAGTCGTATATGGGGGTGAAATACAAGCATGGCGAAACGATGCACCTACCGTTACGCTTGTGCAACTTAACAATATGGGTCTAACATGATAACAGCCACTAAAAACACTAGATTATATGACGGCCAAAGAGCGTAACACTTACAGGTGCGACATGATCTGCAAGCCTTGGGATTATCCTTGGAAGAGCACCGTATGATACCACAGACGCGCACTGACGGGAGGATGTTTCTCAGCTTTTCACGGGCCCCGGGGTAGATCCGGAGATTGCTGGCGTGTCCCGCGAGAGCAAGGTGATATACAGTCTGTCGCCCACTCTTCGTCCGCCATTTGCAACAGTGCAGTGATGAGCAGCAACACAGAAGGGAGCCCTTAACGAAGTGAAGGCAGACGGGCAGGCTCGTTGTAGACGAGGAGAAGGGATGGCCACAGGTTTCCAAAGATAATCCACCAGATAATAGCGTAGGTCCAGAAGCTGTAAGGACGCCAAGAATTCTTGTTTGTGTTGCGCAAGCACACAATGTGTTCATGGTAACGCAAGACCACGGGAAACAATATTTGAGACATTGTCGAGCTTCTGGTTGCCTAGCCTAAAAGGTGCCTAGGAATGAATAAATGAAGGGCCCTTTTTCTGTGAGTGGTCGAGCGTCGGACGTGATATGCGGAACTTGGGGGGTTTGAATACCACGGACAGAAAGGGACGTTTTGCGTACTCTGATTCGTATCTTTTTTCTTATTTAAATACATTCTTATTTAAAAACGAAGAAGTTCTCACCGTTACTTGGCGACGGCTACTCCTTTCCACTAGAATGTTACGAATAAATATGAAGACTACAATGCATTGTAGCTTTCCTTGGGCTGATTGATCAATTTATTTGGTTGCCTCTTAGAAAAAAAATAGCTGATGAAAACAATTCCCTTTTTGTTCTTTGGAAGTGGGAAAAGCTCGCCATACGGTAGAGTTATCAGCCTAGGTTAGCACACGAGGTTTTATTAGTAATAGGCTGTCTCGAGCGAAAGTCGCATTCCATGCTCAGGTGAAAATGTTCCACACACGTCACCTTGCGCAGAAGTGGCGCTGGCTAACACTTCTAGCGATTACATGCACAGACATCCAAGTCGATGGGGACACTCATCCAAGTTCGATCGGTACATCGTCAGACGTGTACTTCGAAAGTTTTGGGGTCAGATCCCAAGGATGAAATGGGTGCTTCTTCGTCCACTTCATCTCCTTTTAATTTGAATTATTACCCTGCGGTGGAGCAAATGAGTTCACCTATGCTTTCCTTCGCTTAGTTGTCTGTTCATTGATTTAGTGAAGAACACATAAAACAAGTTCACAGCAGACACTACTGAAAGCGAAATGTCTTTAGCAGCAGTAACTATTTTCAGCCTTTGGAACCTTTCAACTTACACAACTTACCAGTTTAAATTCAGTTCCGCGTCATAGTCCATGTCCTATAAGCATGTCTCCACGCACACCACTGTACTCAACTTGGACGACATAGTTCAGTGGTTAAATCTATTTCGCACGAGAAGTTGCACCCACTAATCACTAAGTGCAATGATAGTTACGAGCACACGCAGTCTTTGGAATGTAATCTACAGGAAAAAAAGCATGCAATAGCACTTCAGTTGATCACATGTACACAGCAGTATAACTGCTGGAGCAGTGCAAGGTATTAAACTAGTTAGTGCAGGTATATAAAACGGGCCATAAAATAGGGAGACTAGGTCTGTTATTGAATTAATTTGACCTGATCAGTACATATTGAAACTCGTCAAGTTAGTCACTTGATTGATTGATTGGTATGTGGTGTTTAAACGTCCCAAAACCATCATATGATTATGAGAGACGCCTTAGTGGAGGGCTCCGGAAATTTCGACCACCTGGGGTTCTTTATTGTGCACCCAAATTTGAGCACAAGAGCCTACAGCATTTTCGCCTCCATCGAAAATACAGCCCTACGGGCACAAATTAGTCTCCTGGTCATAGAGCCCCTGTGAACGCGATTGCCACGTTGCAAGGTCTTCCCGAAAATGAGTTGCTGTAAATTCCATGAGGTGTCGCACACCGACATGTTAAATGTCGGGAGCGCAGTTGAATCTGACCAATTCATCAGGGATTCGTTAGCTATTATGCGATCCCGGAAGGCTTCTTCCCGAAGCTCAAGTTTGAAAAGGTGAGTTTCACTGTTTTTCCCACCATTTCGTGGGCTGTAACTCTGCGATCAGCTACGGCAGCTGACTCAAGGAGCCCCCCCCCCCCCCCCCTCCTTTTTTTTTGTGCTGGGGAATTGCACTGACAACAATATA
The DNA here is from genome assembly GCF_013339725.1 of Rhipicephalus microplus. Classification (NCBI taxonomy): domain Eukaryota; kingdom Metazoa; phylum Arthropoda; class Arachnida; order Ixodida; family Ixodidae; genus Rhipicephalus; species Rhipicephalus microplus. The sequence goes on along the minus strand of NC_051168.1, from coordinate 92,358,987 downwards.
CCGTTGCCCAACAAAACCATATGAGAATTTTAATACGCGTGCCGATCTGGCGAAGGCATTCTTCACCAGATTCACTCGCATAATCTCAAGGGCATATCGGGTTGATATACACGAGACGACGGGTATATATATGCAAGCACATGGGCATATTTCTCCTGACACAAGCGCACATGCTTTTAAAATTTCTTACCAGTGTGAGAATGAACTGGGCACCTGCAGCCTTCGACCCCTGAAGGGGACCCCTACGGCACGCCAATGGATTGGTTGTTCAAACTTCGTTGTGCGAAAGCAGTACCGGAAACTGGTTCGAAATAGTAGGCGCAATGAAGACCACAATCTAAATTGTAGACACGAAAAGGGAGGCACCCTGCGCGTGTCTTTCCGTTTGTCGTCCTTGCGTATACTATTTCAACCATTCTCGGCGCCGCTTTCACACCGCGAAGTTTGAACAACCTACCCAGGGCATGCGCAGGGAGTAAATCCTAATTAGCATAACGACTGGTATACAAGATTGCTCGAAATAACCAAGGCATGTCGAGATGAATCTGATCTCAAAAGATAATCTTGAATCCGACCTAGGTGTTGGGGCCCTAATGATAACACTACCCGAACTAACGACTGGAAACAAAAGTGTGAAATACTTAGCCCTTCAGGGAGCGAAGGGTGGATGTGCCCAGTTGTTCACTTTCACACTCACTGGTAATGAATTTTGGCAGCATGTGCATGGGTCAGGAGAAAGAAGTCCACGCGCTTGCATATCTGTGCCCGCTGTTCGTGCGTTGCTTACCAGGATATATGTCGTTGAGGTAATCCGAGAGAGTCTGGTGAATAATGTTTTTATCAGATCGACGTGAATCGAAATTCTTATATGGTTTCGTCAAGCAAGAGTACACTGGTGCCAATGCAATTTTCTTGCAAAAAGCTGCACCCAGAACGGTTCGAAATAGTAGGCGCAAGAACAATGAACGAAAAGGGAGAGACACACGAGGCGCCTCTCTCTCCGCGCGTGTCTCCCATTTAGTCCATCTTCTTCGCGCCTACTATTCCAAACCATTCTTGATTCAGCTTTAACACCGTGAAGGTAGAACGACGTACACTCATAGGCGTGCACAGGGTTCAACTTTGAGGAGGGGTGGGGGGGGGGGGGGTTCGAAGATTCGTTGTGGTACCTCACTCACTCATTAAGTCAATGCAGGAAGGTAGACTGCCCCCCCCCCCCCCCCCCGTAAGTGATCAGGGAGGCAGCCACGCCTTTGCCACCTTCCTCTCAGTGTGTGCGCCTATGAACCCACTTATACCATATATCTGCGAGTGTCTGGCTTGCGCAGACTACGGAATTTCCCCTACTCTCCTTTAACATGATCTGCTAAGGCAGGATTCCAAGAGATGATCAGGCCAAATGCTGCAGAATATTTCAATACATGAAAAAGCACCAATACTTGGCGACATGCAAACACAGCTTACGAAAGCAGTCACACACACACACACACACACACACCACACACACACACACACACACACACACACACACACACACACACACACAACACACACACACACAACCACACACACAACACACACACACACGCACGCACGCACGCACACGCACGCACACACACACACACACGCACGCACGCACGCACACGCACACGCACACGCGCACACGCACACACACACACACACACACACACACACACACACACAACACACACACACACAACACACACACACACACACAAATTTACTTGCTCATGTCAATGCAGACCGCCAAAAAGCGAGATCCAATATTCGTATGAAGAACGTCCGAGGAGGTTCGTGAAACAAAGGCTGGACGAAGTATGCAGAGGACCGACGAAGTTGTCCGTTGGATGCACTAGACGTACAGGTTAGCAAGCTAGAAGGGAAAGGAGCCCTCCGTTAATCGCGAGGCACCTGTTTTACCAATGTGCACTAGTTTGCCGACAGACACCGGTATACAGTTTTGACACGAAGTTCATTATACAACCAAGTGACAGTGAGATCCATAGTAGACGCTGTTACACATTCAAAAGCAGGGAGTTCCCAGCAATATTGAGTATATAAAGGACTGAATATGATTCAAAGGCAGATGCGATTGCAACATCAATAATTGATTCATTATAAAAGCGTAAACAATGTTGTGTTTCACAGTGCAGTAGATAGGCACAGCTCAGCCAAGAGGATAAAGAAATCGCTTATTATATTGGAAGTGTTCTGCCATCTTGAATCTCTTCTTTGCCTGATTCAGAAATCCTAGTATATAGAAACAAGGCATCTGACAATACATCCCTCAACGTAAAACTCAGTGGAATGCAAATTAAAGAGGCTGAAACCATGAGAATGCTGGGGGCCCACTTCAGTAATCAGGGCAACAACTCATTTGCTTTATATAAACTAAAAACGTCCTGCCTACAAATCTCTCGCATGATTAGTCGGGTAGCTAACCGATGACGAGGAATGAAATAACAAGACATAATGCGACTCATTAAGCATTTGTTATCAGTCGCATAACCTACAGCTTTTCTTACCTGGGGGGTCTTGAAAGCAGATTAGCAAAAAATAAACAGTCATACATATGACTCTCACGAAGGTCTGACCCTTCCCCCGTGGACCCTCACGGAACGTCTGCTTCATATGGGGCCCACAATACCGTATCTGAACTATTCCATGACAACCGCACGAGTCAAGTCATGCCCTCGCCGTCACTGAAACGGGACGGAAAACACTATCAGAACTTGGAATCGAAGCCCCCATTGAGAGAAGGGGAAACAACTCATCCCACATGAATGGAGGGCAGGACATCATCATCAACCACTTCCACGCAAACATGCATCCTCAGTTCCACGAACGCGGAAATGCCGTAGGCCCGTGTGCTCACATTTGAATGGAAGTTAAAACACCCCCGGTGGTCGAAATTTCCGGAGTCCTCCACTACGGCATCTCTCATAATCATAAGGTGGTTTTGGGACGTTAACTCCCACATATCAATCATATCTAGCAGCATTAAAAAATACCCGACATCGGTAGTATCGACCCGACAAATGCAAACGACAAATTTCAGGGTCCCAGCTTGAATCGTACTTAAGTATTCTGCGTGGCAATGAAGCACTTTACCACAGAGCTACGCCAGGTCTCAGAATCGCTTTTCAAATGACGTTAATCTTCGTGAAACATCAGTGGCGCTTTCAGTGCTGCCTACCTTTATTTTATAAACCTTAAATATTTACTCCTTTGAAATAGCCGTAAGGTTTGGTTAACCTCAATTGTGGTTAGTTGACATGCCCTAGAGTCGATTTGTGCAGCAGTGTCCAGGGCCAGCATCCTCGCGAGCATCAGCGCTTCATATCAGCTTCAGATGTAGCCAATACGCATGTTCCACTTGGAATCGTTGAGCAAGTGCAAACAACTGGTTATATAAACATCAACTCTTCAACTGATGCCTGTGCGTACAACATTTTTACCTATATTTAGCGTCATTTCATGACGCGTCGCTCAATTAAAAAATTGCCAGATGGTCACCTTCTCTCCGCAAGCTTCTCATAATGTCGATTCCCAGGTACATGGGAACTGCCGAATTTTTTGCTGTTCAGCTTCTCAAACTTACATTGACTGTTTAATATTTTCGTGGAAATCACTTCGGGCCGGTACGGCTCACATAGCGTCCTGTATGAAGGACTCTATCTAGAGTTGAGAATTTCAAACGAGAAGTGGCTTGCAGCCCAACTAATTTCTATGCCTATATTAGCCACTTTTTTTCGCCTCTGCTGGTGCAAAGTGTGACCACTAACAGAATTCGTTAGTGCAACTCGTGCTTAAGTTATTAGCGACGAAAAAAGTGCCTATAAGAAAACCTTCACTGAACTCTCGGGAAATAGGCCGCATGTTTTCTATTTCTTTTTTTTTTCGCACTAGCGACGATACGCGTAGGGAAATAAGCACTTATCCTGATTGCCAGAAGAGGCAGATGTAACTTACGCGGGAGTCGGTAATGGTCACGTAGCTAACGTAAGTTATGACTTCTCTACTTGACTGTTCACTGATTTACACCAACACATGTTGGCATTACCTGTAAGTAAAACAGAAAATGCACACGGACGTAACGAGATAGAAAAGATAGCTGTATTTACGTTGGAGAAATGGAAATAATTGAGTTCAAGTGAAATGCGGTAGAAGCCTTGCAGTGCGATGAACAGCTGCTTAGAAATTTCCACCCCCTCAGTAACCTGTGGCGCCACGCTAGATTTTGCTAAGGGGCCACGCCGGAAAAGAAGCGAGCCGCGTGGCTCGGGTGGTGCGAGGCAAGAGGTATTTCAGAACGGCCTAACTCCTGGCCTGGTTGGGCGCTGCAGCGGCCACTCCGCCTACGCCTGCGTCTCAAATAAAGCTGTGACCTCGGCACGGGCTCATCACCGCCGTCTCGCCTCTCCTTCTTCGACAAACCAGCTTCGACCTTCACATGTCCTTTGTTTTCTTCAGAGTTCATATGAGATAGCACCGTTTCTACTATGGCGTTGAAGGTCTTGAGAGAAAAGCTTCCTAGGAAACTGGGCAAGCAGTTCATGTGGATGCTGATGTCCCGTTCGGTGTATTTAGGCATCCTTGTTTTTACCATCCTCACCAGTTTCGAGATCTGATCTTCAGCCTTGCTTTTTGCAGCTGGTGCGCTTTGGCTGGACTGCTTGGACCTGACCTCCCGGCGTGCAGCGAGCAGCTGCTTTTCATACCCAGTTCGTCCATGGCACACTGGCACGGGATGCTGCTCTGCTGAATTTGTCAAGCTCTTGTAAATCGAAAGAACGCGCCTTGGTTTCACTCTGATTGGAATCGCACATTGTTTTTCCTCTTCTTTTTTTCGGGATACGGATGATTCCCGATGCGATGGAAACAATGGCTTGGGTGGTGACCCGATGGGCTGTGCCCGTGGCTTCTCTTCGGTCTTGTGTGGAAGTGATAGTGGTGTTTGCGCCACGTTGGTGCTGGCCAAGGGCTCTGTTTGATAGGAAACGTACGGATGTTCTCCTGGGTCTTTGGTCGGAATTTCGAATGTGACCGTCGATGTGCTGGGGGGGCTTTAGCAGATTATTTTGATGAGTGGGAGTGGAAAATGGCCGCTCTTAAGCCTTAGGTCAATGTACGGGTGATCCCCGATGCAACAGATGCACTGGAAGGGATGTTGATGCAATGGAAAGCGCACGTTGTTTTTTCTCTGCCTTGGGTCGAGATGCGGGCAATTCCTGATGGAGAGAGGACAATGGTTTGGTTGTTGACGTAATGGGCGGTCTCCGTGGTCTCCGGCCATGGGAGAAAACGGTGGTAACCTTCGACGCAGCGTAGGCGCTGGCTGCGGCCTTGGTATAATAGGAAATGCCCGAATCTTTTTCAGTGTTTCATGTCGTGACTCTCGCGATGATTGTGGACGTGTTTGGGGGTTTAGCAGAGTGTTTTGACCGATGGGAATTGAACATGGTCTCCCTTCAGCCTTGGATTGTGTTGATCGACGCCACAGGTTGACTGGCTGGGGAGTTGCTTGAGTTGGTCGGGCACGATTCTTTTCGGTCTTGGGTGGAAGTGGAGGATGTCTCCGACTTGGCGTGAGTCTTGGCCGAGGCCTTGAACCATTAGAAAAGTTGTTTCTTTTCGAGAATTAGGCGATGGCGTGGTGGTGATCTGCTACGTAACAGGGTTACAAGCGATGGCGTATGGCGAACTGGAGGCACGTGTGGCTTCTGCTCAGCTTTAGCCTGATGTGGTGGTGACGAATTGGAAAATGGCCATGGTTTTGACTCTCGCGAACTTGCCTGTGCTCCTGGCTCATGCGTGTTTCGGTTTTTCCGATCCTTCTTAGATGTGCTCACATTATTACCTTTTGCGGCGGCCGTGGTAGAAGTAGATGTGGTGGCGGTGACGTTCGTTCGACAATGCGGATGTTATCGTAAATTTGCTTGGGTTTACGGGCTTGACTTTCTGGAATGACGTTGGGCCTGTGCTTGAGCTGCGTAATCTATACATCGCACTTCTGCAGACCAGATTTCAACTCTATGATTCGAGCAGGCTGGCATCCTTGTGTCTGCACCTTGGCATCGCATGTTTGCTGCATGACTTGCAGCGCACGGGAATGGGGCAGGCGCAGCGATGGAATCTGGCTTGAGGCATTCTTTGTTCTGTACGTAACCGGTTCACTGTCTCCACCACCTCCGGCTGACACGTAGACACTGCTCTCCGATGAAAGTACACTTTTTCCTTGACGCACGACATCAAAAGCTATCGCGTCCTGAAGGATGCCGTCGTTAAGGAACTCGGTAAATGTTTCAGCCAGACGGTCGTCTTGGTCACCGGTGCAGTTGTAGTACACGAACGTGTACAAATCTTTATACATGACTTCAAGTAGTGGGGAGCGGTCCAAAAACACTGTGATTGGGCCATGCATGCCAAGAATAATCTGAACTTGGGACATACTAAGGGCTTTCCGCAGGTCATGCTCTTCAGAAAGACCATTCTCCCGCAAAAAATCTCGTCCATGTGTCATGATGTCTACTGCACCCTGCTTGATGGGGTTCGGCTTTCGAGTCTCGTGATCGAAGACTTCGTCGGCTTCAAACTCCTCTTCTCCTTCGGCTGACTTCGACGAGCTGATATTGAATTTACCTGCACCCAGTCGCTTGCCCTTGCTGCTTGACATCGTCTTTGAAGTTGTGGCGTTCTTATCTTTTGAGTGGCGCTTGGAATCAAGTCGTTGACTTGCGTTCCGAACCTCGGTAGATTGTCGCTTACCGTGGTGCGATTCCCGTTTCATCCCGAAATGAACAAGAAGCCCTGGCAGGTCGGTGTCCATGTTGGAAGCCTTGTCGGAACTCTGCTGGTTGATTCAAAGCCGAAAGAGTGCTTCGGCTTCTTTTTCGTCCCCCTCTTGAGCTTCGGAACAATAATGGTTGAAATGACCCGGATGTGGTCGAGTTTCGACGAACTAGGTGAGTTTCCTGGAGCGCTGGTTCTAGCAACTGGCTTCTGATCGAAGACGAAGCGAAGACACTACGAGGGTCGCGAGCAGTTGGAGAGCAGATTTGATTCTACTAATAAATGGCTCATACCCACTGTGGTGTATTTGCCAAGAAAGCGTAGCGTATTTGTTCTATTTCTATGAGCACTACAAAAATGTTAATGAATAAATTAAGATACAAATATTGTACGAGAAATCATAAAGAGAGAGAGAGAGAGAAAGGGAGAAGAAACAAGAAAGTGAAATTCTGAAATTTTGAGATGACCAGACAGCGGTATTTTCTTCACCCAACCATTCAGAATGTATTTGTTAAAACACGTATCAGTGTTAAACAACAGTATTTAATACAGTAGAGCTTTGCAGTAAGATAGGTTTTGGTGCCTGAAAAAAATCGCAAACCAAATCGATTACGTCTCTGAAGTAGTGTACCAAAGCAGAGGCACCAATGCTTAGCACAGTTCCTACCGCCAACCTAATACCTATCTCAAAAAATGAAACAACTTGGACATTTTTTATAATTAAAAAGTATAGGTGACGTGATAAAAACTAATGTTTAATGGTTTCTATTTCTTCGCAGAATGCAAATCGTGGTGACACCACCTGACCAGCTCTGTGTAGATATCGATTCAGAGGGAGGACATGGCATCGAAATGTAGTAATAAAAAGTGCGAGTTTTTTGGACTGACTCCACTGAGGTCACCATGGAGACTTGAGGTGGTTATATTGTTACGAGAAGGAGACCGACTCGGAAGAGTAGACGCAGACACCACTGGGTAGTTATATTATGTCTATGTAAATATATTTTCTGTCATATCTGTGCGAATCGCTGATTTTTTTTTGTATCTGATCACAGTTATCTACTCTACTTCTGGAAGTACGGATATTATTGAGCTATCAAGCGTTGCTCGTGCTATAGAATCGGTCAGCTCATTCAATTGTAATCCGCAGTGACCTGGGACCCACAGTAACTTTAGGTGTTTCAACATCGGCGGTACTAATGCTGCGATATTCCCTAGAGTTCGACAGTTTTCAGAAGATGTAAGAGCTGTGCACACTGAAAGGGATCTGTCATTATGATGCACTCTTTTAATTTGACGAAGCATTTAGAAGTGCCAGTATAACCGCCACGAGCACAGTTTTAAAAACTGGAGTAAAACTTTGGGGACCCTTAATAAGAGTCGAACGCAATAGCGAAATGTGGCCCTTAGTGCGCCCTTCAACTGCTAAGTGCATATTATGTTTTGTTACATACACACATACACACACGCACACAGTACATTGTACCAGAGCACTCTCGCGAATGGCACACACAGGTTTTTATACTTAAGCAAGAGTCACTAGGCCTCCATGATATACGCCGCTCACTTGCAATCTCGAAGGCCATAAAGAGTCTGACAATGCCTCACAGATGGCAGCACTTTATTTAGCGTTTGCTGTTTGCTTTATTTGAGGAAAGGTACCGACCCGGGACCCAATCAGGTATCGATAGGGCTGATCTCTAATCTAAGCGATGACATGACTCAGTTGTTAGTATATAAAATGAACCCTTACTGGGACGCCGGAACGCTGCGCCTAGTGTGGAAATCGGCCGAGCTCATTGTCCTCCCGAAAGCCGGCAAAGCACTTAATATTCATAACGTCCGTCCCATATCCCTCGCGTCATGCGCTGGTAAGGCGATGCAGAAGGCCACACAAATAAGGTTAAATGAATATCTAGAAGAACAGAATCTCTTGTCTGACACTATGTACGGATTTCGTCCCCATTTTTCCGCGCAGGACATTCTCCTCCAACTAAAACACGAGATTGTCAACCTACCCAGCAGTAACACTCAAGCGGAAAGGGCCATTCTTGCAATTGATTTCAAGGGCGCCCTTGACAATGTTCGGCACTTCACTATCTTGGAAAACTTAAGGAAACACAGGTGTGGTCCAAAATGATATGCATATGTGCGGGACTTCCTTACAGACAGACAAGTCACTATCCGCATAGGGGCCCTTAAATCTCAACCCATCACCATGGGGGATTTCTGTACTTCCCAAGGCGATGTCCTTTTTCGCTCCTCTTCAATATCGCCCTCATGCGCCTTCCAGAGACCCTAAATGAACTTTCGCAATGACGTTATGTCATAGAGGCTGATGACGTCACAATCTTGAGCTTGTCTGGTAACCTGGGTCACATAGAAGAAGCCTTCCAACCGGTCGCCTCGTAGAAAAGATAGGAGGGAAGAGTGGTCTGGAGTGCTCCCCCACTAAATCAGAAATCACAGTATGTAGAAATAAGGCTACTGATAATGTATCCCTCAACGTAGAACTCAACGTAAATCAAAGAGGTTGAAATTGTCCGAATTCTGGGGGCCAACTTCAGTAACCGGGGCAACAACTCATTTGCTTTACATAAACTAAAAAAGTCCTACCTACAAATCTCTCGCATGAATAGTCGGGTGGCTAACCGATGACGAGGAATGAAATAACACGACATAATGCGACTCATTCACGCATTTGTTATCAGTCGCGTAACCTATAGCTTGCCTTACCTGGGGGTCTTGAAAGCAGACGAGCACAAAATAAACAGTCATATATATGACTCTCAAGAAGGCTCTGAACCTTCCCCCGTGGACCCTCACACAACGTCTGCTTCATATGGGGCTCCGCAATGCCGTATCTGAACTATTCTATGACACCGCACGAGTCAATTCATGCGGCTCGCCATCACTAAAACAGGACGGAAAACACTATCAGAACTTGGCATCGAAACCCCTATTGAGAGAAGGGGAAAACAATTCATCCCACATGAATGAAGGAAGGACATCATCGTCAAACCACTTCCACGCAACATGCATCCTCAGTTCCACTAACATCGATGCCGGGCACGGGTAAAATTTCACGACAACTACTCAGATACTGCTGGCACCTTCCTTGTCGATGCAGCTGGTCGAGTGAACGGCAAATATACAGCAAGTGTCATTCATTGTTTAAGACAGGTCGACGGTATCTCATCCCAGGACACAGACAATTAGTATGGAAGAAGCAGGAATTGCCCTCGCCCTACGAAACCCAAGGTCCATTTTCCTTCTAATAGATTCAAAAGCAGCCTACCGAAAATTTTGCAACGCCTACATTGGCCCCGTTGCGCATCGACTTCTTACACGACTCTCGTCTTCTTCCTATTTTGCCTAATGGAGAGAACGCGCCTTTAATGTTATCCTTCTTTCATTCATTCATAGCCGGGGTCTCATTCTGGCAAACCTAATGCCTTCAGGTGATATGCGAGGGATGATTTGTCAGCTGCCAGCCCGTAATATTGTCCGGGGGTCGTGACGTGACCAAAGACAGGATACTTTGTGTTGAGATTTAACTGTTTATTTGGACGAACCTGTGCCCAGTAAACGGAAAGTCTGATTATAGCAGCAGTCTTGCTCAGATAGCAGTGAACGGAGCGTCGGCTGTCGATCAACTATTGACAAGCGGTGAAGTGCGTCGGCATTTACACTCATGCCATCGAATGTTCTAGCGTTATCGCTGGCGGTGGCGTAGGTTCCAAACTAATCTGTACAGTTCGCCGAGTGGGCGTGATCTTATTGAAATGATCTACTAAAGTCTGGAAGCTTCTCGAAAACGGCAGGCGTGGTTTGCGCTGAGAATTGTGTACTTTGTTGGGGCGATAACAAAACTTGAGAAATGGAACGTGGCATTGCCCCCCCCCCCCTCTGAAAAAGGCATCGTCCCGATGCTTTAACTAAAGATGAAGGTACAACAATAATGCAAGAAAATACAATGAATAAATACGATACAGTAATAATACCAAAAAAACACTGTTTCAGTTTGTTAACGCGCATGAAACGGCTTGAGGCGCGCGACATGGACGAATTCAGGTCGCGATCGGCGTCGTTGAGAGTTCGTGATGCCATCGGGGACAACCTCGTAATCATGTGAGCCGAGACGTCGAACCACCCAGTACGGTCCGAAGTGCCCTCGCAGAAGCTTTTCACTTAGTCCACGTCGGCGTATCGGCGTCCACACCCAAACACGTTCACCGGGCTGGTATTCCACGAAGCGTCGTCGAAGATTGTGACGGTGGCTGTCGGTCGTCTGTTGATTCTTGATACGGAGACGCGCGAGTTGTCGGGCTTCTTAGGCGCTTTGAAGGTACTCACTGACATCGAGGTTTTATTCGTCGGTGACGCTGGGTAACATGGCATCGAGCGTCGTTACCAGGCTCCTTCCGTAGACCAATTTGTATGGAGATATCTGCGTCGTCTCCTGCACCGCCATGTTGTATGCGAAGGTCATGTACGGAAGAATGGCGTCCCACGTCTTGTGTTCGACATCGACGTACATTGCCAGCATGTCGGCGATTGTCTTGTTTAGCCTCTCGGTGAGGCCATTGGTCTGTGGGTGGTACGCTGTTGTCCGGCGGTGGTTTGTCTGGCTGTATGGCAAGTTGCTTGAGTTAGGTCCGCAGTAAATGCCGTTCCTCTGTCGGTGATAAGGACCTCCGGGGCGCCGTGACGTAGGACGATATTTTCGACGAAGAACTTAGCTACCTCGATTGCACTGTCTTTTGGTAGGCCTTGTGTCTTGGCGTAGCGGGTGAGGTAGTCGGTAGCTACCACGATCCATTTGTTTCCGAAAGCCAACGTCAGGAACAGTCCCAGTAGGTCCATACCAATCTGCTGGAAAGGTCGGCGAGGTGGTTCAACTGGCTGCAGATGTCTCGCTGGCCTTGTCGGCGGTGTCTTGCGTCGCTGACAGTCCCGGCATGTTCTCACATAACGAGTGACGTCGGTGGTAAGACGGGGCCAATAGTACCTTTCTTGTATCCTCGCGAGCGTGCGAGAAACACCGAGGTGCCCTGCCGTCGGATCGTCGTGCAGGGCCTGCAGGAGTTCTGGTCGCAGAGCTAAAGGCACCACAAGGAGGTACTTGGCTCGAAGTGGTGAAAAGTTTTTCTTTTGGAGAAGACCGTTTCGTAGGAAGAACGACGCAAGTGCGCGCTTGAATACCTTCGGGACATCGGCGGTCCTGCCTTCGAGGTATTCTATTAGGGCCTTAAGTTCCGGGTCGGCCCGCTGTCGTTCAGCGAAGTCGTCGGTAGTTATCATTCCCAAGAAGTAGTCGTCATCCGGGTCGTCGGGTGGTGGTTGGTCGACAGGCGCACGAGAGAGACAGTCGGCGTCAGAGCGTTTCTTGCCGGACTTGTAAACGACGGTAATGTCATGTTCTTGAAGTGTAAGGCTCTTCGTGCGAGGCGTACTGAAGGGTCCTTAAAGGTGGCTAGCCAACACAAGGCACGGTGGTCGCTCTCAACTTTGAAGGGCCTGCCATAGACTCCTTTTCTGTTGTGGAATAATTGGCTTCTGCTTTGGATAACGATCGGCTGGCGTAACTAATAACCCTTTCAAGTCCGTCAGCCCTCAGCACAAGAACAGCGCCAAGACCTACGCTGCTTGCGTCAGTGTGTATCTCTGTCTCGACGAATTCGTCGAAATTGGCAAGTAACGGAGGCGTCTGGAGGCGATGTTTAAGCTCCAGGAAAGCGTGTTCCTGCGGCGTTTCCCACTTGAACTCCACGTCGTCCTTGGTAAGGTTAGTGAGTGAATCGGCGATGCGAGCGAAGTTGTTCACTAACTGCCTATAATAGGCGCACAGGCCCAGAAATCGGCGCACCGCCTTCTTGACAGTGGGCGGCGGGATGTCGGCGATGGCGGCTGGGTTTCGTGGATCGGGGCGAGCTCCAGACTTGGAAATCACGTGGCCCAGAAACAAGAGCTCCATCGTAGGCAAATATGCACTTTTCTGGCTTCACTGCGTGTCTGGACTTCTTGATGGCTTGAAGTACAGCTTCAAGGCTCCGAAGATGCTCGTCGAAACTCGAGGAAAACACGACGACGTCGTCCAAGTACACAAGGCAAGTCTGCCACTTCAATCCTGCCAGTACTGTATCCATAACACGTTGAAAAGTCGCAGGCGCTGAGAAAAGGCCGAAGGGCATCACCTTAAACTCGAAGAGGCCGTCCGGTGTTATAAACGCCGTCTTCTCTCGGTCTCTTTCGTCGACTTCGATTTGACAATAGCCAGTCTTGAGGTCCATTGACGAAAAGTACTTGGCGTTATGGAACCGATCAAGTGCGTCGTCTATTCGTGGGAGAGGATACACGTTCTTTCTTGTGATTTTGTTCAGGCGGTGATAATCGACGCAGAAACGTAGGGTACCATCTTTTTCTTCACTAACATCACGGGGTACGCCCATTGACTCTTGGACGGCTGGATGATGTCATCCCACAGCATTTCATCAACTTGTCTCTTCATGGCCTCACGTTCTCGCGTCGAAACACTGTACGGACTCTGACGGAGTGGCCCGGCATTTTCTTCGGTTATGATGCGATGTTTCGTGATTGGTGTCTGCCGAATTTTCGATGACGATGAGAAGCAATCTTCGTATTGCAGGAGCAGGGCCTTGAGCTGTTCTTGCTTATGGTTCGAAAATCTTGGATTGACGTCGAATGCTGTGGGAGGGGCTTGGTTCCTCTGAGCAGGTTCTGCAGAATCGGCGAGGGCGAAAGCACTGGTGGCGTCCACAATTTCTTCGATGTATGCGACCGTTATTCCTTTGTTCACATGTTTGTACTCATTGCTGAAATTCGTGAGCATAACCGTTGTTTTGCCTCACCGCAGCTCTGCAGTTCCTCTTGCGACGCAAATATTTCGGGTGACCATCAGATGCTGACTGCTTTCAATGACGCCTTCCAAGGCTGGTGATTTAGGAGCGCCGACTGAAATAATGACGCTGAAGCGAGGCGGAATGGTGACTTGTTCTTGCAGCACATTCAAGGCATGGTTTCTTGAAGGCGTGCGTGGCGGTAGTGCTTCTTCTGTGGATAACGTTATAGACTTTGTTCTTAGGTTGATGACAGCACCATGGAGGCATAAGAAGTCCATGCCAAGGATGACATGTCTCGAGCAGTGCTGTAGGACTACGAAGTCTGTAGGATAAATACGGCCGTTAATGGTGACTCTCGCTGTGCAGATTCCTGCAGGCGTTACGAGATGACCTCCGGCTGTGCGGTTTGCAGGGCCTTCACAAGCTGTCCTAACTTTCTTTAACTTCGCGGCGAACGACCTACTGATGACGGAATAGTCGACTCCAGTATCGACGAGAGCGGTCACACTGTGGCCTTCGATAAGAACGTCGAGGTCGCTAGTTCGCCGCCTCGCATTACAGTTAGGGCGTGGCGTCGGGTCACGGCTACGTCGGCTTGTTCCGCTGCTTCCATGTTGCGTCATCAGGCCACCTTCGGTAAGTGAATTTTTTCCATCAGTGCTTTGCCTGGTTGGCGTTGTGTTTGGAAACCTCTGTCGCGGCGTCGTCGTCGTCGGAGGATCTTCGGTAGTTCGTCGCACAGCAACCGCACCTCCATCGGTTGCTGACCTTAGTTTCCCGGATACGGGCTAGGAGACCGGCCCCGTGTTGGGCCAGAGTACTGACGGTGGTGCGGTGACATGCGGCGGCTGGGCGACGGCGAACGGAAAGGACTTCGCGGTGTCCATTGAGTTCCTGTCAGGTAATCGGCGATGTCACGTGGCCGTTCTTCTGGCTGCGGACGCGGTGCATTGACGTCGAAGCCACACAGTCCCATCTTTCGGTACTGACAACGGCGGTATGTGTGCCCGGCCTCGCCGCAGTGGTATCAGAGTGGGCGGTTGTCAGGTGCACGCCAACCGTCCGTTTTCCTCGGCGCACTGCGCTGGCCCGCTGGCGAACGGTAGGACGTCGGTGAGGGTGGTCGCGGGGGTGGCCTCTGGCGACGGAAGTGTGACGGGGAGGCGTTTTGGCGTGGACGGGGAGGAGCGTTGTGACACACTGCAGCGGCGTAGCTCATAGTTTCTGGCTCGGGCAGCGGTGTTTGGTGAATTTGAAGCGATTGCCGAACTTCTCCTCGCACAATGTCAGTGATCGAATTCACTTGAGGCTGCGCCGAAGGCAACAGCTTGCGCAGCTCTTCCCGCACGATCGCTCGGATTGTTTCACGCAGGTCTTCGGAGTCACTGGATTGAGCAGCAGCGCATTCTGGAGTCAGGCGACGGTTATACTGTCTGGCGCACATATCCAGGGTTTTTTCGATAGTGGTCGTCTCGGATACAAATTCTCGGACGGTGTTCGATGGATTCCATATTAGTCCCGCGAAGAACTCCTCTTTGACCCCTCGCATGAGGAAACGAACTTGCTTCTCCTCAGGCAAGTCTGGGTCAGCGTGACGGAATAGGCGGGTCATCTCTTTTGTGAAAATGGCAACCTTTTCATTTGGTAGCTGAACCCGGGTCTCTAGTAAAGCAGTGGCCCTCTCTTTGCGAGCGACGCTCGCGAACATTTGCAGGAATGCGCCGCAGAAGACAACCCACGTTCGGAGCGTGGACTCCCGATTCTCGAGCCAGGTCCTTGCGGTGTCTTCCAGGTAGAAGTACACACGACAGAGCTTTTAATTGTTGTCCCAGTGGTTTAGGGCGGCCACATGGTCGTATGTTTCTAGCCAGGTTTCCGGGTCTTCAAACGATGACCCATGGAAAGTTGGTGGTTCCATGGGTTGATGAATGACGATCGTTGGCTGGGACGCTGCGGTTGTCATTGTTGCTGCAGTCGAGGTTATAGCCTTGGTCTTCCGCGCCTTGTCTTGTAGAAGCCCGTACTCCGGTGGGAGACCTTGCTGTCGGCGGCTTGTTCGCTGCTCCTGGTTGGCGTCTTCTCCGCGACGTGGGCTGGGTTCATGGCTTGACGGCGGCGTCCCGTACATCAACGAAGCAGCACCTCCACCAGATGTCACGGGGGTCGTGACGCGGCCGAAGACAGGATACTTTGTGTTGGGATTTAACTGTTTATTTGGACGAACCTGTGCCGGGTAAACGGAAAGTCCGATTACAGTAGCAGTCTTGGACTGATAGCGGTGAACGGAGTGTCGGCCATCGATCAACTACTGACAAGCGGCGAAGTGCGTCGGCATTTATACTTTTGCCATCGAATGTTCTAGCGTTATCGCTGGCGGTGGCGTAGGTTCCAGAATAATTTGTACAGTTCGCAGAGTGAGCGTGATCTTATCGAAATGATATACTAAAGTCCGGAAGCTTCTCGAAAACTGCAGGCGCGGTTTGCGCTGAGAATTGTGTACTGTTTCGGGGCGATAACAAAACTTGAGAAAGGGAACGTGGCAATATGATCACGTGATACGCTACGCCAACAGGCAAAAAAAGAGTGTTCCACATTCAGCTTATTACAACAGGTGGTACTGACAAGCTCCCATGTTTAAAAGCACATACAGGGCAAATAAAGAAGGCGGGGGCGGATAGCCGCCATGATTGCTCAAAACATCGGACGAGTTATTCGAAGGTCGCAAGTTCGGTCCCTGTCCACGGCAAGTTATCTTTTCGTCCGCTTTTCTGTCTTCACAACTACAGCACAAATACTTGCTAATAACATCCCTTATGCCTTCCATGGCATAATTGTCTGTTAATTCTCATTATAATCAGTCTAACAAATATTTTAACAAAGAATTAACGAAGAGAATTTTTTCGCAAAACATGTGATACCGATGATTGGTTGCTGTTGCCATAACTGTAATTTTATGTAGCTGGTCTTCTCTATCTTGTAATACGCGCACATATGTTGCTGTAGCCTAAAAATAAACAGTTGCAAATTCAGAGCTCTCTATATCTATTCTGTGCTTGTCCTCGTTCCATGAGCTGTGAAACGTCGAAATCATGCTACACCAATTAGCCCAACGCTCAGCGTTAGCTCACTCCAACACTATGGAAGCCCTCCTGGTTAGTAACTGCACTATTTGTGTATACTGGCTTCTATAAGCCATATATAAGCCAGCTATAAGCAGCAGTCCGCGGCAAAGTCAACATCCCGTAAACGCCTCTTCTTGTATCTGCAGGGTGTGGCATTGACGATCACCGTATCAGTTTCCACGTGGACAGAAGGACGTTCGAATCGACTGACAAGCCTCTGTTGGCGGCACCCTGGACCTGCGCAGGTGTGGCATTGACGATCACCGTATCAGTTTCCACGTGGACAGAAGGACGTTCGAATCGACTGACAAGCCTCTGTTGGCGGCACTCTGGACCAGCGCAGTAAGTTAGCCGCTCCACAAGGGCTATAAAAGACTCTGCGAACAGCGTCGTCGCCACATTCAGCAGCAGTCCGCGGCAAAGTCAACATCCCGTAAACGCCTCTTCTTGTATGTGCAGGTTGGTTGCGCTCCATTTTAAGGTATTTTCTGTAAAATAGCTTCACCGCGGCTGCTGCTGAGCCATTTGTGCATTTTGGTTTATTTTGGTTTGTTGTCTTGTCGTAAACTAGAATGCCATCAAATGTTGAACTCGCGAAAAGGCTCGAATCGCTCGAGACAAAGTTTGAAAACAAGTTGGAGGACCTCGTGAATGACCTAACAGGAAGGCTACTAGAAAAAATCAAGAACCGTTCTATCGATGAACATGGTTCGCTTTGCGATACAGTGGATACTTAATTACCTTGCTTTTCAGGTTAATTAATAAAGATCTCACCCACGAGTTCATTTCCTTGGATTCCTTGAAGAATAATAACCCTACTCGCTTTGCTCAAAAAAATAACTTCTTGCTGCCTAAAGCCTGTACTAATTATGGTAAAATGACAGCATCATTTTGTGCTATCAAAATATGGATTTCTCTTCCTCACCTCATCAAAACATCGTCATCTCTTCCTCTTTTAAGAAGAACACTTAAAGCTCATTTCTTGAACCAATAATTATAACTTATTCATAGCATGTACTGTTTTTAGTGCTTTTTTTTCTTTCCTCTATACTTACATATGAACATTACGTGAAATACATTGTTATTGTTCATGGTGTATCTCTTTACATGCTTTCACTTTTGGTATGAATATATATGTGTATATAGATGTGTGTATATACTTATATGTATGTGTATGTATATTTAATATCAGTATTTATACAATTAGAAAACAGTTCTGTACGCGTAAAAATGTCGATGTATCCGATTATCGTTATCGTAGTATTCTTTCTGTATAACTATTGTACACTTGTTTTTAGGTTGACTTGATATTTCTTTTATTTTTTCCATTTTCGTGCATATTTTGTAATCCTTACCTAATGATCATGTACAGAGGGTCCCGGTAGGGTTCTTCTGACCTTGGGACCCTCTTCTGCATATCCTTAACGATGTAACCATACTATGCAAAAATAAAAAAAAGCACTAACGCCAAACTTCAGCTTGATTAACTCAATCAAGTGCATTTAAGGAGAACAGAAGCTAGTGGCGCTAGACAAAACAAAACTACAGACAGTCAGTGCCCTGTATGTCGATCTATCAATGTCACCTGAATGCTGTCTGTCCCCATATTGGTTAACCAACAGCCCAGTTAGATGCGTTTCGGCATTTTCAGAGTACCTAATGTTTCCAAAGAGCTAGGTTTTCCTAACGGGACGTCTATATTAGAAGACGTGAGTTCTTTCATAACAAATTATGTTCACCTGCGATGGTTGCAATTATAACCGCAACACCCACGCCTTAGCTCGTATCGGCACAACTCCGCAGCTGTCAAGTCGCTATGTTGAGTGTTGGGTATACGGTCATATTCCGGCATGCCTATGGTAACCTTTTCAGAAAAACATGGCAGAGATTAAACCAGCAAGAAGCAGTTTTTTTGTGTCCAAAACTACTCGTGAAAATATGAGCAAGTGCTTACACGAGGAATTGCCGCGAGGATGTTCTCCAGGCGATCTTCTGCCGAAGTGGCACATGGTACATGTATTGTGAAGACAGCACTCCTGTGGAGAAGTCAATGAACTTATTAATCCCTCGAGTATCAACGTACACACTCGGACGCAAGTGGTATTTTGACGGTTCATGCGTTCAGTGCCAAAAATAGAAGCAAGATAAAGGAACACCGAGTGGAGCTCGAGCTTGTATGCGTTAATGTTAAAAGACTACGCACGCAAACCCTGACATAGGTGGAGTCAAAAGACCAATGCCGATTGCAATACTGCCCAACGAAAGACTTTTCGACATCCCCGTTTTCTTTTATGCGTTATGTGCGGCGTAAGACCACAGCCAACCACGCCAGTGAAGGCACAACTTTATTCGATGGTTCCACAAGTGAGCCACATTCTAACTACAATGGCAAAAGGTATGGCTTGCTTGCTCTAAATGAATACAGTTGAAAACAAATCGCACACTTGAATATACGATTATACGTAAATAGGAATGATGACGAACGGCCCAATAATGAAATAATTACTCATTAGGATTATTCACAATAGCTCGATAAACAAAACCAATGTATTTCCTGGAATGTAATATCGAATGCCTTGGAAATTGTTAGACAATTCTGCCCAGGCAGTTGGTCACCATTTGTGCGGGAATAGTGTTGAATAAAAACTCGTCAAAATAAAAAAGAAAGGGGAACCTAAAGGCTCCTTTTCGTTAGGCAAAACTTTAGAACTCAAAAAAGACATGCAAAGCATAGGGGATGTTATTTATATTAACTATGATGCAACTCTGAAAAAGAAATGGACGAAAAGAACTTGCAGCTGACAGAGATCAAACCCAAGGCCTTCATATAATGCGTCCGATGTTCTACCAAATGAGCTACAGCGGAAGGCGTCTTCTCGTTCACTTTATGGAATAGATATATGCATACAGACTTGGGAGTGTTAGTCAGCGCCGCTGATAGCTACGACGCAGTTGTGGAAAACTTGCTGCCTGCTGGCATCACGTAGCACGCGTGATGTTTGCGAACTGGCAGCTGACCAAGAATCCCTCATATACTTGCGCAAGACATCCACACTCTAAAAACATATCGAGTAAAAAGGGTGTCTTTTTGTCCCACAACAATAATCGTCATCAGGCTTGCGTGTGCTTCCTTTCTTGAAAACATGGCACTGGCCACTTTCCTATCGAGCAGGCAATGTGACCCTGATAATGGGCATGTCGATCGTGACCAGAATGTACCGGGCGCGGGGCGATAGCGCAAGGATGGAACGCAATATAGATGAAGATTATTGCTGTGGGACAAAAAGACACCCTTTTTACTCGCTCTTTTTTTAGAGTGCAGTCTAGCGAAACGAGACTCTTGCTGCGAACAAAAGTAGAAATTTATGGGTTCGTTTTTCTATGTTATAAAAATTAATTAAACTCGCACTAACAGCGACACGTAAGAGCCGTAAATTTATAGGAAGATACATTTCAGACCCAGATTCTGAGAATGCTGTTAGCATATGCGCACAGCAGTGTGGATGATCTGATTTAGACATAAGAAAGACCCGTTGAATGTAGACATTGCACAAGAACATACCTTTTACAGCATAATCGACCACAGCCACCAGTATGTTACCTCGGCTGTGCCCCTGAGTCAGTAAACTGACTGAAAGTAAGGAACGGCTATTTTTGAAGTATGGTAAGCGAGCGGCACAAAGAAAACGGGCAAATTGACGTATTTTAAAAAGCCCCACGCGTGCTTCAGTGATAAACTAGCTAACATGTGGCGCACACAGATGCAAGGTAACCAGTGGCACCCAGAAACCGAAATGCTATCAACGAAATGCACGCGCCAAACATGGCCGCGGCAACCGAAAAACCCAACTTTTCGACTTCGAGCCTATCAACGCAACGAGTAAGACATCAAGTCACTATACGGTGCATGGTCAGCACCTCGACACCTTTGGATAAGATAACATTTCAGAGTACGACGACTGCGGTTAACAATGCTTGGGGCGAGGCGGAGCTTCGCGCACTGTTCTCACGGAAATACAAGAGTCATGCTTACTCTATGCAATGCCGTTAGCACGTCCACTTTAAAGACTCCGCCAGTTAAAATGTGGAATATACGCAGGAGTGGCACGGAGTGTGTCAGTACGTATTGTATCGGCACCAAATGAAATTCGAACAGCGAAGCGCGTGTTTCAAGCATTAGAAACAGTATGGTGTTCCCATCCAGTCACCATCATTGACAAGCGTGCAGATCAAGTTTGGCAGCACTGCGTGATCCCCTTATAGTGCGTCATCTCTATTTCTGCTCTAGATTCCATATATGGTGATTATGGTGGTCATCGTGGGCTTGCCAAGCGCTTTTGATCGCATCACTCGCAATTCATTGCTTTTACTTCAGCGTCGCAGTGCAATCGGTGTCTAGGCACGATAAAAAAAAAAGACAAATCTAATCGGTTTGTGGTTCGTCGTATATATATCACGATCATCGTATATATATCTCTCGTTCGACAGCGCTGCTTTACCTGCGCCCTTCTTTCATAGACGTACCTGAAAAGGCTTCACTTTAACTGAAAATGCCGAGCGTTTCCTTGGAAGAGAGAGCGTAGATTGTTTTACTTTACCGGCATGAAATAAAACAGCGTGAAATTTCCAGAATTGTGAACCAACCTTTGTCTACTATGAATTGAATTTGCCAGGCATTCCGTGAAGATGGACGCCTCTGGAACCTTCCACGTGGACACAGCCAGCGGGCCACGGACAGTGCGAAGGACCTATACTTTTTGTACAAGCTGCAAAAGAAGCTCCGTTCATCACAGCTCGACAGATCAAGGACAGCTTGAACCTGTCGGCGAGCATGTCAACCATCAGACGTCGACTGCATGAGAAAGGCCTGCGGAGTCGTGTGCCAGCCCAAAAGCGTGCACTTTCAGAGGCCAATAAGCAAGCAAGACTTGCGTAAGCCCAAAAACAAGCAGCATGGACTGTGGCGAACGGACGGTGTGCAATATTCACTGATGAGTCAACGTTCTCCACTCGCTGGGGACCAGCGTCAGATAATTTAGAGAAGTGACAACGCCAGGTCTGATATTCTTTCAATAGTACGTCGGCTGTCTCTTTTCTTGAGTGATTGCTAGAATTCAATACGTACACTTTCTTGTTATCGCGACTCCGTAACGAGCCTGCGCTTCATCAAAATCATTATGATTTGGTATATTTGGCAGGGCTATGTTATTAGGAAAGCTATTTTCGCAATCTTTGATGATGATAAAAGTGCTAGAAAGGCTTGAAATAACGGTTTACATTCCTTCTGCCGATTTGAGTCCCGGAACCTACAGCGCGTAGCAAGCAGCGGCCGCTGCTTCCATCAGCGTGTGGGGTGCGTTGTTCGAGGAAGGCCTCGGACCACTAGTTCGCATAGGGGACAGGTTTAACGCTGCGGCATACTGCGATTTGATCGAAAGAGTCGTGGTGGACTATGCTATCGACGAACCGTTCCCTGACGGGTTGTACCTCTTCCAGCAGGACCGCATCCCCATCCACATGTCCAAATGAACAGCACGCTTGCTGAAAGAGTTAGGAGTGGTGCTGTTGATGTGACCTCCACAAGGCGCCGACATGAACATATGTGACTATGAGTGGGGCGCAATGAAAACACTCTCGAGGCAGCCAATTCACCACAGCTCTCAAGACGCGCTGTGAGCTGCCATAAAAGAGGAATGGGGCTGCCTGCGCGCAAGTGATCTTGTGACACGGCTCTTCGACAGTCTTCCCCAAAGAATGGGTGAAATCACTAAGTATTAAACCTAAGGGAAAAAGAATTTTTCTCGCGGGAACATTAACGCCTTCTCCTCGGCTAAAGTCTCGCTGAGAAGCATTCATGAACACGATGCTTATTTTTTGCACATTTCTGTCATCATCTGCAATGAAAGAATTTTGTGAGTCGACGAGTTATTTATTGTTCGTTTTTTATTGTGATATGCGTTGGAGCTTAGGTGCACCTTCGTTTTCATATGCAATTTTTAATTAGATGGCTTCGCTATCGCCACTTGATGCATCAGTTAATTTTAATGGTCATGATAATGGTTAGACAGATTCATCCTTTTTTGTATCCCGCCCAGATGGCGAAAGCGCTGCAATTCTGCAGCCAAGACCGAGCGCCGAAACGACCTAAAGCACTCGGCATACGCATGGCGGTGACCATCACGACGGCTCCCGATATAGGTTTGTCGATCGAAAACATGATTGCGGCGCCAGAGCGTGAAACTGCATGTGTGAATCTATCTTGAATCATTTGGTTACAAGCTGCTCTATGCGTGACACTATTTGCGATTTGTTTGGCCTTGATAGCACTGTTGCTTTTGACGTACCGTACTACAATATGCGCCTTCGGCTGCAGTAGTGTAACTTCTGATTTTCGAAAAATTTCTTCCTTTCAAACATCACAACTGGAACACAAGCAGAAATATTGCGCTATAGGGGATTGCGCAGTGCTGCCACACCGGATGTGCGGGCCTGTCTCTATCGACGATTGGTAAACTGCGCGCACTATACCGTTGATAAGGCTTGTGCCACACGCTCTGCTGTTCGCATTTTATTTGATACCGATAGTACGTACTACGTCAGCGCTCTGGGCACGAAAGCAAAACTTGCTAGAAAATAAAAAGCACACGCAAACATAAATGTGGTCTAATGAATAATGCTTAGGCGCAAAGATTGATTGATATGTGGGGTTTAACGTCCCAAAACCACCATATGACTATGAGAGACGCCGTAGTGGAGGGCTCCGGAAATTTAGACCACCTGGGGTTCTTTAACGTGCAACCAAATCTGAGCACACGGGCCTACAACATTTCCGCCTCCATCGGAAATGCAGCCGCCGCAGCCGGGATTTGATCCCGCGACCTGCGGGTCAGCAGCCGAGTACCTTAGCCACTAGACCATCTAGGCGGGGCGCTTAGGCGCAAAGCCATGTCCAAACAAACCATATTTATTAAACTGCCTTTAGAACGACGATACCGTCAGCCGAATTCATATAACATCAATTATGATCAACATGCAAAAACAACCTTACACAAAGTTACACAACGCTCAACAACGCAAGAACCCACACAAGGCGGCATGGCCAACGCTTGACTTACCATGAGGGCCCACCGCAGACGGCCCACGGTGCCGCCTACGGCAGACCCACCGCTACAGACAACCATTCGCGCCAACCGCCACCCGCCAAAGAGGACCACTTCTCTCTCCTCTGCCACCACCAAGGCTTTCCGCCAGGCGTCCCCGCCGGCGCTACTGTTCTAACAACCATAATAATGATGGTGGTGGTGGTGATAAACGCTCGCGAGCACAACGCCACCTAGCGCTCGGTAGTCGTGAACGCTAAATGCGGCCTATGCGCAAAACACGTGTGCCACGCGGCGCAAACAACTTTACAAAGGTGATTGCACCCCCACAAGTCGTGCATGAAAACAGAGTAAGGATGGGCCTCGTTTTAAATTATGCAACTTAAATTGTATTGCAGACTACTATAATTCTCTGCACTATGCATGAGTCTGCCATGTTAGCAACTGGCAAAGAAATTCAGCTCTTAGATGACAGATATCTGTGGCTGCATATATTTCACGAAAAGAAAAAGCGCGTCTACCGACCGTGTCGGTCACGACACACGCAACAGTTATCACGGCATTCCAGATGAAGCAAAATGACAATATGGTGTCGCATGCCCACCAACGAACGTTGTCGAGGTTTACTCCTTACGGGCAAAGCTCAAGTGTGCTGAAGTTTTTTTTTTTTTTCAGCCTTTATTAGTTAGTGCACATAAGTTGGTGCGTGATAGTGAATTTGTGTTAACGTAATTTCGCTGTAATTTCATTCGCTTTCAAAAGTAATAGAAGTGATAAGAGTCCGTTACTTTCAACCTGCTCTGTTTTGCAATGTAAATTATTTACTTTTAAGGATTAATTTTGACATCATTATAAACAGCCTACTCGGCTTTCGAAGCTACTCTCACGTTTAAACTTAAAAGGTTGCAGAGTCTGAAATTGCCAGACGTAGTATAATTTTACAGTTTTAGGATGCTTTTAATGATAATTGATTGATATGTGGGGCTTAACGTCACGTCCCGAAACTGCCATATAATTATGAAAGACACCGTAGTGGAGGGCTTCGGAATGTTCTATCACATGGGGATCTTTAACGTGCACAGACATCTGAGCACAAAGGCCTACACAAGGGCCTTTAGTATTCTCGCCTCCATCGAAAATGCACGCGCCACAACCGGGATTACATCCCGCGACCTGCGAGTCAGCAGCCGAGTACCTTAGCCACTAGACCACCGCGGCGGGGCATACGGTTATTTTACACGAGCCCGTTAATGATCATCTGATTTGGCTTGAGTAAAATGATAACTGCCCAAATCAGCCTCTTTTTTTTGCCATCAAATAAGTGTGAAAAATTTTTTTAGCTTATACGGGTTGCGATTTAAAGCACTAGCGATGTCTCTTAAGGTGCATCACACGAGCAAGAAACAAAAATAAACAGAAGAAACTATACATTTAACATATAAAAGAATTAAAAACATTTTTGGGCTCGTGCGGGATTTGAACCCGGGACCTCTCGCACCCGAAGCGAGAATCATACCCCTAGACCAACACCGAGATGTGAATGCATGAAAACTTTCTGAAGCAAAGTACACTTTAGTTCCACACATGTCTGCTGGTAAACGTAGGACTAGATGCAGGTTGACAGCGCAGTTCGTGCGTTTTAACATGCAATAGAATCGTGTGAAATTCTTGCAAAAAAAAAAAAGGTATGAATGAACGATGCACGGTGCTAAACAGCCATTGATTGATTGATATGTGGGGTTTAACGTCCCAAAACCACCATATGATTATGAGAGATGCCGTAGTGGAGGGCTCCGGAAATTTTGACCACCTGGTGTTCTTCAACGTGCACCCAAATCTGAGTACACGGGCCTACAACATTTCCGCCTCCATCGGAAATGCAGCCGCCGCAGCCGGGATCACTAAACAGTCATGCATTGTATTAGTGTACTTGTGAGCTCGAGCGCAAGTCACACAGGCGAATTATTCAGGACGAGAAAAGAAGCAAGAGAAAAAGAAAT